>CM076454.1:22366323-23566323 GCA_038419695.1 Scomberomorus guttatus | reverse complement strand
ACTTACCACATACTTTGGCCACAGAATTATTACATAAAAAGACAGATTTACTGTATATTATTATATATTATTATCTCTCTGATTTTCTCTCGTTCCCTCCCTGCTCTCCACCAGGTTGAGTTCGACAGCGTCGGGCTCAGACAGTCTGTTTGGACCACCGCTGGAATCGGCCTTCAAGTCTAAAAGCTTTGATGGTCGGGAACAATTCAGAGAGCAGAGCACTTTTGGTGCCTCTGAATGTAAGAGTAATTGTTAGGTTAAAAATATTTTGCAAATTCATTTTAAGTTTGAATTTCTGTGGATGGTTTGTCTTTCTTCGTCTATTCCTAAGAATAGATTGTTCATACACTGTATTGTTTGCTTTTTTCCTGAAAAAGGGAGTTTATTACTGCAGATTATTAAAGTCTAAACAAGTTTTTTTTTTAAATATTGATATTCTTTGATTTGCTGCACTGTACTGATATCCTGTGATGTGTTTAATGTGTGTGTCAGATGCTGCCTTCTCGTCTGACTCCTCCTCTCCTGAGAACGTTGAAGACTCTGGCCTGGACTCACCTTCCCATCAGCCCCTTGGGCCCTCCC
This sequence comes from Scomberomorus guttatus, assembly GCA_038419695.1. Taxonomy (NCBI): domain Eukaryota; kingdom Metazoa; phylum Chordata; class Actinopteri; order Scombriformes; family Scombridae; genus Scomberomorus; species Scomberomorus guttatus. Next base: position 23,565,741 of record CM076454.1, on the reverse strand, counting down.
CTGAGCTGGTGGGCTGGGCAGCTTGGCCTCCTGTTTCCCAAAGTAAAGAACAGACACAAACACTGGGGCGACCTGCAGATCCTTTCCTCTCTGCCTTCCGTGACCCCTCCCCTGGTCGCAATCCTCACCCGCAGGACGACTCTGCGAGCGTCTGGTCCGCCGCCCCATCACGCCCCTCTCGCGTCCCCCCAGATTTGGACCCCTCATCCATGCAGTTCCCCGCTTTCTCCCAGTCCCTCCCCCCACCTGAGATGGAGTCGTCGGTGTGGAACTGCAAACACATCCCCCCAGAGGACCCCTTCCTCGCTGCTTTTGAGAGGACAGTCACCCAGGAGACCTTAAACCTGTCTGACGCCTGGGCGCGCCCGCCGCCTCGCCCAACCCAGGAGGGCAGGGGGATGGAGGTGCGAGGGGACCCGTTCTCCGTCACCCTCGCTGACACCAAGACTCTCCCAACCCCCTCTTCCTCCTCCTCCTCCTCCTCATCCAACCGTAAAGACAGAGACCGGAAACGAGACCGGAGCCTCCCGCCTCCTGTTTCCTCTGATGACCCGTTTGCGATCACGATGATTGGCAGCCCAACACACCAGTCGTCGCTGGCTGCAGCAGCTGGAATAATCCCTCCACACAGCAGCAGCAGCAGCAGCAGCAGTGGTGGCACCGCCAACAGTAACAGACTGGGACTTGATGCCAGTTCAGGCTCTTTACCACAATCCCAGCCGAAGAAGGAGCTGATGCACTGGAACTCTGTTCACAACCCGTTTAGTGAGGGCGTCTCTGGACTGCTGAGCAGCTCCAAAACACAGGAAGGAGGAGGAAAAGTAGAGGGAGGAGGAGAGAGGAGAAAACATCGATCATCAGAAAGTGAGCCACGCAGGAACGCCCCTCCCCTCACGAGGCATTCTGGCCCGCAGGAGGATCTGTGTTTTTCCACAGACAAAGACCAAGACTGCCTGGATCTCAACACTCAGCTCCCGTGTAGTATCAGCTCTCACAAGGGTATGAATTTATTTTTGTTTTGTTTTTTGTTTTCTTGGGGCATTTAGGTTTTTATTGATTTCAAAGAACAGGCTGGTACATGGCTCCAAGTAGATCTTGACATAACTTCATGGACACAGTAGTAGACATTACATTACTGAACATGGTGCAGAAGAAAGTAAACAAATAAGATGCACTTGCAAAAGTGAGAAACCCAGACAACAATAAAAGCAAAGAAATCCTGTCACATTCACATTCACAGGAGGTTCTTGAAATGTAAACAGGCACTTTGTTGATTTTTATAAATCTTCTAAACTACCTTTTTAATATCCTGAGCATTGACTCATAGGATGCTATCGCTACCATTTTATTTACCCAATCTTTAAATAATTATGGAGACTTTAATCATACTGGTATATTTGGTATTTGTGATCCATCCCCTAATAAAGACAAATCATGAGTCAAAGTGGTTGCTGAAGCAAACCATCCACACAGGACTTTCATAACTTCGACCTGTAATGGTTAAGATACATCTTTATATACACTGAATGAAAGTTCACACTTTCTGTGAGGCAGGTTACTGATTTATATTAAAAACACACCTCTGCACCCAGACAGCCTCGTCTTTTCAGTTCAGTCAACATGAAGGCTAATCTGTCCATCAGGGGCTGCATGGTTAGTCGTTCAAGGATTTTTGTTAGAATTATGCATTTCCTGGATGATTGAATTAGAGCTGCAGTGATTAATCGATTAGTCGATTGACAGAAAATTAAACTTCAACTATTTTGATAATCAAATAATAATTTCAGTCATTTTTCAAGCAAAAATTACCCCAATTTTCTGGTTCCAGCTTCTCATATATGACAATTTGCTGTTTTTCTTTGTGATGTGTCATATGAAAGGTTTTGCACTGTTAGTCTGACAAAACAAGCAAATTGAAAACATCACTGTGACCTCTAAGAAATTGTGAATACAATTCTTTCACTATGTATTAACATTTCATAGACTAAACAATTAATTGATTAATTGAGAAAATGATTGACAGATTAATCAATAATGAAAATAATTAGAAATAATGTTATTTGCAGCCCTAGATGAAAATAAACTATTAGCTGTGATAGCTGTTGTATTATTAGTCAACTGAGGACTGAGAATTATATTTAAAAAATGCTATTTTTAAATGTCCGTTTATTCCCAAATTATTTTTCTCTCTAGAGAGGCAACAATTACTATAAAGTTCTTACACACCAGAATTTCTTATTGACAAGTTCTAAACAAAAACTGAGGAGCACCCTGGTAGCTGAGTGGTTGCTGCACATGACACGTGACTGCAGCGTCCCCGATTTGATTCCAGCCAGAGACCCTTGTTGCATGTCATGCCCATTTCTCTCTCCCCCCCGTTTCCTGTCTGTCTCTTCACTGCTCGCTATCCAATAAAGGCAAAAATGCCAAAAAAAAAAATCAGAAAAAAAACAAAAAATCCCACATGCTGTTGATCTCTTTAACTTTATTAAAGACCTTAATCGAGCATAAATCATGTCATATCATATGATCTTTATATATATCTTTTTTTCTCACTAAAGAGGAAAATCTCTTTGAAGAATATTCAAATAGCAGCAGGACGCTAAATCCCTCAATTAAACCAATACAAATAATATTTCATTAGGTTTGGTGCCAGCTTGTCTTGGCAGGGTGGCCTGTTCAGCTCGTCAGCGGCTGCTTTGAGCACGGCTTTGGCTGATTTTTGAGGATGTCTGCCTTTTTATACTCTTGTTCCAGTGTGTGATTCAGATCAGCTTTGTCTGCGTGTCTGCGTTTTTTAAGGGTCCAAGCATAACTTCAGACAGGACACTGCTGAAGTGGTGACAGCTGCTCCTCCGAGAGCAACGCGAGGCAAGAGGACTTCAGGCCGACTCAGCGGCTGTGAGAGAGTGAGTATCCAGCCGCGAGTTAGATAGTTCATAAATCAGATATTATTACGTTTCAGAAGGTTGTTGGTGTTAGATGGGTAGTAATCCAGTAATTTAAAGAAAATAAATTAACAATTTTTAATATACTTTGCTTTTTTATATAATTGTAGGACTATTTTATTGAAAGGACTATTTTTGAAGTTTGAACTGAGACAAAACAGGCAATTTAGTTAAAATAACTGTCAGAAAGCTGTAACTTACATTATAAGTTATGTTAATATTTTCCTGTTCTGCTCTACTTTTCTGAGAGAAACAGGCTCTGACGTTTAAATCATATGAAAATATTACTGATGTTGACCGGCCTTGTCCCTGTGTGTCTCAGTCACGGTCACTGTGCTCCTCCCCGCTGCCGGAGCCCAGCCCCTCCCTCACCTCCTCCTCCTCCTCCAGCCCCAGTGAGTGGGGGCCCCAAGCTAGGGACAACGAATGGGGGGCCCAGAACAGGGCCCCCAGCCCTGCCAGGGTGGGACAAGCCTCCCCGCTGCCCTACCAACACCAGGACCACCCACAAAGACAGCGTAAGTGTGAGACTCATCAGATTTACTGACAGATATACTGGAAGGAATAGTTAGTTAGACTTGCTTCATGTAAAACTCATTTTTACAGCGTGACTCAGAATTATCACGTCTGTTCTCAACAGTGCACCTCTCGCGAGGTCCCAGTCCCATTTCCCTCAGCACACAGGAGGCGTGGCCCGTGGCAACAGCCATAACTGAATATATCAATGCCTACTTCAAAGGTGGACAACACAACCGGTCAGCATGATGCTACTTTCTACAAAAATACCACATAATTGACGTTTATGATAACTATATGATAAGTTCAAAGAATAAGAAAAACTGAATTAAATTAACTTGTGTGTTTCATTCTTTGTCCAGCTGTCTTGTGAAGATCACGGGCGACCTGACTATGTCCTTCCCAGCAGGCATCACTCGGATTTTCACAGCAAACCCCAACGTTCCCGTGCTCAGCTTCAGACTGGTCAACATCTCAAGGATCGATCACTTCCTGCCTAATCAAAAGCTGCTCTACAGGTCCGCTGCCCTCTGCCTTTCACAGCCTCACAACCCATGTCTGTAACCGTATGCAGTCCTTACTGACCCGTGTCTGCGTCTCCACAGTGATCCATCTCAGAGTGACCCAGACACCAGAGACTTCTGGTTCAACATGCAGGCTCTGCAGCTCTACCTGCAGAGAGAAGCTGAACTCAACCCCCAGGCCTCCTACTACAACGTAGGGCTGCTAAAGTATCAGGTCAGGATTCAAAATGCGGATTCTTAATATCCAATACTGATATTTTCTGCTTCTTTGTTCCTCTTCATACCCACATTTTCCCTCAGGTGTCATGCATGGTGTAAATTAAAACTTTAATATTTTACAGGTCTATAATTTCAGAAGAGTTTTCTAATAATTTACAAGATGTTTCTTTGGAAGATGGATTATTTTGGAACTAATTATAGAGAAAATAGGAAATTAATTGAAAGAAAAGCTCAATTTAAGCCAAATAAATGTCCATTCATTATTAATTTATTATTGGAAACCTTATTATTCGTATGTGTTGAATTGTATATTTCCTTGGAGACACATTTCACATTACTGACTGACGCTTTAATATATTTAAACTACAAAGTCTCACTAATGTGTTCTTGTTTCCTCAGGTGTCGTCCCAGGACCCGGGTCGGGCTCCTCTCCTGCTGTCGGCGGAGTGCCAGCGCAGCGGCACGGTAACCCGGGTGTCCCTGGATTATCACTGCTGCCCCGCCACCGCGCCCTCCACCCAGCTCACCGCTGTCCAGGTGCTGCTGCCGTTAGACCACACTGCCACAGACCTGCAGTGCCAGCCGCCCGCCTCCTGGTGAGCAGAGATGCTGTGACGATGGAGGGATAACGAGCGGTTTCCGTTAACTGTCAGTCACTCACAACAGGTTTAGCAGGAAGGAGTCCGCCCTGTTATTTACTTGATAAATGTAATCAAGAAGATTATTGTAATGCGCAAATAGAATCATAATTGAACCATGTAATCACAACGTACGAGCTGAAGCACTGTTAATGACCTCAGAGCTGATGGGAAAAATAGAGACTCTGAGAGTGAAGAAGAGGAGACGTTTTAAAGGACAAAGGGTGGAGACTGACTGAAAAATAAGAGAAGAAGCAGGTTATGCTTCAATACATATTTAGCTGCCTTTATCCGTCTATATATTTTTAAATTTACACCCTAATATAAAGTCAGAAGGGGGTTTCTGATGATGAAAATCATTGTAAATGATGGTGTAAGCAGAGTAATATCTGTGGACATTACACAGGTACTTTCCAAGAAGCCAATCAGGTTCTTCTTTTTTAATTAATTAGTGCAAAACGACGGTCTTTATTTGTTTCGAGTATTTAAACATGAACTATTTAAAGTCTGTTTGGTCCTGGTTATCATTTCTGTACAGAAAGAATTTTGGTCATAAACCAAAGTATTGGACTAATTAAAAGTTATGATCTGATGATGGCGCTACATGAAAAGTTAATGGAGGTTTAGAAAGAACATAAATGTCTGCATCAAAAGGTCGCGATGATCAATCCAATAGTCGCTGAGATATTTCACTAAAAAAAGCTGTTAATCTGCTGGTGGCCCTGGAGGAAACATCAGGGGATCATATCGAGTCATTCAGCTTCATCCTCTGGGGATCATGAATGTCCTTAAAATGTTCTTGAGATATTTCAGTCTGGACCAGGCCAACTAATGATTATTTTGTTAATTGATTAGTTGATTGATCTTTAAAATACAAAATGTTGATCACTGTTTCCCAACAGTCCTCAACCCAAAGATATTCTTAAAAATGGCTCAAAGCGATTGATTTTCAAACTAGTTGTCGATTAATTTTCGATCGACTAATCGTTGCAGCTCTAGTCTGGACCAAAATGCGCCATCGTATATTGAATATCTTTGAATTTTTGAGAATTCATCAAACAAAACTCTTGTGATGGGCATTTTTCACTATTTTTTTTAACATTTTACAGAAAACAAACAGATTAATCGATAATTAGAATAATTCTTAGTTGCTGCCCTAAAAATAAAACCCTTGTTTTTGGGCACAAACATGTTGTTTTGGGATAAAGGTCGAAGTGTGGAGACGAAGGGCCTCACTGACTATTAATTTGCCTCCACAGGAACGCTGAGGAAAGACGGCTGCTGTGGAAACTACCAAACCTCTCCCCGACCAACCACAGCAAAGGTCAGAGCTCTGCTGCTTTTCTCTCTTTTACCTCTCTGCTTTCATTTTTTAGCATTCATTGAACAAGGCAGTTAATAAGAAACTGGACCGGGTTGCACCAGCTGTTCGTAAATCCATCGCTAAGTTTGTGTCCTTCCTAAAGTTCTTTGTAACTACTAGCTAGTGTTAAACCAGTGATTTACTAAACCATTAAAACTTAAGAAATATCTTGGCTAGTAAACACAGTAATGTGTAAATCGGTTGCTAGGAAACATCTGTAGCACTGCCCAATAAGAAAGATGTAAACAGGAAGTCAGTGTAGCATTACAAGCTGTGTCATAACTTCTAAAAATAACAGTTTTAGGGGTCAAAAGATAAAATAAACTTAACTGCCAGTGATTTGTGAATGTAGGTCTGTTTTATTTTTATCTGCATACCTGGAGAAATATGTGTGTTTTAGAATTAGTTATATTCATGTGGTTTACAGTGAGAAGGAAATATCCAAAAATGCTAAGCTAACCAACGTTATTTGGTTTTGTAATTTGAGTTTTAAAATGTCACAATTTCACTGTTTTTTCAGTGAGTGAGTGTCAGGTCAGATATGTCGACCGTATTCCTTATTTAACTCTTTTACTCTTCAATCTAAACGGTCAGATATTAGCAAGTTAATGTTAGCTTGTCAGTCAGTTCACTGTTAAAGGACCAGTGTGTAGGATTTAGTGGCATCTAGCGGTGAGGTAGCAGATTGCAACTAACTGAATACCCCTCCCCTTCCAAGCATGTAGGAGAGCCTGCGGTGGCTGCGAAACTTGTGTAAAATGTGAAAGGCCCTCTCTAGAGCCAGTGTTTGGTTGTCCCTTCTGGGCTACTGTAGAAACATGGTGGTGCAAAATGGCGGTCTCCATGGAAGAGGACCCGCTCCCTATGTAGATATAAAGGGCTCATTCTAAGGTAACAAAAACATAATGATTCTTATTTTCAGGTGATTATACTCTAATTAAAACATACTTATGAATATTATATTCCATTTCTGCCAAGTCCATTCTGCTAGATGTCACTAAATTCTACAGACTGCACCTTTAATAAATGAATCGCCAACTATTTTGATAATCGATTCATCATTTTGAGCCATTATGGACCAAATCAACAGATTAATCGCTAATGGAAATACGTTCAGCTAGCTTACGAGACGTTTCCACCTGGCAGTTCATAGGTGTAAATATTTAGTAACGACTAATCTCTACACAGGTACTAGTTTGCGCAGTGCAACTGGTTTAAATATTAGTGATGCATAAATCTCCAATTAGTAAACACTTTATATTATATTTTATTGTTATAACAAGGCTAAGTTTGAACTTACAAACCGCTGGTACTGGAGGGAAAGTTTCACACTCTCACCTTGACATCTACCTGACTGACAGTCTCAGCCTGTTTTGCATCTGTCTTCAGCAGCCACCAGATTTCTTATAATTTCCTTCTCATTAAAATCGGAGCCAGAATTTTCTCCTCGATCGCCTTCTCGACGGGTTCGCATCTCCACTTTGTGTCGAGACAAAATGTAGAAACGAGTAATTAAGAGTTATGTAAAGAGATCTCTGCGCTCCACATCCTTCTCTTTATGAAAAAGCTGAAATCTGAAGGCGTATCATTACCTTTTAGCAGCGGCATTAGCATTTGAACGTGGCAGCTGCTCCCGTCAGTGGAGGTGCTTGTGATTACTGGCAGTAAAGTCGAGCATAAATGGGAGACATGAGGAAAGTATTCAGCATTTACTTTGTGTCAAGTTGATTGTTGCTCATACTTCATGACCTTAATGGTGCACAGATAAGAGATGGCACGTAGAAGCTTTTTATTGTTCTAATTTAAGATGGGAAGGTCTAAAATTAAATTAAACTGAGCGTTTGTGCGTCTCTGTACAAAGACACCCACATTTCTTTTTATTCTTTTATCCATAATGATATATTATTACCTTGGTGTGAAGCTACAAGGTTGGAGAACAGAGATAGAGAACTATTCATAGTCTCCAGTGATGGATGGGATGTTAAAGGCTGAAAATGTTTATAGTTGGAAGACTTGTGTGGTTTATGAGCCAATGACAAAGCACTGAAAAGGTCTCCATAACTCCTCCCTGTCTCTCCTGAAATACTGCTTTCCTGCACACCTCCTGTTTATTACTAAAATGTTAAGTGCTTGCGTTTCATAAATAATGTCTCCCAGTCGGCAATGAATTCATTTTACTGGACGTCTTGTAAACTGAAGCAGCCGTGTCGGAGAAGATATTTCTCAGCTTTGTGAGGGATCCTACAGCGAATCCATCAACATTTCTCCTCATATTGTTTTACGAAGCGTTTGTTTATCACACGCGGTGAATATAAGAACAAGGAGTTTGTGACATTTACTGTACATGCAGGCCTGTGACTGAGTGAAATTTTTTTTTCAGGTGTCATACAGTGTTGTTTTAACTGTATTTAAGTGACTGTGTTCAATGTAAAGCAGGTCATATAGTCATTTAAATGCTGTTATATGTAAAATTCACTTCCCCTATTTAGCATTTATCAGCAGTATACAAACATTTAATATAACACATATTTACTATAATGTGGTTATAAGCACATATGGGGACATTTTTAAGTACATTTGTCAACAATTATAACTTCTCTTATGAAGACATATTTTACATTATTCCAACTGTGTTTTATTTGGGGCTGCAAATACAAAAAGGGGGAATTTATCATCACTGTCACGTCACACCACCACTCTCTCGCTCTCTGAGGACCAAAAATCGTTGGAGCTCCGCAGCCAGACGGAGCAAATATATGATGAGCATCTTAACTCGTCCCAAATTTAGTCTGACTTTACCTTCTTCTGTCTGTCGTTTGACCTGCAAATCACCAAATGTGCTCAGTGGAATTGTTGTTAAGCTTATTTACCAGCTGCAGTTATTGTATCATGTAAAATGATAACAAATCACAATGCAATCATGTTTTTTTTCTAATGACAGTCTCATTCTTAACCAAAAATTTATTTTTAATTTAATAATCTCACCTAAAGGTTCATTTAGTAGCTGTTCCGGGGCTTTCGACTTTATCACAGATGGAGTTTGCACAGCTGTAGATGTTCAAATGAACATTTTTTTAAGAACTTTCACTCTGAACATTTTTACTATAAGTGGTTAATTAACTTAAAGTGTAGGATTTTCAAACAATCTGTGATTGTCAAACTGATCTTTATACGTTGGTGTAACAGCTGTGAACGAGGATTTAGAGCTTCTAGAAATTTCTCTGTCCCACATCTCCATAAAGTCTGTACTTCTTTAAAGTTTTTCTCTCATCATTTAAGCATTTATGAACTTTACAGGCTTCTTCTTTTATTTAATGGGAACGTTTCTGTAGAGAAGCATGTTCAGATGAATCAAAAAGTGTTGTTTTGGCGTTAGTTCTGAAACTACAGGCACAAGTATATAAAAATTTAAAATGATACTCAGCTCCAGTGTCGGCTAAATACAGACAATTACAGAAAAATGACAATGCAGTCATCAAGTAACAGATGCTGCTGAAACATTTTCATCTCTGCCGGCGGTTCATTAACTTTAAAGTGCTGCGTGTTGGATTTTCAAACAATGTCTAATTGTCAAATGAGACTTTCTAAGTTGGTGTAAGTACTTTAAACAAATGAGACCATTGTTAGGAAGACTGATATTTTCTGTCAGCGTCTCATATTTTGCAAAACACTTAGGACACCGTCTTTGTTTTTTTTATCTATCAAACTTTAACGGACAAATCTGTGTTCCTGTTAACAACATAAGTAATTCAGCACTTTACTAAGTTTAATAACATCAGAAAACTTCATCATCGCTGTGAAGTCATATTTCTCATGTATCTGTGTTTCTGTGCCTCAGGCTCAGGGACCCTGTGTGCCAGCTGGCAGTGCCTGGAGGTCCCCCGCGGCCCCCCGCCCAGCCTGGCCGTTCAGTTCGTGGGCTCCGGGGCCTCGCTGTCGGGCATGGACGTGGAGCTGGTGGGCACCCGCTACCGCATGTCGCTGGTCAAGAAGAGATTTGCCACAGGTGACTCTCTGAACACACTGCGGTTTGTTTCTCTGGTGGAGGATCATACTTCATCAACACAGCAGCAACACTTTATTGTTATATTTTTAAACTGTATGTTTATTTTATCTGCTTATATAATAATTTACTTCCTAATATGAACTTAAAAAGGGGTTTTGACATTTAAAAATGATATATGTGGTCATAAAGACATCAAAACCTCATTCTGGGCTTCAGAATGTTATTCACCTTTAGATAATGATTAATCATTTAGGTCAATTAACAGGAAAAAATACCAAACATTTGTTGTTTTTATCTTTTCAAACTTGAGAATGTGCAAATTTTGTCTGTTAACTGATTAATAAATCATTAGTAAATCTATAAAACAATAATAAAGCCATTAGTTACAATGTATAAGCCCTTTTATAAAGAGTGCCTATGTGGTACTGACTGAACAGTTTATTAAAAAATAACAATGGAAAGAGTGATTCAAATAACCCATTGATCATTGGTAACATGTCATTTTTATAGATTTTTACTCACTGGAGAGTTCATCTGAATAAGTTGTAGTAGTTTAAATTATAGTCACTTAATTAGTGAAGTTCAATCTGTTTATTCCAACCAAAAAAAACCTGAAACTTTGAATTTAGTAAAAAAAAAAAAAGACAGGAATGTTTTAACATACTGAATATCACTAAATCCTGTTTTTCAGTTGAACCAGATAATGACGTTGTTGGAAGCTTTTGCACACATGACTCTGTACTTTGTGGCTTATGTTGGCAGCACATTTCCTCTTTGCACATTCATCTTTTGTGATCTCTTTTACAGGGAAGTACATGGCGGGCTGCTCCTTGTGAACTGTATAAAAGACTGTCAGATCCCTAAATGAAGAAACGTCGCCGGAGCTTCAGAGAACTTTGCACTTTTTCAGCGTCCGAGTCGAGGACTGGACCGAGTAGGGACCGAGGTGATTCATGGTAAGACAGAAGTCCTGGAGACGAGGCACCTTCACTCGGCCTTTTGAAGGACAACGTGCACGCACTTCTGACAGTGTCCTGCTGTTTTAGGACCAAGCCTTTTCTTTTCCCTCCGTTTTCAGCTCTGTGTTGTACACTCAGTCGACCTGCCTTTTCCAGGAGGAAAACTCTTTTTTCTATCGACTCTCTGTTCACATTGTGTTCTGTGTGCCTTTGTATTAAGAGACTGCAAACTAAACTAGATGTCAGAACTTTTTCTTGATTTACAAGAGGGAGAGAAGGAAAAAAAAAATTGTGTGAATAAAGTTAAGCATATTTCAGTCTGGAACTTGAGTTGCCATGGAAACTAGGATTTTTAAATTATGTATATATTGTATGGAAGAAATCTGTCGAGCAACCGAAAGGATTGAACTGAGTCATTTGTGAGCAAAGATCTTCTACCAAACCTGAGAAAAAGAAATGTTTGTAAATCTGCTGTTTGTTCCAAATAGAGGTTTTGTGATGTTGATATTTGATAAAAATAAATGTGCTCAAGTCTTTGGTTTACACCAATTTATTACACATTGTGACCAATTACAAAATACAGCTTAACTATGCAGTTTATTACAGACCATCTGTCCTTGGGCTAGTTAAAGTGTAGTCAAGAACAGGTTTAAAAATACACAAAAATAAGGGTTCAGTATACTTGTAAGAAGAACCAAATCTAGTTCAATAAAAAATAATCCTCCGCCAAAAATCTAAAACAGCCTTACAAAACATTACAAAGTACACATAGAAATTACTTTTTCCAAAGCACTTGAAGGCAAATTACTGTGACAGGCACAAGTTACAAAAAAGCCTTTATATAACTCAAACTCAAGGATTCTCATAGCTACAACAAAAATCATCTGAGGGGGAAACAAAGGGAGGGAAAATTAAATCAACCAAACCAATTTCAACACAAAGCTGATGTCAATCAAATCAGAATAGTTCATATAAATAGAAATTTCTCTTGTGACAGTTTAATAGCAACACGGGTGCAGCAGCACCACAGTAATAATTGATTTTCATACACTGAACAATTGAGATTGGAAACAAATTTATCACACATGCCAGTCTAATCGATTACACATCAAAGCATTTTCTTCTGTTACGATGTGACCAGTACAGTGTGAGGAGAGAAGTTAGGCAAACACCCGAAGGCCACAGAACACACACTTTCTACATCATATAAAGATATACTGTATATATAATTTATTATGGACAAAGTCCCCAATAACGCACTGTATTTTCTATCTAATTCAAACAGGACATGAGACTTTATCTGAGTAACAGCATGAGGTCACAGAATCTGAAGTCGGGGAGCGTGTGCCGGCTCAGATGCCAACAAGATCGTTTTGTTTTTTTTGTGTGTGTGTGTGTGTGTGTGTGTGTGTGTGTGTGTGTGTGTGTGTGTGTAAGGGTTTTGGTTTTACAGGTCCAAAGCTCTAACATGTATTGATTAATCTCACTTAGAAATGTACAACCACTTTGATCAGGAAATGAGGCTCAAAGAGGAGATGGACCAGATTCCAGTTTAGATTAAAGGGCTTCAACATCCCATCTCCTTCACGTTGATGATTTGTTCCCAACTCTGTGACGGCTGAATAAACAGCCACAGAAGGACTCATTGAATGCGTCTTTATGTAACGTGGAGGAGCTATCACAAGATTGAAACCATTTGGAGAAACGTGGGGAACTATTTACATAAACCGCATCAGTGGCTACATCTTTTTTTTTTCTTTTTTTTTTTAATACTTGCCTCATGTCATCTGAGCCGAACGGAGCACAGCATAGAAATCTGTTGAGGTAAACAAACCAACATCTTACACAGCCAAGGTAACAGACTGAGTTCCCTGCCTTCTGACTACTGAGGCCCTACTGCCTGACAGACAGAGCCGCGGCTATGGCTAAGCTGGTGGGAACAACTGAGGGAAAGGTCCTTTGGGTCAGTAGGTTGCATGTTCATTGTTGTTTTTTTTACTTTTTTTTTTTTTTTTTGTGCTGCGAGCTGCAGCAGAGGCAACAAGGAGTACACACCTACACCTAATCAATGTTAAAGGTGCTTTGAATGTCTGAGGTTTGGAGACGATACATTCATACTGCGGTAGAGGCACAGCTGAGGGACAGATAGACATCTGTAGTGGTGGTTTCAAAGTTAGCGATCTAAGGCACTCAAATGACACTATGGCACAGCTAGTTAGATTTTTTTTTTTTTTTTTTTTCCCCTCAAAGAACCACATTAACATCACACACCACCACTCATGAGTTACACATCCAATAAAAAGGTACTGCACAAAGTCATTCACAGTTGCAACAAAACAGAAAGAAAATCAGACCTGTGTTACACCCCTGTGAGTAAAAAAAAAAAAAAAAAAAGACGTGAGCTTGCTCCTCGGGTCAGATTGCTTCCTGGGAGAAAGATTACCGTCTTTACAAACGCTAGTGAGGGGAGGACTGACATTGCTACTCTCTTCTCTATATACATTGCACACACTGACTGCAGAAGGATGCAGTGTGCTTGGCCCAAAAGCCACATGAGGGTCATCTTTTCAGGGAGAGATGCTGGTTGATGTGGCTTTCGGTCCGGCCCCGTTTGGACTTGGACTCACATCTCCTGCAGAGGGTGGCTGATTTCAATCCTCTCTCTCTTAACGGCTGGTTCAGTGGGCCCTCTGGACGCGTCGGCATCGCTGCCCAAGTCGCTCATCTCATCAGAGAAGGACGCGTCTGGTGGCACAGGGAGGGAGGGAGGGATCGTTAAAGTCGCAAAAGTTCAGTTTTATGTCACTTGGTCATCATAACGGACTAACAGATTGTTGGTTTTGGTCTTTTCTTGTGATTTTCCAATAAAAAAAAAAGTTGAATTTCACTAAACTTATTCTTCAACATATCAAAACTAGCACTGTGAGATAATAAAGGATTACCTTTTTCCATTAGTGATGGCATCATAGAGCTCAGGTCACTGAACTGTGAATCAAGAGATAAGAACATTAGTCCTGGATCGGCTCAACAAAACAACTATTTTCTGACAGTTCTTCCCCCTCGTCAAATATCTTTTTTTCTTACCTCTCCCATGACAGCGATAGGAGTTTCTCCAGTGGCCTGAGCCACACGGTGTTCCACCAGGTAAAACATGTACTCATCGTACAGTAGGCGGATCAGGTGGAAGGAGCCAAAACTAGCTGCACTACGCAGAGTCAGGTCCCTAATCACCATGGAGCTACAGGACGGAGAAAGAGAAAATATAAACTATAAAATGCTGTTTGCAGACAGTTTCATATAGTAGCTGCATCACCACTGTTCAGATAAGTGAGTATTTCCCTAAAATTGAGTATAAAAACTGGACTAACGCAGTGATTTTGAGTGCACCCGTACCTGTAGAAAGACCATTTGAGCAGGAACTGGCGTGCAGCCTTGGGGAAGCTGGGGCTGCCCTGATGGGGCTTCAGGACCTGAGAGACCACGTTGTCCAGCCAGGTAGCCCACTGATCCAGGGAGCTCTGCTGCTGCAGGGTGACTTTAAAGTCCTGCTCCAGACGCTGAACCACACTCTCGTCACACTGACACACCCACGACGCCTGCTCCTGTTAGACGCAACGAATACACCCGACCAGTCAGCAAGAAGCCACAACACACAGTGAAGAGTCGACACAGGTCGACGGTCTGCACCGAACATTAATATTTAACATCTTCACATCAAGTTTTGAGTATAATCTCGGTGAGGAGCACCTGAACGTTGGCAAAGTCGACCCGGTTGAGGTCAGAGAGCATCTGGTTTATCTGGGAGGTGTTCTGGAGGACGGCGCGGGCTGCCTGGGCCAGATGGTTCAGACTGGTGTAACGTCTCAGAGTCTGTGCAAACGCACTGACCACCGCCACCTACAACACACACACAATCCAAAACAAGCTTCATGTCAGACACAATGATTTCAACACACTATAAACATGTTTTAATGTCAGATGTTATCAATGTAAATCATATACACACATAATCTAGAAAAGAGATGCATGTTACCTTGGTGCGGATGATTTCTTGAGGAAAGTTGGTCATGGCGTTAGTCAGCCATCCCTCCAGACTCTTGGCAAAGTTACGGATGGCCTGAGTAAGAGTGCCTGAAGGAACAAAATGGCCTGATTTACAAACTGACTTCACTGCATCTCCACTGTGCATAAAGTATCACAAGCAGATGTGCGAAAAGGCAGCAAAATGCACAATTAAAGTAGGTCTGTAATAAAATAAACATCAAAATCTCTATTATTGAGGTTCAAACAAGGGAAAACTGGACCTTCAGAATTAGATTTTGCTCCTATTAATGTTTGTTCAGTAATATATTATTAAAGTAAAGTGATTCAGGGGTGTTGGGACCACTGACAATATGTTCAAATCCCTTAAATATCCCTTAAAAAGTAACAGTAGTACTGACTGGGAACAGGACGCAGCACATCAGGAATGAGGATCTCCACCAGAGCCTGGTAAAGGATGTGATCACAGCTCCTCATCCATAGTCTGATTGGTTCATATTTACACAGAGCTACCAGCTTCTCTCTGGGGATCACACTTTCCAGGTCATCATCACTACACACAGACGAGAAAGAAAAAAAAACAAACTGTAAATGCTGCCATTCTGCAAATAATACTCTATTCTAAACTCAGCAGACATTCAGGTAAAAAGCCAAACAGAGCTTTTTGAGATGAAAAACTGTTAAAACACAAGATCTGATTTAGCCCAAAGGTGTGTGTAGTCTGTGTGGTCTGACCTGTTGGGGATGGTGGTACTTCCGTCACTAGATGGCGATGTTGAATACCAAAAGGTCTGCCAGAGTTTCTCAATGTAGTGGAACTGGAGGTTCATCACCACATCCAAAGTCGCCTGCAGGAGAGCAGCGAGGGAGGGAGGAAGAGAAAAAGCGGGGAGGGAGTGCAGAGAGGAGGGAAAAGAGGGAGGACGAGGGACAAAACATACAGAGCTGAACCATGGCAACCAGACACACACCAAGTTTCTACAGGCGGGCAGGCAGCCTCTCGCTCACTCTGGGCCCTCCTGCTTAGACAATGAGCCAGCTCAAACACAGCTCCCTGCACATTAATCATCAGGAGGATCCTAAAGGCCACATTTAGTCTCTATCTGGAGTTTTATTTGAAGTTGATTCCACTCTACACTTTGTATCCTGTTTGCCTTTAGAAAGCAGATTAGTCTCATAGATTTATGCGTGCATTCGCTTCCTTTTAACAATCAGTGGCAAGGCAATGACCTGAACTAACCCGTGCGACTTCCTCTTTCCTGTTCATATGTATGAGGCTCTTAGAAAGCTGGTTATGTTGCACACAACTGAACACAGAGGAAGTAGAAACAAGCTAGTGATCATAAATGACAGTTTTAGGACTTTATGGTTGAAGCAAGAGCTGAAACCTGGTTCTAAAAATTAACAGATAAACCTCGACAGACACGCTGAGGGTAAATAAAAACACTAGAGCTGTAGAAGTTGTTGAGACCATTCATCACACCAGAAGAAGAGTCAGTCTGACTCTATGCAAAGCAGAGGTCAAACTTCTTTGTTTCTGGCTTTCAACAGTACCATATATCTCTACGTTGAGAGTCTGTTGAGTATGCGAGTATGATTCACACCATGCCCAGAGATACTCCTCTTTCTCTATCTGGCAGGACGTGCACTTGCCGCTGGATCTTGTTACACAGCAGTGTAGGCTTCAATCACATGATATGTTTTTGCTTCCTCTCCAGCCGTCGCCATGGTAACCTTGTTTACGGTTGCCCCCAGCAACAGGTCAAACACAGAACTCCAAAACAAAAAGGAGAATTCCCCATCCCCTATGAACAAGAAGCGTTTTGCCTCCACAGTTTTTTCGCTGCACAGGAAAAACAGCATGCCTTTAAAAAAAAAAAAAAAAAAAAAAAAAAAAAAAAATGTGTGGAGGAGAAATAACACGTGTTCACATGCATGGTCACAGACAGAGCAGCCTGCGGCAGACACTCACAAATCTTAACCCCTCACTTCTGTGCGCACACAACAAATACTGTGGTTTCCAGCATGTTTTATTAACCGTCTATTCATTTGTACTTAAGCATTCAGTTAATGGCTGATGCCTGAATGTTTGGCTGTTACCATGACATTGATAAATACATGCCTGACAGTGGATACAAATCTGTTTACAGCCCTGCTCAAAAAAAGGAGACTCCTTTAACGGCATGAAAAGTAAAGTAAGAAATAAAGTATTGTTTTAAGCTTAAGCCAACTTGTTTGTGCTACAACTTCAAATGTCTTGGCTAATGTGTTAACAGGTCACTGTTGGCTCACAAATAAGGAAGAAAAAGTGAAATGCATAAACATTAAACACGTAGAGGCAATGAGAGCTGTGAGAGTGACAGAAATGCGCTGGCAGACAAAGACAGAAGCCCATGTGCCTGTCCACAGACAAGGCAACACAAAGGCCCAAGGGGAGGCCACCACAAAGACACCGAGATGTCCACCCAGCGCGCTGAAAGGTTAATTGGCATGTCTTGAAAGCTGCACAGAGATGAAAAGACGGCTGGAACAAAGGGAGCGTGGTGAGGCTGGACAAGGGGAGGGCAGGGATAATATGATAAAGCCAGCGCTTCGCTGCTTTAATCACAGCCTCCCTCCTGCCTGTAAAGCCCCCAAATTTTAATGTTCAGTATTATTTCTCATATTCTTGTTGCCTGCATGTTTCATTCTGAGGTGGTGAGTTATTCTTCTGCCTTATCAAATTCACTGTCTCTGAATTATGCTGTGAAATACCTGCGAAATACATTCTACAATTTACAGTGCCATAAATAGCATCATGAAGTTCTACTGTTTGTGTCCTTCTTTCCACTTTGTTTAGGATTAACAGTAATCCACAGAGAGTTGTAGAAAGCTGTTCCAGTCATTAATCGCATGTCAGTGTAGCCTCATTCCCTCTAAGGATAGAGGCTGTCGTATGCTGTGCAGATTGTAAAGCCCTTTGAGGCAAATGTGTGATTTTCAGCGATATAAATAATAATTTCATTGTCTCAAAACTGTAACGGTGAGAGGCTTGCTGAAGACGACCCGCAGCCAGGAAGCAGACAGCAGCGTGTGTGGTGTAACCAGGGAGGAGCTGTGCTGCACGTCTGAATGTGACCGAACTGAGGAGCAAGCCACAGGTCAAAATGTAAATATTTGTTCAAAAGTTCCTCAGGTGGTGGAAGATGTAATAAAAATGAGTTCCGCTGTGATGTGACCTACCTCACAGTGGTCTCTGTAGAGTGTCTGCAGCTTCTTGATGTCGTTCATGTTGATGCGCTCGGGCAGAGGCTGGGTGCCCAAGTCAGGAGTGGGAAACGGAGGTAAGGTGTGGGACGTATCTGCATACAGAAAAAAGGTAGACAGGTGTCACTTATTTCTCACACACACACACACATAGTATCATGGAGTATGGAGACAGAAAACATATGAAAACTGTACAGGTAGACATATAGAATATTATAATTTATGTTTACAGTATGTCAACATAGAATCACATATCCTATTTATAGCCCCTTTCACACATGTACTGCAACCCTGAAGTTATTCGGACATTACCCAGAGGAGCTGTATGTTAGAACGCAAATGTTCGAATCAGTCAGACCAGACATTAAACAGACTTTGCCTTGTCAGTTCCGTGTAATGTCCGATTGGGCCCATGTGTGAATACAGCAGATTATTTTCCAGAGAATTTACAGCGAGCAAGTGGGCGTGTTGATGATGTTTCTATCATGTGGCTGGTGTTGGATAAATGCAGCAGGCCAGCTAAGCTGCATTGTTGTGATTAGGCCTGAATGCTGTGAAGCTAGAGCTAATGAGAGAGAGGACTTCCTGCCATTTCTCGTAAAATAAACACTATTTTATATCTGGTGAAAAGCTTAAAAACGCCAAATTACAACTGCAGCGTACTTTTTGCATCATGTCCTGCCTCCTGCACACCCTACCCAGGCGCCACCCCTCGCCTAAACCAAACGGAGTATTTCCTGTAGGTGAGAACGCATCTGACACAGACAAACTCCTGTTGTGTGCTACATGTGTGAAAGGGCAACAAGAGTTCACATGAGAAAACGGCTATTGTCTCAACAAACAAGATGCCTGCTGGTAAATTTTATGAAGTCTGACATTTATCATGTATGTTTGCTCTACCGCCAACATGTGCCACATGTGATCTCACTAAGTACTTGGGGAAAAAAATGTACAATGATGTAAAACAGTTGTCTAATCCTCAGAATCACAACATCTGTAGATACACAGCGTCTGTCCTTACCTATGTACTGCTGGTGGTGTTGGCTCTGCGCAGCCACCGACTGCTCTGGAGTGTTGTTACAGTGCTGAGAGCTCCCACACAGGCTGTCAGACATACCGTCCACCTTCTGTAGAGGTTTGAACCTACACAGACAGGAGAGGAGAGGGCAGGACATCTGTGTTAGCAACGTTTGGAAGGACTACAGGCAGGAAAAAAGAAAGGATGTGCCATAGAAGACTGGGAGTATGCAAGTTTTACTGCCAATGAAAATCCACACGAGATAACTCCCGGGTAAGCACAACTTCAACCAGAGGGAGGACTAACTAGTGAAATCACCAGGGGTGTGTTTAAAAGGAAAACATTCCTAAACAGTTTGCAACATTTTTCTGGTTTACTGACTACTCTAGCCCTAAAAACTATCAGTAGAGTGCATTTTACACAATTAAATAAACACGCACGCCTTCGCTATTAATGTTTTATGACAATTAATCAAAAAAGGACATACAGAACAGTCCCGACACATTGCAACAAGACATTCAATGCACCACTGCTTCCATAAAAAAAACAAAAAAACAAACTGTGAGCACATTGTGGCAGCACTGAACATAGCCTCACTGCAGTGTTTGGTTAAATGTCTTGCGTTAGGAGAGCAACCATAAAAGAAAATGAAAAAGGCAAGGGCAAGAGCGTGAAGAAGGAAAAGGGAAGGACAAAGATGAGGAGAAAACACAGCAAGCAGCACAGTACTGGTGATGACAGTAAGGCGGCTGTAACAGGATAAAATGTT
The DNA here is from genome assembly GCA_038419695.1 of Scomberomorus guttatus. Lineage (NCBI taxonomy): Eukaryota > Metazoa > Chordata > Actinopteri > Scombriformes > Scombridae > Scomberomorus > Scomberomorus guttatus. The sequence continues at coordinate 23,545,494 of CM076454.1, read as the reverse complement.
GTCAATATTAAAATGAGATTTACACACAATCTTCAAACTTAAATGAAGCAAACATTCAAAAACGACACAGAATGAATGGGGCATTTCTTAAAGTTGTGACAAATGTGACAGAGAGTGAGAGAAGTGGGGAGGGGAAAGGTTAAAGTATCAGATCTTAGGGACAGTGCTGACCTCTGTTTCTGATGGACAGGCTGCTGTCTCATGGCCATATACTGGGTGTCTTCCTGCAGCCGGTTAAGCGGAGAGTCTGGCTTCACCCGGATGCCGTAGTAATGATACTTAGAGTTGCCTCTGGTGGATTCAGTGAGAGAAAAGCCAGAAACCAGTGAGGAGAAGACTTGCCATCAATGTAATCACTATCATTATCCTCTTCCATCAGCAAGTCTCCAATGCCTATAAGCATCATCATACTCGTCACATCTCTAATGGTTACATGATTACTGTCATCAGCATCTTCAGCGTCGCAACAACGCCTTCCTGTTTGTACCTGGTGCCGAGGCGGCGGGTCCTGAGGCCCATGAAGACCGAGCGGATGAGCTTGCCAAAGGACGCTGCGTTCACCGGATCCAGTTTCTGTTCCTGACAGTGCCGCAGGTAATGGTTATACAGGGAGCACCGGGGCAGGCTCACCCCCTCCGCTGTCTCATAGTTGTCCAGCAGCCACTGCAGCTAAAAAACACACAGAAGAAGACACAGTCTCACAATCCGTAAGCCCAAATGGATCACGTCGGCTCTGTGACATTCACCGGGCCAGTAATAGAGAGGAGCAGTGGATCTTATTATCACATCAAAAGACAGATAAGACACACACTCCTACCTACACACACACACATCACATCACATCACATCACCACCTATTTTATGAGGTTTAACACCACAGAGACCATTGCACTCCCACTGTGGCTTTGCCCATACATTTATATTCTTGAGTGAAGCAGTAAGTGACTACAGCAGAAGGAATGGCTGATTGAGTGAACACTCAAACATCTGAAGAGCTATTTATCCAATCGGGAAAAATCTCCAAGTCGAGTCAATATTAAGGAGGACGCAGTCATCGTGACCTTGTCTGTCGTACTGAATTTGTACGAAAAATACAATTACCAATTTACAAATCAGATTTAAAGCATATATTTCAAACGCTATTCAATCTCCAAATGATGTGGAGATTGTTCGGTGACAGCTGAGGTTAAGAGCTGGAATATAGAGAAAACATCTAAACTACACATTTCCCCTTGTGAGTAAAAATTGGGGTAGAAATACAAAGTTGTACTACATGAATGTGTCATAAATGTCACTTAAATTTCATTATAACTGAGTGACAGAATCCCAACAAGAGAAGATTATAGTAATGCTACAATAAAAGTGCATGTCTTGATGTATTTAGGAGTGAAAATAACAGAAAAACTTGAAAAAAATCAATCAGCTTAAATCCATGCAGAGTATTAAGACACATATACAAGATATATTCTTAAGCAAAAAGTGACAGCAAATGCGAGTGCAGATCAAGGACGAAAACTAATTGAGACAATTATGCGTGTCAGCGGAACAGTGCAGAGTAAGTAAAGCTAGCAGTAGGTGGTGTGTTCAACTTAGCACAACACAAGTAGAAACACACTGCCAACAGGTTCAGCCACAGCTTTCTTCTTTTTTTTTTTTCCATTTTCTCTTATGTCCTTTTCAAAGAAAGTTCCTGATGGACTTACATGGCTGTTGAGCAGGCTGCTTTTGTGACTTGCAATTCCTTCAGACTTTTGGAGGTTTTCAATCGCCATTTCAAGCTAAAGAAAGAAGGAGCATGCAAAAAAAAAGAAAAAAAAAGAGTGGACACAGAAGGGGGAGGAGGCAAGAGAGTGAGAGAGATAAAAAATGAGACAGAAATAAGCAGACGTATATATAAAAAAAAAAACACACACACACACAAAACAGATAAAGGAAATAAGACTGTTAGCGAGCAGCCAGATCTCTGCATTTCCATTAAAATCAGTCAGTGATGCAGCCAAATCCATTATTGGCTAACAAAAGCATGCAAATCAAGGGACTCATAGGGTTAAGCTGCTCAGTGAAGGCTTGCGGTCAGACACTGTAATGTATGCAAATAGGAACCACAAACAGGGGCACAGGTCACGTCAAGCTTGGAGACAATAGGTCAACAATGCCTAACCCCCCCCCCAAAATTTATCAAACAATATAACTTAGAATATTTCTAAAAAACTAAAAATCAAACAGAGTAAGTTGTAACTACGACACAAGCAAGAGTGTCATGGTATAAAACACATTGACATATAGTTCTTTCTTTGGACGACAAAAAGTGATGGAGTCCAACTGGCTGGTAAAGTGAATGACAAAACCAGGGACAGAGTTCTGTAGAGCTGTGGAAGAAAATCAAGTCAAAAAAGAAAAGATGTGTGGTATTGCAGCCAAACTGGAGACACAGAAGAAAAGGAAAAAGAAACAGGCAGCGTTCCAAGCCTTAAGAAGACTCCCGAGGGCTCTTGGCCAAATGGTAATGAGCCCCAAGGGTTGCTTTGTTTCGCAGGGCACTCAAGTGCCTGTGAAAACCTCTGAAACAAGGCAGCGCTGAATTATTTAAGCCAGTGTCCCGATTCTACAGGCTCTCTGCCCTGCTCCACTCTGTGTGTTACTGCAGAGCCAGGAGGCCCCAACTCAGGTTGCTGTGAACCCTGTGTGTCTGTCCCTGCCTGTCAGGCTTGTCCTGGGAGGCTGGGCAGTCAGGACACAGGCTCACGTAGCTGTGATGACAGTTAGCCCCAGTGTGCATCACACAACCCCATATGGAAGTGAGGATGTTTGCCAGGTACACTATGTTGTACAGTACTCTTATTTATGTAATTTGGAGAACAAAAACTACAATTTGGACTCAGAGGAGTTGAGAAAATAATCTTCCAAGTGTATTCAGTACTGTTCAATGACTTTCACAGTCATTCAGTCTTTGGAGGGTGTAAACCTCTGATTTACAACTTTTTTTTTTTTTGCTTGCTCATTAATCCTTCTGTAATGCAAAACGCGCTGCAGAATGCCACAAGAACTCTGGGGTGAGTGTTGCTCACCATGGCTGAGGAGGAGCGGGAGGAGTGCGATATGTGGTTGCGGCTTCCCTCCATGCTTCCTCCATGGATTAGGTAGGTGCTGCCGCTGGAGATGATGTGGCTGCTGCCCACGTCCATGGCGATGCCCACCATGCCATGAGGGGGCACCCCACCGCTGGCAGAGGAGACCACCGTGGTGACATGAGCTCCACCGGCCTGCGAGTCAAAGTAAGCTCCGCCACTGCTCTGCCCGTACAACTGAGCCTCAGGGTTGTAGGAGTAGGCCGCTCGACTGCGGAGAGATCATTGTAATTAGCATGCAGTGAGGTTATTCAATGAAAATAAATTTCATGATCACTGATTGATTTTAGGATGTCCCATGCAGTAGAGCAATTTAAGACTATGCTCTGTTTAAAAGGTTTACATAGATAACAATATAATGGATGTCATCAAAATATTTGGTTAAGCTGGAATCATATCAAACATCAAACTGTGGGAAAAAACTTTGGCTTCATTTGGCTTTAATGACATTTTGATTGGAGCCACTTTAAAAGCAGTTGGATGTGTCACAGTTAAAATGATGAGGAAAGCGGTCTGGAAAATCTTATTTGTCATTACGCCCCCTATCCAGCACTTATTCATACATAATTCAAGATGACTCTGAAACTGGAGTGGAGCCAAATATTATTCACAGTGGTGTGTCTGCGCAATTTTAAAAGCTAAAATATTTTATTAAATGTAAGTATCTTACATTAACAAAAAGGCCATTTTTGAGTAATTATTAAGAGTAAAAGTTCACTCATCTACATTAGGGCAATAGTAAAACTTATGTATGCATACAAAACCACATAAAATTAACTTTCTTGTAGATAGTTTACTTTTTTTTTTCAAACAAACGTGAAAGAAGAAACTTCTCCCCTTCAATTTGAAAACAAGTCTTCTAGTGTTAATTGCTGCACATACGTCATTCTGCACAGTGAAGCTCAAAAATCCAAGTGAAGTAACAACACATTATCACAACAAGCACAACACATTTTTGAGTGGAGTGAGACTTTAAGTTATGCTTTTACACTTTATTTCATAGTCTAGTTGAACTACACTATAAAAATATTATAAATGTTGAATGATGTAACTTTTCTTACATAGTTCCATTGGTGTAAACAGTCTCCCCACTTTCTCCTACATATTGGACCTGCGATGGATAGACATGCTGCACCTGCTGCACCTACAGAGAAATAACAGTAGAATTAAAGCAGAAACAATGAAAAACTTTATACTTCCTTACTTGAGATTTAATCACAGGATTTCACTGAGATTGTGATTTACCTTTACCTTTTTTAACTTTGCAACAGACTGATATAACTGCTTGTGGGTATAAGCATGTGCACACCTGTATGTATGCGTATATACAGTGCAGTGAAAAGGTCTGTCCACCCCTTTTTTGTTTTTGCATAATTATTTGTCAGAGGCAGAAGCCCCAACAATATAATTTGATATTTAAAAGCCTATTGTAATTGGCCCTTCACAGGTTTTTGTGTATACATTCTCTAATATTTAAAGTGGCAAATAAGTACAATAGGTACACAACAGTAACACTGTAAAGGAACTAGGAGTAAAAATGATTTGGTTCCATGGAAACCACAGAAATAAAATCATAAAAAATAAGAGTTGATTCAAATTTAAATGAACTTATAAATTTACCATGTAATACAATAACAATGTTGGTGAAATTATAATGGAATTTATTTGAACTTGTATTGATGAAGACATGCTTGATTTGACAAACATCACAACTGATGATGAATAACATACTGAAGGATAAACATGGTGGAAAACAGGTAGTTAACTGTCCATCTGCTACTGGCTGGTCGTGTTAGTGGTGATATCACCTGACACCAAAGACCAGCTAATAGCAGATAATCAGGTCTGTCCCTGCTATTCAACATTAGACGTTAAGACATCACACAGATTTGGTGTTGGGATTTGGTTCAAGCCCCCAGGAACATCACTGGGCTGTGCAGCAATTTTGGTGGTGCAGTGGCCAAACTGCATCAAACTGCGTGTCGCATTATACTCTGGGACCTAGAGAAGACTTTTACACATCGTCACGAAAGAAGCAGCGGTAAAGCTAAGAAAACAAGAGTCTACAGCCATGCTAGCAGCTCAGTGAGGCTGTACTAAGGCACAGTGGTGCTTTGAACTAAATGCTAAGGTTGATGACAATGCTAACATGCTGATGCTAAACAGATATAATGTTTACAATGTTCACCATGTTAATTTAGCTTGCTAACATTTGCTAATTAGCACTATACACAATGTACAGCTGAGGCGTATGGGTTTCGCCTCGCATCGTCTGGGGACCAATAATGTCTGTACAAAATTTCATAGCAATCCATCCAAAAGTTGTTGAAATATTTCAGACACTTCAAGTGACCGACGGACATCACCATCCCTAAAGCCGTGCTGCTAACAAGGCTATAGGCTCATCATCATCACGCACATTTAAAAATAACTTTTTGATTACCAACCATTAGGGCCAATATTTCATTTAAAGCCACTAAGAGTTGTATAAAAACATTATTTTCATGTCATTCATGTATGCAGGCAGTGGGCCAGGCTCAGCCAGAGAAAGACACTTAAGTGCACCCATGATGGGCACAGGAAGGAAGCAGGAGAAACATGTCAGCTCTGCATGAGCAGCTTTCAGTGGAATGAATGGGCTACAATGTTTGGGATCTTCTCCCAGCGGTGTGGTTACTGTTTAACTTGTTTATTATCTAAACAATCTGTTATCTAACTCCCCCAGTTTGACTGTTATTGTTTAACCTGAATGTAAATTCTGACCCCAGTGAGACATGAAAAGTTAATCAAATATTTGTCAGTCACACAAATAAGCCTTATGAAACAGACTATGTACCTATCTTGCTCATCCTGGATTCCATTTATTTGAATTGATAGAAACAATATAGTTTTCTTATCTTACTTTACTGTAAAAGAAAACAATGTGTGGGTCTCAGGCTCAGTCACAAGTTAAAATAATTTAATTCTTTTTTAAAACTGAACAAAAAGAGTCAAGGGGTGTACAAATATTTTCACAGCACTGTATATGTATGTACAGTACTGTGTACCTGCTGAGGGACCTGTTGAACCCTGGGTACTGAAAGCTGCTGTACTTGTCCTCCCTTCTGAGCTGAGCCTGTGGCTTGAACCAGCACCCTCTGTGTAGATACAAGACATAACTCAATTACATAGGTATGCACGCACAAACACACACACGCATACACACAAACGCACATCATTGTTAGCATATGACTGCCAACAAATGCCTTCCTTTACGCTTCTCTGTAAAAGTCTGACAAACTGAATATCTGATTTGGAAAGTGAAGCATTGTTATGTCTCAACGTCGTCAACTGATTACAGGCAATGGGCAGCAGAAATTCTGGCTGTTCTATAAAGTCTGTATTTTTCCTATAGCCTAAAATGGCTAAATGGATGTAATGGTCGAGTAACGCAAGGAGAAGTAACTGCAAAAGCTAGCGTGGTAAATGGATACAAGAGGCATCTGTTGGCAGAGTGGAGGGGTGGCAATTGTGGTTGCTGACAAGTTACAAATTGAAAACACTATAAAAAATTTTATTTATTGCACGGGCTGCATGGAGGAGAGATTCCTTGATGAGATATTGTATGGTTTTCTTTACAGGCACCATGCACAAGCACTAATGTAGCAAGTAGCTGGTTTGGTTTCCAAAATAACTTTTATACAGAACAGCTACTGCAACTACTCATGACAGACTTTCCCCATTTGTCCTGTCATTACAGTAGCAGTTAGCGAGGCAGAGGTGGCACCATACCTGCTGGGAGGCTGGGACAGGCTGTACCACAGGGGCCTGGGCCGATGATGACGTCCGCAGCGTTGCCACGCTGGTCGTGGTGTCTGACCCTCCCTCGGAGCTCTGCATGCTGGGTTGCACGGGAGAGATGAAGAAAGCGAAGGAAGAAAAGAGAAAAGACGTGAGTAGGGGAAATCTCACACCGGATTGAAGAAATACTTTTACAGGTAATACTGAAGCCTGAAAGAAAAGGATAAGAGCTTTTCAAGTCCATACATATGGACAGCCATACTAAATAAATGCTTTTCCACCCCACCCCCTTCTTTCTTGGAGCCACCAGGGCATTCATTGTGCCCCAGGGGGTTTCTGGCTTTGCCAAGTCAAGCTGAGCCAGTGAAGCTTTCAGAGCCCCAGAGGCAGCCCACCTTTGGCTTTAATCAATGGCAAAATACGCAGCCCAACAGTATTACACAGACACTTCTTGTCCTGCTGACAGGACAGACCCAGGTGGGAAAGTTACATTACAGGAGTTCAAGTTACCAAACGGACTGAACTGCTTCCTGAGGACCAAACCCACTGCTGCCACTCGGCTTTCCACTGGGTGACAATGTGCGCAGCATAGCAAAGGGGAGCTAAAAATGGAGTGACACAAAGGCTCTCTTTTCAAAAAAAAGGACAGAGAGGGAAAGAGCGGGAGCAAGGGAGGGATAAGAGAAGAATGGAGCTGCAAGGGGGAGTAAGCAGATAAAAAACAACTTCCCCACTCTCTCCAAAAAAGAAAAAAAACGAAGGGGGGAAAAAGATGAAAATGGCAGTGGGGCTCCAGCCCCTGCCAGGGTCCTGATGATATCCAGCGTTTGTTTCGAACGAGAGCCGTTCTCTGAGGGCTCCAATAATCCAGCTGATATGAGGAAATTCCTCAATGCTTTGTAAACGTTTGTCGGTTGCTATGGTGAGGATTCCATGACGACCACCCCCAACTCAACCCCCCTCCTCCCGTCCCTGTTCACTCCTCTATTTTCCCCCCCTTTATAAAGCTCTTGCACAGGAACTTTCGAGTGCGACCGCAAAGGGATGAGGGGGAGAAGGATTAGAATAAGGGAGAGGGCGATACGGCACTCTTAGGGGCGGGTTGAATTGATGAGCAGTCTGTGGTTTAAGGCAGAAATCCAGGAGCAGCAAGAAAAGTCTGTAGGTAGACAGGAGAATGGTGTTAAGCGGAAGCATTACAGCTCAGAGCCACAAGACACAACCTGTTCAAGACACCCTGTGATTAGTCTTAACACAGGACATGTTATACAATGTTATTTTAATTTGCAGGAAGAGACCTTACTCAGTAATCTGTGGGCTGAGCTGTTAGATACACGCAACAGGTGCAGCCAGGCTTGTCTCTTGGCTTTCTCAAGACTAAACAAAAACTTTCTGAGTGATGGGGCTCAAACTATGAAACAGTTCTTTCTCATTCTTGAATAAGAATTACAACTCCCTGCATCCACTGCATCGAACGATCAATAAATGACATGACTGCGACAAATCGAACTCAGACAGAGAGGGCAGAAACAAAAACAGATCTAACGTGAGACCTACAGAAGAGTACAGAACAGTACAGTAAAAAAAAAAAAAAGCTTTGGAGGAACAACAAAAACAAGGGCAAAATGAGTCAGACTCAAGGAAACCCCAATGGTGATATAGAGGAAGAGGAAATAAATTCAACCAAACCATACTTCCAACAAAAATGTTGTGCTAATACCAAAATAGGAGTCACATCCTTTTTTGTGGAAGGTTTTCATAGTTTGAGACTATGATGATACAGGGTAACACCACTAATTTCACCAACCACCTGAAATCCCGCCGCTAAGTACAACATAATGAAGCCATCATGGAAACTACCACGAAAAAACCCCACCACACGATCAGTGCATTTCTACAACCAAAACATTCCCGCAGGCAAAAGGAGATTAAAGGGGCAAATGTTTCATGAAGACATGGTTTTCTTGCAGATCTTGACACCAAACTGTAATCTCAACTCGACTAGACTGGACTGGAATGGAAAATTGTGATTATCATTTTATCCAGTATCCCCAGCCTACTTTGACATTGTTGTTAAAAGCTGCATCAAACTACATGTTGACTCACAGGAGAAGCGAGTCTGTTACTTTCACTTTTTACTTCTGTAACCAATGTTAATGTTATTATCAGTCCTCCAATCACAGCTCTCTATGGTAGGTGAAGTGATGCCTCAAAAGTAAAAATTAAAAAAGGAGGCAAGCAATTTGACATGTGAGCTATCTGAACAAACCAAGGTAATCAAGCAACCATGCATGGTGAAGTTTCAAACCATCAACAGTGAGTTGAGGGGAAATTTGAGGGTCTGAGGGTGCCACAGAAAATTCAGAGAGTGTACCTTTAAGATAGAAAAAACAACTGATTTGGGGCGTGTCACCACTGACATTTTCCATGTGTGGAGATTTTGCCACAGGCAAGGACCTACTGCTCAGCCTAAATGACTAATAGACTAAATGGAGGAGGCCTATGTTAAAATCCCAGATACTGTATGTGTCAATTTTCAATCACACAAATGGTGCCAAAAACCATATTGAGCGTACCCTGAGCAGACCTCCGAGTCCATCTTTAATGTGTTTGTTAGCAGGGCACAATTAGCACTTGTATGTAAAGGCTCTCATATTCTATTACAATTTTTCTTCACACCTCTTTACAATATATCATTAAGATACCAAAAGACTATTATCAGAATGATGCTAACAAGGAGTGAACATTTTAAAAGCCACTCCAATGCTCGACCATGTTTCTAAAGAAAGGAATTTGTCTATGGAGTGTCAGCTGAGTTATAAATACACTTGTAACACTCCCATTATTTATCTTTAGACTAGTCATTTTCATCAGTGACACAAGCGGGGAAATTCTTATAAAACAGTAAGACGAAGTGACACAAGCTTGAGGTCTTCTTTATACCATTAAGGAGAGGGCAGCGCGGCGAGATGGTGGAGGATCAGGAAACAGACCACTGACCTGCACGTTTCCATTCATTAAAGCTCAATTAAAGCACTGGCTTTAATAGGTATAATGAAGTGTGCTAAATCACTGGGTTTGAAGGGAGAGTGCTGAGTGTTCAGGGAAGGTTAAAAGTCACACAAATTCCCCACCAGCAGCTCTGAAATGCACAAAGGTAACGCACAGCAGGGGATACAGCACACTGCTGCAAAACGCTACTCTGGATGGACCAAACCTTTCTGCTTCCAAACCCAGAGACAACTTCACACAGTCCGTTTTCATGTCAGGTCTGTGAGCCTGGTTTCATTCAGGCAAATCCCAGATGAGCACTTAACATTACAACAGCTCCTCCTTTCAAGATTTACCTGAGTTTTAAAAGATATAAGGAAACAAGAAAAGGAACATTTGAAGACCGCAAAGCCTTAAAAACTGTCACTAATTCTATAGTCTATAATGTTACCAGCACAGGCAGGATTTAAACATATGTCACTGACAGATCTAACTTAAACAGGGCTCAATCAGAGAAAAACACATACAGATGTTCAATTAGAAGCAGGAGCCCACAGTCTTGGCTCATGTTTGCACTGGCCCACATTGTTTGCAGAGCAACAACGGTTGCTAGTGGCAACACTGTCCACTCCCGTTTCCAGGAGCCTGTTGCTATGCAACCAACAGAATACTTCCCAAACCAAACAATGCCATCCCCCCACCTGATCCCTCTATCTCACGCTAAGTAGAAACTTACAACAATAAATACTATGTAAGCTATTAATTTCAGACACCAGGGGACATAGAGTTATTCCTGTGTTGCAGTTATATAAAAATGTACAGACTTTATACTGGTTTAGACTTGATTGAGGAGGACAGGATGACTTGATTGAAGAGGACAGGATGAAGTGCTCTGTTTTTGTAACTACTCGGTGGTCAAAAAAAAAGGAGGAATGTTTAAGTCATCAGGGGCACAACAGTCTATTCTTCGAGGTTGCTTTACACTCATGCCACCCAAAAACAACACTCCCAAAACCTAGTCAAGTCTTTCCAAAGTTCCTTTAGAGGAGCAGATAGTAAAACAGCTTGAGCAGAGCAATACTTTCTTCCCAACTCAGGGGAAGATAAAACAACATGAAGCAGAGGTAGACACTTGTTGCTTTTGAAGGGACGTCTATGGGGGACATTTGTTTAGCGCTAAGCAGATGCATTTCAATTGCCACACCTTTAATACAAGTACCACACAAAAGCAACAGGCTTCTCAAGAGGCTTCAACATGTGTTCATTAATTTAAGAATTCATGTAGTTGATATTATTTCCATTGTCATTTTGGGGTTTGAAAAAACCCCACTTAGACTTGCTTTTCTTTGATTTCATTAAAAGACTCTATAAGATCACTCAGGCACACGCGCTCACACAAAGAGCGAATTAAGATATGATAAGAGATTTCCACAACAGAGGCTGTTCTTCAAGCCTGTCTCATTAATTCATGGCTAATCCAATCAAAGCGGCTCTTGGGGTCTGCTGATGGCAGAGTTTGAGGGGGGGGGGGTGAGCAGAAATAGGAGGCGGTGTCTGATCTAAGCATCCCCCCTCCCCTCCCCAGCTCACCTCCCCACCTCTGGTCATCAGCACAACCTGTCCACTCTGTCACCATGTGTGCTGCAGGCCTGACAGCCACAGAGAAAAAGATCAAACCGTTGCCGTGGAGATTGTGTGTTCGCCCATGCTCTACACTAGCAACTTCCTCCCCCAACGCCCTACTTCTTCTAACCCTTTCCAGATTTCCACACCCCCCCCCCCTTCCACCCACCTCCATCCCTCATCCTCACTATTTAACATCTCAAGATGAAGAATGACGATTTGAAACTGCACATTTTGACAAGTTAAACCGGAAAACCCAACAAAGACAGGCGACGGGGGGGAGGGTCACAACTGGAAAGGTAATCAGACTATACTCGTACGAGTGGGAGTCTCTGTCTTTCACGAGTATTTATCTAATGTGTTTGAAGGCTGCCGTACCGATGACACAAAGGAAGGAACTTCACCCAAGTCACCTGGGCTGGTTGAGGAGATGGTGGAGACTGAAGAGAAAATTAGGAAATGTTGACAGATATATTGCATAATAACTGTTTTAATCCTTTTTTCCACACCTGCCAAGGCTGCACAATCCTCTAAATGTGTCATTTGAATAACAGAAAATATTAATTTTTTTCCATTCAAGTAAAAGCAGCAGTTTATGACAAAATAGAAAATTATTTGAAAATGCATTTGAGCTTGATAAAATCAAATACATTTTTAAAATTTTCTACCCACAGCGATTCCTGATCTGGATCTACAACAAAAAATGAATTACTTGTTCCTTGGGCTACAGCCTTTGTGCCTTTCCATCTAATTTCATTGAAATCTGTTAACAAGTTAATGAGATATCCTTCTAATTATCAGACAAACAATAAGAACTGAAAACATAACCTCCTTGCCGATGGGTTATGTTGCTATCTCCCCTCAAAGTGACAGCATTAAATCAAAAATAATCATCAAGACTGACAACTTAAAGTGATTAAGTATCCTAACACTTTAGCCTAGCCCAGACTTGCAATCTTCTTCTGCGGAAGTACAACACTCCAGACCAAAGACACTCATTGCTCTCTTAAACAGGTGTGTTTCCAACCTGTGAGACTTGGGAGTTTTATTTCCCAGGGAACCACATTCTGCAAAGATAACCTCATATACTGGCAGCGTGCTGTGTCTATCTTGACCAATGAATCTCAGATAAGCTTTATGTTGCACTGGAGGAGTCCTCCTTCTTGGCAAGCGTTCACTCCACACAGATATGACACTGAGAATCATTTTACAGTATGTACAGAATGCTTTTACAAGCACTGTTTGACACAAACAATGAGTCACCAGTTAATGCTTTAAATCTGAGATGGATCCAACTGTCTGTTGTTCATACAGTAAGTACCGTGCCACGCTGAATACTACCCATCAACCTCAGGATTAAGTATTTAATGCCTTTTTCACACACAAACCCTGTGCAAGACACTTGATATTAAACACGTGTACATTTGACAGTTTATACCGGAATATTGCACACAGGTAAATACTGGATTGATGCCATTCAAGTGTGCAACTGTGTTTTTTCAATGTTATTAAATGTGTTTACTGCAATGTGGTTTTAGCAAATTACATGCAAGACTCATGTTTAAGCATAATTTTAGTCATACTAGCATGCTAGCAAAATCCCTTAAATTCACCCTTTCATAATGAAACTAAGCAGTGTTGGTTGCAGCCAAACTCCATCTTAGCAGCTGTTACAGCTGGCCACAAATGGAGTGGACTTAATTGGTGTGAGAGTCCACATATTGCTACTGAACTAATGATTTCTGCACAAAAACACTGCTGAGACGATGTCTAGGTTTTAAATCATCTTTCCTGCTGTCAGCAGCCAGATCCAGTGCAAGATATGCTTCTAAAATTAAAAATGATGTATTGCATAATCTGAGCAGCATTCATACGCTAATTTACCAATCATCATTCAGTGTCATTTGCAGAACATTTAACATCAAATTACTTAAGGATCAAACAAGTGTTTCTGTGTCGGTGCATTAAGACAGCATTTACATTACAGCATTTAAACCCTATTTAGTTGTTATTTCTCTCTTTGCCTTACATTTTGTTTCACTGACTGAAACTTTTTAAAATATTTTAAATTTCAAACTTTTCCACTTTGCTGCCAGACCTGCTACCTTACAATGCAGACAACACAAATGCTGTCCATTCTTACAAGAAAATAATTAGCATACACTGCTGCTTTTATATACCCCCCCATATTGAACACTGCAACATTAACATTCGCTCTCTTCTGAAGCTAATGAGTGGGAGGAATGGGATCTGAGGGTTGCACTGTAAAAGGACATCCACCTCTTAGTTGAAACAGTGTTGTTTCCATCTGTAACAATGGTGTCTTCTCCTATTGTTCCCGACCAAATCTCCTCATTAAAAGAGCTTCTGAGGAGCCATTCTGGAGACCCAACAAATTCAGCAACCTAAAAATACGGTCCTGGTCTACTCCTTGGCAAATGTGTCCAAATCTCACTCCACTGAGGGCCTAGTCTGGGTTCTGGTAGTTACTTTGTAGCTGCTTTGCACTGACATAAGTTCTTTTTTTTTTTTTTTTTATAAACATCTCTTAACAAACTAGCCTAAAACCCTACAAAAAGAAAGGAAAAGTGAGAAGAGGATGGGGGCGGCTACTATCAGTGCCTGAAAGAGAGGGAGGGGGGCGGTCATTGTAATGCAAATGTCACTGCCTTGTCTGCTGTTTGTGGCAGGAAATTTAATTAGCAGTTGTGTAGCTACGATACAAACAGGTGGAATGTTAAGAATGCTCCTGATGACACACACACAGACAGAGGAGACAGACTGAAAAACCTTTCATTTCACAACGAGTTTCAACTTGTTGCCTCTGCGCAAGGGCCAATCAGTGACAGCATTTTGTTGATATATATGACAAGATTTGTTTCTTCGTATCCTAGCAGCACAAGCCGACAATGATTTCCAAAATCTTTGTAGCTGGAAGACTTGATGTGACAGACATGAGGACACTTAAACTATTTTCCTTTCAACAGATTTCTTATAAAACAGTAACAAGCACTTAAATAAATGAATTATGAAGATTATGAAACTGAAACATTCATGTGTACAAATAGCACTATTAATTTCCACTTAACAAGCCCCACAAGGCATTCTCCTCTCAGTTCTTCTGCTTTGCTCTGTGATTTCCTGACATGCCTTTGACTGGAGTTATGGGATAACCCATTAAAATAATGTTAATATCAGACAACGAAATGTGCAAAAGCCAGGCAGTTCAGTTAGCACAGCAGGAGGTAAATGCAACTCTATATGAATATGATCAACTGTAAACAGCAGCAATGAAGCTGACGGCAGTGACTCGGCCCATGTCTATATCTGTAGCTGGCTATTGGATTGAGAACTTCTCCCTGGGGCAGCAGTGGGCCTCATCAAGATAAGCTAAATACAGCATGGGCAAACACACACAAGCACATCCACACAGCACACTCATGTATGCGCACACACACTGCGTACTCACACACACACACACACACACACACACACACACACACACACAGAACATGTGACCAAAAGCTGTGTCAGGTCACCCGCTGCCCAAGAGACCACTGCAGCTGTCCTATTGATAGCTAAACTGTACTACACACACGGGTCCATTAAACACTCAAAATGGCACAAGGTAATGGTGAACACTGCTACACATAATCATACGAGCAACTCCAGAGATGCTTTTAAAGGAAAACTAGAGAATAGGGGATTATTGAGCCTAAAGAAGGTGCATAATTTTCTATAAATTGCAGGCCACGGTGGCATTCATCCCTGAAATTGACCAAAGCATGACCACAATCAGAGAGTGCATTCTATGCCAATACAGGCAAGCTTGGTCACTGCACTTTAGAATACATTAATCTAGTGTTACTGTGCTATGGTATAGACTGTTTGAGTGACAGACAGACAAATGACATATAACCTACAACAGAGCTGGTCAAAAGAAAAAAATAATTTTCCTCCTATTTTAAATGAATATTCTCGTCAATCCCTTTTTCTACTTTTCATGCCGGTGTAAGAGATTTCTACATAAAAGTGCGATGAAATACGTTAACCTCACCAACCACCAGCTGCATTCCACTTTGTTTAATTCTCCTTTCTAAGCACCTTTTCTTTCTGGCCTGCCTCTGCAAGCCAGAACTATGCACTTTTACCACAAAGAGGGAGATGAAAATAACCTGATTAAAAACACTGACTTTTAAAAGAATAACATTTCGCCCCCCTGGCCCACTCCATCCCCTTTCTTTCCATGACTTGGGTGTATTTGTGTATCAAGTTGCCATGTAAACATAACATTGTCACGCTCAAATTGGGGGGTGGGGTTGGTGGGGGTTACACAGAGTTTCAGCGCAGTCATTTCTTTATTTTTCTTTGTAACTGAAGAGGGTTGTCTGACCAATCAAAGTTACGTTTCCTTCTCTGACACTTACTTCAAAACAAACCGAGTCTTCTGTTAATGTGCATTCAATTCATTCTCCACATACTCCGGGCAAAAGTAAGGAAGTGAAATCAGCGGGAGAGGGAAGGGAAGTTTCATGAACTTCACATTTTAACATATTACGCAGACTAGTTATTAATTATGATTAATATAAGCACGCTCAGACCCGCTTTGCAACACCTTTTCATCTAAAAGGAGATACATATTGGACTGCATCAATAATATATCCACTTAAATGAATCATTCAGCTTTCTTCCTTTACAAGATGAATACTTAATGGAAATACACATTTGAAAGTTTAATTTCGATTCATTAATTGCATGCACAGAGGGCATTAATTAGACAAATTTTCATGCAGCAAAGATTCTTCCTGATGATTCAATAGCAAACAACATCACAAATGACCGAGCACCTGACAGCTGTCTCTGAAAAGACAGATCATTAGAATTACTCTATCTCAGGAGACAAAAACAAAACCCCAAAAGGAGATTAAAAGGTATGTAAAGGGCTGGAAAGCAGCCACAGCCACACTATAAAACTAATGAAAGGGAGAATTTAAACTCATGGGAGGGTATACTTTTCCTTGGTTTCTCATTATTGCTATAGCTCAGATTGATATGAGCCTTCAACTCTGCGGAGAGGTCAGCAGCAACCCAAATGAGACCTGCCACTTGAACAATGAAGCAATACCACTGTGAACAATATGGCTATTAGAAAACAAATTGCTAATGAGTCTGTTCAAAGGGTATAGCATCAGTAAAAATTAAGACAGGTTAGTACAAAAATTAGACACAAAAATTAAACTCCTCGGGATGAAATTAGTAGGCTCAGTAGTTTATTCTGCTCACTGTTAAAATGTACAAGTGTATTTGAATTGCTAATTCAAGAAGCACATACACTCTTTAACTTTAAACACTGAATCTCTTTTCCATAACTGTAAAAACAAGACCGAGCAATATGAAAAGCCATCATGGCACCACCTAGCTGTAACATTTCCAGTTCATGCCATTTCTAAAATATGAAAAACTTTGTAACTTTGGAAAGTGCCGACTTTGTTCCATTTAGATCACAGCAAATACAATATAATCGGGGTTTAAATGAGATTTGTTTATCATGACAGTCCACTATGCTCCTGAAATAAAGATCACGGGAGGCACCGGGTTTGGTAACGTGAAAAACGGTGAGAGTCGTGTCGTCGCCGGTAGAAGTTGATATATTCGTGCTCGACTCTGTTTTGAATTCATTTTACGGCTCAATTTGCGAAGTGGAAATCGCCACAGAGGGGCTGACGAACAGCTTTTCTGAAAAGAAAGTTATCCTCCTGTTGAGTTCTGGCTTACTTGCAGCGGACGTCAGTTTCAGTCTGAGCCTCCAGCACTAATAACGCTGGCTAACGCTAGCTTGCTATAGTTAACGCTGCCACCTGCTTGAACATACGGCTCTGATAAAAGACACTCCAAAGCTGAAAAGTTAGTCCGTGTTATGACGAACAAGACCGAGCTGCCGTTAACAACGTGACAAACGTTTGAACTCACAACTGAACTTGCACTCATCGCTGCTGGCTGTCTAAATTAGCATTAGCTGGAGCTTGACTGGTGACGGCTAGCCTAACCAGCCATCCATCCTGCTGGGATCGAGCTGAAAGCGCGTTCACATCTCCACAGAGCATAGCAACAAGTGTAAAGTGATGTTGAATACATTTTGAGTTGGATTACCATTGACGCTGTGCGTAGCGTCCAAGTAAAGTGTAGCAAAATTAAGTAGTAGACGTGAGGTAGATATTTTTCCAAGCTGACAGCGGGTGTAAAAAGCTATTGCCAGCGATAGGGGGAACGTCAGTTAAATGAAGAGTGGAAAGCCGTTCTCTCAACTTGGGGCGGATGCCACAAAAGAAGGGAAAGTTATGTTGTGGAAAATAACCAAGACTGCTCGCAACGATCCCAGAGTATTCCTCTCCACATTGAGATGAATTCATGTTAAATTCTATAAGGATATAGTCACCTTTGCCTTGAGAAAAGTTCTGCCCTGGCTCTGCTCTCTTTCCCCACTCTCCCACGGTGACCTCCAGATGCTGCTGCTGCTGTTGCTGAGTGTTGCGCCCGTTGGTAAGTAACTGTCTCCACGGCTACAGTCACTATGGCGCGACGGGGTCTCGAGGCAACTGTTGCTACCCTCGAATGCCTACGTCACGTTCCGCACTATGCAAGGGAGGCGCCAAAGTGACAACGAGTCCCGCCCAGTTAGATGAAGATTTAAGTTTTAATTGAACCACTAGGAGGCGGTCTCGACTAGGGAAGTGATGGGAGAAAATAATTCACATATGATACATGTACTTTATCTTTATGTTTAGACTGATATATAAGCCAGACTCTTTTAAAACAGGCTTGAAAACATTTCTATTCAGAAGGGCTTTTTCATCTCTTGTTGTGTGTTGTATGTTTTTAACGCTGTAGCATGTAGCAGTTTGAGATCCGCTGCCAATGAAAAGTGCAGTACAAATTAAATGTATTATTATCATTTTAAAAAGTATTTATTGTAGCCTATATGCAAGTTTTTTCCTTTCGACTTTCAAAAGTCAACATATAGAAATGTAACAAATTATGTGAAGTTAACTTATAAGTATGAAAAATAAGTTAAACATATAAATATAATAATAGTATACGAATAAAGGCATATAAAAAATACTGATATGAGTAAGAGTTGCGCAAAGGTGATTTTCAATGGAGAAAAATGCCAGGAAAAAATAAATAAATTGGTCCAAAAATGATTTAATAGTGTTTAATTGTATCACATGTATTGTATCACATGTAACACAACCATTCAAGTGATGTCAGTTATGTAAATATGGTATTTCTTTAATTAAAAATACATCTTCTTCTTCAACTGTTAATCATTTTATATTATGGTCAGAAACAAAAACACATTTTACTCTTAATTATATTGAGCTATATTTAAACTCCAGTTAAGTTGCAAAATAACAAAGCAACAAAGAAATAATTTTAAAACTTATTAAATTATTATTGACTACTTGAATGTACATCTTCACCTCCCCTTTTTCCTCCCAGATATTTCTTTATTCCTATTGAATTTAGACACCTCCTACTTTATCCTTCTTTTTACTATCTGTGTGATTTTCAATTCCATGCACTGTTTCCCCCTCTTATTCTTACACATGTACATTTATTATTTATCTTATTTATGTGTTATTGTGTTTATGTTTATGATTGTTTTCAATTTAAAAAGCTTTTTTTTAAACATAACTATTCTTTTTCTATTTTCTTTTCTTTTTGGAAGAGTGCAACCAGCCTTGTCTTCCTGCATTTCATATTTTCAGCACATGGTGGCAGCATGTGTCTATATTGTGACACAAGGTGGTCACAGTCTGTCAGCTGAAGAGATTACTTTATCAGATCTTGATAAAGGAAAGACAAGTGGTTTACTGTAGCTTCATGGCAAGAGAAGAGTAAGCCTGTAAACCTTATTAAACATACTTTGTCCCTTAAAGCTACTGCAACCTTAAAGCTGTCAGTTACATATGCCAGTTTATTAGTTTTGATGCATTTTGTTGCTGGAGAGGGAGGTTGATTCAAAATGCACATAATAATAATAGAAAATAAAAAAGGGCCTAATGAGGACACTGAGGTCATGCCCTTTATATTGTTTCTTTTGGGGCTTTTAAAAACTAACATATGGTGGGTATTTTATAGGCATATTCAAGTATTTTAAGCTCAAACATATTTAAATTTGACAACTTTTAGGCCAAAATATATAAATGAAGGATTCAGTTCAGTTCAGTCTTCTGTGGTTTTGAAGGCGCTCTCATGAAAGATGCTACTGAGCTGCATTCTGGAAATTATAGGATCAAGATTTCTTTTGGAGCTTGACCCATAATGTAGACTAAAAGTCAGAATCTGCTGCTTTGAGTTTGATAGTTTAGTTTTGTTGTTGTTGTTGTTTTTATCTACCTCTTGTGAGTAGCCCAACTTGGTGGTGCAACATATATAGAAAATATATAATTGAACAATTAATTAAATGAATGAAATATGAAAAATGAACTCAGTTTTGTTTGGTTTCAGGGAGGGTTATGCAGGGGGAACTGCCTATGGCTCTGGGCCTCATATTGTCAAATTGCAATGCAAGTTTGTTGAGCCCTTTTTCTTTTTTCTCCAAAAGAGGGTGGCCTATGCTCAGTGTGATGCGGGGTAAATGCTGAGTGACGGTGCTGTCTAGAGCTGTAAAACAGACAGTTGGCGCTTAAACAGGTGTCACAGAGTAATTCGGCCCAGCTCACAGTGAATTTGAGTGTCTGCCAGTGAAAGGAGCGCTTACAAGTTCACAGACATCCACTGTCAGAAGCAACTGAAAGTGTCGTCTTCCGGCGGTAAGTCAGGCCATCTTTTTATTGATTACAGGCTTATGTTGCTTATCTTATTGTTCATCACATTTTCTAAACATCAGTCGAGCATCTAACATATTGAGTTCATCTGTCGAGGTGTTATTTGTACGTGTCAAGTTGAATGAAGCTAATATTTGTTCTTATTAAAGCTGAATTAAAGTTAAACCACAGTGCGATCATGATTGAAGGACGCTCTGCATTTTTCAACAATTTCACAGATAACGACGGTAGATTATTACTTAACTTTATCGTTCGGGATTTACAAGAATAAACCACATTTTCCCCACACTTTTTACTACTACACCGGTGTTTCGGTTTAACGTGTGACCGTGTAAACTGCTGTCTCTCAGCAGAATGGTTGCAGGTGTTGAAAACACAACAGAAGAGGTGTCCTTGTAAAAAAAAAAAAAAAAAAAGATCATCTACACTAACCATTCACGTAAGTTAAGGTGGTGGAAGAAGTATTCAGATCCTATACTTAAGTAAAAGTACTAATACAGCAATGTAAAAATACATAAGTATTAGCAGCAAAATGTACTTAAAGTATTAAAGTAAAAGTACTAATTTCATCCCTCTGGCTGTTTCTGGCGACACTGTTTAATTTACATAATGTTAAGACAGACGACTATATATTGAACATTCAACATTAAAGAGCTCTGTTCGTGTTTTCAACAACTGCCATTACTGCGAGTAAGCAGCGATAACCGCCATATATCCATGGTAACCACGGACGCATTGGGCCGAAAGTCACCAGTTAAGACGGTCACTCGTTAAACCGAAACACCGGCAACGCTAACAGCAGAAAGACACAGCCGAAATCTCGCCCCTTGCATGATGTTAGCTAGCATCTCTGCCACTAGCATCGGTAACTCGCCGGTTATCCCCCAAAAGTTTATCTTTCATTGGTCTTTCCGGGAAGTTTGAATCTTACTGCTGAGGTTTTCTGTGCATAATCTAAGCTAAAATGGTATCGACCATTACAGTCAATGGTATCAACTACAGCGTCTCGACGTATGCTGTCAAAGGCCTCTGGGAACTGTAGTTCTTGAATGCTAACCTCTGAGGACTCAACAGTCAGGATCATTTAACAGGGAGATGTATTTTAAAAATATGAGTTATCATATTTTATTATATAATATATTTTATTGTATTTTCATAGTATTTATATTAAATTTTTTAATGGAACAAAAACATTGCATTTCTATCTATAGTAGGGAACATTTATAATTTATCTAAAAATACATATGTTTAGATTTTATTTATTTATTCAAAGATTTATTCAATATTTATGTTTTTGGAATGTGTTATGATAAATTAAAAAAAAAGAAATATCTTTGCAGATTTTGAAGTAATGCAGTCTAGTTATTGATATCTCATACACCTAACACTGTTTATCTTTATAGATGTTACCAATATGAAATCTTTAAAGTAGCTCTCCAGTATTTGATCACTGAAGCCCAATGTGTTCCCACACAGAGAAAGTCAGTGCACTCTAGTATGGCATCAGAGCGTAGAGAGAGTAAGAGCATCTGATGAGAGAGGATGTTACTGACCGACAGTAACCTCAGTGCAGGGTGCATCAGCACTACACACATCCTGCAGCATTTCGACGTTTGCGCATGAGCACCCTGAATCAGCCGCCCTCTGCTGTCATGTGGTGCTGTGGTGTGGTGGCTCTGCGTTTTCGTCTCTCATGGCAATTGGCTGAGACTGATCTTTCTATAGAGTAGTGATGGCACACATTTTGTCAAGTCATGTGACCGTCCACGCACGTGAAAATAACCTTATAATCCTTATAATCATAAGAAAATAACACCCATTTTAATGAATATCCTGTGCATATTCAGGCTTTTCTCTCATTTTATAAGTGTAATATTGCAAAATTGGATTTAGATTTTCTGCAGGGTTAAATGTAAAAGGTTAGGGTTTTTTTGTAGGGCTCAGCAAAAATTTTGGTGTTTTTATACGTTATATTTTAATGAGCTTGAGTGGGAAATTTAAGTTCTTCCTGCTTCCCCCACTTGAACTACTTGACCCCATTGAACTGTGGAGGAGGAAGTTAAGGGGAAACTGTCATTTGACTAGTACACTTTCAGAGCACATCACTGATAAATGCCCAACGCACATTTCCTTCACAGAGGCAGGCGTGTTTCAAAAGGGGGTCATGAGCTTTTCTTTTTTCTTTTCAGTACACTCCTTTATTATCATTTTTATACATAGTGTTGGCCAAGAGCAAACATTTTTGTCATAGTCTGTTCTTTCAACTCTGTTCCTCTTCCAGCAGTTTTCTTTGTTTTAGTAACCTGTATATCAGGTCGTGCCTGAGAAGAACTAGAAATACAGGATTGACTTGGTTTGTCAAGCAGACAGCTCTTAACTTAATACAGAGGGCTAGTTGTAACGTTAGCAAACATTGTTATGAGAGATTTAGTCACATTATTGAGTTACAGTCTACCAGCAATAGCTTCTCGTTTGCCCTGTGACTCTTTTAGGTATATTTAAACCTGCTGTGATGCAGTCAGTGATGTTCTTATATTGTTCAGTAGCTTTAGTATCCAATGTATGATATTTTGCAGAGGTGCAGGAAGTATTGTGATCCTTTACTCAAGTAAAAGTAGTAATACCACGCTATGAAAATACTGCATTACAAGTCCTGCATTGAAAATGTTGCTTAAGTAAAAGTATGTAAGTATTATTAGGGGAAAAGTATCAAAAGTAGAAGTACTCAACGCAGAAAATGGCCCCTATTAGATTTTAATGTGTAGGCAGCATTTTACTGTTTGTAGTTGGTCGTGATGAAGCTTTTATATAAATAACAATTAAACAGCTGATTTTTTTACTTGATTATTCAATTATAAATAGCAAAAACATTTCAAAACAGTCCTCAAATTGCTTGTTTTGTCCAAACAACGGTAACAGTCTTACTCTAAACCCCAAAATGATTCAGTTTACTGTAATTTAAGATAAAGAAAGGCAGCAAATCCTCACATTTGAGAATCTGGAACTACAAAATGTTTGGAATTTTGGAAAATGACGAAAAAGATGAACGAGTTGAAAAATAGTTGCTCATTAATTTTCTGTTAACCAGCTCATTGATTAAGCGGCTTTATCGTTAAACTCAAATTTGATATACTGTTGGGTAGTTGAATTTCTAACAATACATTATATTTTGTAAGCACATCATATGTTTTGTATGGAAAACCTCAAATTGTAAGTATGTTGTTAATAGAGAAATTAATTAATTTGATAATCAGTTAATCGTTTGAATCATTTTTCAAGCACAAATGCTAAATATTTACTGGTTCCAGCTTCTCAAATGTGAGAATTTTCTGCTTTTCTTTGTTTTATAATGTTGTGAACTGAAGATTATTTGGGTTTCGGACTGTTGGTTGGGTAAAAAAAGCAATTTGAAGTTGTCACCTTGGACCCTGGGAAACTCCGATGGACATTTTGTTTATGTAGATGAAACAGTTAGTCGACTAATCATGAAAACAACCTGTAGACTGATCAGTAATGAAAATTGCAGCCTTACCGGGTTTACATTGGCTTAAAATAAAAAAAGACAATAATAATAAGAAGGAAGATCAATGTGTGATATTTTTAATAATGTAGGTCACAGGATGTGGGCGTCCTTGCAATGTGCAGAAGAATAATTTCAGTCAGAGGGGAAATGAGCACAGCTGCTCTTGTAATCTGTCCTCAGAAACCTTTACATGCAGCACTACAGTTTGCCCGATAGTAACCCTATAGCTGCAACGTGTGTTTGACTGTGTGCAGAGGAGCATCTCTCTGTAGGGGGATGGGATTGAGTTTCATAGCATCATCTGTCAAGAGTGTATGTGTGTGTGTGTGTGTGTGTGTATATGCTCCTTGGCAGCCACTTCCCCCACCTTATTCATTTGGCTTGCGTAGCCTTATATGGAAGATGGGTCTTGTGGTGTGAGCAATTTGAGCCAATCAGGTTGCTTTGGGATGTTGGATGGGTGGCGGGAGGGGAGTGTGTCTGGAGGAAGCTGGCTGGCCTGCCTGGGTGGGGTCTTTTGAGGGGAGGGACCAACTCAGCCGGTTAGCGTTTGAAAATGAATGATATGCTGCACAAGTAGTAGACACAGTGGGCGGCAAGCATTTTTGTGTTTGGTGGCAAACTGAAGTAACAGCATTTACAGAAAGAAAAGAGGGAAGCGGACGATTGTACAAAAACCTGCTAAAAAAACCCAACTGTGTAAAGAATTTGTCTCCAGCAATGCAATGTGAGTATTTCATTTTGATTTCATGTAGCTCAGATGTAGTCCTTTTACCTTGAGCACCAGCTTTCACTTAGACCGATCAGGTTTGGCAAGAAACCGGCTGGTAATGAACCCTAAGAACATAGCTATGGCTAACTAATGTATGATAATGTGATTTTTATATGAATTAAGGTCATTTATTTCCTCTGGGTTTATGCCATTGTGGGATTTCCTGTGTTATCATGTGGCTTAAAAAATTCCTGACATCAATTTTACAGCCATATAATTCAGTTATAACTCATTTTTAGCTCATTTGCCTTGCTGTGATATACTAATACCCAACATTTAACGTGTTTATTTCAACAAAGATGAAATGTATGGCTCAATCGCCCTCCCAACAACACGAGGAGAGCCGGTGGCTTACAGTAAGGGTGTAACCCAACCAGTATCTGTGTGGATTTGCCAGATGACAGCCAGTGTTTAAGAGATACTAAAGATTTTGTCAGTTTTTTTTTTTTTAAAGGCCTGCACCAGCTTTTGGCGTGTGTACAGTAGGGATGCTGAGGATTACACCCAGTCGTAAACTGCTCTACTGGGTGCTGGTCAGAGGCAGCAGCTGGCTGAGGATGCAGATCATGCAGAGGATTGATTTATAGAAAACCCAATTCATCTCAGAGACGGCGCACGAGAACAGTGAGGCAAAAGCGAAGGGAGCGGTGGATTTTTGCCTGTGCTTTTTGACAGGGGATTACCCTAATTGAAGTTTACAGGCATGGTATTGTGATGTACCAATGGTATTGTGTTGGGGGAGAGTCCCTCGTTTGGTATGAGGCAGACACAGTTTCGGCTGAGGATGGGGTTGTGATCGTTTGGGCTCCTTCTGTAGCGATCAAAAGATTTCACTGTTGTTGTCTTTCCAACTGTTGCTGGCCTGGAACAGCTGTGTCTGTGTCTGCTCTACATTCGTAATCCCCTTTTGATTGCATGAATGCAGTTGTAATAATGATGTCACTTTGCGCAGTGCTAAATCCATCAGATAATTCATCCTTGGCATCAGTTGTGGTGGTACATGACCAGGAAACTTCACGAAAGCGTGCAAATGAAGCAAAACCTGTTTCCTGTCTTTCTTATATAAAATAAATTAAGAGACCTCCCAAGTAGTGCTGAAACAATAAGTAAATGAATCATTTAGTTAGTAAACAGAAAATGAATCATTGTTTAAAGCATTTTTCAAGCAAAAATGCCAAACATTTGCTTGTTCCAGCCTCTATAATGTGAGAATTTGCTGCATTTCATTCTTTTATATGATTGTAAATGGATTATTTCTGGGTTTTGGACCGATAATCAACCAAAATGAGACATTTGAAGACGTCACTTTGAGTTCTGTGACACTGTAATGGAGATTTTCCAATATTTTCAGACAATTCAAAACAATCAACAATGGATTGACTGAGGAAAATAATCGTCTGTTTAGTGAATTAAGAAAATAATTGAAAGTTGCAGCCCTTCAAATTCAAATAAAAGGGAAGACCACTATCCCATTGGTGAAACCACACCATTAGAGGAAATGGATTTAATCAAATCCGGAAGTGATTGACCATAGCAGGCAGAAGATTTTATTTTTAGATTGTGGATAAATAGTAACCAGAGGAGACCAACGATTGTCGGGTTGTCACGCCACAACTAAATCCGAGGCATCTCGAGCCTTTATTTATGGTGTAAACATGATGGCTCATGTGATGATAGCTCATTAGACCAAAATGGACACAGTGTTTGGCAGGAAGGAGGGGAACTCAGATGGGGCAACCAAGAAAAAGACTGTGTTCATATTTACCATTTCATGTGACAGCCAGAAGTAATGGGGGTGGGGGTGGGGGGTTTAAAATGTCTCCCCAAAACATACCCCAGTTCTTCCCAGATCTGCCTGCCACCACCCTCAACTCATGTCAATACTCCTGGAAAAACCCTCATCCACTAACAGCTGTGTGCTTGAGGAATCTGCAGCTGCCTTGAAAGTAAGAGGCAAAGTAAAATGGCAGATTTGTCTGATGTGTCTACGTCATCCTGTAACATCTGTCTCCTTGGCTGAGAGACCTTCAGGCCTCTGTAGGAATCAGCAACGAGCTGAAGTGTCCGCCGGGTCAGCTGGCTGCTCGCCCCATGCCTTAAGTAGAATTGATTTTCTTTTACAACAGTGGTGACGGTGTATGATGCTTTGCGGTGATGGCTGCTGATTCCCAAGAGACCAGAATTCCAGGAATGCTTGCAATTTCATTCCTACGATTTCAGATCAAATTTCCACGTGGAAGATTCAATTTTAGTTTTCACGGTTACATATTGGAAGCTTTGGTTGGCAAATATGTTAAACTCCACTGTAAAGGGGGGGGGGGGGGGGGTGTGAAAGATATTTTTGTTCCTGCTCTCTGACCTCTCTAGAGCCTGTTTCTTTCCAGTCGTCCAAGCCCAATTGTCCCGAACAGCGAGTCATGACAGGCTACAATAGGCAGACGAAGCCGCTGGTATGTGTTTTCAGCCCCTTTTTTTTAGATAAACAGGGCAGCAGCAGCTCAAACCTGTGAGGGGGGTCCAGGCAACAACAGAGGTAGCGTCATGGAGGTGTGGGCGTGGCAGTGGTCAAGTGGTGATAGTTTATGTTCAGGAGGCTTTGACGTGGTTCCTGAAATGAGGTAATGGCAAAAAAGCAGAAGAGGACTCTCTCTCCAACTCTACTGAGACACTGGCTGATATTAAAATGATGCAGGAAGATTGATGGGAGTGAGTGAGAATTACTGGAAGTCCGTCCTCCACTCCCACTTTGTCGTTTTCTTATGGCTGTGTTTTGTCAAATTTTGCTTTCATAATCAGATTTAGAGAAGGAGCAGCGGAGCAGCGGAAACATTTTTTAGGAGGTTCTTTTGTTGACCGAGCATGGACATGAAAATATAGAAGATATATTATTTGTTGCAAGACAATGTTATCTGTAGCAAGACTTTCCACTCTGCCATCTAGTCTGCATATGTCCCCAGGCTGTTGCCACACAACCAAATTTTCTCAACAGAACAGTTCTAGTTGTAGACAAAGACAATATTTGTTTAGTAGCTCATAAAGTCAGCTGTAAAGGTTGCTCATGAGCAAGATGTAGCGAAACAAAAGGGTCCTGCTGAGTGTTTTTTGTCGGCGTGTCATGCGTTTGTGCACATTACAGTTGTTTTTGTTGTATTCATTCATGAATATTTAGTCATTGTTTTAAATAAAATATATGGAAATGTAAGATTTTACACTGAAACCTGCACAGGAGCGTAAAAAAAGGGATGGATGTGTAAACATAACCCCGACGACAGCAGTGACCTGGTGTCATAAACACTCAGGTGTCAGTCATGTGAGTACTACAAGCCGCTGGCAGTCACACGTTGGTGTGTGTTACTTGGCTGCAATTAGACTAGAGGAGCAAAGGTTTTCTTCTTCTTTTTAAGTCATAAGGCATCTTCTCAAACTAGGCCTGACTAACCCCAAAAGACTGTGTGTGTCTGGTTTTCTTAACAAGAAAAAGGCACCCACACACTGAACTGATGCTCCCAAAAAAACTGAGTACAGCAATCACGTTTCACATTACATCTTCATTAGGTAATACCACCGATACTGACTCAGCGTTAAGTGTGAGTCCCAGGTCGAGCTCTACCATCATAACATCTACGTCTACAATTTAAATTACTTACAGTGTTTACGACACAAAACTCTGTGATATCAGTTAGGTGTCAGTCAATAGGATGCAATCAATTATTTCAAGATGAACCACTGAATACAATGACAGTAAATACTGTGAATCCATTTTTTCTCAGGTGATTTGGACACTGAGCTGAAATGATAAGTGAATTAATTTGTTAGATTAGTTGATCAACATCAAAGTTGTTGCAAATTATTTACAGGCTCTGACTTCTCAAATGTGAGTAATTTGCTTGTTCTTTCTTGTCTATGATGGTAAATGGAAACTTTTTGTTTGTTGAGACTAAACAAGTAATGTAAACATGTGCGTACACGACTCTGTGACCGGTTTTCTTCGTCATCATCATGTAACAGCTGGAACTTTTCTCCTTGTGGATTATTGTAAAACGATGTGCTTGTTAAATAAAGCTAATGGGGGGGCGGTCCTGGTAATCACCTCTCACCTCCCTCTTTCAGTGACCGCGTGTGAGCCCACCACCACGTCTGAGGCCGTGGTGATGGAGCCTCCCAGACCAGACGGCTTCCTGGAGTCTTCCTGCGGCACAGGGCACAGCGCGGCCTCGCTTGACGATGGTGTTGTGGATACAGCAAAGTACGTCCACACACACACACACACACACACACACCAGGACACACACTTTGACACACACCACTGTCTGGGGGTTACAAGATAATCAACAAATGTTTTAGGACATTAATTTTAGTTTTTTTTTGTAAAATACTGGCTGTCTTTATCTCTTCAGTCCTCTAAAAATGAATAAAATTAAACAATCTGAGAAGGTTAAAATCACTCTTTGCGTGAAGTGATTGCAGCTCATTGAAATATGAAACCTTTGATGAGGAGGAAGCCAAAGAAATTTAGGAACAACTGGTCTAGAGTCAGATATTGTCACGAACTGCGACACTACTAGCTTGATAGCTAGTTGGCTAGTCGCTTTTTGTACTAGACAAGCATAACATTATTGTCTTATGGGAAGATTTGAATGTCGGTTCACGGATAGGGAAATTACAGGATACTGATGTCAGCCAAGTATACCACCCAGGTTACAGCTCAAGTGCTCAGTGGTAGTTCACATAATGTTAGTAATTGTGAAGTCTGTTTCTGTACAGGATTACATGCCTGTCAGTGAAAATGGTGTTTTTATCACTTTATAGCTTTATAATAATATAAAAAAATTACTCATGGTTGATATGATTGTAGATAAATGTATGTTAAGAGTCATAAGATTTACAGCTGAGACTCTCAGGATGATGGTGAGCTCAACAGTCTATTTAGAGCCCCAGTTTTCCCCATATGATTCAGGGCAGGGTCAGTTTTCTGCCTCTGGTTATCCCCTTGGACGTTGCAGAATAGTCACCCGGGGGAATCCACTCATCTGTGAGTTTGTTGACGTGTTGCTTTTTGCTTTTCTTCAGCGAGTCCTCAGAGGAAGAGTCCACAGGGGAAAGGGAAGAGGAGATTTGTGCCCACAATGAAGTCACCAGCAGCACCAAGACTACGGAGGTCCCTGCTGAGCAGACCTCAAACACACAAACAGGTGAGAAGATTAACACACGCCTGTTGAAATTTAACAAAGGAAAGCCAGCGGGTTGAATACTGTTTACACTCGCTTTGTCTCACCTTAAAGTTATGATAAGCAATGTTTTATTTCTTTATGTTGGATAGAGTTACTGTGTTGGCTCTATTTGCTGAAGTCAGCAGTAGTGTTTTGTCTTTTTTTTTTTTTTTCCTGAGGAAGTGAACCAAACTGAATTGAGTGTGTGAACTCCACATTCTTTGGCAGCACAACTTGACTTTCCTTTTCCTGCCTTTAACCTCAATTTGGACATTCCTTCCTGTCTAAGTCACTGACGGGAAAAATCACATTCTACGTATTCCAGGGTATTTGTTATGAAGGGAGCTTATGGTAACCTTCCTAATTACCATCTTCAAATATCACAAATTTGCCTCTAAGGGGCTTTACAATGTTAAGGAAAACCCCCTAAAAAACCCTTTAATGGGTAAAAATGGAAGAAAGTTCAGGAAGAGCAACAGAGGAGGGATCCCTCTTTCACGACGGACAAACATGCAGCCGTTTGTGTGCCAAAATAACAAAATGATAATGATTAATATACTGATATACACTGAGCTTATTCACCAGTCACTCGCCAGGAGTTTTCCATGATATAACATTCACCATCCTGCCCTCCCAGCTGCTCCGTGTACTGATAAGCAGCTGTTTGTGTTAGGTCGTAAATCCACCATCATTTAGATCCTCTGTACACAGACAATACCCCACCAAAACATCCTGCTGACTGTTGGGTCAACGACACACCTTTTATTTCAGATTGTAAAACACACACGATGAAATTGGTGCTTTTCCCAATTCTAATTCTAACATTAAGGAGCCACAAGTGATCAACAACTGCAGCAAAAGGCATTTCTGGCAACCAGCTAGGCTAAAAAGGTGTCTGTTGCAGGCCACATTTTGGCCTTTGTCGTGGCTCAAAAACTGACATCCATAGAAAAGTTTGGTCTCATCTTGAACCGGAGTATCTGCAGATTAATTCCATACCCAATATGTTATGATCCACTAAAGTTAGGCACAATACAATGTGAATAAATCCCTGTTTTTATTAGCTTCACCAGCCATCTTGACTGTAAGGGAGCTGGGAGGGACAATTTAGTAAGATTAAAAAAAAAGGGGTAAAAAAATATTTTGATCGTATGATCATCTGCTCATGTTTCTGAGATCTCAGCAGTTACTAATAAATCAGTTTTTTCCACTTAACAATTTTAAATAATTTAAGATGGTAACAACAATCAACGGATTTGTTTGGTTAAAAGAAATCTACATCCAGCCAACCAGAAGTAATATCTTACCATTTGGACATCACTGTGCATCCTGTGTGACTGAGCTGTTGCCAAGGGCTTAGATTAGGCTCGCTCATTTGCTCAGTGGTCCATGCTTGTTTGTAGCTCTTAATATAGCACCAGAGGGTGAATGGTATCCCTTCTAATACAATAAATACAGGGTGTCTGTTGCAACTCCTGTGGTGTTTAGAGGAACAAGGAGATTCCGGCAGAAAGTTTAGTTCTGCATGTTTTCTTGGAAATGTCTTGGAGGGGATCTGTCACTCAATTGTCTTGACGAGCCTTTGGTCATTTTTCTGAACGCCCTCTTTCTTCACGCCTCTTCTTCCAGTGAATGCCCAGCGCCCAGACTCTCTGTCATTGCCAGCGGCGGCAGCGGACCGCAGCATGTGGACCTCTCAGCATGACGCAGAGGTGAAACTGAGAATGGGGGAATCTGGCCTGGCTGCCGAGACCCCTTTGACAGTCCACCAGATGTTCACCTCAGCAGTGGAGCGCTTTGGCGACTATACGGCTTTGAGCTGGAAGGAGGGCGAGCAGCAGAAGAGCCTGAGCTACAAAGAATACTACCAGTCCTGCCGTACAGCAGCCAAGAGCTTCCTGAAGGTAACAGACAGCCAGGGACAGAAAGATGCTGACAAAAGTTGTTTAGGATTTTGAACAATACAAACCCTTTTATCAAATCACCAAACTTAGTATTGATTTTTTTTTTTGCGGTGGATAATCCTCAGCATTCATAGTTTTAGATTTACGTTTCATTCTGTGTGAACTGTCTGTGTATTATTTCAGATCTTATAATTACTGTCAGTTTTTTTGCTCGCATTGAGAGTATTAAATAAAACCCTGAACAGTTCAATACTTGCCTGGCACAGGATGTTGCTCAATCAGGGAAATTACTCACACTAGCCTCATTGCAAAAGATATGAAATTTCTCTATTACAGAACACCTCAAAAGAGAACAGCAAAGTACCTGTAACATGTTTGTGCTTCACACATTTTGTTACTGCCCACTCTTAGTTTTTCTCTGTCTCAACAGGTCTAAAAGTTCAGTCCTCTTGTCTTGTTGACTTGTTAAGT
This sequence comes from Scomberomorus guttatus, assembly GCA_038419695.1. Taxonomy (NCBI): domain Eukaryota; kingdom Metazoa; phylum Chordata; class Actinopteri; order Scombriformes; family Scombridae; genus Scomberomorus; species Scomberomorus guttatus. Next base: position 23,513,261 of record CM076454.1, on the reverse strand, counting down.
TTAAAATCTTGCGTCTGTGCATTGGAATTTATGCCAAGTCAGTCTAGACGACACACGACGCAGCACAAAGGAGTCGGGCTGAAATGTCAGCCAGCGCAGGCCTCAGCTGTTCACACAGGACAGAGCACGCTATTGTTTATTGTGAAACACAGTTTGTCAGCATGGAGACTCAGCCCGGGATCATGTACACACACACACACACACATCAATACAGACATACTCACACGTGCGTCTCTGTATGCAAACACACAAAGTAACCTGAACCCGACACCCTCCGAACACACACTCTTGGACATGCAACATGGACTTGTGGCTTGTTTTTGGTCACGTGATGCAAAAATCACAGTCTTTAACAGTCATGGCAGTGTGTCTCTCTCTCTCTCTGAGCTTTTACACTCTCAGATATTAACAGAGCACGGTTGGGTCTGCAAAAGTTTTATGTTTCCATCTGTAGGAACTGAGAATCACATGTCGAGCCTCATATTAGAATCCAACTGCTGTTACGAAAGATGTCATGAGTTATTTAAAAAGCTCTCTGCAGTTTTAAACTCGGTTTCAGTTTGCATTATGACGGCCGTGTGTTCGTTTGGCTGTATATCTGCTGCATAGTAACAGACGCTGCGCTTCAAGCTGTCTCGGGATTTGGTCACTGTGTAGATCAGCAGATCTGCTGCTGGCAGGTCAAAACTAACTTCCTAGTGTTTCAGGAATAAAGACAAACTTTGTTTTACAATAATTGTACGTGCAAACATGACACTTCATGAGGAAGACACAGAGGAAAGCTTCAAGATAAAGATCTTAACCTGACAACAGCGATATTTAAAGATCGAAACTCTGCTTTGAATAATAGTTTGTGTGTGATATGGTTTTTCCGCACAAAAAAAGTTCAAATCCCTCACTAAAATCCTTAAAAATTACATCTACTCCTGCTCCTTCATTAAAAATTCAAAGTTATTCTCAGTGTATGTGCATTGGAGGCTTCAGGTTTCCACATCACACTTGTGTAAGTCGCATTCTGGACCATGATTGGCTCCAAACTAGTTGTGATGTCACACCCTAAACTCAGATTTAAGGCGAGGACAGAGAAACTTTCCCCCTTCAGCAGATAAATGTGAAAACAGCCTTCTTGTGTCAAACTCTGCACAGTGAAGCTCAAACATCCAAGTGAAGCAACAAGAAGCGAATCACACACAATATTTATACATACTCAAGGAAAGTGTGTTTGTCTTTCTGCAGCTCGGCTTGCAGCGATACCATGGCGTCGGCATCCTGGGCTTCAACTCCGCTGAGTGGTTCATCTCTGATGTCGGTGCCATTTTGGCGGGGTGAGTTTCATCTTCATCTCTGAACGTGTCGCTGATGAGCTCAAAGTTTTTCTCACAAAGGGTTTCATTGTTTGCGTGTCTTCATACCTGAGGGAAGCATTCCAAGACCTGAAATGTGAGTGAACACAGAACACAGCCTCGGGTTTCATCCAGCTCTGCACGTCGCCTCTTTATTTAAAGACGTGCCTCGGACTATGCATAAACATAAGGCTGATGAACTGTGAGGTGATCAAATAACAGTAACACAAACCTCTCTGCTTTCATGATTATGTAAATATTCAGCGTGAAGGGCCCCTCCAGAAATTCAACCCTTTAGGCGTGCTTCGTTCAGTGAGCTGTGAGACACAAATACATTGACTCCATCGCAGAGAAACCGAAACCCTGCAGCAAATTAAGAACATAACTATCGATCGGTCAGTGCCAGCTTTGCCCCGGCTGAGCTGGTTACATCACCAAACATCTGTTCTGTGAGGTTGGGTTTTTCACGCTGTGATTGCGCTGGCATTTTCTGTAATACTTGGAAAGCTTTTACCAACTGGAGTTTGGTTATAGATCAGTACATGTTGTTCCTCTTGGAGCCGTAACACATCAGCATGCTGATACTGAATGTGGATTCCTCAGACATCCCACGCGTACTCTCTGCTCAATGCTGAGGCATGACAGTAAAAGAGTAAAAAAAACTTGTTCCTCCAATGGAACAATACTGCCGAGTCAGGTAGTATGTATTGTATATGTATTGTATATGTATTGTATATGTATTGTTCCATCCTCTTTAGGAACGGGGCAGTTAAAAACAGAAAATAAGCAAGAAAATAAGGGATGTAAGTTGAGATACTTCAGCTTTTTCAGCTAGATATGCGTCATGGTTATCCAGGAAAACAATATACTGCATGTTACTCTCCTCACAATCCTGTGGGAATAAACATACAGCCTATTTTTAGTCTGGTTGTCACTGCTGAGACCAGGAGTGAGGTTACAAATCGTTGTAAACAAACCAGTAAATGAGTTTAGATCAAAAACAGCGGAGATGAGTGTTGAGAGCACGTACGATGGTTGTGGCGCATCAGGTTTCACTAAATTAACTAAATTAAATATCTCTGATGGGAGGAATCCACTTTTAAGTCTTAATAACATACCTGCTGTCACTCAGTGCTTCCCTCTAACACATAAGGCAGATTTCTGCATAAGAGGCCGCTCAGAATACCACAAAGAAATAGTCGGCGAGTGTGAAAGACAGACTTCTAAGCGTGACTCTCCCCCGTCTGTTGCAGTGGGTTTGCCGTGGGCATCTACACCACCAATTCTCCCGAGGCGTGCCAGTATGTAGCAGACAACAGCAAGGCCAATATCATCGTGGTGGAGAACCACAAGCAGCTGCAGAAGATCCTGCAGGTGAGATCAAGAGTTATACACCACATTTAAATACCGTGGACAACTATTTGATATACAGCACGTGGCAATTAATGTCTTCTGCTCAAAGATGTGATGAGGACCAGCAAAAAAAGCAGAAAAATACAAGTGGATTTGTATTTTGTTGCCAGCATTTATTGTCAGTTTTAACTATGATTAAGGGCTGTACAGAAACGTGATTTGGCGACATCTTTTGGAAATGAATAGAGTTTTAGTGCCTGTGCTAAAACACTGACAAAAAGAGAAGCTACATCACTGGTGGCTATAATGCCACGTATCATGTAGCAGTAATTACAGTTTGTACTAAGATTGTATTCTGTTTGCTCTCAGGTTGAAGACAAGCTGCCACACTTGAAAGCCATCGTCCAGTACAAAGATGCACTAAAAGAGAAGAGACCAAATCTGTACTCTGTAAGTAAAAACTCCAAAAACACTAAAAAAAAGGTTTATTTAGTTCTAAGAAACATCAGTTCAGCATTTTTTCTTTCTTTGTTTGCTGCAGTGGGCGGAGTTTATGGAGCTCGGACGTGATGAGCCAGATGCTCCTCTTGATGAGATAATCTCCAGCCAGAAGCCCAACCAATGCTGCACGCTCATCTACACCTCAGGAACTACAGGCCAGCCCAAAGGAGTCATGCTGAGCCATGACAATGTAAGTTTCACATGTAGTGTCACATGTTTGGTGCCTGGGACTGACAGTTCGTGACAGGAGAAAGGTGCAGATGCAGCTGACAGGCACAAGATTAACATGTTGCACTTAGGTAACAGGTTTTACAGCAAAATACCTCAAAGAATTAAAATGACACCACCTTAAGCACTGTGTCTGTGGCTGAAGTCCTTTTTCTGGACAACCTACATGTCCTGTATGTAATCCTGTTAAACCGTAGACTCGTTAACTTGGCACCAAACTGTCTGAGTGAATCAATTAAAACACATTTTTTTCTTGTCAAAGTTCACTTATACAGGTGTAAAACCATTTTTGTTTGAGTGCTCTGCTCTTTCAAACAATTCAAGTGCATCATATTAACTGCGCTCCTCTCTCCTTCCCTCTCAGCTGACGTGGACGGCGCTCTCCACCAGCCATCACGTGCGTCTGACAGACGCCACTCAGGCTCAGGAGTCGGTGGTCAGCTACCTGCCTCTCAGCCACATCGCAGCTCAGATGGTCGACATCTGGGTCACTATGAGGGTCGGAGGGTCTACCCACTTCGCTCAGCCAGATGCCCTCAAGGTGAGACACAGAGGTTGTGTTTATATACGTGGTGAACAGTACACAAACACGTGAACACCTAAAACATACACTCCATTATTTACTGCAGAGATATATGTTCATTTTTGCTTTCCTCAGCAGCAAAAAAGGCTTTTTTTTTTTGTGGAGAGGTAGCACACTAATCACTACTGTTTGCCAAACTAGCTATGAAGCTCATGGACTCAAAAAAACGACATAAATTAAATTAAGTAAACGTAATTATTATTGATGAATTATATTACAAGGAGCTCCTGTATACAGCGGAGAAGTCCTGACAAAACTGTAATACAAATGTCAATAAATGAATGTACTTAATAAATAATTGTCTGCCTTTTTGTCCCAACTGGTTTTCCATCATTCTTTGACTGGTATGACAGTGAAACGGGTATTAAACTGCATTCTATGTGTGTTAAAAACATCCTGACCTTAGTGTGGTGAACACTTCAGAAACCCCGGATGGAAAAACAGGTTTAGTCATTTGAAATGAATCATCAAAAACGTATCTTAGATCCATGAGCTGTCTGCCAGCTTTTCATGGGAATTGCAAGATACTATCTGCGGTGTACAAACACGCCTGGAATACCTCTCAGGGGTAATTTCTTCATCATCATCATCACCCCTTACGGTGCATTAACTTAAGTTGTGTGTGTGTGTAGTTAAGACAAATAGATTAAGTAAATTAAGCTGTCCTGAGGGGGGTTCACATGAGCATGTTATATACACACACAAGGCATCTTTGTGTGTTTTTCTTCGTGTCACGTTGTGGTAGCAGATTTCCATATTTGTGCTGAAAAACTGCATGTTTTTAAAATATGGTTTGAGCACTCTGCCTTCTTTTTTTTTTATTTTTTTTTATCAGGGCTCTCTGGTAAACACCTTGAAGGAGGTGCGTCCCACAGCCTTCATGGGCGTCCCACGTGTCTGGGAGAAGATGCAGGAGAAGATGAAGTCTATCGGAGCCAAGTCTTCGACTGTGCGCAGGAAGGTGGCTGCCTGGGCCAAAGACGTGGGTCTGCAGACAAATCTGAGCAAGATGAATCCGTATGTACTAATTTTGAAATTACAGCTTTATTTAGAGGGTTCTCTTTTGGTATTGTCTCCATGTCATTTTTGGGTATATAGGCATACAGAGATATAAATGATATGTGCGTCACATTTAACATCTGCTTGACACTTGATATTTTGTGAATTGGATCAAGTCAAACATTCACACTGGCTGTTTTTTGTCACCCCCTTTTAAGAAGCGGAGCAGTCGGGCGCACACCATTCAGCTATCACATAGCCAAGAAGCTCGTGTTCAAAAAGGTGCGTAAGGCTCTGGGCCTGGACCGCTGCACCAAGTGCTACACCGGCGCCGCTCCCATCACCAAAGACACCCTGGAGTTCTTCCTCAGCCTGGACATTCCTCTGTACGAGCTGTACGGCATGAGCGAGAGCACCGGACCTCACACCATCTCACGCTCAGACGCCTTTAAGCTCACCAGGTATTTGCTTGATTTGGCGCTACTTTTCCTTCCATTTAGAAATCAGGAATAATTTAAAGAAAACATGCTTTAGAGCGGCGAATTAAAGAAATGTTTTGTCCTGCAGCTGTGGTAAGGAGCTCCCGGGGTGTAAGACAAAGCTGCACAACCCCGACGAGGAGGGAAACGGTGAGATCTGCTTCTGGGGTCGCCACGTCTTCATGGGCTACCTCAACATGCCCGACAAGACGGAGGAGGCTTTGGATGCAGAGGGCTGGCTGCACTCTGGTGACCTGGGCAAACACGACCAGAACGGATTCCTCTTCATCACAGGACGAATTAAAGGTAAGCTGCAAAAAAACATTCTGCTCCCACATCCCCTACAGAGCTAGATAACACTATAACTGACTGTGTAGATTCAGGAAAAGAGTTCTGTATCAGACCCTGATCAATTAAACCTGTCTCTTACTTAAACATGTGTCTGATTTGTAGAGCTAATCATCACAGCAGGAGGAGAGAACATCCCTCCTGTCCCTATCGAGGATGCGGTTAAGGATGCTGTGCCACTGATTAGCAACGCCATGCTGATCGGAGACAAGAGGAAGTTTCTGTCTATGCTGCTCACCGTTAAGGTAAAGGCTCAGAGACTGAGACCTGGACCCGGTGTAACCTTCACAGCAAGCATAGTTAAAGTGGAGGGCGCTGTAATGTGAAGGGAGACTGTACTCTTGTAGATAACACTGTCAAGAAAAGTTACAGGCTGTTTAACAGAGTGAAGGGTATCAGATGAAGACTGTATCTGAGACGTGCATTTCAAAACATGCCCAGCTCTGTGCTTAGTCATCATCTTATCTTTATTTCTTTTTATCTAATCTTAGAGTTTATGTATCTTGGCTGATATTGTTGCAAAAGGAGATTTACATCAACAATAAAAAGCTAAACACTGGCTTTAAAACATTTAATTGCATACGCTGCCATCTGGTGGCTGATTAGCAAAACTGCAAGACCACATTTAATTTATAATTTCAAATTCAAGTTTAAAGCTGCACGGACAAGCAATTAAAAAATATTATGTATGTTATTGTTGTGATTTGGTAATATTAAAAAAATGAAACATTTCAATCCTTGTAACCTTTTCTAATGTTTTTTTGTCTGCAGTGCCAGGTGAACGCCGAATCCGGCGGTCCGGAGGACGAGCTGACGCCTGAAGCTGTAGAGTTCTGCAGGAAGCTGGGCAGCAACGCCACACGCATCTCTGACATCACAGGCGGCCAAGATCGTGAGATCCACGCTGCCATCCAGGAGGGAATCAACAGAGTCAATGAGAAGGCCACCTCCAATGCTCAGCGCATCCAGAAGTGGGTCGTTCTGGATCGGGACTTCTCCATCATTGGAGGAGAGCTGGGTGAGTGGGAACTTTGAAGATTTAAAGATTATCTGAGCTGTAGAAATCTACTTTTATACTGGACTCTCTCTCTCTCTCTGTTAGACCAGGACCCGTCATTATCAGACTTTAAAAGAATTACACAGCAGGAATAGCCAATTAGACACATAATGTAGTTCATTGCATTGACAGTGAAGATGCATGGAAGGTCATTGCAAACAACATCAATTACAGCTGTACTCTTGTTTGCACCCCTGATAAATGCACAAAAAAGAAGAAAAAAAAAAGACCAAACTAGAAGGTGCGTCCTCACCGCTGCAGTCATCTACTAAAGAGACTCTGGAGCACTCGTTTAAGAGCATTTTTAAGTCATAAGAATGAAAGCTAATCATCAAATGTCTTAAGTTTTTGAGTAGATAGAATTTATTTGACAATGAGGCAAATTGAAGACTGCAGTGATACAGGCCCAGGTCTGCAACAGCTTTAGGTTTAACCTCAGAGACAGTGACCTCTAGTGGCCTTTAGGTGATTTTATACAGGCTGCAGCTACAGGATTTAGACTAAACCACAGCTTCTGACGCAGCAGATGTGTATAAAGGACCATGTGACTCTTGTTTGCACTTATGATAAATGCACAAAAAAGAAGAAAAAAAATGACAAACTACAGACGCACCGTCTGTACTGCAGACATCTACTAAAGAGACTCTCTCTTTTCAAGACTAGTCAGGAGCCCAAATGAACATTTACACATGTTTTTTTTGCTGTAATCATTCCTCCTCCTGTTCATACTGGCCATTAAGAGATCCCTTCATAATGCACTTTCATAGTGATGGGGGAGAAAATCCAAAAATATGCAAAAATGTATTTAAAAGTTTATTTGAAGTCATTATGAAGCTTCAGCCGTCAAAATTGGCCAAATCAAGTCAAATATTTTTCAAAGTTACCGACTTTTAGTGCCAATTTCCTGCTTTTTGTTACTATAATTCCACTGCAGCTGAACAGGGAAAGAGTTTTAGTGAGATAATAATTTAAACACTTTTTTTTATGTTTGTTTAACAGTATAAATTTGTATTATATTTTATTTACAGGTCCCACCATGAAGCTGAAGCGGCCGGTGGTGGTGAAGATGTACAAGGAGCAGATTGAGAACTTTTACAAAGAACTGGCCACTCCGACGACCCCCGACAACCCGCTGCCTCCCAAATAAGAGCTGCTGCAGACACACACTCCACCTCATTCATCCAACTTCTCCCTGTCGCCATGTCTCTCTTGTATAAATGTTTTGATTGCCTTACTATTTTTTTTTTTGTTTTGTTCGGTTGTTCGGTCTTGGTTTACATTTGTGGGTGTTGTACAAAAGGAAAGCAAAGAAAAGAAGCCATTGTAAATTAGCTTTATTATTTTGAAGGTGTTCTCAATAAGCTCAACTATTTATTTGTGTTACTGGGATGAACAGTAATATCTGATAGATGAAGTAGCAGCAGCTGTATGTAAGAAAAAGGTTGTTTATTGTACTGTGATACTTGAGATAAAGAGAGAATCCAAAAACAGGTTTATAGGATATTTTAAAAAAGGAGTAATTTGTGGTTTTGAACGTGTTTTTCTTTTTTTATTTTCACTTTGCCAAAGTCAACGTTTACTTGGGCCAAATGTGCTTCAGATAAATTTCTAGCAAAACTTCATATGAAATTCAGAAATCACATCCGATGTTTACTTGCCTTTACTGGTATTTGGTGGTTTTCTCTTGTGTTCGTCAGCTTGGATTTAAAGAAAAAACAAACTGTTTATTTTGTACATCAGTCCAAACAAAAGGTTTTCTACAAATGTAGCTGCAGGTTTAGAGATTGAGTTGAAATCTCGGGGGTCGCGAGTTGCCGCACTCACAGCTGAGCATCCAAATTTTTGTTCTTTGTGTTTGTAAAAAAAAAAACATGTCATACAAGCCATATATTTTGCTTCTTGTAAATGTAAAGTCAAGACTCTGTACGCTGATGACTCATGACAGCCTACACGCCTGCCCGGCCCCTGTGGAAATGTTTTCTAACAGCCCTTCCTGTGTGTAGACTTGCTGTGATCTTATCGAACATTGCAAACATGTTTTTTGCCTACATCATCACCACCTTCGCACTCATCTTTATTTATTTTTGATCGTTTTTCAGCCATTTACTGAACAGCCCGGACATCCCGTGCCTCATTTGTTTTTTTTGCACTCCGCACATAAACAAAAGTAACTGGAATGAAAAAGTTAGATTGTAGGTTTACAGCAAATATATCAGCTGCATTAGACTTATCTTTATTGGTCTGTTGCCACAGTTTATGCAACATATATCAAATGTTTAAATGCTCGAGGTTTCCTTGAAGACCTTTCATCATTCTTCAAAGAAAATACATTTTAAAGGAAGTAAAATACTAAAAAGAGGCTGTTGGAATCCAAAGAGCTGATCTGTATCTGTATATGAAGTAATTGTATATAAGAATATTATAGGTATTTGTAGCACTCTGATAGTTTAAAAGTGAAGGTTTGGTGGTTACAGCTCACTAAAACTAACTGAAGTTCAGGGTAAACAGCCAGAGAGCAAAGTGTAATTTGTATCTGCTGTAATACTGTATGTATTGTAATTTTAAATAAAGGAAATGAAGGTGATTCAGTGCCTCACTGTCAGGGTGAGTGAGTTTTTACTGCCGCAAAGCCACATATGGCCGTTCATACGACATGTTACACATTTTTATTTGAGATTTTGAAACACTTCCATCAACATTATTCGGTTATTTAAATTACAGCGCTCTCGGCAAAAGCCAGGCTTCAGACAGTGAGAGTTCACCTAAACCCCAGACAGAAAACTGGACTCACCTGACCCTAACGAGCTGTTCTTGTTGTTCTAAAGCGACATCAGGATGGTAGGATGGAAATATGCATGACGCTGCTGGAGGAAAGCGAAGCGGGCCTGCTTCTGTCGCCCGAAATGTGAACATTTGTGTGTGTGTGTGTGATCAGTTACGGAATAAAAGTTGAATACGCAAACGTGTAGAGCACTGCTGTTCCTCTGTCGTTCTTTGAAGTGTGTGATATATATATATATATATATATATATATATATACAGTATGTGAATCATGACGTTGAGTGTAGTGAGTACAGCTGAGGTCAAATGTACACGGTGGCCTCTGAGTTTAAAATGCTGACTGTGTAATACAGTTTTTGTCGTGACTCCTTAAAATGAAGCAAGAAATCTCTTTCTCAAAAAAGGAATAACCCGTTATCATTGCTGACAATCAATCTTCTGTCAATCAACTAATTCATTAATTGACTAATCTCTAAACTTTAATGCTGATATACAGTATCGTTCACTAAATAGAACATTTTGTGGAAAGTAAACAAACAGATTATACATAAAATAGTATGAATATCTGACAAATCGTGGAACTTTATCACAACATAAAGATCATTATCACATAAACATCATTAGGGCTGCAACTAACGATTATTTTCATTATCGATTAATCGTTTTGTCTATGAAGTGCAAGAAAATAAAGCCCAAGGTATTTTGTTTTGTTTGACCATCAGCCCAAAACCCAAAGATTCAGTTCACCATCATGTATGACAACGAAAAGTGTAAAATCCTGACATTTGAGAAGTTGGAACCGACATTTTTGCTTAAAAATGACTATAATGGTTATACGATTATGAAAACAATAGACTAATCCAGTGGTTCTTAAACTTTTTCACATCAAAGACCCCTAGACTGACATAAATTAGACCACGGACCCCCATCTGATAAGATTTTTGCTTTTAGATGTTTTAATACAGAAAGTGTATGAAACTCATGACCAAACTAGTCATAAATTCTGTCATTGTGTTACTTATAGATGAAATTATAGTGAAAATAAATGATTCCCCGGACTCCACTTTGAGAACCACTGGACTAATCAATTGTTGCAGCTCTACATCCAATACATCAGCATCCAATCATTAATTTGCATCACTGCTCACAATGATCTTATACATTCAGAGACAGATTAAGCAATCATCTCATGTCGTTAAATGATCAAAAATACATTGTAAAATTTGTCATTTCAAATATATAATTTGGATATTAATGAGATGGAGGTTTCACGGCAGCAGAGGCCTCACAATACTTTAGTTTTCTCAGAGCAGAGTTGAGTCACAGAACACAATTTATTGATCAGCCTTTGCCAATAAATGTCCCTCCCTATAGTGACATTCCCTCGATAGATGGTCAATGCATCATGAGCGTTATTGCCCGGCCCGCTGCTTGTCCTTTTAACCCCACAGACTGCATTGACCATCACATGAACTTTACATGAACCCTCCGCACTCACACAGCCGTGACCGGGTCAGCCAGCGGTCAATGATCGGACACCAGGGAAACAGTACTTAATGACTTTATTAATAATATGATTTCCAAATAAAAAATAACATTAAAATAACATGTTTTGTCCTTGTTAACAACTTGCATCATATGGCCACATGGTGGCATTGCAATGCCAAGTTTTTATTTTTAAAAATACCAAATCATGTTGTTCTTCTGCCATCCAGTTCATTTGTTCAGCCCGTCGTTTGTAGCATTAACCACATACTGTATATGGGACACATTTCCACCCCTCGACCCGCCCACCCTCCCTTCACCCCCAGTAAAAAACAAACCTTTATAAATACAGGCAACCCTGTCCCCTTGTCACAGACACATTATGACGACCACTGACACAGGAAAGACCCCGTCTGCACATGCCCCCCCCCCACCCGCCCCCCCTCCACATATTTGCAAGGAACCATTTGCTCTATATTTTTGCTTTTTCCTCGTCCTCTAAAGATCCACACAGTAGATAATCTACCTTTGCTGTATTATACACGTATTATATATAATATAGTCTCACTCCTACAGCCCTGCTCATTGTTTCCTATGATGTGTTTCTTCAGGCTCAGGGGATCATAACAACAAAAATAGAGTGAAGATGACGGTCTGTGTAACAACAGAGTACAGACTTCTATAAATGATATTCTGAGCAGAAAATAAACACTCAAATCATAACTGGACATAACACAGAAAATAGACTTTTTTTTTAGCTCAAAAAGTTTTCAGTTCCCTGAACCAAATTGTGGACTCCGTGTCCTTGTTCTGGTCCAGTTATTCCAACTGGAAGCAGAGGGTGATAACAAAGTTTAGGTCATCCAGCAAACATCTCTAACACCTGCTTCTTGGTGTTCAGCTGTCATCAGAATCATGATACACAGAAACATACAGGGAACGTCCCCCTTAGCAACATTTTACGCCTAAAATAGATTCAACAGGCATGTTTGTTTGTGAATAATAGTGACAAAACATGCCAAAATACAAATAAAGACAATTAAATAACAAAAAAAAGGTTGGCAAAGAAAAAAAAAATCAATTCATATTGTATTGCATGTAAATATTGTATAAAATCCTTAAAAATACAGTTTAGGTAACTACTTAAGTACTTTAGTCATCACAGCCAAAAGTGCAGAGGTCCATAAATAAAACATTGACTGTGGGTAGACAGCGGGGCTTCTCTTGAGTCGACGTCCCCCATGACCCCACTCCACCACCACAAGGGGCTGAATGAGTGCCAGGTCAAAGGTCAGAGTTCATGAACTAGGACTTAAAAGTTCCTACATCGATGCACTGAGAAGAGAGGACAGGAAGGTTGTTTTTTTTTTTTGTTTGTTTGTTTGTTTGTTTGTTTTTAAATCGTCTCCTATCGCTGACATACACACTCGCAGATGCACAAACGTCACTCACACAGTTGCAAAGTTCATTCTCAGTAATCACTGCCTGAAGTTCTGTTGACAGAGGCACACCTAGAGAAAATGAGGGTTGGACGGGGGGGGGGGGAGGAGGAAGTGGGGGCACAAAGAGGGGGGAGGGGAGGGGGGTTACTGTAAGGCGGCGGGGATCCAGGTTTTTTTTCTTTTTTTCTTTTGAGACACGTTTTCAGAGTCCTTGCTCAGACGGCGTTTACAGTAAGAGCAGAGGGAGTGTGTACATGTCGCTGAGCCCGGCAGGAAACAGAAAAAAAAGTTATTAAAGCTATCGCAGCGTCAGAATAAATACACTGTCGGCAGGAGAAAAAAAAAAAAAAAAAAACAGAAGAGGAGGGGGGAGAGGCAGGGAGGGAATCCTTGATCATTGAAGGTTTATACCACAGTGGGCTGGTGTGTCTGTGCATGTGTGTGTGTGTGTTTGTGTGAAGCCTAAAGGGGCCACAGGAACTAACACACCAGGGGCCTGTTTCACAAAGCAAGTTCACCTCAGTCGGTCTCTCTTTGAGCGTTCTGGCTTCACTAAACCAAACAGTGGCGATCAGAGAAACCGGTCTCACAAAGATGCCTCCTGGCTCTCTCAAAACCACAGTTGACCAAACATGGCAGGAACTCGTTCATCACATCAAAGAGCTGCGACAAGAAGCCAATCACACGTCATATATCAACAGAGCAAAAGCTGTGTTATTCATTTATGATAAAACTGTTGATTAGTTTGGTCACAGCAGCAGAAGTAAAAGTCAGCGATATAGAAGACGGTAAATATAAAAAGGCAATATTCAAGTAGTAATAATCAAACTACTGAAAGTAATTGGTTGTAGTTAAGTGTGAGTAATCGGCATATTTAACATGTTTGGTATTCCACAGTGGGTAAATGTGGATTATCATCATTTGTGCTCTTGTGTTTCAAGGTGGCTAAACAATTAAAGTGAATAAAAATAAAAGGAAAGTAACCGTTTTTGCAGCAAAACACAGAGGAAAACTATACATAGAGTAAATGTGCACATAATAAGGCTTGAATAACAGAAAGCTTGATTATTGTTTGTTATTTCATGGCTACAGAGAAGAAACCTGATGATTGATGACAAATGATCAAAAGAGAAATTGTGAAATTGCAAAAATGCCAAACAATCATTGGCTCCAGATTCTCAAATGTGAGAATTTGATGCTTTGGACAGCTGGTCGGATAAAATAAGACATTTAAATATGTCACCTTGGGCTCTACGAAATTATGATGAGTATATCTCCGTTTTATTAACTTTTTTATGTAACATGATTCATCGAATCATGGGGGAAATAATAGTCAGATTAGGTTAAATTGTTCTAAATGAGTGTGCAAGATGAACTCTAACCACGAGTTAATCTGCTTACAAGCGAATCCGAACAGTCCATCTTTATTTCTTTTGGTGTGTGGCCATGACGTAAGTGTGATAATGCTGTCGGAGACGTTGTGATGTAGAAAATAAAGGACTCAAGAGAGGAACTCTGCTTTGTTTCATGCTGATCTTCCCCCGTGTTTACAGGACAACTCACTTAATTTTACGCAACCACATGCTACTACTCACTAATTTTACGTGGTCATTTACTTACTACAAAAATGCTACAGGCATTTCTTTTTGTTTAGGATCACGTGTAGAAATATTTTGTGTTCATTAAGTCCCACCACTTTTTTTTTTTTTTTTTAGCTGCACTGATGGATTATGAACACAAAATTGACACTAAATACTTAAATGTTTTCTTCCTGCTACCTGTTAAAAGCCCTGTTTTAAAGTCAGATTGTGGCTCTGTCCTGTATAGTCGGCATGGAAAGAAAAGCGATTCCACTGATGATTATGCTTTCTCGCCATGTACAGATTTTGATTTAATCTTCTCAAATTAAACCCTCTCTGGAGCAGCATAGTGATACAACTTGGTTAAAGAGAGCCATCTTTGTGAGACCGGACAGACTGGTTTAAGCTCAGTTATCAAACCAAAACACTATTTGCGCTTCATGACGCAGGCCGTTAAGAAATACATTTCACTTTTAGGGAAAGAAAATACACAGAGCGCTTTGTTTAGCTTATTTTTCTGCTGTTCAAGTGCCTGGTAACTTGGTATCAAATGCTCCACCATTAGTTCTGATACTTCAAACCTTTTGAAGAGGGAACCTGGACCCTATTCAACAACAACAACTGAGAGCGCCGTCTCATTAAAAACACACAACACAGCTGAGAGCGACTGTTACTACAGCTAATTAACGTGAGTATCTACCACACAGTCACCTGACGCTCCCTCTTTAAAAACACTGAACCTAATCTCAGGAAGCAAGAACATGAAAACATGATCACCATCGATGAAAAAAAAAAAAAAAGAAAAAAGAAAAATAGTCGTCTTAAAATTTCCAGAGAGCTCGATTAACAGAAACATCACCGATAAAAGGACAACAGCCTACAAAGACACTGGAAAAGGAGTAGCACTGCAGGGATGGAAGCCATTAAGACAATACTGGATATTCAGGCTTCCCAATTAACACTTGTTTCCCCGAGCAGGGGTTGGGTTTGGGGGGGGGGGGGGGGGGTCCTTCAATCTGTGTGACCATGGCTAACAGAGCGCACACCCCCCCTCGCACTGCAAGTTGCAGAAAGGCACTAGAGTGGGGCTGTTGCTAGCCGTAGAAAAGTAAAAGCGATATACATTCATAGCTCACAGGTTATCTTAACCGCAATCTGGGAATAAATACACAAAATGCACTTGTAGAAAAATAAAATGTAAAAAAGCGTGGCCCCTATTTTTTTTTTCTTATTTTTGGATTCTGGGAGATAAGTATGGCTACTTTTTCACGGCTTTTTTTTTTTTTTTTTTTTTTTAAACCCCCCCACCCTACCCACCACTAGAAGGCAATTCAGGAGTGATCCTCCACTGCTCTGGCGGCGAGCAGTCGAGCCCTTTCATGCACGCCGATATGGGAATAAGAGGAGGAGGAGGAGGAGGAGGAGGAGGGTGGAGAGGAGGGATGGAGTGAGGGGGCTTCAGTGGGAAGAGGTGGGGTGAGGGTGAGGGTGGGAGGGCTGTTGGTAGGAGGTCAAGGCTCAGCTTTCAGTGCGAGGAAGTAGAGGGGAAACTCAACAGAACATAGAGAAACCTCATCCAAAAACAGACACACACACATACGGCACACTTCTCAGTGTCTTCATGTACAGTGTTAAGTGTAAGGACCTGGGAGACAAACATGTGCATGAATCTGTATTTGTTTGGTGTGTGTGTGTGTGTGTGTGTGTGTGTGTGTGTGTGTGCACAGGGGAAGGAGGGAAACCGGCTGTTGTTTGTGCTCGAGCTTCACGAACAAAGAGAAGTCAGTAACCACAAAGACAACATCTCCTCTTAAACCTCAGCAGTGCTCGCTCACACACACACGCACACGCACACACTCACAACTCAAGAATATGTTGGGAGAGAAATGAGCTCCAGCTGACAGCAGGGGGAAGGGAACTGGAGTGTTCTGCCGAGTAAGGAGTGTGCGTGTGAATGAAGAGGAGGAGGAGGAGAAGAAGGAGGAGGAGGAGGAGGGGAAGTATTGGGTTTGCAAAAGGAGGGAGCAACATGAGTGCAGGAGGGCGAAGGAGGGGAAGTGGGGTGCATTCCACAGCTCTGCACAGAGGCTTGACACTCAAAAAAAAAAAAAGAAAAAAAAAAAAAGATGTGTAGTGAAAATCCTGACTGTAGACGGAGTTCAGCCACTCCGGTGCTCCTCTCCCACCCTCCTGCCACCAGCTCCGACACTCCCTCTCACACCTCCTCCTCTTTTTCCTCCTCCCTCCTCCTCCTCCTCCTCAGCGTCACGTGAAGGTGGTGTGTCTTCATGTGTGCTTCATGTGTTTGTTTGTGTGTGTGTACGGTAGTTGTTCGATGATTCAGTCAGGCCTGTGAAACAGCTGCGACAGACATGGCTGCTTGTCCCCTCCTTGAGGAGATTGTGGCGAGTCCACCTCCGCCGCCGCCGCCCACAAAAATTCCACTTCCTGTCACGTGGCCGTCGCTTCAAGGTAGCTCTGTAGTTTGCGGACGGTGGACTCGTCCAGTGAAAAGAGGTCAAAGTCAAAGGTGGTGTTGGTCACGTTGAAGTGGCCCGTCTCCTCGATCAGGTTGACAATCTGACATAAGAGGAGAGAGACAAGGAAAAAAAATCAAGTTTTCGTTTTCCCAAAGAGCAATTTGGCTTACAGACAGCAGTCAGTGAATAAAAAAATAAAAAAACACATCAATAAATACAAAAAAAGGACAGAGTAACAACAGTGTCACTGCTGTCATTGTTACCAGCAAGAAGCAGCAGCATCCACAGCTTGTATCGAGCCAAATTTAGTTTTGTTGTTTGAATAAAACATATACATGATAAAGTGCAGCTCTGACTTGAGAAAATTGGCAAAGATAATTTAAATTGTGACATCTTATAAGTCACTTCTTAAAACTCACCTTTTTAAAAAAAGCCTTTTATTAATCTTAGCTCAAAGTTTTTTTGTTTCTAGTTCCATAATAGTTTTATACGTTTTGTTATTTTTACTGTTTTTACCTCATTTTATTTTATTTCAGGTATTCTCTAATTATACGTTTAATGGTTGGATTTCATTTAATTGTGCTGCTTAATTGTTTTAATTTTTTTCCCCCTTTTATAACGCTGTTTGGAAAGGTGCTACATAAATTGAGTTTATGACTTTATGGCAAACATTCACAGTTTTTCCCAGTGAGGTTTTGTTTTCAGACTGAAATGACCAAACCAACAGATCATAGTAAATGTTAGAACTTACTCAATAAAAGGAAGTATCGAACACTTTCAACAGAGACTCGTCAACATTAGAAAGTCTTAACGAGCTGTTCACACGTAAGGACTCAAAAACGGAGACATCGACAGGCTGCTGTTCATTGTCAATGGGACCTGGCTTTGCAGCACCAGTGCCGCCCACTGAGCTACAGACTCTTCAGGGGGAAAGTTGAAGCAAATGTGATGCAAACGTGAGCAACAATCAGCCAAGAGCCAATCACGCTCGTTTTGATTCCCGCAGACACTGAAGCACAGAATTCTCCACTACGTGAAAGAACTCGCTCACAATGTTAATCAGTCACGCCAACTCGTGCATCTTTGTTGTATTAAAAGTTTCAACATCGCATACTGCAAGGTAAAAAAAAAAAAAAAAAACAGTGCAACAGAAAATTAACTACTTTCTTGTGTGTAGCAGCTACATCAGAAAAATGACTATCCAGTCGGAGCAGAGTATGTAAATTACACACTCAATGCAACGCACCCAGAGGTGAGACTGCCATCTGAGAGGAGAGATGAATTATCTTTTAACATAACCACCATGTCCCTCAGACCACATCATTCAAGGAGAAACTCATCAATATATGATCTGTATTCTTTGTAGTTTTGTTTTATATTCAGATATCACTGATGAAATGGTGCCAACAAATTTACAAATGCAACAGTTTTACAACAGAAAATGAAGAGTTTCAAGCAGAAAACAGAGACATGAACACACACCTGCTGCAGGACGTTACGCTCCCTTAAAGCCATCAGTCTGCGATGAAGGTCCACCAACTCTTCTGTGTACGCCTGAAGAGTTGGTTACAGAGGAGAAGGAGAGGAAAGACAAAAGGAGAGAGTCATGAGTCAGTAGAGAAACTGGTATATTTGTTGTCTTCCATAATTTGAATTTTCTGTGTGTATGTTTGTTGAACATTGGCACGAAATGGTGAATCTAGAAATGATCACTGAGGGTTTAAGGATGTAGGGTGCTGTGAACTTTAAAGACTGTAAACCCCTCCGAGACAAAGTTATTTCAGGCTAAACTTGACTGACACCCATACAAGATGATTACGGTGCCATTCTAACTGTGCCGGAAATATTTGGATGTTACAAAAACATCTTGATGTTATTATAAATTTCACATGGTAGCCTTTTTGCATTCCTTGCTATTTTTAAGATGCAAGACCAAGTGTGTAACGTGATTATAATTTTGTTTCACTAATCAGTAATGATGTGCAGATTGATTCACATAATTCCAGACACCTGTGATTGGTTCTCCTGATTGACAAGCAGTCTGGTGAAACAGATGCACTCCACCACTTGCAGAAAATAAATAAATATAAGTTAGTCTTAAACTAGTCCAGATAAGGTAAAAAAATGAACCAGGAAATGCAAGCTACATCACTAACACAAAGTGTTTTAGTGTGGACTTACGGATAAACAAAATCCATCTCCACGAAACTCAGCAGATGTTTTAATGTTACAGAGTGATAAGATCACTTTGCCAGAGTTTCACTTTATCACTACTTTAATCTTCTAGTTAGGAAGAGGAAACAGATTTTTTCTCAAGGGTTCATAGGCCAAAGTCTGTCTACACATCTGGATCAATTCACTATTCCACCTTGAATTCATTAATGCACTCATTGAACATTGGTGAAACACTGCGTGTGTGTGTGAGAGTTGAAGCATAAAAAGTTTGATTTACCCTTCCTACCTTGTCGTATCCCTTCTTCAACACCTTCTCTGAGCGAAACGAGGAATCTGGACTCTTTCTGCCCGACACCTACACAGACGGAGAAAGATGAGATCGGAGAAAGAGCAAGAAAGAAACACAAGAAGGAGAGAAATTACAGAGAGAAAAGATACAAAGAAGAGAGAGGCAGTGATGAGAGACCACAGGACTATCTGGGACACTGATGACAGTTAAAGGGGACCTATTATGCACATTTCCAGGTCTATATTTATATTCTGGGGCTCTACTGGAATATCTTTGCATGATTTAAAGTTTAAAAAAACTCCTTATTTATCTCACACTAACCCTTTACACAGCCCCTCAGTTCAGCCTCTGTCTGAAACAGGCCGTTTTAGCTCCTGTCTCTTTAAGGCCCCCCTCCCGATGAGCCCACTCTGTTCTGATTGGCCAGCTTCAGGAAGCTGCCGGCTGACTTCCGGTCGTTTAAGAGGCTACGTCAACAAACCATAAAACAAACTGTAGTTGTAGGATTTCACTAATCCTTCTTGTTCTTTACTCACAATGTCAACTTCTCAAATACATCCATGCATATGCGAGCCGGAATCCAATCCGATCCGAAATATGAGAGTGGAAAATGCAAACAACACATGAAAAAACCTTAGCAACAACCTTAGCAACCAAGGCTACGGAACGGACAGCCATTTATGGGCATGCGTGACAATCTGACGTCAACTTGATGGCAAGATGGAAAAAAAAAAAAAATCGCAAACGAAGCATTCAGAGCAGGCTGAAGCCCTGGCTTTTGACATGCAGACAGCACTTCTACATGCGTTAACCTCAAGTTTTGAAACTTTGACCATGTTTAACATAGATATCTGACATCATAACAGTAAATAAATATCAGAAAACCAGAAAAAGCGTAATAGGTCCCCTTTAATACAGATGAAATGGTGCAATCCTTAAACACTGCGGCTGAATGGCTTCAGGCTATTCTGTGTTGGGTAGCACCACAGCACTAAAAATACAGCATGTACTGATATTCAAAATGTCTAAACCAATGCTTTAGAGTGCTGTTTTATAATGTTTTGACAGTATAACTCATACATGGCTTTCTCAAAACACACAAAACAACAAAGCACTTCAGGAAATTCCAGTTAATTTTGGCATACGATTATGCACACAGTTGAACACTGAAGAATTTATTTGAACATACTGTCATTATCACCGACTGCTCTGATGGTTTCCATGTTTATTTTCTGGTGAAACTACTCCGGCCTAAATGCGTCAATATGTTAGCAGCATACCGAGGTCTGGCTGACTCACTTTGTTATTGGAGGAGCTGTGTTTCTGCGGGGGCGGGGCGGGGTCTCGACTGGGGCGGTGCGAGCCGTCACTGCTGTCACTCTCGCTGTCCAGGCTGAGTCTGACAGAGGGGACAGGGCGGGGTCAGAGGTCAATCACACACAGACAGACAGAAAGAACACATTGTCATACTGCTTGCTGTTGTACTTGCATGTGTGTGTGTGTGTGTGCGTCTTAAGATTGTAAATTTTATTAGCTGCCAGTATGGGGTCACCACTCAGCAAAACAAATCAGCGTCAGCTCTTTTTGGTTATGAGCTTCATTTCATTTTATCATTTAGTGAAGGAGACACAACAGCCTAAAATTAGAAAACCTACGTAAGCAATACCGAGGAGAGAAAACTGGTGAGTTAGGGAGAGAACGTTTAAAGGATTTTCTATATTTTTCTTATTGTCAACAAATCTCATGCAGAGCAAAACCAACAATGAACTTATCCTACTTACAAGTATTGTGTGTGTATCCAAAGCCTGACATATCTTATTCCTCTGCACTGTAAACCTCTGTTGTTGTCCAAAAACTATTAAAAACAGTGACTCACACCGCTGCACCAGCTGACATGTTCCTTCATCACGAATATTATGGTCACGGTAGTTTGTTATACTGTTGTTTAGGAACGTGGTTACCTTTACAGAGCTTTGCTAGCTTGTTGTGCTACATAATCACAACCTCTTACCTTTGTACTATGTTGCACATTGTAAAGAAATTTAGTGCAAAGTCAAGAGGTTGAGAATAAGAAAAATATAGAAAATCACCAGCCTTGTCCTTAAAGGCGCCTGTTTGATTGCAATCATCTTACAAGTTCCCTGCATGTCACACTGTGCAAGATGGGTTTAATAAAATCTTGGTCACAATCTGTGTGAGTCTGTACAAAATCAATTTTGAGGTACGTCACATTGTGATGAATGCCTGCTGAATTGTAGCACTACAATTGGAATATTTATTTAAGACAAACAAACATATCTACGCAGAGGCCTGTCATTAACTACCACTTTCTCATGTTATTAAAACGTAGCAAAGCAATAATGAAAGCTTTGGCGACAGTGGCGGCACTTCGATGCATCACAAAACCTCAAAAGAGGAAAAGACGAGTGTGTGAACCCTGTTGCAGCCAGACAAAGAGGGTGACATAAAATGCAGATTTTGAGGGTGACTCTGAGGGTAATATGTCTTTTAGCAGCTCGCCAGTGTATTCCTCTGATAAACTCGTCTCACAGTGCGATCTAGCGCCACCGTTTTTGATTGAGATTTCCCCACGTTTCTCTCACGATTGTAAACTCTCGTCTGGGACAAACCGAGATGGCACAGTGTTGAAGGGCGCTTTAGAGAGACTGACCGAGAGTCCCTGTTGGGGGGGTTGGTCTTGATGGGGGTCTCCTCCTCCGAGCTGCTATCATCATCATCTGACTCTTCTGACTGGATCTCCTCCACCATGGATCGCAGAGGGCCTGAGAGGAGGACAGACACACAAACTATAATACTGCTGACCTGACATATAAATCCTTTTCTAATAGCTGTATGCCATACAGTTGTATTTTGAGCACATATAATTATTAGCAATTATTTTTTCTATTCTATTCTGTATGTTGTGCTACGGTGTTTCAAAAATGTGTTGTTTCTTCATTGATAAACTCTGCATGTCTGATTTTAGTCGCCATTGTTTTATTTTTTGTGAGGTCTTTATAAGCCCATTTGGGGTTTTTTTAAACTTGCCAACACAATCCTTTTTTTTTACATCTGTCTATTGTGCCTGTATCTGAATGTGCTGTTTTTGTTTGTTTTGTTTCTCCCTTATGTTCACCATGTGTTCCTTCGCTCTGCAAAGCACTTTGTAGCTATTGTTTGAAGAAGTGCTATACGGATAAAATTACCATTATCATAATCTTTTCCCCCTTGAATGTATTATATTTTTTTGTGTTTTGTTACCTGTAAAAAAAACTATGTAAACTAAACTATAACCTCATATTCTAAAAGCCTTTAACAGACCCAAATATTTCACATTAGATTTTTACTTCCTGAATGTTCATCTCTCCTGTGAAGCCAGCTGTATGGACTGTACCTTGCCCTTGTTTCTGTCCCGGCTCAAAGTCCGAATCTGAACTGGAGTCAGAGCTGGAACTAGAGTTGGAAGGACTGGAGGGGGCCGACTGCTGTAGAAGGGGGAGGAGAGAGAAATATGTAATAAGTAAGAAAGTTGATGGGACAAGACAAAAAGATGTGGGCTGGTAATTCAGTTCAAGATCCAAGATTTGGAATAAAATGGAGGTCCAACTTTCATGTTTCTTTGTAAATGCAGTTGTGTAATAAATCGCTAAAAATATAAATTAGCAAGTGCAGAACAAAATATGGTGATCTTATGATGAACAGCATGAAATAAAATCCTTTCAAACAATCATCTCTTTCATTTCCAAGAAAATAAAAAAAATTTGAGTGAAAGCTCCCGTTACCTCTGACTTTGAAGATGCTTCATCCTCTGAATTCGACTCTTCTGACTCTGGAAGTTTCTTGGGCTCCTTCAGCTCCTGTGTGTCGTTTTTTCCTTTGGCCCAGCGACCCTTTTCCTTGGAAGGTTTCTTCTCTGCGTAGGGCTGGCTGGCTGCAGATGACGAGGAGACGCGGGGAGACGTTCCTGTGAAGGCCCCGCCGGATGGCCCCTTCGGCCCCTCAGAGCTGCCTTTTTTTTGCTTCTTAGCGCTAGGTTTGGGAGACTCCACCGTGGAGGGCCGTTTCCCGGGGGCTTTAGACTCTGTGGGCCCTCCTCCTCCTCCTCCTCCCCCACCACCCCCTCCACTCCCAGCCCCCCCTCCTTTAGGGGACATGCCCTCCATCTTTGACTCCTTCAGTGTGAGTTTAGGCTCTTTGAAGGCTGCCTTCGGTAGGACCTTTACTTCATCTTTCACTTTGATCTCTGACGGCTTTTTTGAAGACGAGGATGAGGAAGAGGAAGGGTCGCGGCCACTCTTGCTGCTTCCATCTCTGTCATTGTCCCCTTTCGACGTGGCTTTGCTCTCAGAGTCTTTTCGGGGACGTTCCCGGTGCTCCTTGGTCACTTTGTGCGGTTTGGGTCCTTTGCTGCTGCCACCACTTCCTTCTTTACTTGGCTCCTGGAGAGAAATAAACAACTGGATGAACAGCAGCACTGTCATCACCACTCTAAGAAAAGCACTCAGCTCAAGGGCTCCAAAGTGGGTACAAGCTCAACTGCTCACAGACATCAGCCTTTCCGGTCTACTCTGCACTGTAGTTATAGTATTTACTGAAAATCAAGTGACAAACACAGCATTTTTATCTGGATAATTTCAGCCAAAACAACAACAAAAAAAGAATCTCTCAGTGGGAAGCCATTAGTCTAGAGCTGCAACTAATTATCATTTTTGGTATGACAATAATTTTCTTAAATTAATGGCTTTGTCTATAAAATGTCAGTAAATAGTTAAAAAAATGCTTATTATACCTTCTTTGAGTCGAAGGCGACATCTTCAAATGTCTTGTTTTGTCCAACCAACAGTAAAAACCCCAAAGATATTCAGAAATAGTCGTGTAAAGAATGAAAGAAAGAGATTGAGTGAGAAATTGACACCCCGGGCTCTTTTCTCACCTCCACACAATGAGGTGAGAAAACAAGTGGGTGTGAATTGGGTATGAATGTCGGATAGTTGGCTTCACAAAGTTGCAGAAACTGACGGACACTGTGGACTCTAATCTAAAGTCAGAAAGGTCTGGGGGGTGAAGACTGTTCCCAAAGCTATTTGACTGTCTAACGAGTAGTTCTGACTATACATCAGCCTTTAAGGTGACTCTAGACGGGTATAATTGGTGACACAACGGGATGAAACCAAGTCTTCTTTCTGCCTCAAGCCGGTGCTGAACACACGCCTGCTCATGCAGAGTGAGGGGACATGCATCAGCACCTCAGCAAAATTCTATTCTTTCTATTTAAGTCAGACAGGAAGACTTATACTGGTCTGTGAAGAGTTGATACAATAACTGTGGCAACACTGGAAAATGCAATGGGATCAGCTTCCTGATTTCTTCTGATATATCCCTTCTTCTGGCAGATAAGCTGGCTGAGTAAGACGGCATACGTGCATACGGATGCTCAAGCACAGTTGGTAGTGATTAGAGGCCTGAGTCAGCCTGATCAGAAGGCAGATTTGATGATTTTGTTGAGGGCGTACAATGGTCATTTTGAAAGGCGGCTATAACCTTTTTCACAAAATGTCAATAAACTGACTGGAATGATCAATGAAGCTGTGATACTTTCAGGATAACTACGACCGAGTGTTTTGTGTTGTCGCTTAACCAACCTTTGACACATGAGAGGTCTTTGTCTTCTTGGGGTCTGAGAAGGCAGAGAGTGGGATGGTGGGGAGCATCGGGTAGTCTGGACTGGGCCTCGACACAGCTTCAGCCCCCTCTGGGACCACCAATACCTAAATTAGAGAGACAACAGTTAAAAGAGCGTCTGTGCTGATGTTTAAAGCCAGCAGACATCACATATGCAGTGTAAATTCTTAAATACCAGTATTGGCCAGAATATAAACAATATTTTCTTCTAGAAATTGTGTTTGAAAAAGTGTCCATCGTATTCAAGGACTAGACAGTTACATGTCACACAATCAGATATTGTACACTGGATCCTACAGAGTGTGTTGTATTATGGATTGTTTGTAGCCTTAATGTAGCTAAGCTAGTGAGTGTCTTTAAGTTTGTTTATAGTGAGTCTGATAGAGCTAGTCAGCTCTAGGGCTGCAAATAACAATTATTTTGATTATTAATTAATCTGTCAATTATTTTCTCAATCATTCAATTAGTTGTTTGGTCTTTAAAATGTCAGAAAATGGTGAATTGGTTTCCCAAAGCCAAAGATGCAACCTTAAATGTCATCTTGTCCCAACAAACAGTCCATAACCCATTCAGATATTCAGTTTACTATCATAAAAGACTGAAGAAACCAGAAAATATTCACATTTAAGAAGCTGGAATCAGAGAATTTTTGATTTTTTTAAATTAAAACTATCAAAATTGTTGGCGATTATTCTTCTGTTGATTAAATAATCGATTAATCGAACAAACCGTTGCAGCTCTAAAGTAAACCCAGTTTAACCTGCAGGAGTTTCTGAAGACTTGTGTAACATATGTTTCTGCCACATGATGAGTGAAAATTAGTCCAAATTATCTTCCGACATCTTTACGGCAGAAACAAACCGTGGACTAAATCATTTTGTCAAGCAGCCACGAACTGCTGCAGTCACAGGTGACGACCAGGTGCTCAAAAACACACCCTTAAAAATGCTAACTGCCA
This sequence comes from Scomberomorus guttatus, assembly GCA_038419695.1. NCBI lineage: Eukaryota > Metazoa > Chordata > Actinopteri > Scombriformes > Scombridae > Scomberomorus > Scomberomorus guttatus. Next base: position 23,487,498 of record CM076454.1, on the reverse strand, counting down.
GAGAAATTCATTTTGACTGATTCCAAGAGCCTGACAGGAGAGAGCGATAATGTGACTGATTTACGTTCTGCTTTAATGGAAGTATTTCTGTTTTACGACAAAAAAAAAAGCTTCGAGGATGAGGCCTCTTTTCTCCTTGGATTAATATTACCTCAGGGAAACTTTCCTAACAGGATAAGTGTGGAAAGGTGTTGCATCTTCAAAAAGTCTTTTTCCAAAAACAGGTGTTAGTTAAGGGGGTCTTCTTATATTCGGGCCAATAAGGTATTTGTCAGGGCCTTTATTTAACTCAACTGAAGAGAGACCCAGGCTTTTAAGTGAGAATTTATGGTAAAATACATTATATAGTAGCTGCTACTACAGTACTATTGTGGACCGCAGCACCGCTATTGATTTCAGTCAGTCATTCAGTCATCAGTCCACTCAACCTGGCAAGCAGCCAGTGTGTGTGTGGCAGTCTCACCCCTCCAGCTTTGATCAGCTTTCTCCTGAATTCTTTGGTGGGGTTGTTGAAGGTGAGCTTCTCACAGCGCAGGTGGTTGACAGGCGGGTTTCCCTCCAAGTTAAGGAATAGGTCGTAGTTGAAACACACCTTTTTTGGCTCCTCCTAAATAAAGACCACAGAATAAAGATTTTTTTTTTTTAGTCATCATGTCATTTTAACCTTTCTGTAACGGCAAGTGCAACACAAGCTCATTTGTGTTTGCCTTTCTGCATTACTGCCCTAGATACACTCACCTCTCAATACCTACATATTTCACAACAATAGATAAAAGCCGAATGAACAAACGATCATCCTGGAAGTCAATAAAACACAGACATAGCTGGGGCCTGCACACTGATAAGAAACAACTCACATTCCTGGGAGAAGTAGAGACACGGACGATTAAAGTTGAGGAAAAGGCATTAAAACACTCTTGAGAGATTTTATAAACAAAAATGTCTTTTTGTAAATGTAGAGATGGATGAATGGTTGCTGATGTTTACACTCCTCGTGCTTCCCTTTCGGCATTTTCTTTCTTTCTTTTCTTGATCTTCTTGACAGATTTGTTCATTGCGTATAGGTTAATTGCACATAAACAGAGGAAGTACATTTCTTGGATGTAGTCCAGAAGTCTAATATTATGAAGACTTTCAGGAGAGGAAGATACACTAATGTGCACATACATATATCTTTCTTTCATTATTCATTTAAATGACTGATAGAGACTAAGAAGTGCTGGTCTAACAGTGTCTGCTCATTGTAATTCTTTCACTTTCATAAATGTCTCCATGTCAAAAAAATGTTTTACTAACATTCATTCAATTATCTGGACCAATGGGAGAGTGTGTCAGTAAAGCCATTCACAAAACAGTCTATAAAAGGTTCTGAACTGTCACGGAGGTTACATGCACTTAAGTAATCAGATTATTCCCGGCTTTCGGGCAGTAACCTGATTTCTGAAACGTCACGTAAAAGGAAAACCGGTTTCCTTCATCAAGTTAGGGACTTAACCTGGTTAACACGGGTAGATCTCTGCTGGAAAAACCTGATTTCTCCTAATAACTTGGATTCTTGTGTGCACATAAAGGCAGTCCATAGATTAATTTCAATATAAATCAATATTATAGCATCCACTGCATTTGCAATAAATCAGTTTACAACACTCAGACCATATTGAAGTGAAAATAATTACGTTTGTGCCACATTTCATACAAACTCGCACTATTCTTTCCTTCTAGTATTTTTATTCACTGCCCAAATTTCTGATTTGTGCATTCCTACACATAAACCATCTACATGGACAAAGCTGTCAGCAGTATACAGCCAACTATTGGTGACCATTTTTCTCACCTTGTTCTTGAAGTAAACCTCAATAGGCATGAGGAAGCCTGCGTAGCCCGACTCTTCCACTTTGTACGGAGGCTCCTTGCATACTGCAGACAAACACAGACGGAAATACAGTTGAGAGTCGACATGAATTACAAACAAAAACCCTCTAAAAGTTTTCTCACAAAATGAGATCAGAAACAAATTAAGTAACATTATTTGTAAATTATAGTCTTGTAAAACTTTATACTGTATTACTATGGCAGTGATGAACATGATATTGTTTAATATACAGTTTTTCATATAATAGAAGAATACAGTATACTGACAGTAACACAATTTGTCAGGATTGTCATGATATTAAAAAGGCACCCTGTGGAGTTTCTGACCTCTAGCAGCACTATGGAGCAGTTTTTTATGAGTGAGTCCCCGTTTTGTTTGTCTCGTGCTCGCACATGATGCAATACACGTTCTTGCCAACGGTTTCACACTATTCCACTGACCTACACGTGGATTTAATGTGCCAAGAAACGCAGCAATGCACCAACAAAGGCAGAGAAGAAGAAGACCGCAAGCTAGTAGACATGGATTTAAACAATGCAGGATCTAAAATACTTTTTAAAAATGGCTTTGCACATGTTTTGTGAGGAAGGAAATGCACTCAACACTTGTTAGACATCAAGGACACACACAATGCGTCTTGGTGAGTAACACTCAATGTGGACATAACTTGGGAAAACTCCACAGGGCACTTTTAATGTTGTCCATATCGCACAGACTTAGTTTTATCCACCTATAGTCAAATACATTTTCAGAGTTTCGACTTTGTAGATGTGTTTGGGCATTTATAAGATGGATTGTTAGAGCTTAAAGGTTCAATTTCTTAAACAGTCAGGAATGTAAAATAAAAAAATGACATATGGATTATTCTGCTGCACCATTATATTCACCTGTGTACCGTTGCTTAGCCTCACTCTGACCTCTTTGAATTATGTTGTGAACAACTTAATTTTAAAAATTGAAAATGTCATTGCCCCTGCTTGAGTTTAATCAGTTTCTGGTAGACCAAAAGCATCACAAATAAATGTAAAGTCCAGAGAACGGTGCACCTAAAACTGAATCTTAAACACTTAAACCATTATCCTACCTGCCTTTTTTTAACCTGCACTCTCCTCTAATTATTTCAGTTTTCCTGTTACTAATCTCCATGCAATAAGTTAGATCCTTCTGCTTTTTAAATGTCTTGTTCTGCATTTTTTAGTTAATGTCTTTTATAAAATGTGTGTGTAAAAATAACTTGCTTTGCCTTGCAGACAGCGAGAATGTGTGTTTGCGTGCATGTTTGAATATCGTTATCTCTGTCATCATACCTCTCTTGGGTTTGGGGAAGCTCTCATGCAGGCGGAAGACAACCTTCTCTACAAAGTGCTGGATGTCACCAGTCTCTGGCCCTCGGACAAACACCATCCAATCGTGTGTGAAGCCTTCTGATGTCACTTTCTTCCTTAGCTGGGCTCTGTGGCCCAACTCCAGCTTCACCTGCACCGTGCACTGAAAAGAGACGAGTACAAATTAAAGAGTCAACTATATAAGGTATATTACTATACTAGCTCTGTAGACTTGGGAGAATATACACGAGGCAAAAGTACTGTAAAATGTGAACTACAGAGGCAGGGTGAGAAGAAAAAGACATTTCTGATCAAGAAAGAGATGGCAATGTGGAATCGAAACACGTCTGCTGTTATCGACACTTTTTGCATATTGTGGTGAGCACAGCAGGGTCAAATAAATGCTTTGAGACTGTGCCTTTTGGACATTAATCTGCATGTGCATTCCTTGCTTTCTCACGATAGAAACATTGACATGTAACCTGCATTATACATCATTAGGTTCTAAATTAAATGTGTCAGCCTAAAACAGAAGACAAGAGAAAGACATACATGAGGTAACTTGAACTTTACTCTACATGATGTCTATAATAAAACAACTAGGGCTCCAAATAGCAAATATTTTAATTATCAATTACTGTTTGGTCTATAAACTGTCAGAAAATAGCGACCAATTACAATTTCCAAAAGCACAAAACTTCAAATTGGTCCAAAAGACAAAGAGGATCATTTTAGTAAAATACGTAAAAAAGAAAAAGAAAAGCAGCATCTCCTCACAATGTACAAGTTGGAATTGGTGAATATTTGGTAATTATACTTGACAAATGACTTTAACGATTAATGGATAAAATATAAAATTGATTAATAATTTCAGCTCTAAAAAAATAGTATCTGGATTCCTTGCTTGTTCTCACACACACACATATATATATATAAACTTTATGCTTTTTTTGTCACGACTTGCATCAGATATTCCATATTATCATGCTTTTCTAAGAATAAATATCACAATGAGTCAGACTTAAAAAAAGAGGGAAGAAATACTTTATTCTAAAAATAAAGAGATGAATAACCTGAATTTAAGTCGGTTCACCATACATGACTTACTTGCCTATAATAAATAAATAGCAGCTGAGACACCTTGCAAACTGAGATTGCTTATGAAATAAACATAAGCAAAGCCAGTGGTAAGATTAACCCAAGGGGGCATTATTCATTGGTTTCTGATTCCACCTTGTGCAAAACCTCTGAATTCCTATTTTGAGTGTGTGGACTTTATTCTCAAGGGGAGAGGCTGAGCACTTGGCCTGGACAAACACAAAGCGGGACTGGTGTCGGGAAGCTCCCTGTGGAATGGGAGTGATTAGCTGCCCAACCGGCAGATCTCAAAAGGTTTGTCCAGAAGAGGGGCACATTGTTGGGCTACCTCTCTCTGCCAAGAACAATGACGGCAACGGGACAAGCGAATGACACCGCGCTGGTGTGTTGGGGGTGATAGCCATAGTAAATGAAGAGGCTATGGAGATGGAGTGCAGAAGGGAACGAGGGGGGACGAGAGGCGACAGAAAGGCACTTTATGTCCAGGGGAGGACTGAAGAATGTGGGCATTTGGCCCCGGCACTGAGCGGCTCGTGAGCTGGGACTGAGTGGGGGGATTAGAGGGGACCGGATTGAGATGAGCACTCTCACACAGGCTCTCACACACACACACATACACATGCACACACGCACACACACACACACCTCCTCTGCCTGGCACTCTGCCCGGCCATTCTGTGGCAGTAATGCCCTTAAACTCCAGACTCCACCACACCCATAGTGAGCGGCCACGGAGTCCCTCCAATCATCAACACCTCCCTCCCTCAGCCCGAGGACTCCACAAAAAAAAAACAAAAAAAAAAAACAGGAATGTGATAAGGACAACATTAAAAATCAGGATGATAATGGGCCAAAAGGAGGACACTGACTCTCCATAAGAAATGAATGAGAACAACTAATTCAAATGCTTCAACATGGAAAAAGAAACACAGAATTCCTACAAATAATCAGACAATTAAGAGGCTACAATTATTATTGTGACTATTTTCATAATCAATTAATCTACTTGTCTTCAAAATACATGTTTTGCCTGACTAACAGTTCTAGAGCTGCAACAATTAGTCAATTGACAGAAAATTAATCGCCAACTACTTCGATTATCAATTAGAGTCATTTTTTTAAGGAAAAAATGTCCATATTCTCTGATTCCAGCTTCTTAAAATGTGAATGTTTTATGTTTCTTTAGTCTTCTGCGACAGTAAACTGAATTTCTTGGGTTGTGGACGGTTGGTCGGGACAAAAGACTTTTGAGGACGTCACCTTGAGCTTTTGGAAACAGTGATCAATATATTTCACCATTATCGGACATTTTATACTCCAAACGACTAATAAATGAATCAGGAAAATAAATGACAGATTAATTGATAATAAAAATAATAGTTAGTTGCAGTTTAAAACAGTTTAAAACCCAAAGATAAAAGCAGCAAATCCTCAAATCTGAGATGTTTAACGTTCATAAAAAAAATGAATGAAAAGATTAATAGATATAAATAATAGTTGACTAATCAACTATTTGTTTCAGCTCCCAAGAGAATACTCAGGTTGCAACAAAATTATTTTCATCATCAATTAAGCGTTGATTATTTTCTCTATGAATCATTTTATCTATAAGATAAAAGGAGTGACGTCTTTTAACTATTTGTTCACCCAACAATTCAAATCCCAAATATACTTAATTAACTATTATATAAAAACAGATAAAAGCAAAAAAAACTCACATTTTAGAAGCTGAATAAAGCAATTCTGACAGAAAAATAATCACTAGAACGATTATCAAAATAGTTGCCAATTAATTTTCTGTCAATCTGCAAATTTATTTATCAGTTCTTTGTTTCAGCTCTAGAGAATACAGCCAGGAAAAGAAAACCACACTGATAAAAATGGACATGATGAATTGAACCTAGTCTTAAAATATGAAACCGAAGAAGATATGAAGCCAGAATTGAGTAAACGGGGCGGAAACATACATCTAAAAAACTGACTTCTCGCTATAATTTCTGCCAATAATCATAAAATTTAAATTCCGGGAGGCAATATGAGGCTGGAAAAATAAACAAACATGTTAATTGAAACGTGTCAAACTGCCTGAAAATATGAAACACCAGAGAGATACAGGGACCAACATCTAAAAAACAATGGCTAAGTTTCTCAATCATCCAATTCTTGTAAAATCAGATGGGCAAAATTACTTTTGGCATCACATTTTTATTTAGCTAACCTCTACCAAAAGGAAATGTAGCGATGCAAATAAAAAGAAATAAAAGAACAACATACAACACAAAGCCACTAAGACTGAGATGATGCTTTTGAGCCCTCTCTCTCTTTCTCACACACAGTGCTCCAATTGAGGGGAAATACAAATTTTGGCAGACACGCTGGCTCCCATGAAAACAATGAACTCCCAGCTGCCATGTAAATAACACCCCTCATGACCATGTTAATCTCTTCCAGCTAATAAACGATTGAAGTAAAAGTCAGAAAATTTCTCTTGGAAAGTAGAGGAGAACACACACACACACACACACACACACGCACGCACGCACGCACGCACAATCATGATGGCAGTGATGACACTGTAGGTTCAGACTAAATCCTTCACTTTGTCAAACACTTAGGCTATATATGTAAAAGATGACACAAATAGAGACAAAACAGTTACTTGTATTGGAAATCATGTGTGGGGATGACTACTCATCCCGTCATCCCAGCTGCAGCATTCCTAAACACATCCAAATTAATCACCGACCATTCTGATAATCCAGCTTCTAAAATGTGAATATTTTCTGGTTCCTTGAGTCCTCTATGAGAGTAAACTGAACGTCTTTAGTTTGTGGACTGTTGGTCAAGACAAAATAAGACATTTCAGGTTGCATCGCGGGCTTTGAGAAACAATGATCATCATTCGTCACCATTTTCTGACATTTTATAGACCAAACAACTGATCGATTAGTCTCAGCATTTGCACAAGTCGTGCCCTTACTCTACTGTCTATACATGACGCAGTTAGACAAATCAAGCTGTCACCTGGCTGTGTCGACATGCTGCGGTGTGCGTCAAATGAATAAATTCAAATGAAACACTGATGGCCTGAACTTGACTCTGTTCTGGATCCGACAGCGTGGCGAGAGACTAATGAACATTGCAAATTTTTACACACTCTGTTGCCAGTTTATTGGTACACGACACGTGGCTAAAAATAATGTACAATACAACAGCTCTGCAATAAAACTTAATCACATGAGGGTTATAATGTTCATTTATATCAATGAGGGTTGACAAAACATTAGAAACAGCCTCTAGTAAAAAGCAAGACAATTAAACTACAGCCATAAAGTTGAATCAACCTCTCTTGAGCAACAAAACAAAACATTATAACCTTTTCATTTCTTTGAAAGGTTAGACAGCATTACTTTCAGCTATGTGTACCAATAAACTGGCAACTGAGTGTATATTTGTGCAATAAGAATGAAAGGTCTATGGTCACATTCACAGAAGCACGACTTGACTACCTTTTAACTCGTAGCTGAAGACTTCCTCTGGATGATCTAGTTAAAACTTCAAAGGGACCAATGCTGAATGGGGACTAGTTCCAAGAAAGTGGCTGGGCAACTTTCCATGGGTGTGTGTGGCCTTACCATCTGAAATATAGTCTTGAATATAACCCCAAGCATTTAGAGAGTAACCCATTTTGAAGCAATATCTCCCTTACAGTAAACAGATATGTAATTTGGTTCACCCACTTATCGGCTTGTGAAGTAAATTATGCAGCTTTTTAGGCTGACATAAATCTTTAATAGTATGAAACAATGCAAAAAGAAACAATGCAATCATATCAAATGTGAAGACTTGAACTTGCAAGAGCAAACCTGTCTTCACATCTATTTTTTTTTCTTTAATGTTCAGGACTCTTTGCCTTATCATGATCACCCAATGCAAGGGTGCCCATCATAACTGGAGTGAAGTTCAGCCACACTGGGAATTAGTCAGGTTTTCCACCATACTGCGTGTATTTTAGTCTACAACCCTGAATGAGGCATGCATTAAACATTAACCAACTGTTAGCAAATACTCCTTAGATATTACAGAAGTTGTGTGATGGTTGCTGGTTGTATTAGCCGTGTGTGTGTGAGGTTTCAGGCCGCTGGCAGTGGAGACACCACCCCGCCTCTCCAGCCCAACCTGGAGAGGACAAATCTTTTCCCCCGGCGCCTTGTAGCGGCTCCTTAGCCTTTAGCCAACGGCCGACACTCTCCTGGTAGGTAGACTAGCTTAGCTTAGCTAGGCAAAAAAAATGGTTTTCATGGTGTTTAACGGCGTGCATGTGCTTTTTAAACACAGCAGAGCAGAATAAACACAAGGTGTGAATCTCTTTGTGTGCCCGGTTGTGGCTGCAGCTATGCAGCGGTGCTGAGCGGTGTGGTAGACTGGAGCTAGCTAGCGGTAAATACCGATGTATGAGTGCCCAAGCTAGCATAGCTCCAGAGCCAAACAACTACGAGTTCATTAGCAGCAGGAGCTTTTTTTTTCTTCTGGCTAGCAGTACAGATGATTCATTCCTGCCCTGCCGGCGCGCAGCCTGTTGGCGTTTTCTGCGTGAAAAGTTCAGACCCCACAAGGAGACAGAAAAGCCACTGTACCTGGTTCTCCATGTTCCTCTGGCCTCAGTGATTGTTGTATGTATTTACAGCGGTGTTTGTGGAGCGTCTCCCCAGCCTCGGCTCCTCATTGTGTGTCAATCCAGCCCAGAAGCGGAAGGCAGACGACTCCCCTCCCCTTCCAGACGGCTGCTGGCAGGCAACCAAAACAGAAAGCTCGCTCAGCCAATCGCGGAGCGGGAAATTTAAGCACTCTTGAAAGCAGCCAATCAGGGCGGCCGATAGGCGGGGCAGAACCCGAGCCGCAAATACAATTAAAGCATTTTCTGGTGGTTGTCTCGAGTGACAGCGAGTGTGTCCCAATGGCTACAGCCCTGTTTCAATTGTAAAATGCACATGATGTTAATTGATTAATCGGGGGTTCGATTGTATTGGTTTCACAATTTAGCTATTGACAACCGTGTGATAAAGGCAATATCAGTAATATTAACAATGACGGTCATATCCTACTTATACAACTTAATATGTCTCACATTCCTCTTATATTTACACAGAATAAGTTTGTTGAAACTTCTGAGAAGTTCACAGTTTCGCTTTTGGTTCTTATGAAACATACTACTACTCACTAAGTAAGTACATTTACTTAAGTACTGTATAATTACAATGTTGAGGTGAGTATTTCCATTTTATGCCACTTTATACTTCCACCACTATATTTATTCAACAGCAGTGGTGGAAGAAGTATTCAGATCCTTAAGTTAAAGTACTAATACAGCAATGTAAACATATTCTATTACAAGTAAAAGTCCTGCATGAAAAATCCTACTTAAGTAAAAGTACATAAGTATTAGCAGCAAAATGTACTTAAAGTATTATAGTAAAAGTACTCATTTCCTCCCTCTGACTGATATATTATTATATATGACATTATTAGATTATTAATACTGAAGCATCAGTGTGTAAGCAGCATGTTACTGTTGTAGCTGCTGGAGGTGGAGCTAGTTTGAACTACTTTATATACAGTTAGCTAGTTTAGTCCAGTGGTTCCCAACCTAGGGGTTGGGCCCCTCCAACGGGTCACAAGATAAATCTGAGGGGTCGTAAGATGATTAATGTGAGAGGAAAGAAAAAAACGTTCTGATACACAAATCTGTTTTTAGCTTTTCAAAATTTTCTTTGATCTTTTTCTTTGAATTTGGTGAAATATTTCAACATTTATTGAAATGAAACCATGTGAGAAGTTTAGAGGGAAAAAATCACTATTTGGTGGAGCTGTTAACAACTCATAAATCTGAAATGTGACCCCGACTACACACTGCTTTTTGTAAGATGTCAAAAGCCAAAAAGGTTGGAAACCACTGGTTTAATCTTTAACAACTTACTTATAACTTGTTATATTATCCATTGTGTCAAATCTCCATCTGAAAAGTAACTAAAACTGTCAAATAAATGTAGTGGAGTAGAAAGCACAATATTTCCCTCTGAAATGTAGTGGAGTGGAAATAAAGTCATAAAATATGACTTTGAGCATGAGCATGAACATTTTTACTTTTGATACTGTCAGTACATTTTGTGGCTAATACTTTTACTTAAGTAAAAATTTAAATGCAGGACATAATCTGAATACCAGTATAATTAATTAAAATCATGCAGAAAGCTGTTTTTCACCAGCAGTACATGGTAACCCACACAATACGTATATTCTATTGTAACCTATGTTCATTTTTGTTAACACATAAATCAAAAGAAATATCTAAATTGAATCAAAAGTATTGAGTGACTTTTTTGTAGCATTAAGATAAATGCTTTATAAACTTGGGTATATCTGGATAAAAGTATTATTAACCAAAACGCCACAGGTAGTCATAATAAGCTTACTCAGCCTCTGACTGAACTGCTCCAGTCTACTGGTTCCATTTCAAATGTTTCATCTAAAAAGAAAGCGGTATGTCTGCCGATCGAAAACATCTCTTTTACACAGAGTTAGGGAGTGAGGGCCCATTGCAGTCAAGTCTCTGCGGTGCCAGACTTTGATGTGAGATTATCGGGGCTCAGCTACGAGGCAGAAGGTCACCACTCTCTCACTGGCTTAAAGTGATCCAGTCTGCCTTTCAGTCAAAGCTGAGTGAAAAATCCCACCTGGCTGTCAAACAGAAGATAAAATCCTCCTTTTCAATATGCAAGAAGAGACAAAAATAAAAAATAAAGCCACATCCCACATATTTCACATACCAGAGCTTTATTACAATTAAAAATACATGTTTTTCAAAGCTTGTCAATAAATTCAATTTATAAACTAAAAATACTGCCTCACGGCTGTATGCCTCCGCAAACCAGTCAAGTTGCAGTTTACCTCCATGTCTGTCCAGACTCATAATATTTGTACTGAAGATTTTGAAGGAATTTAATAAAAGGTATTAAGTGTATTTTCCTCGTATGTGTTCACATGCTCGGCCAATGAAGCCGATTCTGATAGAACACAAAGTTGTAGCCGTGACAGTAGACAATGCTGCAGATATGGATGTTGCTGCAAAGAAGCTACAAATACTAAAACGTGGACACCTCTCACACACACACATACACACACACACACACACATACACACACACACACACACACACACACACACACACACACACACACACACACACACACACACACACACACACCTTCAACCCAGCAGCACAGAAGATCTATACAATCACCACAGTTCAAGGTTGGCACCCAAGATTAGTGTCAACAATTCAGTTTGTGACCAAATGTGAAATATGGTCACAATCTCCCCCTCTGTTCCTGAGTTACAGCGATGAATAATGGCCAGAAAAGTATTTTTGCAGAACATTATGATCTCACAGTGAAGCTGACCCTTTGGATCCCTGAGTCCAAGTGGATGTTTGTGCCAAATTTGAAGAAATTCCCTCAAAGCGATCCTGAGATATCGCATTCACGAGAATGGGACGGACAGACAGACGGGCAACCCAAAAATATAAAAATAAGAAAGAAGTCGAGAATGTTTAGTACAGCCATAAAAAAATTGTCATTGTTCCTTGATAAACAACAACAGTGGAGTCAACGTTCAATTTTTAAAATTTTATTAGACCTGAGTACAAAAAACATTCATAAGACAAGAAATCAACCAGCAGACAATCAGAATCGGATCACAATCAGACTGAACTCTGCACAAAGCAAAAGACGCCCATAAATTCACTACCAGAGGCAAATGTGTCTCACCCGTTTCACATAAACATGAATGGTAGGGGAAATCCAGTCTTACTGTGCCAGTCTTTTTGGCATCGTTCACGGTGCTCCTTGGTCAGTTAGTGTGGATTGGCTTCTGTCACCACTTCCTTCTTTGCTTGGTTCCTGGAAAGAGAAAACATTTGGATGCACATGAGCACTGTCATCACCACTCTACTCTCAAAGCAAGGAATCAGATAAAACAGGCCATGGACTTCTTGCATGGCAAAGAAGTTAAGTTAGATTAGAACTGGGCTTGGTTTACTGACAATATTTGAAGCTGGACTGTCAGCATGTTAAATCTAGGTGCAATTTTTAACTCAGAACTCAAATTCAAACCACATGTCAAGAAAAACAGTTCAATCATGCTTTTTCCACCTCAAAAAAAAAAAAAAAATCACTAAAATAAAACCCGTTCTCCCACCATGACCAGGAAAAAGTTATACACACATTCATCTTCTCCAGACTTGATTATTGTAACTCATTACTCACAGGAATCAGCCAAAAACGACTTTCACGCCTCCAGTTGGTCCAAAATTCAGCAGCTAGGCTTTTAACAGGTTTTAACAGACAACATCACATCACCCCTCCACTGGCTGCCAGTCCATTAATCAATAGATTTTAAAATTTTACTGATCACTTTTAAAGCTCTTCATGGCGGGCTGCCCCCTTCGTACATTGCAGACCTGCTGATTCTTTAAGAGCCAGTGCAAAGTCTTAGATCTACTGGCAGGTCTTAACTTAATGCTCCAAATTCCAGATTAATAACAAAGGGGGCCCGGGCCCTTTTGGTCAGGGCCCCAAAATTATGGAATAGCCTGCCAGAGGATCTGAGGCTCGCAGGTTCGGTACGCACTTTTAAAAACGTACTTTTATAGATGTGCTTTTATGTGATGATGTCGATCGATCTCTGCATTGTTGTGTTTTGTTCTAACGCTTTAATTTAAAAATGTATTGTTTATTTATTTATATGTGCTTTTGCTGAGTGTTTTGTTATAAATGTACAGACAATGTTAAGCACCTTGTAAACCATGTTTTTAAATAGTGCTAAAATAAAAATACTTTCGTTGTCAGACACTTATACAATCAGAGCCTGTCAGTTGCAAAACAAGCCCTTTTAGTGGAAGTATGGGCGCAATTGCCCCAAAGGATTACATTGCAGCCCATTTCGTGGCTGCTGGCTAAAGCAATCTCACTCAATACTGGACCAATTCCAAAAATGTTTGTCCCCATTAAACTCAAAAAGATGGGAAAATAGGGTCCGGGTAAGTCCCGGACTTATTTCCATCATTGTCCTTGGTGTTTACACATCCCACTAGCCTTCATCAAGACAGACACAGGCATTCAATGTCTAACAAGAAATAGCTTACTTTGGAGGTAGTCACTGAGCAAATTTAAATGTGTAGTAAAATGTGGGTGCAGAAGATAAAAATAAAAATGTAGTTAAAGTTGTATGTGGTAAAAGTGGCTTTCATCACAGCTCTCTGACACAGTGATAAAAGGAGAGGATGGTATTTCGTAACTATCCATCCTCTTATCAGCAAACACTGGCTTTACAGGTTTTCAAGTTCACACTATTAAACTAGGTATGTCCATTAAAGCCTCTTTCATACCCATTCCCTGCATAATAAAATGAACTGAACACCGAACGCCTGGAGAGAGTGGCCAACTATGTGTCTTTAGATGTGGCTCTGAGCTCTCTCTCCCGTGCCAGATGTGGTGACTCCGGACAAGTGCACCATCTGGCACAGCGGGATGAATCCAAGTCCCAACTGTGCCTCAAGCTGGTGCTCGACACATGACCGCTCACACTGCAATGTACCAACAACGTAGATAGAAACATGTTTTTCTATGCATTAGATTATTACTTAAAGGATACTTCATAAATTTTCAAGTCCGTCTTAAAACAACAGTCAGGTGGGCCATATGAACACTGACACAGGTTTTCCTCGCTGTAATCATTCCTCTTGTTCATACTGACCATCAGAACATCCCCTCCACATGTGCTTACAATGTAAGTGATGGGGGATGAACAGACAGTCCTCGTTTTGAGCAAAAATGTATTTAAAAGTTTATCTGATGATAATATGACACTTAAACCGTCTGAGTTAGTCAAATAAAGTGGATATCTTCCATAGTTAGTCTTTTGAGTAATAAAAACCTCCCTTTGTGTCTTGATGGACAGTTTTCCTGTTGAGCTAAAGTGGAGGAATCGTAACAAAAAGATGGAATTTGGCACTAATAAGACTAACTAATAAAGATAGTTGATTTGACTAATTTAGATGGCTACATTTTCACATTAGCTCCAAGTAAACTTTTAAATAAATTTCTGCATGGAAGAAGGGCTGAGGATTTTGTCCCCCATCGCTAACATTGAAAGTGCATTAAGAAGGGATCTCTTAATGGTCAGTGTGAACAGGAGGAATGATTACAGAAAGAAAAACGTGTTAATGTTCACTTGGGCACCTGACTACTGTTTTAGGACAGAATTGATTGGCAACCTATCCTTTAATTTATGGTAATCCGTCAACAGCACAAATTGAAATGAGTCACCAGCACAGGCTCACTTTGCCCCATAAGCAATACCTTTTTCTAAAAACGTCAATGAGATTGATTGGAACGATCAATCAGCCTGTGACACCGTTTCAGCTTATCTAATCTAAAAACATGAGAAGGCTGGGAGTGCTATTGAGAGGATCATACTGCATGCTGACCAACCTTGGACACATGAGAGGTCTTGATCTTTTTTGTTGGGGGCATCGGGGAGTCTGGACTGGGTCTTGACACAGCTTCAGCCCCCCCTGGAACCACCTTTACCTAAGATGGAAAAACAACAGTTATGGTGTTTCTGTTTCTTGATCTTTACAACCCCAATGCACTGTATATACACCATGAGGTCTCAAATATTGGCCAGGTCCCTTTATTTACCTTGACTGAAGACAGAACCAGGCTTTTATTTGAGAACTTATGATATGACTATACAGTTATCAGTCATTCAGCTATCAGTCTGTCAGGCAGCCTCACCCCTCCAGCTTTGATCAGCTTTCTCCTGAATTCTTTGGTGGGTTTGTTGAAGGTGAGCTTCTCACAGCGCACGTGGTCAACTGGAGGTTTGCCCTCTGGGTTAAGGAATAGGTCGTATTTGAAACACACC
The DNA here is from genome assembly GCA_038419695.1 of Scomberomorus guttatus. Taxonomy (NCBI): domain Eukaryota; kingdom Metazoa; phylum Chordata; class Actinopteri; order Scombriformes; family Scombridae; genus Scomberomorus; species Scomberomorus guttatus. The sequence goes on along the minus strand of CM076454.1, from coordinate 23,472,216 downwards.
TTTTTCGGCTGTGCCTGGAAGAAAACAATAGAATAAAGGATATTTTATTAAGGTAATCTGTCACTTTAACCTGCCTGTAACACCCCTGGATGCAGCCGCCTCTCAGTATACATATTTCACCACAAAAGATAAAAGCTGAATGAATGAACTATCACCCCAGAAGTCAACAAAACAAACAGACATGGTTGTTTCATATCAGCTCCAGCTAACATTCCTGGGAGAAGCTTATGTGTAAAGAGGGGGACAATTAATGTTAAGGAAAAGAAGTTAAGATGCTCTTAAAGAACCAGTGTGTAGAATTTAGTGGCATCTAGCAGTAAATAGTCCTCCCAAGTGTGTAGGTGAACCTACGGTGCCTGCGAAACTCGTGAAAAACGCAAAAGGCCCTCTCTAGAGCCAGTGTTTGTTTTTTCTGTTCTGGGCTACTGTAGAAACATGTCGGTGCAACATGGCAGCCTCCGTGGAAGGGGACCCACTCCTCGATATAAAGGGCTTATTCTAAGGTAACGAAAACACAACAATTCTTATTTTCATGGGATTATACACTAATTAAAACATACTTATGAATATTATTTTCCATTTCTGCCAAGTTTGTTCCGCTAGATGCCACTAAATTCTACACACAGCACCTTTAAGAGTAGTAATTCCATTTTTGTAAATGTGGATGGATAATAGCTGCTAATATTTGCACTTCTTGCTTCCCCAACAGTTATTTTCACTTGATGTTGACAAATTGGTAGATTGAACATGTTGTATAAGTTAATTGCACAAATACGGAGGATGTAAACAGTTTTGAGTGTAGTCCAAGGTCTAATATTATGGCGAATTGCAGGAGACAAAAGGTACACACTCAGAAGTGCCAATATAATAGTGTGTTCTTGTGACAGGTTGTCGGCAACACCTGGAAAAAGCAGGGAAGAAGATGACTTACAATGCAGGTTTCAAAACATCTCCAAAAACTGGCTTTGCAAAGGAAATGCATTCAACATGTCTGTTAGGCCTCAAGGAAGGATACACACAAATGCATTTTGGTGAAAAACAATGAATCTAAACATAATTTCCTTTGCTTACGAGGAAACTCCACAGGGTATCTTTAATTTGTACATGGTCTCTGTACACCTCTGTTCAGCTGTATTTGCTGTGTTAAAGTAACTAACTGCTAAATCAAAAGGAGCATTTCCTGATGATGCAAATGTATTATCCAATGTAGTACCTGAAACCAACCTATCACAGTTATCTTGTCTCTTGTGTGTGTAAATGTAGTCCACTGCGTTTAAAAGCATTTTAGCAATCTTATGATTTCAGGCTTTCAGCAGTAACCTGACTTCCTAAAAAATCCCCTACTACAGCTGCAACGGTTAGTCACTAACTATTTTGATAATCGATTCATCGTTGAAGTTATTTTTCATTCAACCAATATTTTTTATTCTCTAGTTTCAGCTGCTCAAATGTGAGGATTTGAGCCATCACCTTAGGCAAATTATAAAAGACATTTCATAGACAAAAATGATAAATGGAGAAAATAATCACCAGTTTTATCAATAATGATAATAATCATATAGTATATATGGTAGTTAAAAATTCTTTAAATTACACCTACTCCTTCTTCAATGAAAAATGATCAATATGTAAATATTTTTCATTTCAATTATTTAACTCCTGGATGGAAGATGTCTCCTACTTCACTGAAAAGTCCATTCTCAGTGTATGTGAACTGGAGGCTGGAGAGGAGTGAGACTTTAAATATGTAAAGAACAAGCCTGGTTTCTTTTGACAGGTTAAAGAATTCAGATTAAGATAAACCAGGTTAATGCTACTGGATCTCTGCTGAGCCTGAGCCTGAACCTGATGTGTCCTGATAATCTAGATTCTTGTGAGCATGTAAACATGTTTGGTCTCCTTCAATCTGATACTCCAGCGCATACACAGTTCAGTTCACTCCATTTTACCTTGTTCTTGAAGTGAAGCTCAATATGCATGAGGAAACCTGTGGAGCCCGACTCCTCCACTTCATATGGCGGCTCTTTACATACTGCAGACAGACACAGGTGTTTTGATGGGAATACTGGTAATTTTTAAAGCGATGTTAAACTGACATTATTCTTAGTGCTGAGAGTGTGATAGAGGACTGAGTGTGCAGGAGACACGGGCAGAGAATAAAACCTGTCAGCTACTCTTATTTTTTCTTTACCTTTATTAGGGAGGAGAGCAGAACGTACCAGCTCTGCTGACTGATTTCCTGGGGCAAACTCTACACAGTTCTTTTGTGTTTTAAATGTCTTTTATGAAGAACATTAAGCACTTTGAACTGCCTTTGTGTGTGAAATGCGCCACATAAATGAACTTTTCTTGCCTTATATATACTGAGAGAGATAATGTGCATGTCTGTCATACTGTACCTCTCTTGGGATTGGGTAAGCTCTCATGCAGGTGGAAAACAACTTTCTCTACCAACTGCTGGATGTCGCCAGTCTCTGGCCCTCGGACAAACATCGTCCAGTCGTGGGTGAAGTTTTCTGATGTTTCTTTCTTCTTTAGCTGGGCTCTGTGGCCCAACTCCACATTCAACTGCACTGTGCACTGGAAGGAGATGAGTAGAAACAAAAGAATCAAATATCATACTTTGTATAGTACATGTACAGTGGGGTCCAAAAGTCTGAGACCACATTGAAAATCTCTAATATTTTCACATAAACCTGGAAATAATCAGAAACTTTGAGGATTCAGAAAACATTTAAAAACACAAGAAGTTATGACATGTAAAATGAGGAAGAAATATTTAAGATTCTGCACTATTTCTAGTTCAGCAATTAAATTTAAGCAAATTTGTGGCATTGACTAACTTAACTCCTTTGTACAAAAGGTCAGGTTTCCTTGAGTTGTATCCCTTCCATTGAAGCAGAGATGAGACTCAGGTGGATTTGATCTACTCATCAAAGGCTCAACTTGCAGTCAGTGTTCACATGTTAGAAATATGGCTGTGCCTCAAGTTTCCACCAGATCATTGCTTACCAAGTAACATTGTGATAGTGGGAAACATGGCATCAGAACTAAGTGAAAGTGTCAGAAGTCAAATTGTTATTCTAAGCAAAGAGGGGCTTTCTCAGCATCAAATCGTGGCTAGACTAAAGGTTTCCAAGGAGGCAGTGCATGGAACTCTAAAATGCTTTGCAGAAACTGAATAACTTGTATCCATATATATATATACATATGTATCTGTATGTATCTGTTGTTATTATCTTCACGTTTCGCTCACTGTGGTGAGCAGAGCAGCCTATATTGAGCAGCCATGGAGTCCCTCAAATCATCATCACCTCTATTTCACCCCAGAAGTCAAGAATGTGATGAGGACAGCATAACAGTGGACTTTCAACCGCATCTAATGGTCGTGGTCAGCAGATGGAGATACCTTAATTGGCATCATGTGACATGAGTATGGTGATAATTGAGCAAACTAAATCCACCGACGATTGTTGTGGAAATTGTGAAGGAATTTTTATATATGTGCCATGTATGAAATGCTCCTTAGACAAGCAGAGAGTGAGGGACAGACAGCTGTCTTCTTCTTTTTCTTTTTTTAAGGAACCCTAAATCAATGTTTGATTTATGATGTATGTAGTCAAATCATTTTGACCTCCTATCGTCACTTTTTACAAGATCAAAATTAAACACACAAGACTCTTTGCTCTGAATCTGACAGACTGACTGGAGGCCACTCAACAGTGCAAATGTTGACTAAAATGATACATGAGAGGCACAAACTGGAGCACCAACTGCTTGCTTTATGTGCCTGGTTGTGTTTACAGCTGTGCAGCTGTAAAGCTAAATAAAGATGTGACGTCTTGCTAGCGTAGCTCGTGTTACCACCGTTGAACGTTTGTCTCCGTGAAAAGTTCAGATACCAAAAGGAGACAGAAAAGCAACTTTACCTGGTTCTCCATGTTTCTCTGGCCTCAGTGGTTGTTTATTTATTTATAACGTTGTTTGTGGAGTTACTTCCTAGCCTCAGCTCCTCGATACAGCCCAGAAGCGGAAGGTAGACACGGCGTCACATCCATGGGCGTCCCCTAGGCAACCAAAACAGACAGCTCTCTCAGCCAATCAGAGAGCGGGAAATTGAGCCAGCACTCAGAAGGCGGGGCAGTACCACAGCTGCAAATATAAATTTCTGGTGGTTTTCTCGCGTGACAGCAAGCTTGTCCCAATGGCTACAGCCCTGATTCAATTGTAAAATGCACATGATGTTAATTGATTAATCGGGGTTCAATTGTACTTTGCTACTACTATTAGTGTGCTGATTGCAAAAGAATGTCATGACGGTTTCCATCTCTTATAAAACTATAATATACTTACTGAAAATCAGTGATGTAAAGTAACTAACTACATTTTCTCAAGTTGAAGTACAATTTTGAGGTAGTTGGACTTAACCTGAGTCTTTCCATTTAAAGGACATATTCACAATTTTTCAAGTCTGTCTTAAAACAATAAGTCAGGTGTCCAAATGAACATTAAAAATTGTTTTTTTTTCTTGCTGTAATCATTCCTCCTGTTCATACTGACCATTAGAAGATCCCTTCATAATGCACTTACAATGTAAATGATGGGAGACAAAATCCACAGTCCTCCTCCTGTGCAAAACTGTATTTAAAAGTTTATCTGAAGCTAATATGAAGCTTCAGCCATCCAAATTAGTCAAATCACAGGGAAACACTGTCCGAGGAAACACAAAGAGGGAATTTAATGCTAAAAAGATTGTAAATGAATATTATAACAGATGACACATTGTTGCAGATTAAACTACCCAGCATTAAATAAAGCTGTTAAAATTAGCTCCACCTCCACCAACTACAACATATAAGTAGTGCTTGCATCAATAATATTGGTCTTAAAATGACATAACACTGACAAGGGCCATTCTGCATAATATTATTTATGTGTATATTCACTTTCAATACTACATTTTGTCACTTCATTAGGATTTTAAAGTCTTTTACTTGTAATATAATTACAGTGGGGGAAATAAGTATTCAACACATCAACATTTTTTTCAGAAAAAATTCATATGAAAGCTATTCATATGAAATTAAGACCAGACATTGGTATTAACTCAATAAGGCAACACAGTTAAATAAATCATACCTTCCAATCAATAAAAAAAAGTTATGTGCATTAAATTGGAATGACAGGAACCCACTAACTGAAATACTTGTTGGGGAAGCCTTTGTTTGCATTGACAGCTTCAAGGTGCTCCCTGTATGAAGAAACTAATCTCTCACAGTGTTCAGGGGGGATTTTGGCCCATTCTTCAAATGTTGAAGATCCTGGGGGGCCTGCTGGCTCCTTCCATAAATGTTCTATTGGGGTCAATTCAGGTGATTGACTGGGCCATTCCAACACCTTTATTATTCTTTCTCTGGAACCAGTTAAGAGTCTCCTTTGCAATATATTTTGGATTGTTGTCCTGTTGGAAGGTCCACCTGCGTCTCATCCTCATTGTCCTGGTGGATGGCAACAGATTCTTCTCAAGAATATCCCGATACATGGCTCCATTCATTTTCCCTTCAACAATCTGGATCCTGCTGGTACCATGAGAAGAGAAACAGCCCCAAACCATGATGCTTCTACCTCCAAACTTCACTGTAGGTATGGTATTTTTTAGGGTAGATGCAGAGCCATTTCTCCTCCAAACATGGCGCATAGTGTTATTGACAAAAATTCTTCCAGTAATCTACAGGCTTCTCCAAATGTGTAGAAAACTTCAAACAAGCTTCAACATATCTTTTCTTCAGTAATGGAGTCTTACTGGGTGATTGTGCATGGAGACCGTGGTGGTGGAGTGCATTGCCTGTTTGTTTTCTCTGTGACAATTGTACCTGCTTCTTCCAGGTCTTTCTGAAACTCTTTTCGAGTCGCCCTTGGATCTTGGGCTACTCTTCTAATTTTCTGACTGCCTGGTCAGCAATCTTGTGAGGAGCCCCTGTGCGTGGCCAGTTGATGGTGGAGTGATGCGTCTTCCAATTGTGGTTAATGGCCCCAATGTTGCTTATGGGAACATTTAAGATTTGAGAAATCAGGCGGTAACCTGGGCCGTTCCTATATTGCTCAACAATCTTGTTGCAAAGGTCTTGGCAGAACTCTTTGCCTCTACCCATCATAGGATCGTTCTTGCATAACAGCTTGGTAACAAATGATGCATTGACAGTTGTCCTTTTTAAAAGAGTGGAAGTACTAATAGCCACATGCACTAACTCAGCTAAATCTAATTAGCAAAGGTAAGAGGAATAATTAGTGGATTCACCTGATTCAGTGCTTTTTAAAACTTTTTTCCTATGTCATTCCAATTTAATGCACAGAGCTTTTTTATTGATTGGAATGTTATGATTTCATTAGCTGTGTTGCCTTATTGAGTTTATACCAGTCTGGTCTTAATTTTTTATATGAATAGCTGCACTGGAAATATGTTTAATGAAAAAAAAGTTGACGTGTTGAATACTTATTTCCCCCACTGTATGGTATGATATTGCTACTACGTACCAGCACCATGCATTTTTTTTACATCATTATTATGGGTATATCTGGATAAATGTAGTGTTACCACTCCACAATGAGCTTTTGAGGCCTCAAATGGCCCCCGTCTACTGGTACCATTTAAAATGTTTCACCTGAAAAAAAAAAAAAGCAGTATGTCTTTTGATTGAAGACATCTCTTTTATACAAAGTCAGGGAGTGAGGGCCCATTGCAGTCAAGTCTCTGCGGTGCCAGACTTTGATGTGAGATTATCAGGGCTCAGCTATGGGACAGAAGGTCACCACTCTCTCACTGGCTTGATGCCTCCACTTCTTCCCCTGTCGTTCAAACTGATCCAGTCTGCCTCTCAGTCAAAGCTGAGTAAAAGAAGTCCCACCTAGCTGTCAGACACAAGGGTGTCCAACTTGTATTGAGACATCAACCTTTAAATCCTTCTTTTCAATATGTTGGGCGCGGGAGAAACACAAAATGAAGCCACGTCCCACAGAGTTCACACGCATGACAGAGAGGTTTATTATAATTAATAGTACATGTTTTTTAAAAGAACAAGAACAATTTGCAGTATAAAAAAAGACTGTTTCATTATATCCACAATAATAATAATCATCATCCTTCCATGATAACTAAAAATGCAGTTGTGTCCTATCTTTCAAGGCCAAACCTGAGCAAACATTTTGATAATATGAACAAAACATATCTCTGATGAGTAAATCTAGAGCAGTTGTTCCCCTCCTTTTCCCATCCTTGCCTTGTGACCCTTTAAAATGTTTTATTTCTAACCCCTCTTCACAGTTTATGACCTTAGTACTGACATGAGTTGTGAACAATTCAACTAAAAAGTGATTTTCCTTCTCAGATTGTTTTATTTTAAGGATTTTTAGAGGCCAGAGAAAGTGAAAGATATTTCACAAGTCAGAAAGTCAGAAAAAATAATAAATTTTTCTTGTGAACTACTGGCTCTCAGTACATCATCTGGCTGTCAAGGGTTAATATTCAAACGTTCAGTTTTTATAAAGCACCGGTTGCTCACAAACAACTTTAAATAATCTCATGAGACCACAGGAGGTCACTGTTGAACATTCAAGTACAGAGGACGCTTGTGCATTTCTTTGTGTAAAGGATCTATTGTTCTATGTATTGTAACCTTCAGGAAAGATCATGTGAATGGAGGCACAATGTACCTGAATATTCTCAAAACGTCACCAAATATGAGGAGCTTTTCCAACAAAGGTGCCTTTAACAGTTCAGTGATGGATCTGAGTCAGTTGTGTGAAAGAAAGAAATTTGCATGTGATTGTTAGTAGTCAGTCCACAAATGCACTTAAAAATCCTGTTTCGCAAGTCCTGAGTGGGACAAATCTTTAGGGGAATTATTTCATATTGACAATATAAATGTCCTCAGTTCAAAATAACATCAGATACTGCAGCACTTTTGAGGTTATAGAAAGAAAAATATAACTTTACTAAATTGTAACATAACGCATGCTGGCCCTGAAGACTGGCTGAAACCACCACATGTTGAGGTATATTAATGTAAACATATTTCACTGTAGTGCTTCACCGTTGCACTGAAGAGTAGTATTATTTCTTAGGAAAAGTTAAGAAAACATACAGTACATAAATATATTCTTCCATGTGCAGAATCAAATTTGCATTCACATATTGAAACTAAATAAAAGCAAGTGATTTTTTCACACTAAACAATACATACGTAACTGTCACAGACAAACGCACAGCTTTTCTATTTGTCTCAGTCATTCAGGATGCATAAAGACACTGTTTTAATGCTTGACAGTCATCATCTTCAAACGTGTAAAATTTGCCTTTAAAAAGATAAATTTAGGGTCAGGGAATTCAATTAATGTTACAGAATTTTCTTCATTTGTCTAGCATGATCATCATAAATGTTTATGTGACTATATTAATGGCAGGTATATCCAAATAAGACTATTAGACTACTATCGTATTAAAGAGTTAATAGCAGGTAGCAGGTTCCATTTGAATTTTGATGGTGGGGTCATCCCTTCAGATCACAGATTGTGTCGTTATGGGCGTTTTCAAACCTGCGTCATTTAGTTTGGTTGAATCTGACTCTGGTTCTCTTCTGGGTATGATTTGTTTCTGCACATCTGAACACAGCAATCAGATGTGGACCAAAACAACCACACTGAGATGCTTTACAGGAGGTGGTCTTGGTCTGGTCACAAACAAATTCTGGAGCAGTTTGTTTGTGGTGGGGACGTGATCCAACCTCGATTTGAACTACAAGATGTACTCTCTAAGTTTGGGATAACTGCTCCCGAACCTGGGGACGCATTACATACTGGGGGGCAGATGCATGAAATCAGCAGTTCCTAGCAGCCAGTCAGAGAACGAATCAAGGTTCAACCTAGCAATGACTGAGAAGACCTTCTTCACGACCATCTTCCTGTATTTATGCTCTCACTTTAGCCTGCATGCATTTTGGGTCGCTTGATTTTTCCAAGTGAAAATACAACAAGTTTACAATCTCTATAGGTCTGAAAACGCCCAGAGATGGTGATGTGTAAGGGTCGCTAGGTGAGATTTCTCAGCGGCTTTATGAACTACTGGAGCTGAGTGTACCAATAGAAATATTAAATGTCCCTTTAACTTCATTAGCAGTGTTTCCGTGTCTTGGTAGTGCCCTTCAGGACAATGTGAGGTAACCCAACAGCCCATTTATCACAAGGCCAGTACTGCAGTCCGGGCAGTGAGTAGGGTATCTCATAGTTGGCATCCAGGTAAGCTATCAGGGTACTGCCATATGCCACAGCTATCACAATCAGAATATGCCTGGAGGATGCATAAAATGAAGATCAATACACATGGCATGTCCTAGAAAAGCAAGGCAAAGAAAAAGGACACAGGAAAACCAGGACTTACCAGATACCGTGCAGGTAGCAGAAGTTTAGCCTCTGCCAGAAACTGCAGCTAAAACGGTCACTAATCCAGCAGGAAATGGCCAGCACCCACAAAGCCACCGACAGCTTGGCCAAGCGCAGAACCTTCTGGTCTGTACAGCTAAGAAAGAGAGAGAATTAGTGATCATAGCAAATCAAAACTGCACTGATTACAGTTGACAGGAACACTGGTGTTATCTTACGATCTCATCTCGATAGCCAGAGTGTAAAGCAAGTGGAGGCCAAAGCAGTTCAGAGCGTAGGCATTGGCTGTCGGTTTGACAAACGATGATACTGAAGTGATGATAGTAACCACCAGGACGAGCCTCGAGAATGTTGACCTTTGGTTAAAAAAGAAAGAGAAAGAATTCATGAGGACCAGCTCATTACTTAGAAAAACTGGAAAAACAATGTGAGGGTATTGAGTCAGGGCTGTGGGATTCTTTTCAGGTGCTCATCAAATTCAATTAATTTTTTCTCCACTTCATGGTTAAATATTTACACAGGTTGGGTGGAGCGCCATTCTTACAAGCTCCTTTCTGTCACATTCAGGTGAAGACAGCAGCACCATATTGTGTCTTTGTGACAATGAGTCCAATTGGAGCTGTCAGACTGGCTCCTCACCCTGCACAGGTTAGGTTTCAGAGTGGCGTGCCTCAGAAAAAAACTCATTGTTTTTTGCCTTATTAAAGGTTAATTGAGCTTTGTGTGACTCGGTAACACAGGGAGATATGAATTACTGTTGGCTGAATAAAGACAGGAACAAAGGCCTCGGAGTAGTCTATACAAACATAAATCAGTCATTGGGTTGATTGCTGTAATGTTGCTTTACCTGTCTTTTATAAAAGAAGGGAAGAGTTTGCGGGGGAACCAGATGGAATATCCCACCGCCAACACCCACAGGATTGACAGCTCATCCAGCATCTGGCCAACGAAACTGAGAGTCATGTGGAAGTAGGCTGAGAAGAGCCCTGTAAGAAGACAGAACAATTAAACAATTAATTGTAATATATAGAAATAAAACACATAGTGACTAAAAAAGGTTGATATTATTCATATTTATATACATATTTATATATATATATATTCATATTTTTATTATTGTCTGATATTGTGAACCCTTGGTTCCCAGGCTGGGGATCCGAACCCACACATGGGGTTGCAAAATGATTAGCAGGAGAAGAATCACGAAAAACAAATTTATATTCATTTTTATGGACTTTTTCTATAAACTTTTGATTGACCCTTAAAGGATGTGGCTGGTGACTTTCTATATTTTTGAGCCACACCGTTGCACTGGGTGACATGTTCGTCCACTGCAAAGAGTTTGGGCTTGGTAGTTTGTTTAGAAACGGCTCCAAAGACTAGTAACAGCTATCACATTTGCAGTCTCTGGAGAGTAGTTCCTTGTAAGGTAAATGCCACTGTGCATGTGTGGGAACATGGTTCTGTTTTGACTTTGTACTACACTGTGAATTTCTCAAAGAACTTAAGCACAAAATCAAGAGGTTGTGATATGTAGCACAACAAGCTAGTGAAGCTCTGTAAGCAGAACCACGTTCCCGCACATGCTCAGTGGCATCTGCCTTACACGGAACTACTCCTGAGACCGAAAATGTGATTGCTATTATTAGTCTTTGGAGCCGTTTCTAAACAAACTTACCTGTCCAAAACTCTTTGTGGTGAAGAGTGCGGCTCACTGACATGTTTTGAATAGTTTCTGGACAACAACAGAGGTCTACAGCACAGAGAAATAAGATATATCAGGCTATGGATACACACACAACACTTGTAAGTAAGATCAATTCATTGTTGGTTTTTAGCTCTGTACATGAGATTTGTTGACAATAAGAAAAATACAGAAAATCTCCAGCAATATCCTTTCAGGACTTCAAAATATTTTTTAAAAAGCAAATAAAATTCCCAGATGAGGGGCAAGAAGGCTTTGTTTTATGGGTCCAAAATATCAAAAGGTAGGGAACCATGGCCATAAACCTTCGTAAAAGAGTCAGTTCAGCTCTGTGGCTGATTACTTATTTATTTTAAAGAAGACTCCACAATAGATCTTACAATAGCCTTTGATAGGTCTATCGCTATTTTATGCCACAATGCTGGAGTGCCCCAGGGACTCATCTTGGGACCACTTCTACTTGGCAGGTATGTAACTATCTATATATGTAACTATAACTGAACCAAGAACAACAAACCAACTGGCTTAGTGACTCATGTTCATATGTTAATGTAAAGAAAACAGACTATTCTTGACATTTAAACATGATAAAGATACAGACCAATATAAATGAACAAAGAGAGAAAGAGAGGAAAAAAAGAAAAATGATCGACTGACCAACAAATATCATCATGATCCAGACCATGTGGATCGCCAGGTTCCTCTCTTTGGCGTAAGGGTGCAGAAGGTAGAGCATGATGGGAGATATAATGAAGAAAACAAAGCTGCTCATCTGCAGGGAAAACATCAAGCAATCAATCGACCACTCTTTCCTGTGAGGTTATCAATGTTTAATACTTTATACTTTAGACTGTGTGATTTTAGATACCATCTGGCAGTGGTGGAAAGTAACTTAGTACATTTACTCAATTACTGTACTTAAGTACACTTTTGAGGTACTTGTACTTTACTTGAGTATTTCCATTTTTGATGCTACTTAATCTTCCACTCCACTACATTTCAGAGGGAAATATTATACTTTCTACTCCACATTTATTACATTTATTTGACAGCTTTAGTTAATTTTTCAGATGAAGTTTTGACACAATGGATAATATAAGATAAAACCAGTGGTTTCCAACCTTTTTGGCTTTCGATATTTTACAAAAAGCAGTGTGTAGTCGGGGTCACATTTCAGATGTCTATGAGTTGTTAACAGCTCCACCAAATAGTGATTTTTCCCTCTAAACTTCTCACATGGTTTCATTTCAATTAATGTTCAGATGATCCAATATTTCACCAAAAATCAAAGATTAGAGAAAAAGTGCAAAAACGGAAAACTGATTAATCATCTCACGACCCCTCAGATTTATCTGGTAACCCTTTGGAGGGGCCCGACCCCTAGGTTGGGAACCACTGGACTAAACTAGCGAACTGTATATAAAGTAGTTCAAACTGGCTCCACCTCCAGCAGCTACAACAGTAACATGCTGCTTACACACTGATGCTTCAGTATTAATAATCTAATTATGTCATATATATCAGTCAGAAGAAAAAAAAAAGTACTTTTAATACTTTTACTTAAGAAAAGGATCTAAATACTTCTTCCATAAATGTTTCATGTTTCATAAATCATGTGTTGATATTAACTCTACATTAGAAGAAGAAGCTCACAGTGTTGAAGTACTCCACCACATGTTCTGAGTGCTTGTAGTTGTCTTCACACCAGTCGACCTCTGAACTCTCATAGGAGAAAACTCCTGCCATCCTTTCGCTGGAATAGATACCTGAGAGACACAGAGAGGGGATACGACCGTTGATTTCCAATCAGTCAATGACACACAGAGCACACCTGCAGTTTTACAGATTCAAATAAGGACTTATGCTGTCAGTTGTTCTCCCAGCAAATAAAATGAGTGAGTATTCAGGAGGAGGGCTGGAAGGTACTAAATATATGGGTAGGTGGTTTATGCAAATCATTTTCCACTCCCCACTGAGTCGTAACTATACTTGTATTCAAATGTGTCTTTGCACATTAGTTATTAAAATGTTTGTTTACATTTGAGAAAGTGACAAGTAAACCACAACACTTTCTAATAATTTCTTTTAATCTAGTATAATGCATATGATTCTCTTTAAAGAACAGGTTCACACAGGTGCCCCGGTTCATACTGACCTTTAGAAGATCCCTTCATAATGCACTTACAATTTAAGTAATGGGGGCTAAAATCCACAACCAGCCTTCTGTGCAAAAAAGTATTTAAAAGTTTATCTGAAGCTAATATGAAGCTTCACTTACACAGTCAAATCAAGTAGATATCTTTCAACGTTACAGTCTTTTTAGTGCCAAAGTTCCTCTTTTTGATATACTTCCACTGCAGCTCAACAGGGAAACACAAAGAGGGAATTTGATGCTAAGAAGCCTGTAAATGTGGCAGATATCCACTTGATATGACTAACTCAGACTGCTGAAGCCTCATATAAGCTTCATACAAACATTTAAATGCATTTTTGCATAAAATGACTGTGTGGACACACTGTGGATTTTGGCCCCGTCACTTACATTGAAAGCACATTTGAAGGGAATCGTTTAATAGCCAGTATGAACAGGAGGAATGATTACAGCAAGGAAAACCTCTCTCAGTGTTCATATGAGCACCTGACTGTTGTTTTAAGACAGACTTGAAAAACTGTGAACCTTTCCTTTAACTCTTACATACCATTCAGGCCAAATTTGACCCAATTTGACATTTGAGAGCAGTAATAACACCCTAAACACCTGATAATTTATGACTTTTCCCAAACTGACCCAGAATATACAAAAATGGAAATATTTCAACTTTTAAAAAAATTGGCTCAGCTGATGCACATTTTTGTACTAAGAGGTTTTTCCGGGTTAAATTATTCATTCAGATAATAACATTCAACAATATTGTTGTATTCTTCAAATCCAGTAAAATTAATTGAAATCATTATGATTGTTGTGTTTATGTCCTATTTATGTAACATAGAACTATAATACAATGATTGTGAATGTTTGTAAAACCTAAAGAATACACTCTCTCTGCTCAAATAAGGAATAAACACCTGGTTATTAATGACTGATGAGGTATTTATGAATGAAAAATAGATTTGTGGTTCAGAAGTTTGGTATAGGGGCTAATTATGAGGGGGTACTGTGAAGGGTATGTAAGGTCTAAAATTATATTAGAATCAAGCCACAGAAGACAGAACACAACAGTATTCACATGCTAAGTAGTAGTACTCCTTATGATGAGTCAACTGATCTTCATGTGTAATATTGGCAGAGGGCCCCTACAATGTTTTTACAGCCCTGGTACTACAGTACTCACTGCTACATGTTGTCACCAGTCAGGAAGAAACTGTTTTGAATGTGAAACTTGGCATGAAATACTACAGGAATGACAAGAATGAATCATTTTAACAACTGTTTCACTAACACTTTACTTTAAGTCCCTCTTTTTTTATCATTCATAACAAGTATATAAACATTTAATAATGGTTTATAACACACTGTAATGCAGTTGTTAGTAGATATAAGGGCATTTTAAGTATTTATTAATGTACAGTATTTATCAGCAATTATAATATATACTATCAGGACATATTTTATATTATTACAATTATGTTTTACTATATATATATATATATATATATTTGAGCAGGCTGTATATACTGCATATATTTTTTACCCATTTAATATTTATTTCACCACTCCTTGCACTCTTACACACCTTTGCACTTGTGTCCTAGTTTACAGTTTACAAAAACAGTTCTGTATATAGACATTATATGTTGATGTCCATTTGTTGTTTTCTATATATATATGTGTTCATCTATTTTTCTTTTCATCTTCTTGCTTGTACGTGACAGTGATATGTTCATGTTTAATTATCTTTGTACAGCTTTGTTGTCCTGCTTTTGGCTGTTTGCCCAGGTGTATCTTCCTGAACATTGTTTGTTTGTGGGTACATTGAGAGCCAATAGAAACCGGAGTCAAAATACTTGTGTGTGTACTTCGCCAATAAAGCTGATTCTGATTCTATATTGTCAATAATTATCTGTTTATAGACCAGCATCCAATTATGGGTGCCCACAGGAGGAGTTGTTGACAAATACATTAATAAATGTAACAACATTAAACCATTCATCGACTATTTATATACTGCTTATAAATGCTTAATAGGGGGATTTGACTATTAGATTATTATGGGATTATTGTGTAGATATATGACACATGTGATACATCACAAGGACATTATAAACTTACTGCTAATCACCACATATTCACTCTCAGTCACTACAGGAATAATAATAGGAATATTCTAGTGACTTCTCCTCAGAGTTGTGACAGTTTCACACCTCTTCTAAACGCAAAAAAAGAAAAGAAAAAAAAACACACACCAAAGTTAATTAATCATTTCTAAACTGGTATCATCTGATCGGTAGTCTATATTATAAATGGACATGTCTTACCTCCCATGCTGCTGTTGTCTCAGCCTCCACTGTTGCTCTGCTCCAGGTGGCTCAACAGGTGTATTTTGACTGACTGGGTGGAGTATCGGAACAAAGCCGATCCTGTTGCGCGAGGCTATGACGTCCCTAATTATCATTGCTAAACGTTCACATCTCTGAGCCAAAATATCATCAATGGGAAAATGTCTGGAAAGACCTGATTTTCTTTTCTCACTGAATGTTAACGGGTTAATTTTTGGCTTTTGACGAAAAAATACAGTTCAGTTATCATATGATAAATATTCATATAGTGCTATAATTTGTGCTTAAGTGCTTAAAAGTGCAACATGGACACTGCAAACACGCTAATTACTGCCACAGATATTCAAATTGAGTATTAATTATTAGATTTCGTATAGATCAAACGCCATAAACAGATAAATAGGCTGTTGAAATGTCTGATAGCACAAACAGGTGCAACAGGTAGCTGCTCTACCTGTCTGTGTAATCTCAGGACTTCTCTAGAAGGGAGGCTCAACTGGTCCATCTGCCTCCGCTGCCTCAGGCCAACACATACCTGAGCAGAGATGCTCTTTTACCGAGTGGAAGAGCCGCGCGCGCGCGTGTGTGTGTGTACCAGGTATTACTCATGTTGTGGGGACAGTAATATGTTTACACAGTTGTGGGGACTCCCCTTTTCTTTTGGGGACAAAAAGCCAGACCCCATAACGTAGATTATTACATTTAAGTATGAAGACTTGTTTAAGATGAGAGTAAGTCTCCAGGAAATTAATGAAAAACAATATAATGTCCTCTGAAGTAATGTAAACACGACTGTGTGTGTGTGTGTGTGTGTGTGTGTGTGTGTGTGTGTAAAAGTTTCATACATGCTACATGTGTTACAAATGTAGGCTTAAAACAACAATCAGGTGCCCAAATGAACACTGACACGTGTTTTTCTAATCATTCCTCCTGTTCATACTGATCATTAGAAGATCCCCTTCCAATGTGTTGCCAATGTAAGTGATGGAGGACAAAATCCGCAGTCCTTGTTTTGTTGTTAAAAGTTTATCTGAAGATAATATGAAGCGTCAGCAGTCAAAGTTAGAGTTAGTCAAATAAAGTGGATATTTGTGTTTTTCTGTTCAGCTGCAATGGAAGGATCGTAACAAAAAGAAGGAATTTGGCACTAAAAAGTCAGTAACTGTGAAAGATATTGACTTGATTTGACTAATTTGGACGGCTAAAGCTTCACATTTAGCTTCAAGTAAACTTTTAAATACATTTTTGCACATAAGTGCACTGACTGTATTTTGTCCCCCGTCACTGTAAGTGCATTATGAAGGGATCTTTGTAAAATTACTCATTATGCTAAACGGCAGTATTCAGTGTTTTATTAATCATGTTTACACCATGACAACATTATTACTGATGCATCAACGTGTTGACAAGGTGGAGCTACTTCTACCAACTTTGCACACTGTTGGTAGATAAATCTGTTCCACTTTCTGATAAGTAACCCTTTTTAAGTCAAAAAATCATTTACGTTTTTGCTTTATTGTTAGTTCATAAGCCATTAATTAAGAAAAAACTTTGGGTTGCCAGGTTGTAGAAAATCCTCCTCCTGCACCAAATTTTGTCTTTCTTTAATTAATGCTTATAACCCCTTTATAACAAAAGACTTATCAGAAAGTGGGTAGTATTAAATCTATAACAACATACGATCATATGTTTTACAAGTGCAATCTTAATCTGAGAGGTAAATAAACTGCCATGATGATCTCTGAGGCTAAGATGCAAACAAATAATCTCTCAAGGACCTAAATACAAAGAGAAAACCAGGTGTGAAGCACCAATCACGAGGCTTTGGTCAATCCAATTACTGCAGGCTGTAGAGCTCGCAACACTTCCTCCACTGACTCTTCTATCCTACATTTTAAATTAAATTAACTTTGATTTGACAGATTTCTTTTAATCTTTTGAAAGAGATAGTGGCAATGAGTGTCATAAATTAAACCCCTCTATATGTATTATTACTTTGTACCTGTCAAAGTTTTGTCATTCAAGCTCAAGAACAACCACAAAAAAACAACAAAAAAACTATTTAGTAACTCTTTATTTTTTATCTTCTTATTCATATAAAAAACGTATACTGACAAACTGTTAAGGAATCACATTATTTTACAAAATCAACCAAAAATTTAAAAATGTGCACAAAAAAAAAAAATTGGGCACAAATAAACACTATTCAGTCACCTCTTTTTGTTTACTTATTCAAAGTCTTCAATAACGTAGATATACCACAACCTACTGTAAACCAGTGAAGTCCTTTAGGTAAAAATATGAAAATATATTTAGTTTGACTTTAATGAGGTGATTAAATATAAGACAATGCCATTGATGATATCAGTAATAAGCTATGGGTAGAAAATCTAAATGTTTAAATGAAAAAAAAATTTCTGTCAATGGCTTTGATTAATGTGAAGCAGGTGCAAACATAACAGTCAAGTGCACTTATTTAATATATTTTCAAATTTTCTATCATTACTTGATTTTTTGCTGTTGCCTTAATCATGAATACTGAGCAGTATTGGACGTTGCTCTGGAGACAAGCAGACACCAGAAAGCAATGCAGTATTTGAAGGTCACGTTTCTATCAGAGCTGTAACTTTAACTGGAGGCCATATTCAGTCAAGTGGCTCAAAGAAAGGTGTTGTAAAAGATCTTGTTGCTAGTTCATTCAGTTCAAGACAACAAGGGAGGTGAAACCTGAGCAGCTCTTTACAGTGGATCTGTGTTTTAACTATCATGACCATAACAGCGATGTCTCCTGTGCTCTGCTTGTACAACGGTACGCTGCTAAACAAGTTATATGTGGCTCAAATGTCAGCGCAGTCCAACATGAACAGCCCCGCTTCCATTATGGATGAAGATCAATCACGCAACCATGAACAATTCACAGGCAGTTTGTTTAGCAAACAGTATGTGCTGCTTTTAACAAATAATGCATATCCCCTAATAGACAAAGATAAATCCACCAGGAACGATCAAGTCCTGATCAAATCTTCTCCACATAGTTTCCAGGGAAGAGACCTTCCTGTCCTCGAATCCTGCCCGTCCACCAGCCTGATGGATCTACAGAGGGAAGCAGCAGAGAGATATATCATTAACCAGTAGCAACACTTTACAGCACAGAAGCTACTGTATATCTGCCAGGGTCAGTCCTGGGCCTTGCTTCCCAAAAGCATCTTAAAGGATAGGTTCACCATTTTTCAAGTCTGTCTTAAAACAACAGTCAGGTGTCCATATGAACAGTGAAAAAGGTTTTCCTCGCTGTAATCATTCCTTCTGTTCATACTGGATATTAAAGGATCCCCTTCAAATGTGCTCTCAATGTGATCGTGGCCAAAATCCGCACAGCGTCCACACAATCATTTTGTGCAAAAATGCATTTAAAGGTTTATCTGAAGCTTATATGAGGCTTCAGCAGTCTGAGTTAGTCATATCAAGTGGATATCTGCCACATTTACAGTCTTTTTAACATCAAACTCTCTCCTTGTGTTTCCTCACAGTGTTTCCCTGTTGAACTGTGGTGGAAGTAAAATAACAAAAAGAGGGACTTTGGCACTAAAAAGACTGTAATGTTGAGAGATATCTACTTGATTTGACTCATTCTGAAACTTCATATTAGCATTTTGGGCCCCATCACTTACATTGTAAGTGCATGATGAAGGGATCTTCTAAAGGTCAGTATGAACAGGAGGAATGATTATGGCAAGAAAAACCTATATCAATTACTTGAAATCGTAGGCTAAATTTAAAGCTAAGATAAAATCCATTTTACAAACCTTCTTAAGCTTAAAGAAGATGCTCTTAGAAATGATCATAGATTAACGAGTGACTCCTAAATACATCTTAAGAAGCTCTGCAACTTGCAGGAGGAACCAAAAACGACATGTTTCATTTAAGTTTAGACATTTTAAAGTCTATACTTTTTTCATGAACACTAATGTTCTTTGACGTTTGTTGTAAAATGAGTGATGTTGATGTTTAAATTACAAAGTAAAACTAAACGGGTGTTGGTTTAGTTTTACAAAAATGAATTGTTGTGTTTTTGTGTTTGTTGTCATCGTCCTCCTCTCCCTCTTCTTGCACCATTTCTTCATCTCTCCTGACTGAAAATGTCCTGGTGATATATCTTCTGTTTCTGTATCTTCTCTTTTCTTTCTATTTATGGTGTGTATGTTGTTTGCATCATGCTTACATACAGCAGGTCTAATGCAAATGATGACAGAATGGTGTATATTAGCCGCTGCTCCATCTAGTTTTAATAAGATCTTCAGAGTAACGTCTGTATTGAGCAGCAGCTAAATCAAAGTTTACTTTCTTAAACTGGCTTCCACCCATGAATTAACATGAATTATAAAGACTGTAGACTGTTTACTGCACATTAAGCTTCGTTGTCATATTGAAAACTGAATTTCAAGTATAAAACATTTACAGCCCTTGCACGTGCCGTTGCTCTTAAGTACCGCTTTGGGAAATGAATGTAGAAATTTAAGAGCGTTCATAGAAATTGTCTTAGGAAGCACTCTTAACCTCGATGGATTGTTATTGGAAAACAACAAGATCATTTATTTTGATCACTATTCACTCTCCATCCTGCGTCCTTATCGCCCGCACACACCTTCTTTGATGAGGTCTATCATGTCATTGACCTCGAAGCTGATCTCGTCCGTGTCCTGGCCGATGTACTGATATAACGCCCGGCAGCGGGGGCCCTGGGGGCGAGACTGAGGTTTAGGAGCAGGGGGAGGCCGCTGATTGATGCTCCTTCTCCTCTGCTTCCTGTGACAACGAGAGACAAAATGACAAAGGGATCAAAGGAGCTCATAAACTCATAAAGTTTCTCTGAGACTGAGTGGCCAGATGCCACAGAAACACAGAGAGCTGGGAAATGTGTTTTTTTTTGTTTTTTTGTTTGAAAAAGTTGTAACTTTATTAATAGTGACCAAACCACTTACTAATGCTTTATAGATCAGATATAAAGGAACACATTTTGGGTTGGCTGGTTGTGAAAAATACATTTTGATTGTTTATCCTTTTTATTTGATAATAATGCAGTTATACATGTTGGTAATCCATTAATACATTGGTTTCTGACTTTTTAATATGCCTCCAACTCTTCAGTTATAAATGTTAATAATGGGTTTTTAATCTAGTCTGTAGTTGTAGTTGTTAATAAATTGTTAGTAAATGGATTTTGTTCCAGATTTTCTGCAGCCCTTTTCTAGAAGGTTTTCAGACATGTAATATTTATTTATGTTGTTTATTCATGTTGTTTATGAGAATTTGTTTATTGAGAGTTTGCAGTAAATGTTTACTATTCATTTTATTTGTTATTCTTGTTTTGTTTTAGTTTTTTTACTTATTTGTTACATGTTTGAAATAAACAAACAAATGTCAAAAGGATTTTTCACAACTGGGCAACTCAGAAGTTCTTATTAATGACTAATAACTTATCTGTAAAGCTTTAATAAATGATTATAAACCATTAATAAAACCATTAGTTGAAATAAACATATAAACATTTTCTAGAGGGGACTTTTATATTGTCTTGATGCCTTTTTATGCTCTTTGTAAAGCACTTTGAATTGCCTTGTTGAAATGTGCTGTACAAATAAACTTGCCTTGGTTTAGAAAGTGGCACTGAAAACCTTTTAATCCTTTATTGTCCTCGTGTTTTTTTAGTGTAGAACTAAACAGGTTTATTCTCCTCGTGTTGACTTTCGTTCATTTGTTTGGGCTCAGTGAGTGATAAGCCTCTCCGTGCCGTGCCGTAACAACTCATTGTTTGTATGTGCTGATTCTTAGTGACTAATCAGACCCACCCACACATGCTGTGCCCATCCCTCCTTTTCTTTTTTTATATTTCACGAGGTGATTTGTCTTACCCTGACATGCCCTGGTCAGGCACGTTAAGGAAGTCCTGGTTCCCCTGGTTATACTGGTTGTGAGATGGGGCTCTGGGAGTCTTCTGGGAGCTCAGTTTAGGCAGGGCTGCGCTGGGCGGCCGGGCTTGTTTGTGCGGGGAGGAATATGTCATATCTGATTGTTGTTGATTGTGATGGGCTCTAGAAAACGGGGCTGCTCCATTCTGGTGCGCTGAGGAGAGAGGAGGTGGAATAACAGTAAGATTCAGTGTAACTGCTGCTGAATGAAAACCTTAAAGCTAAAAGTACTTTGCATAGCTTACAAATGTGGTTTTGGAATTATAAAATTAAGTTTGGAAGAGTTTTATCGATCCATTCAAGTAAGATATAAAGATAAAATACTATACATGACAATAGAAGTGAAAGAATGAAGGTTGAGTTGTGGCTTTACCTCTGCTGGCAACGTGATTTCTCCCACCACCACGAGACTGTGGAGCACTCTTCCTGGTTGGCTCTGATGAAATAAATGTTCAGTTACAACATTTGGATATACAGGAATCTATGTAATGTAAAATTTTTCATCTTTGTAATCATTTCTTTAGTATTTCTTCATATGCATGACATTTTCTATAAAGTTTGTCTTGCCTGTCCTTATTTCAAGGCTGCACTGTTTCATTATTTCGTTTAACTTACTGGAGGACTTTGGTAGACCGTCGCCTATTGTGACGGTGAGGGTCTTTCCTCCAGGTTTGAGCTGGGCCAGGTCTCCTTGCCCCCTCTGAAACACTACCATCCTGGTGCCTCCTCCACCCCAGCCCTCCTTCTTCACTCTGAACTCTAATCTGGGTGGGGAGATTGTGTGTTAGTGGTTTGTGTGTGAGATTCTCTGTGCAAATAAAAAGCTGTACATGCGTGCGTGTGTGCTTCTCCACCTGTCAGTGAAGGATATTGTCAGTTTTCTCTTGGTCACGTCCTCGTAGCGTTTAGAGAGCAGACTGAGGAACTCTGTCTTAAAGTTGGACTCCAGCAGACTGTCGTACTGGGTCTCGTGCAGGATGAAGAAATCATCCTGTCTCGTACTGAAGACCAAAAACACACCGTTAAGAGCTAATAAGGTGAGATAAAAAGAAAACCTGAAGAAGAAAATTTACACCACTGCTGAAACATTAAAACACTTTCACTGTCTTAACATGTTGAGTTTTTGTAACTTTTGACACATGGCAATAATAACTAAAACCAGTGGTGGAATGTACATTTACTCAAGTACTTTTGCTACTTAAGTACTTTAGTTTTGAGGTACTTTACTTGAGTATTTCCTTTTAATGCTACTTTATACTTCCACTCCACTATGTCTCAGAGGAAAATATTATACTTTATTTGACATCTTTAGTTACTTTTCAGATTAAGATTTTACACAATACTTAAAGCTGCAGTGCGGGACTTTTGTCTCCCCCTTCTGGCAGTGAGAGTAATTACAAAAACACTGTTGACTCGTGCTTATGTCAAACGGTGGATAAATTGTTTTGAGTGTCACACAACTCCCGAGAAATGACTCATTTCAGAATTTGATCCCTTCAGTCTGATAAGATTTCTAGAAGTCTAGATGACTTCAATTAAAAATATATTGCTTCTGAAAATGTATTTTTACCTCTTTCCCTTATTCAATTTGGGTAAATGTATCTGCATGTGTGTATTTATGTATTCTTTTGTTTCTTCTTCATTTTGTCCTTGTAAAGCACTTTGTAATCTCTCTATATTTTTGTATTAGTAGCAGTATTAGTCACTAAGTGTGCATGCATCCCTATTCATTTAGGTATGTTATACTCATTTAAACATTTATCTACAATTATAAGAACCGTTAAGATTCTAGACGGCACTGCTGTCTCAGGTTTAGGGTTAATAACGTGTCTAGATAGCTCTGAATAAAAGTGTCAGAAACATGTCTCCAATTTAAATCAAGCATGACATTGTTTGCTTTAGGAAAAATCGAAACTGACTCTGAGAATGTCAAGTTGTTCACTGGTGAAGCAAGTAAAAAAAAAAAGACGACCAAATTCTGTGAATTCTCAGTTCAGTAAGTGTTCATTAGGCTATAATTACTCTCAACTGTAGCTTCATCATAACGTGAGCACCAACCACAAATGTTACTATTAGCAACTGCAGTCGTGTAACTCGTGTACATTTAAGGTCACTGTTTAATTTTCCTACCTCAGAGAGACACTGCTGATGCTTCCAAACTCCAGTTTTCGTTTCAGCACCTCCTTTATCTGTCCTTTCTCAGGTCCCTTCTTCACCTTCTCTCGACCAATCAGATAGATGCCCTTCGGGGTCAGGATCATATCTCTCTTGATGGACTGGGTTGTGACAAAAAAAAAAAGAAGAAAGAAGAAGAAGAAAAAAGAAGTGAGAACTGTGAGCAATGCCAGAAAGGAGAACAAGAGTGTTTGACTTTGGGGAAGAGGTCTGGTGCAAAGAGAAATCTTACTTGTTGCGTCTGAGGGGGAAGACTTATTATAAATTTGTGATCTCACATCTCTAACACATTTAATGCTGGCCAGATTTAAAAGAACTAAGCATGACTTTTTTCCTTCATTCTTTACAATAGCACAAAGCTTCACCTTGAACCTGCGGTCGAACTTATTGACAGAATCAGCAAAATCAACACGCTCCCTCTTGGCCAGAAACTGTCTGAGCTCAGGCCTCTGCTCCAGACCGAGGTAGTCTCCAACAAAGTTCCTGTTGATGCTGTTCTTCCTCCGCTCTTTGGAGTTGTACAGGATGTCAGAAGCTGTGTTGCAAGGACGGACATTTAGAATCGTGATCTGAAAACATGCACTTAATGTAGGAACAGTACAGAGGTCTCTGTAACTCACCTTCCTCTCTCATCTGTTCATACTTCTTCCTGGCAATGAATCTTCTCCAGGCCTTCTGGATGATCCTGGCGAAAGTGTCGAACTTCCTCTCCCTCATCTCCTCGAGTAGAAACAGCTGAGGAGCGCACAGCATGTGGGAGGAATTTACATTTATGATTTATCTCTTTCTACGCCCAAAAAACTATATTTCTACGTAAGTGAGACGACCATATATTTATATTTAAAATCAATCTCGTACTGGCTATGCAAGGCTGTTTGACTTAATTCAACTAAATGTCACTTGCCTTGTCTTAATTAGCAATTTTATCTTATTTGGGGTCATGTTTAGCGAGGTACAAGGGACATATCTGTTACAGATCCTCCAGGATGTTCTGAAGTTTCAAGTCAAAAACATCTTATTTCAAAATTTGAGTCTTTTGGCCTGCATGACGGTATGTTCTCAACTTGATCATGTTGCATAAGTTCCTTTTTTTCAACCTTTCAACCCCCTATTAATAGCAATAGTGCTTCAGATGATTTACACCCCTTTCAATACATTACAAAACTATGGTCTCAGAATAATTAGTATAATTTCTTTTTTTTTTTTTTTACAGTATTTCATCAGTTTTGTGTCTGTTAAGTGGGATGTTTGTTAAATCTTAGGAGTCCCTGCACACAGAGATGAATCAGAGGAATTTAAACTGCTTTAAACTGTAATATTACAATAGATAAAGATATATATAGAGAGCCAAACTGAAATATAGCTCTTTACCGATTCAGGGTTTTTGACGAAGACCTTGGTGCGTCCCATCTGGTACTGGTCGTTATCCATGTTGACAGACCGGAGGAGGTGAAGGACCCCCTGCTGCTCTGGACCCCTCCAGCACGGCCATGTCTCAGCTGTCAGAATGGCATACCTGGATACAACAAGCATGAGCAGAGCTTATTTTATCAGGACAAACACAGAGAAAATGGATGAAATGCATGCATATACAGTACTGTGCAAAGGTTTTATGCACTTTAGAGGAGTGTTTTAAAGGTATTTCACACCAAATAATGATTTGATTTAGGTTTCTTCTGTTTATTGGACTGTGTATGAAGTTAATTCATTAATACAAACTATTCATGGAGTTATTATTATTTACTTTTAGTGCCTTAAAACGTTTGCATAGTACTGCACATTTACAAAACTGCGCATTAATAACTCACCTGAGCAGAAACTTATTGAACACTCTGCGGTACGCAAATCCAGCTCGTCGTACACGTATGTTTTCCCGCAGTCCCAGGTACTCAACCTGATGCTTAACCCTGAAAACAGACGCAACACCACCCTTCATGAAGATGTGCTGACCATGATGTTCGATGTGAATATGTGTCAAGGTGCTGGTGCTGACCTGCTCTCCTCCCAGTCTTTAGGTCTTTTTGTCTCATTGGGTTTGATACAGCGGATGTAGTGAGGAGTGCACTTCATCAGCGTGTTCACCAGATCATTAGCTTGCCTCTGTTGGAAAAATCAGAGCGAAATCAAAGCATTGTTAGACGCTAAAAACTTCTTCTTTTCAAACAGAATGAAATAAACTATTCTCACCTTGATCTTGGAGCTGGCTGTGGTCGGCCTGCCTTTCTTATCTGTGTTGAGGTTTTCAGGGAACAAGCTACGGATGAAGTCACTGTAGAGGCAGATTGAGGAGAAACAAACATTTTTACAGCATATCTGTGCTAAACACAAGTGAAAACGTAAGGTAAGTAAAGGAGACTCACTATTCACTGCTTTGCATGAGCTCAATGAGGTCAGGAAAAAGCACATCCCGGTTCCTCTCACAGAAGCCGTTGATATCGTACGACACCTGAGACGACACGAGAGGTTATAACTGCTGTGTAAAGTTTACCAACCAGCCAGACATAATTAATGGGCAGGTTATTTGCTTTGCGTTGTTTAGTGTGTTAATGCCAGGAAGAATGCTTCCTTCCTCTTTGTGTGGCTAAAACCTAAAATAAACATCCGTGACAGACACAGAGACAGAGAGTAGTAGTTCTGCTTCTGAGTAATTTTGACTAATTATTTCAAGTCCGGGGATCTACCTTGCCAGCGTAGTGATGTATGACGAAGCCAGAGTTCCAGCTGTTGAAATGTTCGTGCGTTCCCACAGCGGCCTGCAGTTTCTGCAGCAGAGTGCCATCTGCACCCTCTCCTTTGGCATGCATGGTGGCACACACGTCATCCAGCACGCTCATTACACCAGGAGGGTTCTGCAAGGAGAGCACGGCTTGAATTTTACTATAATACAGTAGAGCTGCAACGATTAGTCGATTACTCAATTAGTTGCCAACTATTAAGTGAATCACCAATTATTTTATTAATCAATTGATCACTTGGAGTCATTCTTTAAGAAAAAAAAGCCCAAATTCTCTGATTCCAACTTCTCAACTGAATATCTTTAAGTTGTGGACTGTCAGTTGGGACAAAAGAAGACATTTGAGGACGTCACCTTGGGCTTTGGGAAACACTGATCGGCATTTTTTAGACCGAGCAACTAATCGATTAATCAAGAAAATAATCGACAGATTAACTGATAAGGAAAATATCTGTTAGTTGCAGCTCTACAATACAATATATTGCCATTATAAAAAACTGATGCTACACATTTTCATGTCTGGAAAAACAGTTTTCAGTCCATTTTATTGTAAACATTCAGAGGATATCCTGCTTTTCTTCATCTTATGTGATAGTACACTGAATATATTTTAGTGTTGGTCAGACAAAACGAGCACTTGAAAGGTGTAAGATGTTTGTAATTGTGATGTTTTATCATTTTATGACATTTTCTGGACCAAAGTGGACAAAGTGGACAAAAACTGAAAGACACTGACAAAGTGCCATTAAGCATAAAATGAAAAAAAAAAAAAAAAGCAAGACCACTTTTAATTGATTCATAAATTCATTCTTGGTGTATTGATTCATGTGATGCAGTTATGAGCTTACCACTTTATTTTCAATAAGGTCACACACGATCTTGTTGTTGAAGTACTCAATGGGTGTCCACTTGATGCCCTCGTGAACATACTCTTCCTGGGAGAAAATTAGAAGACATAGAAAGAAAATATCTCAAGGGAAACCTGATGGAAAAAAGTTTTATGACGGCAGATTTTAAATCTTAGAAGAATAGAACAGAAGCTCGCTCTTTGCTTCTAGCAAACGGATCCCCGTTTACTTTAATAGTGCAGACATTCAGAGACAAGGAGGACAAATCAAAAAACGATGAATTCACAAAAGCAATAAATGCACTGTAGCTACCTGCTCAGCCTTCAGAGTCAGTTCAATAAAGATCTGTTGCAGTTTCTCGTTGACAAAGTTGATACAGAACTGCTCAAAGCCATTTTTCTGCCGGGGAGAAAATAATCCAGTCAATGATTATCACCACACAGTAAAACAAACCCTGCTGTGCCATATGTGATATTAACATCTGTTATTTTTACTGGCTGTCTATAAATATTATGTAACTGCGAGTTGAAAGAGGACTTACCTTGAATATCTCAAAACCATAAATGTCAAGTACGCCGATGCTGAATTCTTCATATGGTTTTTGGATGGCTTTATTTATGGCCTGGAGAGGACAGACAGAGAGAGAGCGGAAAGAAATGATAAAATATGAATGATCTCCATTAGTGTAGGTAGAAAAAACAGGAAGTTTAATTTAATTTAATCTGCATTTGTTTCTACTATGTCATAAAGTTTGACTACCTCCACCAGGTAGTCAAAGAGTCGTGCATAGAGGGCTTTGGCCAGCGCGTCTCGTGTGTAGGTGGCCTGCTCCTGGTTCAATGTCACGTTAATGGACTCAGACTTTCCTCCCCACTTTGAATCCATCTTCCGGCTTGTCAGCTTGTCCTGCAGACGGTTGGGGTCGATGCCCAGCAGATAGGCAGGGAAGGCGAGCACTGGGGCAAAACAAAGGCCGAGTTAAGTTTCAAATCGACAACCAACATATGTGTAACGGTGTAAAAATGAGGCTTACAGTGTAGATTCAGATATGTTTGGCTGCCAGACTGAAAGTGAGCAGAAAATGTAACTTTGCACTGTAAATGAGGATGTGACTAAAGGGTTTTTTGAAACAGTAGACAGTGACTGTGGGATGGCAAAATTACCACCTTGGATGTAAACACCAATTATCTGTTGAGAAAGGAATCGCTAGGCAACAACCACAGGAGACGATAAACAAGAGCACTGATGTGCAGAGATTCTATCAATTAGCAGAGTCTCTGCCGTGGGACCACTTTTGTCATGGTGAGCTCTAATTTGCTCATATCCCTGAGGGGCGAAAAATGGACAATTTTATATTCCAAGCGGGATTGTGCGTGCACCTTAACATGCATGTGTGAACCCATGTGTGGTATGTGGAGGTGTGTCAGGCGGCGTGTGTGCTTGTCTCACTCACAGTCTGTGCTCTCCACCTGCCCATAGTTGCCGGCTTCTATGAAACTGATGTTTCCCAGGTGGAGGATGCCTGCGATGATCTGCAGCACCTGAGTCTGGATGTCGTCTGGGATCCCAATCACATGCATGGCTTCCTGGAGACCACAAGACAACAGCGGGCAGTGAGGGCAAAAGTCTGGGGCATTACCAATGACCATGAGTGAGATTCATTCATATTTGCTCAACAAAACCCATTTTTTCATTTTAAAGTTCCTGGTTGGCTGATATTAAGTGACAGTAGATGACAAGGCCACTTACTCAGGACACCTGGGAGAGTAGATAACATCTACACTGTACACTCATTTGCTAGATTATTAAGTACACCTAGTTGAAAAAAACAGCCCTGTGTTTCCCTCTGAAATATAGTGGAGTGGAAGTATCAAGTAGCATAAAACGGAAATACTCAAGTAAAGTAGAAGTACCTCAACATTGTACAGTACTTGAGTAAATGTACTCAGTTACTTTCCACAACTGGATTTATGTGTTATTAGCATTGTGAAAACTGTGGCACATTCAAAGCTGCGTTATAAATCAGGCAAAATTTCCTGGGACCCCTGACCACCAGCAGGGGCCCCCGAAAGCCACATGGATCACCGTGTGGCAATTAGTTTGTAGTAATATGGTCAATGGTACCTTTGTTAAGGAGTATGCACTACTACAGCACAATGTCGACATGATAAGGGCCTTAAGGGCTCCTGGGCCCCTGTGTCAAACATATCTTCAATATTTCAGTAAATAGGTGCTTATATGGAGCATATTCCTAAATCATTTTATGTTTATTATATTAGCACACAGCAAACCTGAGACCTTGTGATATTCAAGCTGAGGAATACTGTACACTAGTGGTTTCCAGGCTTTTTGGCTCGTGGCCACTGAAACTGAACAAGAGCTGCAACAATTAGTTGACTAATTGATTAGATGATCAACATAAAATGAACCTGAAACTATTTTTGATCATTGAAAAGAAAAAAAAATGAAACATTTGCTGGTTTCTGCTTCTCAAATGTGAGAATTTTATGGTTTTCTTTGTCTTTTGTGATAGTAAACTGAACGTGTTTGGGCTTTGGACTGTTGGTTGGACAAAATAAGACATTTGAAGACACTGACTTGGGCGGTGGGAAATTATAACGGGAACTGCAAAACAAATGTCCCCATGTGGACAAATTCAGTATATCTTCATCTTCATCTTGATTTTAAAAAAATGTTAGGGACCAGAGGAGGCAAAACTATCCATTAATTCATTAGAAAGAAGCAAATGTTAGAGAAAAAACAGAAAAAATAACATAATCACTATAGATTATGTACCATAGTCTCTTGAAAGTCTTTGCTGTCGTTGGTTCCATCCACCTTGTAGGTCCCAGACTGGTTGAGGTAGTAGTAGTAGTCTGGTGTCATGAGGCCCAGGACTTCCTTCTGATGATCGCTGGCGCCCTCTATCAGCTGGAAGACAACAGTGCAGGTAGAGGAGAGGTTAAAGATGAACCTCAAGACAATGTTTCTCAATGCAGACAGAAGTAAAAAACGGGAATAGTTCAATTTCACATCTTGCCAAACCTATAAGGAGATTATTTTTCACATTTATGTGACATGTAGCATGATCTTTCAGTTCATGTGACTGATGTGTGGCTGCAACATGTCGCTCGTCAGCCTCTGACCTGATAGTAAATGTGGAAGTTCCTCTCGCTCTCATTCTGGCTCACCACCCTTGACTTCTCCAGCAGGAAGTTTGAGATTTTGCCACCGTCTGGCTCTCCTCCTCTGCTGAACTGAATCTCAAAGTATTTCCCCTGGTAGATGCAAAAATCAAAAAAGTGACAAAGAGGCTATCAGCTAGATGAATC
This sequence comes from Scomberomorus guttatus, assembly GCA_038419695.1. Classification (NCBI taxonomy): domain Eukaryota; kingdom Metazoa; phylum Chordata; class Actinopteri; order Scombriformes; family Scombridae; genus Scomberomorus; species Scomberomorus guttatus. Next base: position 23,441,521 of record CM076454.1, on the reverse strand, counting down.
TGTCTCAACAAATGCAAAGGACAAGGAAAGTAGAGGTAATTCCCCCATCATGCACATAAAAGGGACACATCCCTGCAGCATAATGAAAGCATACAAGTACATCTGAATAATGAAAGCATTACAGTAAAAAAGAATGTTAGATATCAGATCAGTAATGTTGAAACAGTGCAGCAGTTTTTCAGATAAAACTGTGACTTCCGTGTTTTGCTACATCTGTATGACCTAGAAAAAAAAAATCAGCATGCATCTTGCTGCATCAATGCACAAATAGGGTCCCTACAAGAAACAATTGTGACAGGAAACTTTACAATTTGATGCTATGCACTCACTAAAGGCAAAAGCGGCACACAAGCATGTTGATGTGGTTTATAGGTGTGAACTTACAGCATCAGGACCCCACTGATCAGAAATCTGAATGTCTTTTTGTGAGCACCAAACTGAAATGAATCATCGGTTGTGCATTGTAACCCCACAATTAATATTTACACTATCTTTATTTTCCAATATTTATCCAATTGTCCTGTACGATATACCCTTTTCTACAGTCGGTACATATTGTCAGAAAACTCAAAGTACTTTATCTGTTTCTTTTGGATCTTTGGATCTAAAATGTCTTTGGATTACCATTAAATATTGTTATTTTCCCATTGGAGCTGAAACAATTAGTCAATTAATTGATTATAGTAGATAGACAGAAGATCATACAGCAACTATTTTAATGATCGGTTAATTGGTCGATTTTGCATGCCAAAATGCCAAACAGTCCCTAGTTTTAGCTTCTCAGTTGTGAAGATTTTCTCCATTTCTCCATCTTATGTGATAAAAAACTAAATATCTTTTAGGTTTTGGAATCTTCGTCTGACAAAAGATGTAATTTCAAAATGTGACCTCGGGCTTTGGGACATTCCATAGATCAAATGGTTGATCAATTATCTAATTATTTAATGATAATGCAAATAATTGTTAGCTACCGCCTGAGTTTCCACAGAGTGGATTACAAGAAATCAGCTTTAAATTTTTTATTTTTCATGAAACTGGTGATGCATCCTCTCATTTAGATTGAAAGTTCATTCTTGACGTTGGAAACAGCAGCTGACAAAACAATCTCACCACCTGGTCCATGTATAGCTGTTCTGGAGCTTTTGATCGTATCACACAACCTTCCTCTGCAAATGGATTGAAAATGTTTTGTCAGCTGCAGTTTCTAATGTTAAGAATTAACTTTTAATCTCACATTTTAAGAAAACGTGTACCTGAAAGTGCCAAAGAATGTGTTCATTTAGCTCTAATGGGTTTTTATTTTAGCCGCCAAGTCAAGTTAGACATGAAAATACCAAAGAGGTTATGTTAAGAACAGAAAATGCAGCATTTGAAGTAGTGATTGCAAACTTTCATAACTGTAAAGAGAACAGTTTTTGTTATAATTTTGCTATCCTGTTAATTTTGTTATCCTGTTCCATGCTTTTTTTCTTTCATTTGTCTTTCTTGTGCTATTCTGTAAACACAACATCTATTGCACATCTGTCCGTCCTGGGACAGAGTTCCCTCCTCTGTTGCTCTATTTGAGGTTTCTTCCATTTTTTTCCCCATTAAAGGACTTTTTTAAAGAGGTTGTCCTTATTCAGATTGAGGGTCTAAGGACAGAGGATGCTGTATTGCTGTACAAATTTGTGATTCGTGACATTGGGCTGTACAAATAAAATTGACTTGACTTGACTTTGTGTTATATAGAAGAAGAAAACCGAACATGACATATTGGAAATGTGTGCAGTGTCTCATGTGGTGGAGGGGGCTGGGCTGATCTGCACTTGTGGTTTAACATGAATGGGTATAGGTCAAAAAAGGTTTTCAACATGCATTATGAGGTGATCATTATATTATTGGTATAATCTGTCTACTTCCTCATGTATGAGTTGGTTCTGTTTTCTTGGTAGCCACAGAGCTGAGAAAGGCTGATCATTTCTTTATGTACTGACGGTCTTTGTTTTTGTGTTTATTTACTGCTGAACTTGAACAGTGTTGGTGAGAGGGAGCCGCCAACTTGGTTTGTCTGTGTTGTCGGGTTTTATCTTCTTTTTAAAAAATAATTTTAAAAGAAATAAAAACAAAAAGGAAAATGGAAATTTAAACATCTACAATTTTATGACTTTTGATACAATTGAAAGCTCCAGAACAGCTACTAATGTACCTCTAATAAATTAAAACTCCAGTGAATAAATAAACTCCATAGACTACTTTCTGAACGCGAGAGGGCAAAACAAAAACAAGTGAAAGTCTTACTCACAAAACGACTAGAGTTGTTGTTGCGGACGGTCTTGGCGTTACCGAAGGCTTCCAGCAGAGGATTTGACTGCAGGATAATGTCTTTCACATGCTGCAACACACACAAACACGCAATACCACGGAGTAAGAGACAGCAGAAATACCCACACAGCACACAGCAGAAAGTTTAAAGGTGTCTTGAGTCATTTTGGCAGCAGGGTTGCGTGCTGTCTCTACCTGAACTTTTGATCCTCCTCCAGATACTTTGGAGATGTAGCCCATGATGTATTTGGCAGCCACCGTCTTCCCAGCACCACTCTCGCCGCTACCACAACAACAACACCATAACACAACATAATGTTACAAAGTGATTTGTGGGGACAAAACACAAACAGAACCCACAAACCCTCCAATATAAGACCTCAACATGTGAGGAAGACTGTGAAGAAAAGGTGGTGGGACTGTTGGTGATCACCTAATGATGACACACTGATTCTCTCCATCAATCATCATGTTTCTGTACATGTTATCAGTCAAGGCGTAGATGTGGGGCGGGTTCTCATACTGGGCCTACAGAGAGAAAGAGATCTGTTGTCAGTTCAGGTGAAGGGAATATACCACACCGAACACATTTACAGGTGGTAAAATGTTGAAGTTTACTCACAGCTCCTTGGTAAAGTTCAATTTCCCTGTCAGTGAAATAGGGCATCTGTTTGAACGGGTTAACTGATATCAACACCGGGCCGATATAAGTCTGTGCAGCGTGGTTAAGGAGTGTCATAGAAAGAAGAAACAAGATGTTTTTACTGAACATAAAAGCTGCTTTTCAAAAGGCAAATCTAAACACAACTGTCCCTGCAATTTCCCTGCTTTAACAAACCCCTCATTACAAAACTAACACAACAGAAAATACTTCTTATCGGTATCAGAACATAGCAAGGGGAAGCAGACTACTCACTTTCTTTATATAATGAAATTACACACAAAAAAAATGAAAGAATCTATTCAATTCAATTCAGTAAACCTTATTTGTCCCTTGAGGGGCAATTAGAATGGGAGGCATATAAAAACACACAGTAAAAACATCTGCAGAAAGTGGTGACTGTGTTGAGAAAGTGCAAAATTTGTTGGAGTCTACGGTGGTGGAACGGGGGAGGGGATCAGGAAGTTAGATGTTGAGATTGAAAGAGACAAACTGCCTCAGGAACAAAATGTCTTTCTCCTTCAGGACTGCTGAGCATCTAATGCTCTGAAGGTGTCTTTCAGAGGGAAGCCATTGAGGATGGATTTTTGTACAGTCAGGATTTGGTGAAATGAAGCAAGGCTTTCTAGACAAAGTGCACCTAGAAAGGGTGTGTAAGTTAGCCACAACAGTGAACACATATATATATATATATATATATATATATATGGGTGGTGGGGGTGTTGGCCGCTGTATTGGGGTTAAAGTGTAAGTCTGGTGATATTCTATATCTGTCCACAAATTCTATGAAAAAAAAAAAAACAGTGAGTTCATCCATTTAACAAATATTACCTATGTAGCCAAAACCAGATGTATCTTATTCCTCTGTGCCACAGAGCTACACCGTTGAAACATGTCAGTGAGCCACACTGTGGCACTGGGTGACATGTTTCTTCATTAACATAATTGTTCACTGTGTGTTTTAAATGAGTAAATCCCACATTACACAGTCCTGCCATAAATACTCAATAGAGCACCAAATGTGTATTAATCCACAACTGAAAATAATTCCTGAAAATGCATGATTTACTCCTATTTGAGTAAAATTTACAACTAAAATGAAGAATATCACCAGTCTTATCTTTTGAAAAAGTCAATAAATTCCTTGATTAGTCTACTAAAAGAACCACCTAAAAAGCCAAAGTATGCTATGTTACCAAAGGAGCAACACTAACCAAAGAGATCCTTCACCTAAATGTCCCATCTGGCAACCCAGGGGTTGTTTTATGCACTAAAATGGCTCATAAGTCATTATCAAGTTAATAAACTCAAGTCAATGCATAAATCCCTTATAACGATGCCAGTACAGTTTTACTTCAGGTAACTTGAAATATTGGTTCAGCTGTGTTTTAAGAAGACAGAAGTGAGCTGTTGAGTCACACACAGAATGCAGAAGAGGAAGAGTGGATTCCTTGTATTCATGACCATATATGTTTGTTTGACTGTTAGATTACGTTTTGGGTATATTTGTGGTATGTTTGAAGGTTGGGGGTGGACATATGACACTTACAGTAGGTCATAGGACAGAATAGGACTCGGTCTATGAAAGGAAATTAGTTCGATTTAAATGGACAATTACTACTGCCCAACATTTAACCAAATTAAGATTTTTTACTTTAAATCTCTGATGCATTTGTGATGGGAAAATGAAGTTAAACATGAGGCTAGCATCTGCTGACAGAGTCATGTTATTGAACTTCCTGTTGAGGAGTCATTGACTTCCTGTCTTCAAGCGACTAAAAAGAGAATCTAAATATGTTTGTTTATTTTGGATGCCTATCATCTTCCGTACAGTAAAACAGTTAAAATACAAAACATTCTATAACAATCAGTAAAATTACAAAACTGGCTGGAATAAACAACAGAAAGTCTAAATGAGAGCCTGAAGGATACAAAGATGTAGTCGTCCATGTATCTTTTCTTGAGGTTTTCCACAATTGCGTCCTCAGAGATCTTGGACAGAAGGACCATGTCGTCCACTCCGCTTTGCTTCACATTTTGACTCTGCCAGTGGTACTTCGCCTGAATCACACACCACAAAGACAGAGAACGAGAGTTGAAGATGAAGAAGTTGAGATACCACTTTTCTCTGAATTCATTATTTATTGAAGTCTTAACCTCTTTATAAAGTTCAGTTTACTAGTCATGAAGAGTAAAAACTGTTGTAAAATGTCTTCTGTGGCTCTGTAGCAACCTTTCCAAAGTCTGAAAAAACAAATTGGGCTTGGACATTACAATTGTTTTTGTTGCAGAAAGCATATGTTAGAAACTGGGGGCATATAGTTTGAAAGACTACATGCTTATGATTTACCAGGCAGGGAAGGTATAGCAAAATATGCTATTGAGTTGCATTATGGGAAACGTAGGATCCAGTGTTTCGAGGATTTACTCCATACTTGAGAATAAAAGTCAATGTATATCAGGCTCTGCTGGTTCAGTTTTTATGATTTATGTTAATGGAAGTGCTGTAAGAAATTGCTGGAATGCATCTTTATGTTCAAGTACACACTGTTTGAACTGAGAAAGAAAGAAAGAAAGAAAGAAAGAAAAAGAAAGAAAGAAAGAAAGAAAGAAAGAAAGAAAGAGACAAACAACAAATGATGTGTTTTATATATGTCACCCACTGTGGTTATTGTCGTTACAGGAAGCTGGGTTTGGTTGCCAGGAAACAGGTCACAGATGAGGTGAGCTCATGTTTTAAATTTGGACATTTTAGAGAAGCACCACCAAGCTCTTTATCTGCCAAACTATGTACATACCTGAACATAACATGGTGATGAAACAACAACAACTGCTTTGACTTGATGCTTTTTGTGTTGTGAAATTACTTCTGTGATTAAAAGGGCGTTTCCCTGACGACGCAGTCCATATAGTTTTCCAGTTGAAGATGCTGCAAATGTGAGAACTTTGAGGTGAACCTGTCTCCTGTGTCTTGGTTTTCCTTAAAAGAAACTGGTCTGTTTGATGTGTGAAGTTGAACAGGTCTTTGGTACAGTGGTAGTGCTGTGGTCTGGGGCAGCATTTACTGCCTCACAGGTGGAAACTTACAGGTGCACTTAACATCACCTTTTAGTGTGTTGTGTGTTGTTAGCATCATCATCATCTTTTAATCAAGTTAGTATCAGAAAAGCCACCTCCTGATAGTACTGATACAACACATCAAAACTTTTCAATAAATGATAAGAACACACATCTTTCGATGATAAGATCTTATTTTAGCATATAACATAATAAAAAAGATTTTAATCAGACTGCTTTCTTGTACTTTCCTGGACAAGATCAAATAAGTCTGCTTTGGTTTCCAAAGATACCAAACGTGTCAGAGTAAGTTTTGGGGAAATATGATATTTTTATATAAATATTCCAATAAAAGGCATAGTATCTTTGGTGGAAAGCCTCCCCCAAAAAAATCACATTTAATTGTTCCAGTTTGCCGTCAAAAATAATGTCAACATGCTTTGTAACTGGTAATAATTTTGTATGGGATACTGCAACCAGATTCAGCATTCCTCTCACGCGTCTTGTTGGCAACAGCATTCACAGTCCACAAAAAGGACCAGACGAATATATACTGTATTGAAACTAAAATTCAATTTAAGATAATTTAAGGCTTTTACGTGTTCTGTTTTGCTGCCTTCAAATGGGGCTGTGTTTACCGTGTTCACGAGAGGAGTCCATATGAATGCCCCCCCTCTTGTGGTATTCACGACTTCAGAAGTGGAGATTTTCTGAAAGCTCCGAGTTCACGAGTTCATGGGTTGTTGACATTTTCAGAAATGGCGGAGGCCATGAAAGTTCATTTTTCGGTGGATGGTAAGTTATATTGTAATTTTAGTTGAATAGAGTTTTTCGTAGTAATTTTATATGTCTGAGGAGAATGTTGATATATAACAGCCTCATCTTTTTCCTCTGTTATTAAGAGTAATGTTTGAATTATATATATATAAAAATTCGTCACCCTTGTCATCTCATTTCTTGTTCCTCTGCATGGCGTTGAAATACAAAGTAAGTAAAAATTTCTTGGAAAGAAGTGAAAAATGACAAGAGAACAACAAGGAGTCTTTTGGCGTCCATGTTGCTTATAGCAGCGTTGTTCTCATGACTTGAACGCCAAGCATATCATGTACACGACTTTGCCTGTCGTAACCACAAGCTCATGAGTTCCATTTGAAGGCAGCATTTGTGTTTTCAACAGCTGCCATCACTATTACAACCATGGACACATTTGGTTGAAAGTCGCCAGTTGATACGGTCACTCAATACACCGAAACACCTTTGCTACACCTTGGTAACGGAGACAAAGTAAACAAACTGCTGAAGCTACAAGTCATGGACAGACTGTGTGTCGCTAACAGGGATATTGACAAGACAAGACGTGTGTTCATGTTTGTAAGTTATATAAGAAGGAGACTTTAGCAGGAGAGCTAATGTGGGTTGTTGTTCAGAGTCTGTGACTCTTGTGTAGCAGGATGCTATCAGGCTCAGTGTGACCGTCTGCTCTGCCAATGATAGAATGCAACATTATAATTCAAGATTTGAACGGTATTTAATCGAAATAATGTAAAGGTAGGGGGCACAATCATCAAAATAAATAATTTAAAATATACATTTTAGAGCCAAAACGATTGAACAATTAATCTGCAACTATTTAGATAATTAATTTAATAATTCATTATTTCAGTCAACATCCAGCTTGTCAAATGTGAAGATTTACTGTTTTTCTTTTTTCATATATAACAGTTAATTGAATATCTTAACATTTTGGACTGTTAGTCAGACAAAACAAGCAATTAGAAGACATCACCGTGGCCTTTGAGAAATTGTAAATGTCATTTTTTCACTATTTTTTTTAACATTTCATAGTCTAAACAATTAATTAAAAATAATCGGCAGATTAATTGATAATAAAAATAATCGTTAGTTGCAGCCCTAATAAATTTCCCCCTTTTAGTTTCTGATTTTTTTCTCAAAGGAGAACAAAGGACAGGTGATTTACAAAGCAGATATGTATGCTGAAGTAGACAAAAAATTGGTCATTTATTTTCAGTTGGACTTTAAATATTTCAATCAGTGTAAATGTGATATAATGTAGTTAAACTACAATAGTTTTAATTGGAATAAGCAGATGTAACATATACAGTGCAGATGTCATTCACTGTAAATTTTATTTCTATGTTTAAATTCCCTTACGGGGAAATTGTGACGGAAGTCTCAAGCTAATTAAAACTCCTGAAACTGCAAGTGGTGAAAATAAATATGAGACTGCGATAAATACTGTCAGTTTTCACACTGTCTGCAAGTTATAGCAAATGTATGTCAAAGACTTAAAAAAGACTTAAAAAACAACACATACTTGTGATTTTGACATGTGGTCAGCATCTCTCCAGTAAAAACAAATCCCTGAAGCTCATATTCAGATAGTGGAGCACTGAACAGAAGTAAATCTAGAGTAGAAATCACTTTTTAAAGCTATGCGATCCTTAACAAAGATAAGACAGGTTCAAGTGATTTCAGGATGTGCTGCTGCTTCTTACTTAAGTGTGTCAACTCTTCTTTAATGCAAACATGTGACGAACTCTCTCTCATCTATTTCTCATCTCATGGCAGGAATATAAAGGGACACATATTGTATATCCTTGCAAATCAATTGACTCCAGGTCAATTGACTCCAGCACTTCATTTCAGAAGTGCAGGGGCCAAAAAGTGTGTGTGTGTGTGTGTGTGTGTGTGTGTGTTAAATAGTAGATAGACCAGAGTTTACAGGACAGTAACACTTCTGCAGCTGAGTAACAGCAAACAGGCAATAGGAATGTGAACATTGTCCTTGTGTTGTAAGCAGCCATGCCCCAAATCCATATTTAATCAGAAATTTAGAAAAAAAAAACGACTACTAAATTACTTTCCTACTGCTTCACCTTCGCTAATTATCAAATGTTGTGCTGTTGTGAAAATGTCATTCATAGCTAACAATAGCCTAAATAAACTATGGGAGCACCTCGAGTGCCTTTACTCAAAAAGGAAATGCTTTGAACCTGTCATTTCAATGTGATATCATGAATTCACGTGAACTTTCACATGAACAAGTTACGGCTCAAACAGACTTAAATAATGTAATTTATTATGTAATATTAATATATATTTATTATTGGATTAAAATGTTGTTTGCCTGCTTTATTTTACCTAATGTCTTAGAGTGGACGGGAATGATTGAAACATCTTTTTACCATAAGTGTTGCAATATAGGGGCAATTTCAGGGATAGAGTGAATTTGCGACTTAAACAGAATGTGGGAGGAGGGTAAAGTGGGGGGGCTCCTTGGACCCCTTACTTCCGGCACCCTTGGGACCAGGCAGTGGTCCAAGGATGACAGGCATAGACACACGAGTTTGAAATCATTTGTAGGTATAAAATTTGTTTGCGATGATACAACTCAGATCCTGAAACAAAGCTCTGCTCCGGTCTAGACTTAAAAACTTAAAGCTGTCATGGCTCCCAAACTCTGGAACATCCTTGCTAATGAAATTCATCTTCTACCTCAGTGACGTCCTTTAAATCTCTATTAAAACCAATTTTCTATAAACTTCCGTGTCTATATTAAGTGGCTATTAGGTGCCCTGTCTCTTCATAATTTTCAAAACTCTTTGTATTGAAAAGTGGTATACAAATAAAGATTGTTATTATTATAATCAATTGTATGCAGTTTTTTTTTCATTTATGCCTAGACCATTTTGTTTGTGATGCTCCAAGAATCAAAAAATACTTAACTCAACAACAATGGACAAAACGTTCCTGATGTTGGGTCCAAAACCACAGATGTCACTGTGACAAGTTTTCATTGACAATGAACTGTTACTAGAGAGGACACTTTGCTGTAGAGTTAAATGCAAATTTCTCATGAGAACCACAAACAAAATGCCAGTCACCTCTGCTGTGTGGTTTTGACAGAAGTCTAAACACGCTGAGATCTCAACACCTCGATGCATCAAACCGGAACTTTCCATACAGTGTTAAAAAAAATAAAAACCAAAGTGATCTGACCCTTTAACACCTGTCATGCTCCAGTTATTTCTGTCAGGGACGTTACACTTCACTGTCAGCATATCAATTATATTAAAAGGGATTATTATGTACAATCAGAGGGCAGTCTCCTTTGACCCCCATCACACTTTTTTTACTCTTCATTTGAAAGGATGATAGCTAAGTCATTCTGGCTCTAGCCAAAAAGCATAAATGTATGTAACTGCATATTTTATTATTATTTTTACATTTTGGAGATCTTCAACCTTAAATCTATCTGTTTAGCGAGGCTTAGGTGATTTAAAGACTTGTTATGACCGTAACAAGAGGACCGTTCTGAATGCAGAGGAGGAAGTGTTGTGACAGAAACTGCAGGCCTCTCCTGAGGTCCACTTCCCCCCTCTCACCTCAGTGCTGTCTCTTGTGAAACCCTGTAAACTTTGTACATGCTATTGGTTTTCCTGCAACTGCCTGTTGGTGCTTGCTCTGGTTGCCCCTCTGAGTGCAGCAAACGCTCTGAGATATGAATCTTGCACACTGAGATCACTGTACAGCTCAATCCCTTCAAAGTCTGGTTAACATAATATTAACTTAATAACTTAATATTTTTTCTGCTTATTTTAACATGAACACCATCGTCAATTTTTTGTTCTGTATACAATGTAAGTCTATGTTTTCTGAATTTCTTGAGTCCAAATCAACATTTTGACATCAAATTTGATCACAAATTGGATGCAGTATTTTGCTGCATTGATCTAGTCTCAATGAAAAGGCTTGTCCTGGAAAAGAGGAAACTCACTTTGCTGCTGCAGTGAACAAGCTGAGTTTCTCTGAAGAAGTGGAATTTTAAGAATTGCTGTCACATCCGTTATCATGTCAAAATTGACATTAAAGCATGAATATCCTCTTAAGGCTTGTCAAGTGGAAACTGCTGAGATAAAATGAGCTTTTATCGCTTTTACGAATAAAAAGCTGCCTCAGAAATCACATTTATGCCAGAAAAACAGCTAATTCTGTGCAAGACTGTGTAAAATCACTTAAAATCTATGTGAATGAGAAAACGTGAGCGTAAGATGTATAAGCTTTAGTTTTAGGAGTGTATACACATGTTACAGCTGTCTCAAGATGTGAGAGATAATAAATGAAGGTGTGGTACTGTACCATCGTTCCAGCTGGCCTCTCCTCCCCTGGTCCTGCCTCAGGTGTCCACTGTCCAGAGAGTGTGTGTGATTCTGTGTGTGTGTGTGTGTGTGTGTGTATGTGTGTTGTAAAAATCCACAGATTGAGCTCCTCAGACTGCAGCCATTACAGAGCAGGAGCCAACAGCAGCCAGCAAGCTGCAAGCCATCCACTGCAACACTCAAACTTACTTCCTCATACTCCCAAAGACTGTGTGAAACAAGAAGTGTTCACACACACACACACACACACACACAAACACACACACACACACACACACACACACACACACACACACACACACTCACCACACAAAGTTAAGCTGCTACTTCTGTATTTCTGTCACATTCAAAGTCATTGGACAGAGGATGAAGTAATGACGGTTGATGTCAGTGTTTGTCTCAGCAAAGCCCAAAGGTTCAGGACACAATTAGTCAATCCAATTCATCGTGCAAACAGCAGACAAGTGTTGATGGCAATAACAACTGCAGAGTGATAATTATCTTCAATCTGTTTCCAAATGATGGTGTTTCAGTTGCACGCTGCCAGCTCCACCCAGGCTGTGGTTACTGTGCTTCACTTTGTGTTTGTGTCATCACAGAGGTTGTATGCTTCCAACGCCCATAATAACTGGTAGAGGTTCACACGGAGGTAGAGCGTGCACCATGCTGAGAGGAGTGTGAGTGGAGGTGTCTTCATGTGTGATTTGTTTGTGTTGCAGGTGATTTTTAGGGACTGCTTTCACACTGCCTGCACAATAAATCTTGTCGAGCGTGATCAGTACATTTTTGGTCTTATATGTGAATCTTTAAAAGTCTTATTGGTAATTCAGTCAATCACAGCCTTTTTGTGGGAGGGAGACATGGTGCCAGTTTCATTTGTGACCTGGTGTAATGACATTCAGAAACTGAAAGACTCAAAAACAAAGGAGATGATCTGTTTAATGTCACCACGGTGTAAATTTTATTTATTTATTTTTTAGAAAAATGAGACAATCCCAGTGAAAGTTGACCAAGTGGTTCCCATCCTGGGAGTCAAGACCCGACCAGGAGATTGCAAGATAAATCTAATGGGTCAAAAGATTGTTAACAGGAAAGGAAATTAAAAGAAATGCACTTACTTTTCTGTGATTTTTGCTTTTTTTAATGCGGAAAAACTGGATAGTTTTATTACTACAGTCCTCTAACAACTATCCATATGAAATAATATGTTGTGAGGAGTGGTCAGAAGTAGATATAAAAAGGTTGAGCATCTACTCCTGCAGACTTTCATTCTCAGTGTCCCAGGTCAGATCTGTGATGGTGATTAAAGGATAGGTTCACAGTTTTTCAAGTCTGTCTTAAAACAACAGTCAGGTGATCATATGAACACTGAGAGAGGTTTTCCTTGCTGTAATCATTCCTCCTGTTCATACTGGTAATTAAAAGATCCCCTTCAAATGTGCTCTCAATGTAAGTGAAGGGGGCCAAAATCCATAGTGTGTCCACACAGTCATTTTGTGCAGAAATGCATTTAAAAGTTTATCTGAAACTTATATGAGGCTTCAGCAGTCTGAGTTAGTCATATCAAGTGGATATCTGCCACATTTACAGGCTTTTTAGCATCAAATTCCCTCTTTGTGTTTCCTCGGACAGTGTTTCCCTGTTGAGCTGCAGTGGAAGTATAGTAACAAAAAGAGGGACTTTGGCACTAAAAAGACTGTAACGTTGAAAGATATCTACTTGATTTGACTCATTCTGAAACTTCATATTAGCTTCAGATAAACATTTCAATACATTTTTGCACAGGAGGAGGACTGTGGATTTTGGCCCCCATCACTTACATTGTAAGTACATTATGAAGGAATCTTCTAATGGTCAGCATGAACAGGAGGAATAATTATGGCAAGAAAAACTTATTTCAATGTACGTTTGAGTACTGGAATATTGTTTTAAGAAAGACTTGAATAATTGTAAACCAATCCTTTAAGGCAGGGGTTCCCAACCTTTTTGTCTTGTGACCCCTTAAAATAAAGCAAATTCTACCTGGGACCCCTCATCACACGTTCCATTGTCTACTAGTTAAATGAAAGAGGACTAGAGTTTTTTTTTCTGTTGTCCTATCCTGTCCTATCATTTTGCGACCCCTTAGATTAATCTAGTGAGCCCTTGTGGGGGTCCCGACCCCCAGGTTGGGAATCAGTGCTTTAAGGTGCTCTTTTCTGATACAACCAAAGTCTGCATTTGACACCGTAGCAAAAGCACAACACAGCTAAGCTAGTGGTATATTTTATTCTTACTGCCGTTTGGATGCTTGTATGTAATATTATTGGGCTGTAACCCTCCTGTTCACATGGAGCATCTTCAGCTAAGTTTTAAAAGACAGTTTAGTTTCGTATGTACTCTGCCACCAGCAGTTGGTTTCAGTTGAACATTCTGTTTCTAGTAGCAACCAGCCACCACCGTCATAGTTCCACAGCTGTTAACGTTAGCTTAACTGACATTGTTACATCCATCATTTTGTCTGATCTGTGACCAAACAAATATTTACAGAAAGCTTTTTTCTACTCCAAAAAAAGCGTGTTTGAACATTATCAGTTGGCACCCTTTTTTAAAATTATAGCTGTTTTGTAATCGTAATATGTTAATTTTGCAATCTGTTTACTGCTAGCCAAGCTAGCCATTAGGCTAGACTAGCTGCTTGAGGCTAATGCATTGCTAACTGCTAATACAACCTTTCACTGTTGGGCTTACTGTTATTTAGTCTTTTTACTTTTAATCTTATAGATTTATCTGTATGTTTACTACATTATTTATCGTGTTGTACCTTCTATCAGGATTTCATGATGATATTACTAATTCTGTCATAAGGGACAATGTAATGCAGGTTAAAGGTCCAGTGTGTAGGATTTAGTGGCATCTAGTGGTGAGGTTGCAGATTGCAACAAACTGAATACTGCTCCCCTCACCCTCCCCTTCCAAGCGTGTAGGAGAACCTACAGTGGCTGCGAAACTCGTGAAAAGTGCGAAAGGCCCTGTCAGGTCAACTGTCTTCAGCCTTTAATGGAAGTGTGTTTACTGTAGCTGGCTGCATAGCTGTTGTGCACCTATAGTGAGGACAGAAAATTTCATTTAATTAACATTTTGTCCTGATTTATTCTTGATAATAATGCTGTGAGTTTTTCTAGTCCTTGGTGACTTGAAACACTGTCTGCAAACAACAGTTTCCTTCAGAAGGTTTAAGTACTGAATTGAACTGAAACAGGACTGAAAGCAGCTCCAGCTGAAACAAAAAAGCCAGTAAGTGGACCTTTAGTTGGGATGATTTTGTAACACTGATCTTAAGGTCAAGAATGAACTTACATGCTCAAAAACTGACATAAAAATGACAAATTGATATATAAAAAAAATATAGCAGATAAAGAAGGTAGCACACAGTATACCCATTAAAATCTAAATATTTACAGGTAAACACTCATCTACATCACACACACTCAACTGACCCTTTCTCCCTCGTTTGCCCTCTGTCAGGAGAAAGGGAAAATGAGTGTCTCAGCCTCATTCAGATGAAAAGAAGTTCTTCATTAATCTTTTCCATGAAAGCTGTCAAATCCAGAAATAGACAACCCTCACTGATGATCTAATTTTCTGTCTGGTACATTGTTCTATTTTAGCAACCAAATATGTTGTAGTGCTGACACAGTGAGTGTTATGAGTGTACCCACTGAATGATGAATCAGTTTCCATATTTGGGGACAGAAATTTCAAATGACCAAACTCCATTTTTAAATCAACAATGCACCATGTTTAATCAGTTTAATATTTCCTTTTAAAAAGATGTACATGGCGGACAAATGGATTCATCTTCTATAGTATACAACAACATACAGTACATGTCATGTTATAATTAGCATGTGAAAACAAAACAATAATTACCCGGTACTGTCCCTCTTATTTACTCAGATAAAACAGGCTCACTACTCAGTGTGAACCTTTACGAGAGGCCCAGGTAGATACAGAGAGTTGACAACAGAGAAAAAAAATGCCTTTAAGACACTGAAACAGGATTACCTCTGACAACTGATCTTTAGAAAAATCTTCTGTAACTTTGAACGTCATACAGTATGTGCAAATGAAAGTATTACAAATGGTAATTCCACTTATTCAGTCCTGAATCATTACAGGGAGAAGTTAACTGTACTTCAGCATTAAACTGAACTGTACTACATCTTTTAATTAAATATTCTTTGTTTCTGTGCTCCACATGGATGAATTAGCGGGGCCGATTAAGGACTTTTTGGGACCCTAAGCATGATTTGATAACCCAAAAATTGCTTTAGTGCGCTCAAAGGGTATTAGAATTACAAACTTTAATTAAAACTCAAATGTTTTATAATTCAAAAATTGTTCCCGTGATTTTGCCACTTAAATACTGAAAATATGATAAAAAATGAACAGAGGAACCCAAAGGTGCCCCTGAGCAGCTGCACACTTAGGCCTCAGGTCGGCCTTGCAGATTGGTTTTGTGAGAGTATAACATACTCAAATTAATTTCTAAATAATTAAGGCACGACTGTTAAAATGATAACTCAGAAACATTGACAACAACTGTGAACTAATAGCACCATTACAAACCAAAGCACCACAAGAAAAAAAAAAAAGGAACATTGCAGCTAATCCCCATGAAGACAACACTTCCTCTCTTTACAATGACATTACGTGACATTTAGTGTGACACAGAGCTGCTTTCAGCGGTGATCAGTGTGAATGTTTGTGAGGAGGTGGACCACAAGTAATTTTCAGAGCACAGTGAATGTCACAGTGACGCTGTCAGACCTGATGACTGCTCTTTGAGCCTCTTACACAGCATTTCCAGAAATATTCTCTACAGGAAGGAAAGACGGCTGAAACGTTTTTAAAAACTCTTCAATGAAATCAGTACTACACAACTTTGCTGCACAGTCAGCGGGTCAGGTGATGCTTCTTATTCAACAGCAGGGAAACAGTGACTACCACTGTTTTTAAAATAAAAAAAGCTGATATGGATTCAGCTGTACGCAGCGGAGCTGAGTGTGCTAATTCATTATTATTATTATCACTCTGGGAAATAAATTTAAATTAGCTGTAATTTTGAACACTTTATGGCAGAAATCTTCTCACAGCAGTCTTAATGATGGTTTCAGACAGCCATGAATACATCAGATGTGTGCCACAAAGAAATCAGACATTTTACAAGCGTGTAAATCCATCCCCAGATTAACACTCCTACAATAAAATGCTCTTTGAATACAGAGCAGTCAGAGGTCTTCACTCCTCCTCACTGGGCTTGTTCCTGCTGGCAGAGCTGACTCACCGCGGCTCACTGTGCTCTGAATTTCCACTCACAGTAAAAGTACTAGCACTGCCAAGTGAGTGGTAACATGTGGCAAAAATAAACCCCCCCACCCCAAAAAAAAAATTTAACTGCAAGGCCAGTGCTGGAGGATTTTAAGATAATGACACTTAGCCGAGCTGTTAAAGTGTCTTTTTTTTTTTTTTTTGAAGATTTAATGCACAAACTGCCACAGTCTGCAGCCACAACACGAAATGCTGTGCATGCTGTGATGAAAATGTCCTGGTGTGTCAGCGCTGGCTTTACTCACATCACTAAGGCGTGTGTCTCTGTGTCTGTGTGCAGCTTTAAGCACAGTTTTGATTGTAGAGGTGATAATAATTAAGCAAACTAACCGAGGACCAGACGACATCCAGCAAAATGGCAAGACTATGGCAGGTTCACTGCATTGACACATTTATAGCTTCCACAGAGACATCAAGTCAAATCACATCAAAACAAACACAAAATACATAAAAGTCCTCTGACTGCTGACACTTTGTGCAACTCAAACTCTGCTCATAATTCAGCTGAACAGCGAGGACCGATGAATACAAAGCAATAGCATAAAACAATGTGGTCAAGTAACTATCAGATAACATAGACACAAATCTTTCATTTCATAATATAAGATATTCCTTTTCATGGGCAAAGATATCTGGAGGATCATTTTCTTTACAAAGTGGATTTAAAAAAAAAATCATAACTAAACAAATACGACCTGTTAACATACAGGTTTAAGAAACCAGGTTTAACTTTTAGGCCACTTAAGCAAAGACAAGTGGAACTCAGAGTACTGCGACCAGTCCTGCGGCCAAAGAGAAATATAGTAGCACCAAAATATTACAACAGAGGGATGGTTTAGACAGGCAGAGAGAGAGAGGGGGAGAATAGAAGAGGTACTGATTATCGGTTTATCCTAAAAGACGATGGAGGAAAGATACTCTCCCTCGCTCTGTCTCTCCAGGTTTCAGCAGCCCTCCCTCCAGTGGAATGTATAACTCAGCTCGGCCTGGAGAGGCGTCTGGTCTGGGCTGAATTCTGTCTGGAAAAAAAAAAAGGTCCCTCTGAACAGTTATGGGACCGGGTGTCTGTCTGACAGTGTCCCAGGTAGGTCTCACACTCCTCTGATAGAGGTAGTGTGAGGGCTGCTGTCACAAGGCTCAGTGGGAAAGTTTCAGGCTTACTGTGTGTGTGTGTGTGTGTGTGCCTGTGTGTACAGGACCCAAAGATGGATGCTGTGAGGTCCATGGTGTCTAGGTCAGTGTCCTTGGCAGGTTTTGCAGCACATTTGTCTAAAATATGGCCGGCTGCAGAACTTGAACCTGAGCACCAGGGGGCAGTAGGCCACAGTGTTCACATCTTTACACTCTACAGGGGAGACAGAAAAGAAGAGATTAATTACTGCAGTATAATGTAGTGACTGTATTATGTTTTAATATTATCTCATTTCCCATGTTTATCACTAGAGGACTTAAACTATTTAATTGGGAAGATGCAGTCCAATCCCTTTTAAATTTAACTTGTGGATTATATAATTAATGAACTTGTTGAAATTTGACAAATATGCCACAAAGGGCAGTGAACGCCTGGTTCCACACAACATGGCAACTTGTTATAATGTATTTAGATGATAATATGCAGCTTATATATATGCAGAATATTTACTCCAACCCTTTTTTTATTATTTTATTCTTGTCTCTTTGTTTCTAAAATGCATGATACAATTTTTATTTTATTCTGTTATTGTAAAGTTTCTGAATGTTTATATTCTGTATATATGACAAGTGAGGGGAGTTTAACATGTTCAGCCACATTAATCTGTATACAAACATTACAAGTTTACAACTGCAAACAATAAAAAAGCCTTGAACTACTGCATTAGTCATTAACATCTGTTTATGATATCTTTCATGAGGTATTCTGGCAGCTCAGACTCAAAAACCCTTTATTTTACCTCACTGTGAGTCTCAAAATATGTGTTCAAAATAATTTAAAGTGAGGCTGGAAGGAGTGAACTTTGACCTCTGACCTTCAGGGTTGTCTGTACTGATGGGCAGACTGAGGTCACATTTGCTCTTGCACTGCTGCATGGCTGCTGGCCGCTGATGTTCCAGACACTCATTGGACGGCTGGCCGGTGTGAGTCAGACACTGCACCGAACGCATCTCCTGACCCAGACCGCACTTGGCGGAGCACTGCAACGCAAAAAACGCATTTAACATACAGATATACAGCACGTCCTGCACTGAATGAATGAAAAATGAAGAAAAATCCAAACTTGTTTCCTATTATGAATTGGGCTGTGTTCACTTTCAGTTAGTTTTATTGCCACTCAAAGCTGCCAACATGCAGAGTGATCTTGTGCGGATTTAAAGTAAAGAACTGTGCTATGAAACAGAGGAGAGCCAGAAACTGGAGTGGTTCTGAATCTGGAACCAAAGGTGTGCTGAAACTGTCCCAGGACTGAATCCCTTCACACACACACTTTGTTTCCCCTGTATCTAAAAACTAAAAAATAATCAAATTTCCATGCCTGAGTAGATTGTCCAGTCCAGTCCAGTTCCACCACTTTGGTCCCGACTGAAATATCTTAACAACTACTGGATGGATTGCCATAAAACGTGATACATTCATGACCCCCAAAGGATGAATCCTATTGACTTTGGTCTGACTTTTTTTTCTAGCACCACCCGATATTTGATATTTGTGGTTCAGAGTGAAATGTCTTGACAACCTTTAGATGTATTATTATTTCTTTTGGTGCAGACATTCATGGTCTGGTAACTTTAATGATGTGTGTCCAGCGCCTTTATCATCGTGTCCAAAACTTTGGTTTATGACCAAAAACACCTCAAATGAATGACAGTCCTGCACAGCCTCAACTACACTTTGTGTTTATTTCTACTTTGGATAGAAAAAAACATGAATAATGCAGAAAAACTGGCTGTATTTCATACATCTCGTCTAGCTTATTTGTCACATCTTCACTCACCCAACACAACTTATGACATCATAAACTCTGACAAGTGACTTAACATAAACACCTTACACACATAAAGTATGTAATGCTGCCACATACACAACACTTTTATGTTCACAACATGATAAATCCTTCTGATTTAGATTGCAAAAGACCTTCTGACACCAGCTTCAGCCAGTTATACATCATTTACTCTATGAAGTATCATGAAGTTTGAGTTTCTGTAGATCTTTATGTTGGCTGTTTATCCATGATGGATATCATTGTTGATTCTAATTGGTATATTTCTATTTATTCAACGGCTACTGAGTCAGAAACTGTTTTTCCAGGTAGTGAAGCAACATCTGCTGACAGTAGAGCAGCTGGGTATTGTATTATAGAACAAAACAGACAAAGATTTGCATAAAAATGTACAAACTGAAGAAATAGGACCAAAAATAAACCAGAAGCGAATAACAGTAAAGGTGTACAGTTTCGTACCTCTCCCCAGGGACCCATCACCCACTGAGGGGGAGGGCAGCGCTGCAGGTTACAGCGCACTCTGTAGGTGGGCCGGCTCTGCTTGGGGCACTTGGAATCTGGCAGCGTGTCGCCGCTCTCCCCGCTCTTGCACAAGACCACACGGCGCCTGTAGCCAGGACCACAGCTGGGCGTACACTGCAGAAAGAGTGAGAGATGAAGAAAGAGGGAGAAAAGAGGAAACATGAGGCGGCAAGGCAGGAGATGGAGGCGATGGGAGGGTGCAGCGGGGGGTCACTGCGGTCACATGCATGAAAAAAGAAATCCTCATCTTAAACCTCTCAGCAGAGGGCAGCAGCTGTATGAAAAAACAAAGTCAAGAGTCTGCTTAGTTCCTGTAAATCAGCTGGACGTAATCCCTCTCCTGCGTGTGCCATCACTACGTTACACAAGACGTCAGAGAAAAGTTGAACACTGCTGCACTTCTGACACCATGAAATTTGGTTTGAATTCATTCTTGAACTGTGAGAACAAAGTTTAGCTCCAGGAACAAAGTGGAGGATGTAGAGAAGCACTATTCAGTCTGTTGTAGTTAAGGAACACAAGACAGACTTGACAAGATGTGTCTTAAAAGTAAAGTCTTTGCAGAACTACAGTTACACAAGAGCACAGAGAAATTTAACACACTTAAACTCCACAAGACTGCTCAAACTAAGGGTCAGAATTAAAAATAGGTCAGGGGATTCCCACATGACAAGTCTAACAATATGTATTCATGACTGCAGCATGTTCCATGTGATCTATTGGTCTGCTTCGTGCTTCTGTTGTGTATTTCATGGTTAAGGTGTTCTTCCTGTCTCCTGGCAGATGTTTGGGTTTCTTAGGTTCAACTGGAAAAGAAACTATTGCTTCATCTGAGAGGAATTTTTCAGAAAACTGAAATATTGGTTCAAATTCAGCCATGAATCGGGGGAATTTCCCTGTGGACTTGCATGATGGGAGACCTTTGATGTTTGCCTACCTCTGACCAGTCCAGGGCCAGCCATTCAGGGGGGCAGCTGTGGTTGCTGCAGGGCTCAGTGAGCGAGGGGCGTGTGGGGGTGCAGGCTGAGTCGTCCAGGACCTTCTCCTCTGACGCAGAGATCCTCCTTTTACATAACACCTCCCGTGTACGCAGGCCTCCGTTACAGCTGCGGCTGCACTCCGACCACTCTCCTGTCCACCAGCTAGAGGCAATGAGGAGCCTGACACTGAGTTTGTTTTTTTTCTCCTCACTTGCATCATATAATGTACTTTATCAATGAAGACACTACAGCGGGAGATTATACTTTACAAACAGGTAGGAATGCAAGACAAGCACAGTGTAAAAATGATGACTTAAAGATGAAGTATACACTGTGATTACTACTATAGTGTAGAATAAAACCTGAACATTCACTACACTGAAGCACCTATACAATCTTACAAATATCATTTACAAACTGCGAGTCGCCAAACAGGGACTACAAACAAGCTAAAGCTAACCCTACTCTAAAACTGAAAACTAAAACTAGCATAACTACAAACAGGAAAATGCTAAAATTTTAGTGGAAAAAAAAGTTCAAAGCAAAGTTCACCAAAATTTGTCTGATGTGCAGATAGATTGTATGATGGGAGGTGTAAGTCTGATAAAACAATAAAAGAAGACATAAAGAAACTCAGACACTCACATAAAACAAAAATGTGCATTAAAAAAAACGTTTCTCACATGAAAGAAATCATCAAGAAATACATCTTATCTACAAGAAAATCTGAAAGTGGCAAATATTTACCTTGGGGAGCACGGCTCAGTATTGCAGGATCTTCTCTTCTCTTTGGGTTTGTTCTTCTTATCACAGAAGTGGTTGTAGACAACTGAATGATCTCCCAACTTCCTACACACCACCTGCTGGGTCTGCACACCTGACAGGTGAGACAACACAAATATACAAGAGGGCATTAGGGATACGCACTGACTCTGAGTGTTAGTTGTTTTGAAGCTGTTTTTTTAGCCGTTGACTGGCTGCAAAAATTAACTACCAATATATCAAAGGACAGGTTCACCATTTTTAAAGTCTGTCTTAAAGGTCCAGTGTGTAGGATTTAGTGGCATCTAGCGGTGAGGTTGCAGATTGCAACTAAGTGAATACACCTCCCCTAACCCTCCCCTTCTGAGCATGTACCTACGGTGGATGTGAAACTCGTGAAAAACGCGAAAGGCCCTCTCTGCAGCCAGTGTTTGTTTTTGTCCGTTCTGGGCTACTGTAGAAACATGGCGGGCTCCATGGAAGGGGACCCGCTCCCTATGTAGATATAAATAGCTCATTCTAAGGTAACAAAAACACAATGATTCTTGATCGTTCGTGATTATACACTAATTAAAACATACTTATGAATGTTATATTCCATTTCTGCAAAGTCCGTTCCGCTAGATGGCACTAAATTCTACACACTGGACCTTTAAAACAACATTCAGGTGTCCAAATGAACATTGAAACTTGCCATAATAATTCCTTTTGTTCATACTGACCATCCCTTCATAATGCACTTACAATGTAAGTGATGGGGGCCAAAATCCACAAGCCTCCTTCTGTGCAAAAATGTATTTAAAAGTTTATCTCAAGCTAATATGAAGCTTCAGTCATCCAAATTAGTCGAAAAAGTCTTTAGTCAAGTAGATATCTTTCAATGTTACAGTCTTTTTAGTGCCAAAGTTCCTCTTTTTGTTACTATACTTCCACCGCAGCTCAACAGGGAAACACTGTGAGGAAACACAAAGAGGGAATTTGATGCTAAA
This sequence comes from Scomberomorus guttatus, assembly GCA_038419695.1. Lineage (NCBI taxonomy): Eukaryota > Metazoa > Chordata > Actinopteri > Scombriformes > Scombridae > Scomberomorus > Scomberomorus guttatus. The sequence continues at coordinate 23,418,715 of CM076454.1, read as the reverse complement.
AAGCCTGTAAATGTGGCAGATATCCACTTGATATGACTAACTCAGACTGCTGAAGCCTCATATAAGCTTCAGATAAACTTTTAACTGCATTTTTGCACAAAACGACTGTGTGGACACACTGTGGATTTTGGCCCCCATCACCTACATTGAACGCACATTTGAAGAGGATCTTTTAATAGCCAGTAGGAACAGGAGGAATGATTACAGCGAGGAAAAACCTCTTTCAGTGCTCATATGGGCCTTTAAGAATCACAGAAATACAGTGTCTGATGTCTGTTGGCTGATATTTTAGTTTTCAACTGCACCCTAATTCCAGTGAAGTACCACAGATAGGGCCCTGAGCAGCTTAAGTGCTTCTGCATCTTAAACGCAAAAAGAAATCAGCTAGGTCTCTCACTGAAGTTCACGGAGTCAATGTTACATTCCTGAAATTATTTAATAAAAGAACAAAAGTATCCCCTCTTAAAAAAAATGTCAGTGCCAGTACCCTGCTTATTGTTCGCCCTCCACGTTCACATCCTTCACTCCACATTACATAAGCGAAAGAATTTATTTCTCACAGGGGAAAATGAGCTCTTATCAGGCACAGCAACATGGATCATTAACTCACAAAGGCCTGAGAGGGGAAAAGGGAGATTGACTATGTGTGATATCTCCAAAGCCTCTGAGCTTGTGAACCGCTCAAACGCCTCTGTTCTCAACATGGACTCAAACACTCCCACTCCCATGGTGGCTTCACTGGGTCAGTGTTGGTCTACAGCAGGGATTTATACTGTGTGTTTTTACGGGCCTCTGTATGTGTGTGTAAGTGCATCTGTGTGTTTGTACGTCCATGTGAGAGAGAGAGAGAGAGAGAGAGAGAGAGAGAAAGTCTGGAGGAGAGACAGGGAGATGAAAGGAGGGGGAATGTCTCAAAACTTTCATGTTTAATTTAATTTCCTTCCTGATGAAACACACACATGCCAACATGAGTTCTCAAAGCTAATGCCGCTGTTACACAAGTTTTTACAAAACAGTGTGTTATTTTGTTACATAAAATCAAAAAATGTGGAGGGTGTGGCTTAAATTCAGAAACGCATGACTAAATTATTATTATCTTAAATGAATCCAATGTTAACTGTAATAATTTACCCTAACTTTATAAAACTGACCCAAGATAACAAATACTGCAAATGTCTCAGCGGTTCCTTAAGGTGACATTTCCTCTGTGAGCGTGTTTAATCACACTATGCAGACATAAATTTGTTCACACAATCACATGATGGGGAATAACTTCTAATTTGGGAACAAAAACCTTGTCAATGAAAAAAGTAACGCCTGCACAGTGCACACTTACTCCAAGCCACGTTAACGTATAATTACTCTCCTTCAACAAAAACTTTGTCCCTACAGGGTAAATCATTCAACTTTCAGGTTTTGACTTGTTTTATGCTCAGCGTTAAAATTAGGATAAGTCGCTGTGATGTCCTGTGTTGTTTGTTGTTGTTGTCATGTGTGTTTGTTTACCTCCAGCGCAGAGAGCTGAGCAGCGTGACCAGGATGTGTAATGCCAGGAAAAGCCGCTCAGTGGATCCCTGTTGAGTGGGGGGTTGAAACGATAGTGGATCCCCGGGTTGTCCTCCCTCACCAGCACCTACACACACAAACACACACACACACACACACCATGAATCATGAAACTTCTTGGAAATTTATTGGAGGACCTGTTGTGGGGATTCTTTGGTTAGAGAAAGTGATGAGTTTCTGTTCTTACCATGACAATGAGGGTCATGTTTGTTGGCCCCAGAGCCTCAAGAGTTTCTGGTCCGTCAGTGGGCCGCCTATAGTGGAAGGTCGTTCCGGCGATTTCGAACCTGCGCGGCGTGTCAATGGTCAGCTTCCCATTGATATAGTACTGATCACCTTTACTCTTCAGCACTGGGACACAGAAGAGAGGGAGAAAGACAGTGAAGGAAGTGAAAGGAAGAAATAAATGCACTGATTTGTCACTTCTGAGGCACCTTATGGCTCATCCTGCAGCTGATACACAGAGTAAAGTATGGACAAATGCTGTATTTGTTATGACTGGCACTCCTTCTTAGAGGAATACACCAACATATTGAGGAATTAGCTTATCTGTCGTCTCACCAAGATAAGAAGATCATTATCATTTTTATCTTTGAGAGTTCAATACAGAGAAAACGCGTGAATTATTTAGCCTTGCTAGCACAAACACCAGAAGCAGGGGAAACAACTGTACTGCATCAGAAGTGAAAATATTCACCATCCAACAGCTGAAAAACTGTCTTAGTGCTGTATCTTGTTAGCTTGCAAATTAGACATGAATGCAGACAAAAATCAGCTTGGTAAGTCGCAGAGTTGTTAAGACAGCAACTGTTGACGAGCCTAAAAGAGGGTTTTGTGAAGGTCTGGCTGTTTTTTGCTACGAATTAGCTCCAGTATGTATGCTAACTGCTCATTAAAACACATTGAGTTATGTGGAGTGCATGTCTGATGAGCAAGGCTGGCTGTTTCCCCCTGCCTCCAGTGTAATAGAAAGACTCAGAAACCTCCTTTTATACCAACTTGGGAGCAAGGTGGTGGTTACCTCCAGTGCTCGCCTTGTAGTCACACAATTAAATAGAAAAAAATTAGCTACTTTTATTGTGTTACATAATTGTAGCAGTTCATTAACCAGTGAAACCAGATACATGCAAATGATGTATAGCTCCTTTTTAATTAGCTCCATCAACTGGATTTTATTTAGATGTCTGTGGTGGTGGGTTTGCAGCCACAGGTTTGTAGACACTTATATGGTTCTTTTCACCAAGTGGGAGACATCGTAGCTGTCAGAAATTCCTGATATCTTGTAATTTTGTCTAGGATATGAGTTTTCCTCACTCAGCTGCTCATAATTATGGTCTAAACAATGTGACGTGAGCACAGCATTAACTAGGTTACTAATGTCATGAGCTGACATTTCAGCAGGTGGAAAATTCTGGTGTGATGAACTCCTATATCAGTTTAATATCGATGCAATCAGATGCATGCACAGAAGTGACACTGATATGGGCCTTTTTCAAAACTGACATTTTGACTCGTTATTGTAGGAAAAGCACAGGCGTTACTAACAACATTAACGAACGGCAAGTGACAGGGTGACTGTGAGTCAGCATGGACAATGAAATGACCCTGAAGCTGCAGCAGCTTAATGGATTTCAGACATCATTAATTTTTATTATTTACAGCTGAGCTTTTCCTACTGTGACGTAAGGCAGCGAATTTCCCAAAGTGTCGGCGTATTCCATAAGAGATGTTCACACGGGCTTGTCCTATTGCTTTAAAACTCATAAAAAGACTAGCTTTGTGGTCCACGTCATAAAAAGCCTATTTCCTTAACTATTTACATTGAAAGGAGATTATACCACAATAAACTTGAATGCTGTCTTACCAAGGTAGTTTAGGGAGATGTTGAGCTCTTGTATGTGGATGAACACGGAGCCTTTAGGAATTCTGACAACCTCTTCATAACCTGAGAGACACACACACACACACAAAGTCAAAAAAATGAAAGCAAGGTGAAGGAGGTTTATTCACTGGGGATCCGGGGAGTGATGCATAAGTAGTGTTTAGCTCTGTGGGATGCCGATGGACTAAGCAGAGGCTTCAGATTCCAGCTGCATTCCTGGGCAGCCGGCCTCAGCTGCTCTGCTCGGCTCTTTGCTAGAGAGCGAAAACTATGCCAAGAGCCGGCTTCTCCTCTCTACTTCTCTACTCTCCATCTGTTTTGGTCTCTTGTCCCTTTCTTTTTATGCTCATCTCACCTCTGCTCTGCTTTTCTCGGCTCTGCTCTGCCGTCCGGCCAACAAGCCCCGCCGCTGCAGCCCTGCAAATAACTTTAGCCTCACTAGAGGAAGAAGGAATAAAAAAATTCCTTCCAGTGCTTTGACCACAAGAGGAAAGGAGAGGCTTGGCCCGTGACCTCTCCGTGGAGCTCTGAGAGGTGGGACTGACCCTGCTCCGGGTTTCTAGATGGAGGCGTGGAAGATTAGAGGGAATACAGAGTCTGAGGTTTTTGGCTGCTCGGCCTGGCCTCAGAGACAGACACGGAGAGAGCAAAAGTGCAAGAAATAAGTTCTTCTGTTAACAATCAGGGACCTGTGTGGTAAACAGAGAGCAAAGGAGCTGTAAACCCTCCTGGCCCTTGACACTTCAGTAACCCCTCACCGCCTACCGGAGCCACAGGCTGGACAGATGGAAAGGGACTTAAAAGGGACATTACACCTTTATACACCTTTTAAAAACCTCTTTACTGAGATGAGGGAACCCTGTTTTTTATTTTCCTATTTTATGGTGTAGCTTCAATAGTTTGGCTCAGTCTCAGGGTCGTAAAACACTCTCTGCATATTGTAGACAGTGTTATCACTCCCTTATAGTAACAGAACATCAGAGGTGAAGATAAAAGGATTAATATAATAATTTTTGTGACTTAAGTTACTCGGTGCTGCACAGGTTTTTATTGACTTTTGCCCTGCTGCTTTCTGTGTCAGCAGACATATTCAAATCACAGGAGCAGAAAGGAGAATTGCTGGCTAAAGGCTTTAGGGGTTCAGAGTTGCTGTAGACATGACTGAGGGATTCTGCTAGTCATAAATCTGCCTGTGCCCAGAATACCCCTCCAATCCTGGTCCTGGAGTTTGTGCTGGAGCTGAAGCTAAAGGGTAAGAGGTGAGACCAGGCTACATTGTAGATGTGACTGAGTTTAGAGCTACTGTGTAGGGCCTTTAAGGCTACGTTTAAAGGATGAACTCAGCTGAACTCATTTTACTCAACTTTTTATGGTCAAAAAGAACATTTGAGAAATGTACACTACAGTATATGACCAAAAATATGTGATGATCCTTGTCCACATACCCTGAAACCCAAATTTAACCCAATCAAATACCTTTTGAATGGATTGGAACACCCACTGCGAACCAGGCCTTATCGCCCAACATCACTCTTGTGGCTGAATGGGAGCAAATCCCAGCAGCCAGCTTGTAAAATCTTATGGAAAGCCTTTCCAGAAGAGAGGAGGCTGTTATAGCTGCAGATTAAAGGACGGGTTCAAACTTTTTCAAGTCTGTCTTAAAGCAATAGTCAGGTGCCCAAATGAAATATTTTTTTTCTTGCTGTAATCATTCCTCCTGTTCATACTGACCATTAGAAGATCCCTTCATAATGCCCTAAAGATGGGGGCCAAAATCCACAGTCCTCCTTCTGTGCAAAAATGTATTTGTAAAAGTTTATCTGAAGCTAATATGAAGCTTCAGTTGTCCAGATTAGTCAAATCAAGTTGATCTCTTTCAACGTTACAGTCTTTTTAGTGCCAAAGTCCCTCTTTTTGTTAATACACTTCCACCGCAGCTCAACAGAGAAACACTGTCCGAGGAAACACAAAGAGGGAATTTTATGTCTCTCAATACTTTTCCCTACTCTGTCTGTAGCACTCAGCCTCAAGCTCATTGGTTCCTACTGAAGATCTTTAAAAATGGGTCATGAATATATGCTTACATTTTAGCAAACGTTACTCAAACACAAGTAAATAGTGTTTGTTGGGGACATGAGGTGCACTGCTGAGTATTTACGGCAGTAGGACAATGTACTGTATGTGGGATTAACGCACAATTAACAACAGCCCCCATGTTACTGTCCTGTCACTCACTACAACAATGTGGTTCATTGATATGTTTTTTAAATTGTTTTTAGATAACAATGGTCTATGGCACAGAGGAATAAGATATATCAGATTTTGGCTCCACAGACAAACCTGTTAGTGTGATCAATTTATTGTTGTTTTTTATGTTTTCATGGGATTTGTTGATAGAAATAAAAATATAGAATATCACCGAACTTATCCTTTTTGCTTGTTTTGGTAGTGACCGTCTACTGCAACACACGCTGCACTAACGCTGACCATAAATCCACAAATCACAAAACACATGACTAAACAACCTACAGTTTGACTTCAGCCTTACTAACGGATTTTTAAGCCAATAATGTCAGATATTTTGAGGGTAGTTGAGACCTCAGCTGGGGTTGAAAGACTGGCCTGGTCGCTGTGGTCCAGAGCATGGTTGCCTGCTCAGGGTGTGTCCACTCTGAGGAATCCTGGATGGGGGTGAGTGGTGTTGACAGTTGGGTGAGAGACTCTGAAGTTGGTGTTGCGGGGAGAATGTAACCCAGAATAGATCCAACAGCAGCCGGACCTCAAGCCACACTGGTCGGACCTCACCTAAATCTGTCTGCCACGTGTGCCTGGGTGGCTGGTGGATAAATATATGCATGTATGCATGTATATACAGTGTATGGTATGTATATGTACTGTATGTATTTATGTGTGCTTCCTTAGAGATCATGTGTTGACTCAGGAAACCTTTAGTCTGCATCTGTGTGTGATATTGAGCTGACTAGACTCTCTGTATTTGTTCATTCATATCTAGAGTTGTGTAATCTTTATTTGGAGATGTGTTTATTTATAGGTCCACACATCTGTCAAATTATTAACAAATTATCAACAAATTTCTTGCTCTGGTTATTTTAAGCATGACTACATCCACCCACTACTACTATCTCAATATTCCCTTTTCTGTAAAAGGTTTTAAAAAAGTGTTTTATACCCAACTGATTAATTATACGAATTTCAACTGTTTGAAAAAATTCTGAAGTGGTTTTAGGTCTGTGTGTCAAACGACCTCCACTTAGCAGCCGATGCTGGCCTTTGCTCCATCTATTCTTGTTTGACCTTACGGCTGCATGCGGCACTGTTGACTGTAACATCTTCCTCAGTCTTCCTCAGTCAACACAATGTGCATCATGGCTCTTGAGTGGTTTAAATCTCTCTCTGTTGAAGCTGGTAGCTTAATTTCCTCGTCTACAAATCTTACTTGCTGTGAACCTCAGGGATTGATTCTGGGCCCTGTTCTTTTCTCTATTTACATGCTTCCCCTTGGTCACATAATTAGTAAACATAAAACATTGTTGCCTTTGTGTGCAGATGATACACATTTATATGTTCCTGTCAACCTTATATAAAGCCTATATTAATGGACTGATAAATTGCAAAGGTCTTAAATATAGGACAATAAAAAGGACTACTCAGGAATTCATTGACGTAAAATAGTGATAAAAATGTTTCCCCTGTGGTCAGGTAAAAAAGTCCTCGATGTAGACACAATGATGGTTAAAACTAGTGACTGCCAACCTAAAATCTGGGCTGAATCAACACTCAACTATACATATCATTTATCTTTTAGTGTTCATCAGAAACACCCAGAACAGCAGGTGCTGAAATAAATGATTGTCCTGCAGCAATGTGGAGTTTTGTTGGCTTTATCAAATAAATAACTGTAACAGTATGCTGCTGTGAACAGAGTTTGCATGTGAACAGACAATTATATGATACATTCTGAACGTCTGGAGTATACTAACTCACATTTCAAGGCAGGTTTCCAAAGTGCATCCACAATCCAGGATCCAGTATCAGAATCCAAAGGTTGCATGTGCACGTTTTTGGGACAGCAGAGCAATTACTTTGCATAGCTTCTCATGGTAAAATGCCTCATGTTCACCTGATCTGAATCTCAGAAGAGTAGAGATTGTTCCAATGCTGAAGTCAGACCCTTCTTCCAACCTGCCATTTATATCAGTGCAAAATCTCCATCTTTATGTGCAGAAACCTATGTGGAAGTGGCTCCCAAGGGAAAATTGATGAGATAACTGGGAGAGTGTTTTAGTTCTTTACCTCCCTCAGGCAGAGAGTCGTTGAAGACTCCCTCCACGGACACGCAGCTGCTCCCGTCACCTCCGCAGATCCGACAGCGGTCCTCGCGAACGTCTGAGCCGAGGATTCGATCACAGCCTACGTGCTGCAAGAGGGGAGAAACGAATGAGCTGCAGGGTCAGTCGGGGGCATGGGTGAAAGGGCACAGTCAGTAAGTCGAGAGGTGTCAGAGGCCACGCTGAGGGATTACCTCTAATGTCTTCCAGACCACTTTTCTAAAACACAGAAATATCAGATGGTAAGTCCAGATGTGTTTTCTGATCCTGCGCAGACATAATGCTCTTAGGTTGCTAAACTCATAGCTGTCGACATAAATAAGTTTCATGATGAGCGGAGCAGGTGGTTTTACTCAAACTCTTTAACAGTGAACCAAACCTAAACAAAAGTGTAGATAATGAATAGCAACTGCTCTCATTCTCATATATCCAAGTGACAGTTGCTTATTGTAGAGAGGGATAATGAGGCTTAGGTTTATTATTACTTTTACATTGATTAGATCACAGTTCAAAACTAAATCCAGAGTTAAGTCAGTGATTCACACCATGGTTACCAGGGTTATCTGGCGGCTTTATAATGTGGACAGTAGAGAGTTAAAACAGTTTAAAGAGAGAAAGGTCTCAACTAGCAGGAGGCCAGCGTAGAGATAGTGTTCAATTTGTCACACTCACAGAAGCACTCACAGACCGAAATAAATATAATTTTCAAATTAAATTTTCAATTTGACGCTTTTGTCCAAAAATTGAGTTACATTTTTTCACTGCACACATCAGGAGCATTTTAGGGTTCAGTATTTCGCTCAGTGAAACTTTGACATATAGACAGGATTAATCACCAACCCACCTGAGCTACAGCCGACCGATAGAACAATACAGAATGCATTATGCTTATGTGGTGTTGAAATATAATAAAATGTTAAATGAGAGAGACGGGACATTGAATTTTTCCACCTTAAATGAGTCCTATAATCCATAAGTTCATATAAAAGACAAACACAGTTTCTCAAATTAATGGTGAAATTAATTTCAAGGGTTTTGTTTAATAGAGAGAAATCAGGAATGTTTGTCAGTGGAAACTCAAAATTAAGCAAACCCACAAATGTTATGATCCTGTGTCTGCCTAACCTGCTGCCACCCTCCGAGTGGCTCTCTGCCTCCGTCTCCCTGTGTGTGTGTGTGTGTGTGTGTCATTGTGTGAGTGGAGACAGGTGTGCCAGAGTCAGAGCATAGCAACACGAGCTGCACCTCATCACCGTTATCAAGTATTTACAAATACCCTCTCTGCCACCACCACCCTCCCAGATCGTAGACTTTGCATCAGTGTTACTATGCTCCAAGCCACTTCACCTGCATTTATCCTGCTTTCCTGTTGTTCCTTGCCTAACCCTGTCTCCTGTCCCCTGCAGTTCAGTCTGCTCTGGCTCCGGCCTCTGTCTCCAGCCCTCGTCTGATCTTGTCGGCCCTGCTTCCCTGCCCTGGATCCGTGCTCTTCCCAGCTTCCAGCCCAAACCTCAGCCCCAGGTTCCCAGCTTCCAGCCCAAGCTCCCGCCCCAGTTTCCAACCCAAGCTTCCTGGGCCTGCATTCCCTTTCCCCAGCCTTTATAACACCTTTTTTCTATTATATCCCTGTTTCCTCGCCTTTGAGTGTCTGCACTTGGGTTCACCTGCTCCGCCCCGCATAACAGCAGAAGAAAGAGATGCTTTAGTATAGCTGCAACAAATGGCATTTCAGCCATCTCCATGATTACCAGCCTATTGAGCCGTGGACACCACAAGTTACAGTATATTTGGAATAACTGATGCATGCAAGAACAGTAATTTAGAGTAAGACAGTTACAGTAACCATTACTTTGTACACAGTTCCAGTAAAGTCCACACTCCAACTGTCTCAACTTCAAAGCTTGAAATTTGTTGTGATCTGTCTTCTACACTTCAGACTGAAGTAGAGCAACAGGTGAAATCACTCGGAGTGGATAGCCTTCACCTGGTTTTACCTGGTCTATTAATTTCATGAAAGAACAGGTGTTGCAATGTTTTGTATACTCTATATTTTGTCCACCAGATCCGGGAAAAAGGGGCTCCAGCAGGACATGCCTTTCGTCTGCAGCGGCATGTTGTGTTCAACTGGACCATCTGTTCCCGGGGCCTTTTTCCTCCCCCACCTCTCTCCTTCTGTTTCTCCCTTCTCCTAATTGTCAGACCACAACTCTGGAAGCAAAGCCAGCATGAGGCTGCAAACAAGAGATAGAGACTTCTCCACGCTGTGTTTGAAATTTTATGTGCGCATAAAAAACACAAGGTGACGATAGTGCAGAAGGAGACGGAGGAAGAGGCTCTGACTAGACTCATGCAGACAGAAAACTCGCGAGAGGAAGGGAATGGAAGGAATGGAGAGATGTAGAGAGTCAGAAAGGGAAAGAGAGAGATAATAAGACCGCAGTGAATGAAAGCCAGCCTGCAGTGCAGACAGACTAACAGCTGAGCTGGAGGGTCACTGAGTTCCTACAGAGTAGAACAGAGCAGAGTACCGAGAAAAAGAGAGAAGGGAGGAGGAGGAGGAGGAGGAGGGAACAGAAAGGCGATGTTGATAAACAAAATCCTCTCCTTGGATGAGTTCAGGGACTCTAGCCTTCCTCAGCTCCGCAGTCTACCTTCGACAGTTCAAATAAAGCAAGATCATGTGGGGTAAGGGGCAGCAGAGGGGGAGCTACTTAGCTGAAAATCTTTTGGCACCCCTTGAAACTGCAAGAAACCACAAAACAACACGCTGGATGTGCTGAGGTTTAGAGCCTCTCTAAGCCTTTTTTCTGTTCACATCTTTTCCTCCATGTCTAAACCTTCTACTTATATGTTGGAGTAGAGCTACATCCAACATAAACAAGAGGTGAAACTAACAAAAGATTGGGAATCAGCAGCAACCGCATACGCAGCACTCTATCACTATGTATTTTTTTTTGTCTGCATCCTTTAACAAATGGGCCATATGGGTGTCAAAACGGGTTCCAGGAGCTCCGGGCGGTCTCCACTTCAGGAAAATGAACAGCAGTTAGATGTTTTGTTTTCATTAACAACCGGGATTAAGAGAGAGCACTGATAATGGGAATGTGAGATCGCTGCCAAAGTTAAGATTCAGTTAAATTCAGCAGCTGATCGTGACGATCGTCAGCAGTCACTGTGTAAACTAGACAGTGGCGGCTTTCCAGTCTAGAGAGCGATTATAAACAATATTATCTCAGTTGAAGACAGTCTAGTGTCGATCCTCTTAACTGTCCGCTCGCATCCAGCAGCTTGCATTTCAATCAAACACACTTGCACGGATGTGTACAAACACACACACACACACAGGAAGGTCTAATCTCACCTTACACTCTCCGTTTACACACACATCCAGAGAGTCGTCTCGGCAAGGTGTGCCGTCCACCACAGCTGGAGCGCGCTCTGTGTAGAAGTTGTATCCTTCGGCCAGGCAGTTGAGAGAGCAAGGCTTCACCCCACCTGAACACACGTACGCATACACACACACATGCATACACAGACAGGGAGCAGATCATACAGTATCAATATACCAAATCTATACACATAATAGCACGCAAACACACACATGCACAAATGTTCACAACCGAAAGTGGTTCAAACAGCAACTGCAGTTCTTGTTTTCTGATACTATAAAAACATCATAAAGATTAAGTTATATAATTGAAATCTCCTGAACACCTGCTAAATAGACCTCAAGGTAAGATTGTTTTGTCAACTGCTGTTACCAAGGTCACGACTGAACTTTGAACCTCAACATCGAAGCTAACATGAATGAAAGATCTCAGAATAAATGGAATAACAATAAAACTTAATTTTCATGATAACTGGCAACTTCCATCTGCTGATGAAGATAAAGTGATATGATCAAAAGCTCCAGGACAGCTGCTAAATTCAAGTCACAAATCACAAATTTGCCTCAGGGGGCTTTACGATCTGTACAGCCCAACATCCTCTATCAACATTAGACCCTCGATTCAAATAAGGAACTCCTCCAAAAAAAGCATTAAACAGGGAAAAAATGGAAAAAAAGAAAAAACTCAGGAAGAGCAACAGAGGATGGATCCCTCTTCCAGGATAAGCAGACATGCAATAAATCAAAACCAAAATAGACCAAGATAGCAAAATTACAGTGTGGAAAAACAAGATGACAGAACTATGGATAAATTGATAACATATATGAAGAATCTTGAGGTGAGACTGTTTTGTCTAAAACATCAGTATATGGGCTTTGTTTCCCTGATGTTCCATCTTCCTACTTTACAAAAGCTCAAAGTTGAGTGAATGTCATGGAAAAAGGCTAAAGATGCTTTTGAGATTCTCTCCAGGAAAGAAAATTTCATTAGCTTGCTAGTTTCTGGCCAGTATTCTGCAGGCTGAGCTAATGCAAATATCCCCAAACATGCAGAATTTGACTGTGGGCTAATGAAATAGTCACTGAAGCAGCAGCCAAACCTCCTGCAGGGTAACTTCCTAAAAGCTGCATTCCTGCACCAAACCACAGGCTTCTCTAGCAGCTCTGCAGCTCATGCTGGGTGTTTAATTTGGTCTTTACATCTTCTTGAACACCTGGTTGAGGAATGAAGGACCACTGACACCAGACATGAAGCCTACTTAACTAAGGTTAATATGAAGATATTGTAATCAAATCTGTTTAGGAATGTTGTTTTTTTTAGCAAAGATTTCGACATTGTAACACAATCTGTGATACTATTCAATGAAGCCTGTGGTACAAAGTGATAAATGTCGTATTGATATGTATAACAGGTTGCAAGTCTTTTATCACATCCTTATGAAGGGTGCAAAGAGAAAAGGCGGGGAGGATAGTCTGCTGGGGAGTAGGAAATGTTTGTCAGTGCTGACATCCAGAGAACAAGCAGCTGAATTTGATTATGTCCTCGCTTCCCGCGAAAGCTCGCATACTGGGACAAAGTAATGCATACACACATACACATAATGTGCTATACACAGACAGAGAACTGTGAATGGGTACACCATGACAATGATACCACCAAAGTCAGTGGCTTGATTTCCAGTGCACCACAAGTAACAAAAGATGTACAGTATAAGCACACGGTACTGAAACTTAAACTTTAACTGAAATTATTACAACTACATTTCTCAAAAATCAGCAGCACATAAAAATACATTATTATAGAAGAAATACGTTCTTTCTTGTTACATATATAATCTTGCAGCACAGGAAAAGTTTTTTTTTGGTAAAAAACTCGATACTATCCTGTAGGAGAGGACATTAAATCACACATAACTTCAAAAGGACGGCACAATATAATGTAAGACTTGTTTAAATTTCGGGCCTTGACGTAACGATCGCAGAGATGCAGAAGTCCAGGTGACCAGATGACATCATACTGCCGCAAACTGCATTTCAAAATGTGTTCAGTATTTAGTGTCTTCACCAGGTGTGACGAGGCGAGTACACTGTGACAAAGAAAGTACATACATATGAAGCTTTGGTGAAAGTTCAGTAAGGAAGATCTCTTCCCTCGTGTTCTAGCTTCATATCTCTGTGGATAAATGTCTCCTATTTCCTCCTGTTCCATTTCTCTCCGTCACTGCCTCCGTCACTGCCTCCCACACTGTCAAAGTCCCTTAATTCCCAATTCCCAACGTTACCATACCTGACCAATAATCTTTCTGCCTACGTTCATCAAGCCAATCAGTCACTAGATGCCATTCTTTCTCTCAGACGTACGATTGCGCAACTCACCTCCTCCAAACCACCATGACCTCCATAATATCCAGGGAGACTTGAATGTTCCCATTAACCACCTGCTGACTCCACTCCACCACCACCAGCAGCATCTGGACTCCGGGGGGGGGGGGATCCTGTCCTACCTCCTATCATCATATGGGCTAACGCTTAATGAGGAGCCTAATCGTAAAATATCTTTCTCTGTTGCTAACGTCATATTGTTATGCAATACTCTCCTTATTGATATACACACAATCATGTATAGATATGTGCACATGCATGACTCTACCCTTTTCATCTTGTCACTCTTTTTTTCTCACTATTCATTCCCCCTGCCATGACACACAAGTACACATATGCACACTGCTGTTAGAGGGTATTCTCCAGCCAAATGGTATATATCCTTCATTCATCTGAGCAGCTTGCCAGCAGCTCCACCATTTGAGTGGCTGTTGACATCAGTCTGGGCTGTGTTTGTTTGTGCTGGCAGTGCTGAAGCAGGTACAGTATGTACTGGGAAGGAGAGAGAGAGAGCGAGAGAGAGAGTATGTACTGGCAGGCTTGCAGACGATAAAGTGGTCAGACCATGGAAAACTACAATTCCCATGGTGCCTAGCTTTGGCAGGGCAACCAGGGCTTGCAGCAGGGTGTGTGTGTGTGTGTGTATTATAACTTGCAGGCTGTTCTATGGAGTGTGAAGGTTAAATGTGAAGGCTGTTGGACTAAGAACAGCAATGTGGAGCAGCTTGTTCAAAAAAAAAAATAAGAAAAAAATAAGAAGCAGCTTAAACGACAGACCTTTTTTAATGAACTGTCCTTGGCTGTCTGAGCTGAGAGAGAAAGGCTGTCTCTGTTTTCAGTGTCTGAGGACGGGAACGAAGAGAGAGAGAGAGACAGAGGGAGAGAGAGATTGCATAATGGTGAACTAAATAAAGAGAGGAGAAGGAGAGAGAGGAAAAAGAGAAAGAAGAAGAGGAAAGGGAAGCCGTCGTCTCTGAGTGAGAGGGTAAAAGTGAAAGGAAGAAAGCCGAAATGAGAATTTGAGGAGAGTGAGAGGGCTGAAGAGGACAGGGAAGGGGCTTGGCGGTGTGATCTGGCCTTAACGCAGGGCAGAGTCTATGGCACAGTTCCTATTTTAACAGCTGCAAGGGATTTCTATTGTAAAATCAGCTGACTTGATGAAAGGAGCACTTGTTGCCTGAAGTTGGAATTGGCTGGCCGGCCATCTCTGTAAGCCATTATGTTATTGGAGGGCTAGATTAAAGGCAGTTATGTCGTTGAAACTATTTATCTTTCACGTCCAGTGTAGTGCTCATCAGGAGCGAGGAATTTGATGCAAGGCATTGTGGGATGCATGGCTCTCTGCAGCCAGCATCTGCAGGCCAGACAGGCGAGAGTCTGCAGCTTCAATTCACTTTCTCCTCAGCGCGCACACACACACACACGCACACATGCACGCACGCATGCAGGCATGCACACACTCTGTCTCCTGACTTCTGTTTGTCTCCTGTCATCAATTCCTGGCTCACTTCTTTCTGTCCATTGTCATCTATTCACCTTTAATTTTCTCCTCTTTCTTCCTAATTTCACTGCATCCAACTTGTAGCCTCATCTTTTCTTTCGAGGCAGTTCGGAAAAACAAGTGGACAAACATGTGAAATTTAAATTTGTCTTTAGAGCGATAACACTTTCCTTTAACTTTCCTTTAACAGTTTGATCCATCTGGAAATCTGCAGGTGTGCTGATGGTCCTGATGACAGAATTTATCCTTAATGTAAAAATGTTTAATTGCAAATGAAAGTCTTGCCTTCAACATTTTACTTAAATTAGAACAGATAGTTTTTCAACAAAATATACATTATTAAAGTAAGTATCTAGCAGAATTACTTAAACCTGCATTGATAGATTTTTTGCCACTTGAGGGCACCGCAACAGACTGTAAGACTGACGTACAGGATTGTATAAATAAAGCTAATATCGTGAACGTGTTGGCAAACTGAATTGTTTACATGCAAGTAAGATAAATGTAAGTCCGATATTTACTCTCCTTTAATCTCTGTTAATGTTGCCACCAACTTCTGAGGAACGTGCTGTGCTAAGTTCTCCAAATGTGTCCACAAGCTAGTCGCTAAATTTGTCTGTTTTTGCTTTTTGCATCTGGAGATAACGCTGATGAGAGCGGTGAGAGTGAACCAAAACAGTAACGCCGAATCTGATCCGAAATATGTGAGCGGACAACGTGAACCACCCAACAGTCTTAGCAACAAAGGATACATAACGGACTGGGCAAGTGCGAACAATTTGATGTCATCGCGAGGAGGAAGTAGAGGTAGCTTTGCCCTGGCTTTTGACTTGCAAGGAGCCTTTGTACATACGATCACCTCAAGTTTTGGACCTTTGACCATGTTTAACATAGACATCCGACACCATAACAGTATAAAAATTACAGAAAATCACAAAAAGCACGTCCCCTTTAATATAAAAATATTGATAAGAGCAGTGTTAAGCACAGTACTCGAGTAAAAGGACTTTTCTCCACTGGTTGATGTAAAGGTCAAAGATCTTACCTGCAGTAAAGATCACTATGGAGCAAATAAAAACACACATATACCCCACACACCCTCACTCACCTCCTCTGTATGGCTTCCAGGTGTAAAATTTTCCCCGGAAAGGAACGCTGTCAAAGTCGGAACACTGTATCTCCCGGAAATCCCGTGAGCCTACAGGGCACTCCTGTAACACATGCACAGAAAACAAGTGTAAACAAATTACATTTAGGATTTACATTACTATATGTGCACTAATTAAATGACGTCTATAACGGTAATGATGGTGATGAAGAGCAGCGATACTCACATCAATATTGCAGGACCTGAAGCGCTTTCTCTCCCCCAGACAATACTTTCCACCGATGGTTGGCCTTCAACCAAACACAGAGAGAATCAGGCCAGTCAGTCACATCTGAGTACAATTTAACAAGCTCTAACCTCCATCATCACATCACAACACAATGCTGGCTCCTGATCTCTGCTTTGTCTGCCTTCATCAGTGTGTTTTCAGTCTGCCTCTTTTATTGCATTATTGTCTATCACAGACCGTCACAACAATACCTCTGTATACATATTATACTGAGAAGGAAGCCAGAGGCAGCCACCGTCTAATGGGTGCCTCTACTAAACTTTCAACAAATTTAAACAGAATGGAGCCAAAACAAATATGCAAACGATGCTCAGAAATGATACCAGAGAGCACCCTTGGCCTCAGATTTTGGTCAATTCATCCTCTGTTCAATAAATTCAAGATGAGGGATCTGGTGACTGCTATTCAAAAGCAAGTCTGGTAGCAGTTTCGTGATGATTCAGACTATCTGAATTATTTAATACACAATAAAAAACACAGTGGCACTGCTTTACTGGATTTAAATCCTAACATTAATGTTACCTGAATGGTGAATGTGCTTTTGTTTTGTTTTATACTGTATGTGTAAGGTAGCATTAAGTTTTAACTGCACATGCAACTTTATATCTCTCATTTTAGTCTTACTGTATGTAAAGTTCAATTATCTATAGTATATCTACGAAGTTTATAAAACTTTGTTTTGACAAATTTATAACAGCATTCACTAAGAAACAGTATAAAGTGTGGATCAGTCACTTCTGGCCAATACCTGATCCATTCACTGCTGACCAACTATATTGGATCGATGCATCAAAAAGTGAAGAAAAAAAAAAGTCATGAACCAGCATCTTCTATCACTAAACAGTTAAACACTAAACAGTTGGAGGTAGTAGAGAAATCTGCTTACTGATCTGCTGCATGTATACGCTGCATGTAAACACCTTCAACGTAACCTGGTTTCTCTGAGTGACCTGGTTGCTTAAGTGCATGTAAACACACTGACTATAATATGCTGTGTGAATAGTTTGCTAGAGGACAAAGAACTTATTCCCATCGTGGCTATTTCCAGTGATGTCCTCCTGTCCTACTTGAAAAACATTTTCACAGTACACTGAAAAAGGATTAGAAACAAGGGGACCAAGACTATATAGAGAGGGAAGTTCACATTTTAAAGTAATATATTGTGTTTTGCACAATGACACAACTGTAATCTAGTCTAGGTAGCACACTAGAAGATAACGAGCTGGATATTTTTTTCATTTAGTGGTTTATTTTGGTTGCATGGCTTCAAGTTCAGCGGTGAAAACTCATTTAGATGGAATTATTTCAAATGCAAAAATGCACCACTGCGTCTTAAGTTCTTTCCTTTAATCTTGCCGCTCTACTGTCTCAGCGATACCTTCCCTGTCTGAAGTATTTGACACATGCCTACATGTAAAAAGCTTCTCCTGTAAAAAGGTCTTTCTTCAGGGGAACTCTAACTGGGGAAATCAGATTTCTGCACACAGCCGACTAACTCGGTTGCTTAAGTGCATGTAAACACACTGACTGCTACATTCAACTCTGCTGTTCCTGGTAAATCAGGTAAATCTCACCTTCTCGCTTATGTGCTGAGCTAACTTGAGTTTGTACAGGTGAATCTACCAGGTAGAGTTTCACACTACAAAACTGATGCATTCCAGACTGGCCTGACATGTAGCTGAGATGCGTACCTGGGGCTGTCGCAGTGTCTGATAGAGGATGAGACTCCACCTCCACAGGTCCTGCTGCACTCCTCCCAGGGTGACCACAGACCCCAGCCCCCATCCACGCCCTCTGGACGCGTCCCATACGCCACGCACACCCTCTTGTAGCACCACTGTATAACACACATATTTATACGCACACAGATAATAAATAAATACAGAATAAAGCAAATATTATAAGACAAACCAACAATACAAGGTATTCTGCAACCCATGAACAGTTCATTGTGCGTTTCAGGATGATTTTTTTCATAATACAAATGTTTTTATTGGAAAACATTTTATCCAAACAACACATCAGCCAAGTTGGGTCAGCGTGAGGACATGCACTGCTTTTTGGCTGGACTGGCCACGGACCAGGCCTATAACCCCGAACGTCTGACTGACTCACTGACTGACTCACTGAGTGATAAAGTTACACCATTGGTTGGCTGGCCCAGTGTTGGAGTTTCTCCATTGGCCGGTGCTCTTTCAAAATGAATTATCAAAATAATTTCAATTATGTCCTCAGGGGACGTTTACAAAGCTCCTGAGCGCAGTCCCGAAATAACTTTTATAAACACACATTTATATGGCAAGCCTAGCAGTTCAAATATATGTGATTTTTAACACGTAAACAAGCGTCTCACACGGAGGCTCCTACACTGACAGGAGCACCAACCCACGTTTACAAAGAGACGTGACGGATCCATTTTACCAGCCCACACAGCGGCTAGCATCTAGTTAGCATGGCTCGCATCTTTAGCATAGCCGTGCTGTGCTGTGTGTAGCCCCAAGACTGTAAAATAAATTGTAGCCGCGGTGTCTCCGGTTTAACAGCACCATGCTGGGCAGGTGACAGGCGTGTTTACAGTCTTTGTGTGCTCTGAAAGATGCACACCCATCCACAGTCCAGCCATATACTAGGTTTTGACCTACTCTTGTTAAAAAAGCAGGCAACTGGTCCCAGATGAAGAAAATCTAGCCCCAAAATCCATTTTACCTGCACAGGCCACATATAACCTTTCTGTTAACATTATTCCCTAATTTAAAAAAGAAAATATTCATTTCATTATTCACCCCTTTCTCTATGGTGTTGGTCTGACAGATGGTTCCCTCTGCAGCGGGAATGCTGCTGGTGATGCAGCGGTTGCTCTTGCTCATGCACCAAAGTTCGCTGCAGACTTCCTGTGTGTGAGTGACAAGAGAATTAAAAAACGATAGTGAGACAGGGGGGAAAAAAAGGAAAAAAGGGCAAAGAGTGACAACCTGTCAGAGTGGTTTTATATCATTATAGAGACACAAGAGCAGAGCAGACACACTCTCGTTCACCTTCCTCTTTGCTCCCTCTACAGCAATGCCTATAACACATGGAGCTACGTTTTATTGTATACATATGCTCTGACCACATCGTATCGATAATAATGAGTCTATAAAGCAGTTTGCTGTTCCAGATGTCCATTTACTCCAAATCTGGCCCCATAAAAGTTGACCATGCAATAAAGTGGATGCTATTCACTGTAGGTATTGCAAGATGTTTCACATTCTTGCAGAGAGAGTCCGACTTGAATAAGAGAGCCAAAGGAAGGCAAATCAAGAGCAAGCGGTGAGATAAATAATTCAGATTGAGATTGAGTCAGCTAAAGGAAAGATTGAGTTAGTCTGGTTTCATCAGAATGGACAGCAACAGAGTAATTGACACACTGATTCATAAACAATCATCTGTGGCATTGATGAGATTGCAGAAGGTCTGGTTGAGAGAGAAAAAAGCTAAAGATAATCTAAAGAAAAGTATCAGGATTGGGACCCTATATGTGGGACTGTTGTTAGATAAAACTAATCCTGTAAACATTTTGCAACATTAAAGAAGCTTCATCAGTTCTGCTACATGCAAACATTTATTATTTATTACAATTAATGACTTAGAACTTCAAGATATTGTATGACTTAGGTGGATGAAGTAGTCAAAAATATGTTTAAAAAATACAGTTATTTCTAAATAATCCATTTAGAAAAAAATAAAATGCAAAATTATACCACACACCATATATTCACATGATAGCTCTGTAATTGCTGGTGTCATCAAGACAATTTTAAGACTTTAAACTCTTGTCCAGAACCGCAAAGTGATTGTAAAAAAAATCAGGAGAGAGAGATTAATGTCATCAAAAGAAAAAAGAGGGTGAAGCAAAATAACGACGTATACCACGAACTCAGAGATTTTCCCAAATTGTTTCTGGGTGGAATCTATCCGTTTAACGTTTCTGGGTGTATTAGACCACTGTGGACAATATTGCAAACCAATGAGCGTTGCAATTCAAGCAGGACTTTCATTTTTATATTGCATGTATGGGATGAAGTACTTTAATTTGTCAGGTATTAAATTTACTAGATTAGCCAAAAACAGACATTTCTGCCTGGTCATTTTATCAATTGTCTTTGCTGAAAATTTTTATATGATGGTATCACAATATAAAAATACAGTGATAGAAACAAACAAGTTCAGCTGTTCTTGATTTAGCCTTTGTGGATATATCGTGATAGAAGATTTTACACAGATCGCTTCAGACAGATTACTCACCGCATATTTACACTGTCGAGATCTGACGCCGTACTGGAAGCGGCACTGTTCGTCTGCGTCGTAGGCCTGACCCGGGGCTGTGGTGGGGTACACAAACTCCTGCTTGGGGGGGATGTTGTTCAGACAGGAGCCCATACCTGAGCTAAGGCACACAATACAGAAAAGAAGAAGGAGTGAGATTGAACAATAACTGGCAATATTTAGATTATTCAGAGGATTTTCCAGGTAAAACATAATGAATAATTCACATGAATGAATCATCTGTGTTTAAAAATATAAATAGTTTATAATTGGTTAAATGAATAGAATAAAAACATTGAAGAGGTTCAAGATATTGTAAAATTGTTAAAGTTGAAGTGTTTACTGTCTAGATTAATGTGTAACTTTAATGTTTTTCTGACCATAAAAATATTTTATCGACATCTAAGTGAATTTTTTTTTTTTTTTGTGGCCAACCCCTAATTACCCAATTATTTGTGGTGTTGCAGATATCTGATAGGCTGACTCACTCCAGGAAGCTGGTGATGTAATCCCGGCTGCAGGCCGACCAGATGAACGGGTTTGTCTTCATGGTGATGTGGTCGGCCATCAGCTTGGCGGTCTCCTGGCTGCGGGGCCCACAGGCGTTTCCCATTCCGTCATGGTTCATCCCGAACCTAAAGCCCGTGATGATACAGTGACAACAGTTTGAGGCAGTGTGGACGGGTAATAGTCCCTGCAGCAGGGACGGGAACAGTGGAAAATAGATCACTGTGGATAACCAAGTGAGATCTACAGAACAGACGTGAATTAAAAAAAAGATTATTACCCACAGCTGTCAAAAGTGCTCACCTACTTCTATCAAAAGCCTACGACCAGATGTATCATTATCGTCATCATAGCCAGAACAGTAGACAGCGGTCTTCAATAAACCGCAGTTGTGTTCCTGTTTTTCTTTGCGACAGCTTATCAGGGACCGATGTACGCCTTGTGGTAGCATTTGAAACTTTGAAGGGGTTTCTCTTCTTGACTCATACGGGACTTTTTCAAATTTATTTTGACTTCTAACAACCAAAAAGACGGCTGCAGCACTGTATAAGCCTAAGTTTACATTCTTTACTAATATGATAATATTGTGAAAATATTTGCAGTTAACAAAAAAAACAGGGCACCGACACACCTGACCAGCACTGTAACTACTGATTATTTTCATTATTGATTAATTTAACTTATTCAAAAAGCTTATTTTAATGTATCTGACCAACAGTCCTAAATCCAAAGATTTTCAATTTACGATGATACACGAACACCATTAAATCCTCACATTTGCCAACCAGAGAATGTTTGGGATTTTTGCTTGAGAAAAGACTGAAACAATTCATTGATTATCAAAATAGCTGCAGATACATTTTCTGGATCAGTCGTTACAACTGAAACACAAATGCCATTAATAAGTCTGCAGGATAGAAGAGCCCTGAGTCACCACCAACACAGCTGGTCTGCGATAAATACTGCATATGAAAAGTTTTATCCAGAATCATATAAATTGTTATATAATGCTTTATTGTCCATGACACGGCAAAGGGATATATGAATGACATGCAGTTAACTATACTGTAGTAAGCGACACAGTGTTATGGTGCTTTGGCTGTTTAAGCATTAATGAAAGACAGCGATAACAGTAGCTGTGCTTGAGCCTGAAACACAAATGTTCTGAAAGCTTTTCATCCCCTAACTGAGTCATTTCTGTCTTGGTCTCTTTTGTCTTTTCATGTGGCTGCACCACAGACAGGCCTGCATTTCATCGAATACTACACGGTGATGTCAAAGCAATTTGGATGACAATTAAAAACAACTGTTAATTGTGTTGAAGCCAGGGAAACAGATTTTATATATACACACGCACAAATTAGTAACACTCTGTCCAGTCATGTTGGTCGGGCTGCCTCGGCGTACTCGAAAGCTACCTGTGTTGACAATTAAAGAGGCAGGACCCCAATAGATCCACCATCTGTGTTAATGCTCCTCAGTGCTGTGTGCATACACAACTGAACTGGAGACTGAATTACCCTGCAAGTAGGATACAGTACTCCCCAAAAATAAACCAACTTGATGGTTTTCTCAAGAAAAACGGAGGATAAAATCAGTAACGTCTCTTGATTTATTGTGTTCATGGCACAAATAAATCACACAGGCAGATATAATTACTAGTTACTAAGTGATGCAGATCAGCCAAATGAGTACAACACTGTTTACAAATCACCCGGGGGATCCAGATGGCATCTCCAGGTGCTGTACCAGCCCCACATGGAACTAATCCCAAAAGCATAAAAATAGTGTTACTGAAAGAAAAAAGACTATTAACACAATCTTAACTGATGGAAATGACAGGTGCTGCTGGAGATCACATTAACTCTGGAGTAGTGGAGATGTAATCTGAGGACAATCTCTCTGTGGGGGGAGGGATCATCTCGGACCAGACCACAAGAAAACATACATGAGACACCTCAGTGATCCCTAAAAACAGCAGCCATGAATGAGGTAGGGAGTCAGTGTTTTTCCTCAAGGGATCTTCAGTAGTCTACAGTCTTAAAGGGCCATAATCTAATTTCCATGATCTCTACTGTACAGCATATGCAATATTGTGGTATTTAAACCTGTCATTACACTTGAAACATGCCATCTGTATATACTGTTTCACAAGACTTATACCATTTCCAGATAGCAGACACGTGTATGACGCAGGTCTATTAAAAACATGTTCAACCCATGCTGGACCCATTTATATCTCTCTTCTTTGGGTTGATTAAATGATGTTCAAATGCCAAGTAGATTAAAGGACAGGTTCACCATTTTTTAAATTTGTCTTAAAACAAGAGTCAGGTACCCAAATGAACATTGAAATAGGTTTTTCTTGCCATAATTATTCCTCCACAGCTCAACAGGGAAACACTGTGTGAGGAAACAGAAAGAGGGAGTTTGATATTAAAAAGACTGTAAATGTGGCAGATATCCACTTGATATGATTAACTCAGACTGCTGAAGCCTCATATAAGCTTCAGATACACTTTTAAATACATTTTTGCACAAAATGACTGTGTCCATCACTGAAAGCACATTTGAAGGGGATCTTTTATCAGCCAGTATAAACAGGAGGAGTGATTACAGCGAGGAAAACCTCTTTCAGTGTTTCATATGGACACCTGACTGTTGTTTTAAGACAGACTTAAAAAATTGTGAACCTATCCTTTAAATTAATTTACACCTCTAACAGAAGTGCCTGGTCACCAAAGCCGACCCATGTTCAACCCTGGTTGGGAGGAAGTAACGATGGAGGCTCGGCTGATGCGTGTTGACCCTTTCAGATGGCGATCCATCCAATATGTGTTGAAATATTTTATTTTCAACCAAAGAGGTGAACAAATCGACCATCTGAACTATCATCCGACTGACCGGCACACTGCTATTGCTATAGTCTAAAAATTCTGCTGTCTGATACCTTCGACTGTCCATCACGTCTACCTCTTGGAAAAATCCTGTTGTGAAGATAAACGTGTTCTTGAACAGTCTGCCTGCCACCTTTCTACTCAACAGGTATTTATTTATCACACCACCATTAAAGCATTGAGTATGTGACTTTATTTTACACAGATCAATGAGAAATAAAGAGAAAAATATTAACAAGAAGTCACTGTTTTACAACATTTGTGAACCCAGAAGATGTCTAAAACTTTCAGGAAATGAAACATGGCCGTGTGTGTGTGTGTGTGTGTGTGTTACTCACGTGTGTCCAATCTCGTGGGCAATAGTGAAAGCTGTTCCCAGGCCGATGTCCTCATTGATGCTGCAGCTTCTCTCTGGCTCACACATCCCTCCAACAGGAGCCAAACCTGCAACACACACACACACACACACACACACATGAATACCCACTATCTCCTCTGACCATCAATACAATAAGAAACATTCAGATCGATTTACAGAACCTTGCCAATCTTAACTTCCGACTGAAAATGTTCAGACTGAAATATTTTGGCTGTCAACACAGAACTCTATTCAGAAATAACATTTTCTAAACATTTCTTGATGTGAGTGGAGCAGCAGTTAAGTTTGCTCTGTGATTAGCACAACAAGCATAATGCACCTTCCTGTAAATGAACTAAAGATGTATCAGTCAAGTCATGCTTGATTTGTATCGCATTTTTTTCTGTTGATAAGAGTGTGTATGTGTGTGTAGGCGCACGCTGTTGTATGTTTATATTTGCGGGGACCAGTTTCAGTTTTAGACCTCGAAAGTTAAGGGTCAGGGTTAGCTAAGGACATTATTGTAAAGTGAGGACATTTTGGACGGCCCTCACCTCAAACTGGACCTTCAAATACTTGGCTTTAGGGTTTAAGTGCAGGTAAGGGTAGGTGTTAGGCATTCAGTTGTGGTAGGGGTTAGGGGTGAGGGGCAAAATGATGCATTATGTCAATGAGGGTCCTTACAAGTATAGAATAGAAGTACAATGTGTTTGTGTCTGTGTGTGTTACCTAGGGTTTCACAGGGCTTGTTTTTTTGGATGCAGATGTCGTATCTGTAAGGAAATAAACCAGGCTGTTTATGACTAATCCTTACACACACACACACGCCATTCATGAAACCCAGCATGTAATCACACTCACGTATACGTACAAAACAAATACAAAACTACTAGACGCGGACATGCCGTACTCTCGCAGATCGACAGACACAAACTGACACACACGTTACAGACAGACAGCGGACAGCAGTGATAGCAGACAGATATAGTTTTAAAAGAACAATAGCAGGAAATCTTGGACGGTCTCTGTGGTGTCATCTGTCTGGACCGCTTCCATCCTCTGCTTGATAAATGCTGTCGTAAAAACCAAACTGTTCTCACAAAACCACATCTCAAAAAGAAAAAAAAAAAGTTATGACATTTATCTCTTTTTATGCATCCTCTATTTGACTTTTTTTTGGCTTTTTTTTTTTTTGCCTTTATTGTACGGTTGACAGTGAAGTGACAGACAGAAAACAAGGGGAGAGAGATGGGTATGACATGCGACAAGGGTCCCTGGCTGGAATCGAACCAGGGACATTGCGGTTATGTGGCATGCGCAGTAACCATTCGGCTCAGGCGGCACTCCCTTGAGTTGACCTTTAACCTCCTGCAACTTGAGCTTTAGCACATTCTGTTAGAAAGAAGAGTTAAATATTTGTGGCAGATCGCATTCAGATGACTCTGACCAAACCGGGGTTGAGTTGTTTGCTGTTGCACATTCCTCTGTCAATAGCATAAGTGTCTTATCTGTTTAATATGCGTCTACCACTGTTTGTCTCTGTTTGTCTCCCTCCAGCGGTGTCAGTAACGGAAAGCGCAGTTAGAGAAATCAGGAGAAAAGTGAGAGAAAGCAACGTCGCCATTCGACGATTCAAGGCAGCTCTGCTTTAATTTCTCACAGTGTTTCTCCATTTTCTCTGAGCTGCTTTCTTCTTCTTCAAAAAGAAATAATCTGTCATTGTCTCTCGTTCCCTCCTCATATCTCTCTTTTACGTTTTCTCTCCAGATGCTGAGCCGGGCAGAGCGGCCCCAGCTATCGACACCCCAGACAGGACAAGATACAGCCCAACTCTCTTGGACTTGGCTTAATGAAAACCTATGAGGAGAGGGGCTGGGAATGTGAGAATTCAGCTCGGAGGAAACACTGCTTTAACCCTTATATGAACAGGAAAATGGGCTAAATATATTTTTATTCATAAGACGTTGCAGCAGAAAGGTGAGGGTGAACAGAATCACAGTCTTTATTGCTCATTTCTGTGAGAAAGGTTCGTCTGTTTGTATTTCTGACCTGGTGATAAGCACAGCGGTGTCATGGTGAGCGATGCCGTTGTCGGGTATGGCGTTCCCATAGCTGCTCCGGTGCTGGATGGTTTTCTGCCACTTACAGAAGCTGTCTAAAGATTTCCCTGCGTGGTGGTTGATCTCTAGCGTTGGCTGGTGGAGAGACAATACAGGAAATATGCACCCAAAAGCAAATTAGGAAAATCTACGTATGTGAATTTTTAAAACACAACAAAAGCGGGGTTACAACTTCAGCCTTTTTTTTTTTTTTACATTTTTGCAAACAGAAAACAGAAATGTGCCAAAGTGTTTACACAGCCAACAAATCAATGTCAGAAGGATCAACAGCAATGACCGAAAAGGTTTAGGATAGATTATTACGCCTACCCTTCTCATAATACAAACATTTTAAGCTACATAGTCCAAATCAACAATCAGATGCTATGATAACCAAGCCTCAGATCTCCTGTGCTGCTTCCTGTACTCAGCCTTGTTTTCTACCTGACTCACACTACAATAACATATGTCCATCAGACTGTATGCCAACAAGAGAATACGTTCCTAAAATTTGGCTTAAAAATCCTAAGAACTCTCGCTCCACTGAAGCTAAGCAGGACTCGAGTGAAGCCGCTTTCTAGTATTATGAGAGTGCAGAGAGGAGAAGGAGAGGAGGGAGTGCTCTGCTGGCCACAGCTGGCGAGAACTCGTAACCCAGGAATGCATGTGGTGACATAACTAGTAATTGTCTCATCCCACAATCCCTCATTTCTGGGTCCACTGCTGGCCTGATTTTCCTTTCCAGGGGCAGCTTGCCTTTTTCAGACCTGGAAACCAGTAACAGAACCACTCACCGAGACTACTTTCAATCCTGTCCCGACCTCAACCTCAGTGGTCCACGGAGTAAGAATAACAACACTAATACTGCCTACCGCTAATGATCCTAACATTTATTTTTTTATTCTGTTGGATGACAAACACATCCGAGCGGTAAATTATGGGGCTAATTTTTAGGCAGTATGAACAGTATGAATCATAAATGTTCCCTAATAGGACAGCTATGGAGGAAACCTCAAAGCCACACTGTAATGCCCCTTTTATTCAGCATGATTCATCTGTCAGATCGCTAGAAGGTCAACATTACGATGGAGCCTGCCGCACCGTCTGGCCACATGCTGTTAATGGCAGGCTAATAAGGTCAGTTACAAGTAGTCAGATGGCTCAGTCATCTCCTGTGCTATGCTGGTAAGGTCATGCACTTTTTATGAGCTGAACTCCTGCCTTGTGGTTGGGTGTGGATTCTCACTCTGCATCCTTCCTGACCTCCATTCTTTCACTTATATCATGTAAAAGTAGGAACAAAAAATATTGATGAAAATAACAGATTTGCTTCCTGATGGTGTTCTTTTGTGCCTTAACTGCGTCACATTTGGGTTTGTCCATCTCCTCTGGTAAAGCAGGTTGAGATGTTTTTTGCATCAGCGTCTAAATCTGACTTTGAGCTTTTCTAAGCTCTGAACATGCGTCATAGCAGTCGTCAGAGAGGTGACTGTTAACCAGAGTAACAAGCAGGACAGTCACAAAGCAGCTCTGTCTGACAGGTACAAAACTCCCCTCATTCCTTGACTTTTCTGCCTTTCCCCATCCATCTCTGTCTTCCTTACATCCTCTAGTCGTCTGCTCTCATTACTGTTGCGATTCACAAGCCCAATTATACACTCAGCTTCCTCTGGGACTGGTGGAGGAAAAGACACTTAAGCCAATAATTTGACACAAACAAGGAGCTCATAGACGCCGGTCAGGGAAGGATTTTGTGCAGCCTGGATGGAGAGGAGAGGAGAGGAGAGGAGTTTATTTACCTGGTCCTCCATGAGCAGGATGAGCCGTGTCACCACAATGTTGACTGCATTCCCCAGGCTAGAATCCTGGAACAGTTTGGCAACCTGACCTCCAGGGAAACAAGAAAAGACCAGTCTTAAAAACAGCTGATACACCAGCAGAGCACATCACACTAAACTGAGACAAAACTAGAAAAAGACAAAGGAGGAATCCGTAGAAAATATAGATTTGTAATAGCAAGAAAAGTCCCAGAAAAGTTTTGAAAAACAGATGAAACACTACTAGTAAAATTGTAAAAAAGGCTGATTCGTAGTTCAGAGACCAGCACTAATGCATTATCTGTGTATATAAAAACGTATCCGTTGACCTTCCTAAATGTGCCCAATGGAAAGTCTGGATTCATTTGTGTAGCAGAGACAAACAGCAAGATCAAATATAAGTTGACTCATCCCTGTCTGGTGCCCCTACAAAGATTGATTCTAAGATATAACCAAACACTTGTCTCTGAGACAGACTAGTCTGTGAGTCTTACAGGTGCTGTAAAGTCAGTGCATCACAACTGCAGATGATTATTAAACAGTTACGCCTGGGACACGCTGCCTCCCTCTACCTGAGCAGCACGTGTGCTTCCACACAGTAAGCATTGCTGCTGCGGCGCTGCTACTGCCAGCCCTATCTTTCTACATAGAGTTTGACTTTGATAATGGCCATCAATAATAGATTGTTTCATATCATTTCATTATAAATTTAATTTATATTTAGTTTAGACAGGAAAAAGGTTAAGAAACTATTCCAAGTGAAGTATTTTCCTCCAGATGACACCAAGTTCGCCAAACAAGCCAAACACACTCTGACAAACAAACCTCCAAACTAACTCTCAGGAGGGAAAAAATGACCAAAATACCAAATCTCCGTCTGGAAGTGAGTAAAACAACAGGCAGGAGTCCCGGTTTGAACTAATATCACAGAAAGCGAGCAGGAGTCGAGAACAGAAGCTCTGTGTGTCACCGACTCTCTGACCCACAGTGGCGCCACTTAATATTTCTTTCATGTCTGTGACATATCTTACAGATACAGATACAGACATTGAAACTACAGTGAAAGGTGTAAGGTGTCATATTGGTATGATACCAATATGACTATCAACAGATCATTTTCACTGTCTGTGTGTGGCTGTTCTAACCTGTTAACATGGGCGCCGAAATGAAAAGCAAGAGGTTTCCGCGACTCACACGCGCCGCTCACGCAGGCAGTGTGTCCCAGGCCTTAAAGCACCGACAGTAATAAAAAGATCAGAGTTAAAGCCACTGCTAGCACTCAAGCTGCACTCAGACACTTGTCATTACTGTTGTCTGGTGTAATTTGGCCCACTTTGCTCAGCGCCACTTACAGTAAGAGACACCGTTGATTTCTGTGATTCTACAAGAGTCGGGATCCAACCTGCTTTGTAACAATAGCCGCTGACCAACCCTTCATTAAATACATTCCAAACACTTGTGTGTTTGTGTGTGTGTGTGTGTAGATTTAAGTGATTAACTATGTGTGAAGTGATTCTCAGTGACAGAAATAGTGGTGTTGATGACATACAACCTAAGCCTGTCTGCCTAACACATGTAGCCTCCACAAGGATAAAGCAAAAAGGGTCTACACATGTTTTTCTTTCCGTCTCTAAACAACATTCAGGCCAATAAATCAGAAATTTGCTTTTATTTCAATTTGGCATTTCTGTTCTTCCCAACTGAGTCTTCAAATTCTCTAAAATGTTTATAAGTTGACAGCAAGCAGTGCGTTTAGTTGGATGCCAAAAACCAAACCACGATTGGCTTTTGGCTGAAAATCCAAACTATATAAAAACAAAACATCATCTTCACAACATCTTCTTAGTCTGATTCTGCTTCAATGTGAAACCTGGTATGCAGTCTTTAATCTGTGAAAACAGTCATCATACGGTCTTCCTCCATCTGCCATGGATAGGAAATTTCCCCCTTTTTATTATCAAGAACATCATTTTTTCCGTGCAGTGGGCAGATACATCTTTTGTGTTGTGAAACTTACAATATTCATGACAGCCAGGATGTACTGCTCGATGTCCCTGCGACCATGGTAACCCACCATCATCTTGTCGGCTACCACCAGCGTCTCCACGTAGCGCTCCCGGCTCACTGAGCGCTTCAGCGGCAGCTGGCCGCGGCCGACATGGTGAGGAGGCGTCTTCAGAGTCCGCTGCCACCATGACGCCCCCTTCATCGGCTTCTCATCTGAGGCACAGGAGACACACTAGTTGAGCACATGTAGTCAGAAGAAACCCCACAACAGACCGACAACAGTTCATCCCATTATTAATTCAAAACATAAGCATTCACTGCAAGCATGTTTTGCATTTGCTTTTAATTTGCCAAGAGATTAATGATGATCAACACTTTACCAAGAAGCCAGAATGATGTCTGAACACACTCTCCATGAATATAGAGTAGGATACAAAGTTGGATGTTTTAAAAAAAAAAAAAAGCACTTTTATTTGTCAGAAGATGAACTCTTTTTCAGCAACGCCCTGTACCACAGACTCGGTCACACCCAATCACAACTGGGAACTCAGACATGACCACAATCCTCTGCTGCTGGCCGCTATGCAAATCAGCCCTGGGTAGTTAAAGTTTACTCTTCCAGCCTGGACCTTACTGCTGCTACTAAAAAGACCAGAATATCTCCCTCTCTTACCAATGACTCCACAAGATTGGCCCTTGTACTGATGGCGGAGGGATGACCGCTTGTAAACCACATGGGGGCGCCCCTCTGCTCTCTCCCCCCTCTCTGTCCTGGTCTGGTTATCTGGTGAGACAAGGGGTTCAATCAGGTACTCCTCTCCCCCTGCAACAATCACCCCCTGCTGCAGAGAGACAGATACGTAGAATAGAAAATAGAATAAAATAGAATAACAGGGACAGTTGCCATCATGACACAAATATCACAAACTTTACAGTGCAAATCTTTACTCATTATCCCACTGACGTTTACTGCTAAATATGGATAGTAATACAGCTGTTAATACAGATAATTACTCTTGATACTGACATAGAGGAATGGGCAACACAGCAGCAGGGTAAGTTAAGGTAAGGCAGAGAAGAAGCAGAGGCCCCCTGAGGGATCCTGGTGCTTAGAAAACTGACAGCTGCAGAGGAGGAGACTTCATAACAAACTCTGAGCTTCTAATGCAGCAGATCTTGAGCTCAGTGTTTAGTGTTGTTGCAGTTGTTGCCCCCACACTAATGATTACCGCGTATGTTGTTTATTTTAGAGGCAGCACTTGTCTGTATTGATCAGGGAGCGTCACATTTGGTACAAAGATGTTTCATTCGCACTTGGATTACATGCAAGCTGTCTAGTTGTGACAAATAGCTTCCCCCCCCCCGCAATAACTAAGAAATAAAAATAACAAAGCAATAATAGAAACATCAAAGAGGAAATATAGAATGGCAGCCAAGCAACTGACTTTAATGGTAAAATCTGTGGCGTCATGCACCTGCTTGAAGCTAAGGATGCACCAACCCAACTCTCCCAATACGACTCTGATACCTCAACTCAGGATATCTGCCGATACTGATCTGATACCACTGATCTCTTCTGACTGAATGTAAAATCCACATTCCTCACTACACCATCATTTTTATGTGAGGTAACATGAGGCCAGGGATTCCTGTGGAGCTAAAACTGTGAATGAAAGACTGTAACTGAGAGTGGAAACACTCAATTTTACTCAAATTTGTTAGATTTAACAATTTAACACAGAGAGGCCAGGGCAAAACTGGTCATTTCAATTTTAAAATTGAAATAATATTAATAGTGTTTATCTGGTTTCTCTTTGAACCTCCAACCCATTTTATTACAAGCAATTGATTATTCTTTTACTTAAAAAAATCCCCTTTTACAGTAACATTTTAATTAAATATTGAGGTTACATTGTTCTGACAGTTATTGCAATATTAGCAGCAAGTTAGTAACATATATCAAATTCAATTCTTTAGCATAAACACTGACATACAGGAACAATGATATGTCACGTGTCATTATTACTGCAAGTTTCTTTTATCTTATAAGTATTAGAGATATGACTTAATCATCATATCGCTCTTCACACTGTCCCACTACAAACACTGTCCCCCTCATAGGGTCCTTTGTTGGCGAACTGTGGACCCACACTACACACACATACCCACACCCACACACACACACACACACACACAGACAAACACACGTGAGAGCATGAAAGAGGGAACGAGAGCGAGAAAAATGAGAGGGTGAGACAGAGAGCGATACACTAACACTCGCTTTGATTCTGCTCAGATGTGTTGGAGCCGGTCAGAACGAGTGTCTCCTCTCGACTCACCGCGGCAGCTTTCAAAGAGCATCTAATCCCATAATAAAGTTAGTAATGCTCCCCTGGACACACCGCCCGCTCGCTGTTGAATGTGTTCATGCTGGTCTGACCAACAGTAATTACGTGTGCGGCTTATTAACGCTATGTGAACACATCTAATCCTCAACTGTGTATACAACTGTTATTGTGGGGCCTGCTGTTTGCAGTGAGAGGGTACACAGATACACTGTGCTATGACTGCAGGGAAAAAAAACAAAATGATGCATCACAATTCAGAATAACCACTCAAGTGATTCAGTGGGGAGGGGGGGTTGGGGGGACTCTGATCTCTTAGTATGGGGCATCAACAAGCATATGCCAGGTTTCTGTTGTGGTGTGCTGAAATGAAATAGAACTGGTGCTTTACAAAGATAAACAAGCCGACTTTGGAAAAGCTCTTAAAATTTCCAGAAGGTTAAAACCAGGTTCTTATTTTTACCTTCTGTAACCTGCCTTGTTTGCCACAGCTTGAGTTAATGATCTCCTACATTTCCCAGACTGCCTTTGAACACAGGAGAACATGCCAGAACATGCTGAATTGTGGGTTACAGGTAGACGTTAAAGGCCTCGTTATGCTTCAAACGAAGTACTTGTTGGATTGCCTAACAGTTTCTGAGACCCCCCCCCCAATTTTCATAACTTCTTGAAACCAATAATCCGACCATCTAAAGATAATCCTTTAGATGAGAGACCGGCAAGGTGTGACTAGGTGAGAAAGCAGGGTTTGAACTTCTTCCACTAGCTCTCTATTTTCGTTCTTCAAATAAATTACTTCCATCAGTTTTAATGTGACACAGCTGAGTGCAACACCATGAATGCCTTCAAGGAGAGACCGTCCCGAAATGTGCGTAGTTATCATCATTTATTTGTACAATCTATCGCGCCTCGCCCCTCTTTCTGAAGACAGCCTTCAAATGTGGCCTTTCAGAACAGGCTCAAGCCTTTAGATGTGGTTGGACATCACGTCATACGCCCAGTTTGTTAGTAAACAGATGCCAGTTAATGTCATATCACATCTGACTCATCATAATCACTAGTTTTAGACTTGTAAATAGTGCTCACATCATCCAAGTTGTAATTAAGACGGGGAAACTCAGATTTTGCCGAAAGCTCCGATATACCCGACTTGACCTAAATTTAATGGATACACAACTATATTGTATCGTATTTTTTAACTCTCACATGAGCAACTCTAGTCTACAGCCAGACGTGAACGTTAATCTTTCCCATCTCTGCCATCCATCCCGTATGATGTGAATGAGTTCAAGATTTTGGTAAAAAAAACACTCATTTGCTTTCTTGCCAAGAGTTCCATTGAGGAAGATTGATACCAGTTTCATGTCTGTATGGTGAAGCAGCCGGTTAGATTATCTTTGCTGTGACTCCAGTCTGGAGTTTTGCATCCCCACACCATCACACCTCCTCCTCCACGCTTCACGGTGGGAACCACACATGCAGATACCATCAGTTCACCTTCTCCGCATCTCACAAAGACATGGTGGTTGGAACCAAAAATCTGCACTCATCAGACCAAAGTACAGATTTCCATTGGTCTAATGTCCATTCATTGTGTTTCTTGGCCCAAGGTATTCTCTTCTTCTCATTGGTCTCCCTCAGTAGTTGTTTCTTTGCAGCAAATTCGACCATAAAGGCCTGATTCTCGCAGTCTCCTCCGAACAGTTGATGTTGAGATGTGTCTGCTACTGGAAGTCTGGGAAGCATTGATGCGGGCTCTAATCTGAGGTGCCGCTAATTGCCGATTTCTGAGGCTAAAATGAACTTATCCTCTGCAGCCGAGGTAACTCTTGGTCTTCCTTTTTTGTACGGGTACAAAAGGAAGTGAGATACAAACAAGATACGTGTTCATTTGTGAGCTTCAGAGGTGCTGGTACATGGATTTTTTAACATTTGGACAGAGCCAAGCTAGCTGTTTCCCACTGCTTCTGGTCTTGACGCTAAGCTAAGCTAACTGTCTCCTGGCTTTAGCTTCACATTGAACGGACAGATAGGAGAGTGGAATTAATCTTCTCATCTAACTCTTGGCAATAAATCGAATACGAATATTTCCCAAAATGTCAAACGATTCCTTTAAGCGCAGGTGCACATTTTTAACAAGAAATACCACACATCTTTTCTTTGAGAAATTTAGTTCCAGGTCATTTCAGTTTCTGAGGACCACACCTGTGGACTTGGCCAAAGATAAAGGCCGGCTTTAGGACTCAAGGTTTGTTAAAATTTCATGCTTTGATGTTGGAATCAAGCGTTTCTGAGCCATTAGTTGCTGAGCCAGCACTGCTGCTGCTGCTGCTGCCGCTGACCTCACTCAGTGTATTAGCAGTGGATTAGACTTGAAGTCTTACCAGGCCGTTACAGTTGCTGAGGGCCACTTTGCTGGAGTGCGGCTGGTCTTGGAGGTGTCCTACATAATGGCAGTGGGGAGAGTAAGGGTGACTCCAGGCTAATCGACCTTTCTTCCAGTACTCCACCCTGAACTGCCGGGACAGCAGACCTCCCTGCAGCGTCAGGTTCAGCAGGAAGTTGTTACGTGACGTGGACAGCTGGTAGAAGAGCTAAGAGATAGAGAAAGAGAGAGTTCAGTTTATGAATGCTCTTGGTTCAGAATGTTAAAGGACGGGTTCACAGTTTTTCAAGTCTGAAGCTAATATGAAGCTTCAGCCGTCCAAATGAGTCAAATCAAGTAGATATCTTCAGATATAGATATCAGTGTTCATATGAGCACCTGACTGTTGTTTTAAGACACACTTGAAGAATTGTGAACCCGTCCATTACGGAGATTCATGTGTATAAATATCTGAAACAATTTCAAAAAGCATAATACAGAGTCTGGCGGCTTGTCTTCAGTGCTGCGTCTTCTTCTGTGGTGGCGTTGAGACGTTGCTGCGTCCAGCGTCTCGCCATCAGGTCCTACACGTACTGGGATGGCAATCTCATACTGGCCTAGACTGGACAGGAAGGCAGCTAGAGAGGGAGAAGTAAAGAAAGCATAAAACAAAACAAAATCAGAGTTTAACTTAATAAGGCCAGAATTCAGCTTAATCTAATTGACTCTAATTAAAAACAGTTGAGGATTTGAGAATTGCTTATTTTGAACAGCGCTATGGGGCTTTTTTGTTGAGAGAATAACCCAGTTGGCAAAAAGAAACTTGCAGACTTTTTGGCCCATTGCTGACAAGGCAGCTCCACTCCAAGTGCCCCCTCCTGTATGAGGCCAAAGGGATGTTGCCATGGTTACCCTGAAACTGTATACTTCCTGTCTGTCCCAGTCTGTGCTGGGGCCTGGTGGAGATTTATTGTCCAAACACACACACAGCTCCAAAATAGCCAACGTCAGCTAACTAACGGGGAAGGGTCACCAGCAAATGAGCCCAGTTTTCATCAAACCTTTGGCCTCAGTTAGTAGAGAAGCAGCCCCTTCCCACACAGAGTAAATACCTAGAGATCAGAGTTCCCTGGTACAGACTTGGAGAGCTCTGTACCGGGGAAAAAAATACTCACACTGTAGGCGAGGGATAGGTTTGGCTTGGATAAACAACAAGCACAATTACAAATGCTGCCTTCAAATGGAACTCGTGAGGTTGTACTGTATTTTCGACATGGGAAGCTGAGTACAAAATATGCACGGCGTTCAAGTGGTTTAAGTCATGAGAAGACAGTTGCTTGGCGACTTCACAACAAAAATGAACGGTGCCTTGATCCTTTTTCAAAAATTGTGAATGGGTTCACATTTTTTTTTTGCTTTTTAATATCATGTTTAATTTTCTTCCCTCACTATGTAGGTGCACAGCTCTGCAGCGAGCTAAACACACTTTCCAGTAAGGGTTCAGGAAGGTGGGACGGCCTGTGTTTACTGGAAGCAACCGTGAAACTGATAAAAACAATATTAGAGAAAACAAATCAATGATATTTGTTAATTGAAAGAAGATGCAATACAGCGAACAAGATTCGGGCTAAAGGTATTGTTTGTTTGTTCCTGCCTTTACTTCATTACCTGACCTCTACACCCACCTGCACACATGCTCCCAATTCACTCCCCAGTACTTCCCCTTAAGCCATATTACTCAACGAGATCGTCTCCCAGCCATACTTTTCCTGCCTTTTTTTTTTGTCTGATTGTCCTGCCTGCCTTGTTTTTTGGCCCTTGTCTGCCTCTTCTTGCATTTACCTGACTTATTCTGTCTGTG
Source organism: Scomberomorus guttatus (assembly GCA_038419695.1). Classification (NCBI taxonomy): domain Eukaryota; kingdom Metazoa; phylum Chordata; class Actinopteri; order Scombriformes; family Scombridae; genus Scomberomorus; species Scomberomorus guttatus. The sequence continues at coordinate 23,381,689 of CM076454.1, read as the reverse complement.
AATGTTGCATTTGAGTCCTCACCTTGTTTCACTGAGCCATTACTATTACACAGAAATAGCACAGAAAAAAAAAACTGGATTCACAAATTCACTATTAAATATCAATAGCAGTATTGGTTTAAAAAACTAGCACTAGTGTTTTATGCCTTTCAAATCACATACATTAATTTGGTTAATTGTTTTAGCTTTGAGAAAACTAATGAGTAGAGAGCAAAACATCTGATGAAAACTTTTTGGAAAACTTTGGGCTGACATTTTTAAAAATGTGAACTCGATCTATTTGAAACATTTCACTTGTACAGTGTTGGAATCACACCAGCGGGTGAGTCAAATTGTCTCAAACGGACAAAAGAAAGGCACCAAAACGCCATCAGCTCTGTTCCCCACACTCTGTTTCCCACAACACATTAATCCTGTTCTCACAAACCACAGCAAGTAACCAGGAAGGTGGTATTACCATAACATTTAAAGCACAGGAAAAGCTCCTGGAGAGAATGAAGGGAGGGTGTTAATAAAGTAGTAAAGTAGATATAACTAAGCTCCATGGAAGAAATTAATGAGACCTCACACAGAATAAACTCTACACTAATGAAAAATAGGAAAACAAATTAGTCTGTCGTTTGAACTAAAGGTTTGAGCGGAAAAAAAAAAAACGCACTTAAGCCTCTTCACAGGATTTCCAACCAATCCCTCTCACTCCCACAGAAAATCTGCCTGTTCCAATCCACAGGGGAACAAAGACACATGTAGGTCTAATGAACTTTTTAATCTTAAAAAAATTAAAAACTGTAAAAAAAAAAAAAAAGCCACCTTTAGAAGATGAGAACTCAAATCAAGCTTCATAAAACACCTTTAACGGTTAAAGAAAAATATACTGTATAATCCAATTGAGGCAATGGGAACTAAAAGTAGATAAAATCATTATCGTGACCGTGTTTCTTTGATAGTTGATTGTTTCCCACAGCAAGAGATACACACCAGATGTTGGAACATTAGACTTCAGAACAACCGTGATGGTGTTGTTGTTTACAAAACAAAACCACAATATGTAAAACAGCGTCTTAATCACATTCGGACGCTTACGGTTTACTAGAAGACAAGACGCTTACATGCACGGTTAAACGCAGTGATAATAGCCTCTCTTGTTATTTTCATATATGCAGTATTTCATCCCACAGAGATGCTAACCTACACCTCCTGACCACATCCCAGCAAACAGATGCCAAACCTGCTGCAGTGAGCCGTCTAGTTTAAAGACTCGGGGAAGATGGATGAGGAGAGCTTTTAGAGTTTTTACGACTGCATTTATCAAAATACTTGTTTCTCTCACTTATGTTTAAGGAGTATTACTGTTACACGTTACTCCAACTTCTTAATTTATTACTTGATCAAATCCTTCCTTCCTTCTTTCCCCTAGAGAAGTTCAGTCAGACAACTCACGTTTGAAATGTTTCCCGCAGATATGTTTGCATACAGATAGTGGGGAGTGATGAGTAAATCTTCCCCCATAGTCGGAGCCTGCAGGTGGATGCTGTGGTGGTGGAGGGGCTGAATGGTGGTGCAGAGCAGCAGTACTGTGGTATAGAGCGGCAGCGGCATTGGCATGGCAGAGGGACAGATGGGAAATTTTGCAGCTTAAATAGACCGCCAAATCGGGAGGGTGCGTTTGGTAGATGATACGGACAGTGAGGCGTGTTTATGTAGCAGTGCAGCTCGAGTTGACCGCCTGAACTAGCTCGCAGGTGTCGCTCCATTTGTCATTGGAAAGCAAAAATTGTGGACATACTTTCTATGGTTTTGGGTGACGTTTTATCTTAAAATGCAAAAAAGAGTAGATGTGTTTTGTGTGTTTTGTTATAAGAAATACTGTTTAATGGACTTTTTGTAAAGACGTACAGTACGTCTGGACTGTAAGAAACTGCAAGAAAGAAACCAGATAAAAACCCTGACAGTATAAACTAGAACACATTTCTAGCAAACCGAGCCCATAGCAACTACAGCTGGAGCGATTAATCGATCAGTCGATCGAAAGAAAACCAATCGGCAACAATTTTAACAATCGATTCATCTTGTCTGTGATTTTTTAAACAAAAAACACCAAAAATCCCCTGGTTCCAGCTTATGTGAGGATTTCCTACTTTTCTCTGTTTTATATCATTATAAAGTGAATATCTTTGGGTCTTGGACTGTTGGTCGGACAAAACAAGATATTTGAAGATGTGATCTTGGGCTCTGGGAAACTAATGGACAGTTTCTCATTACTTTTTGATATTTTATAGATGATAAATGATTAAGCTGCAGCCCTACTAACAATCTCACAATAACCAGTAGCGCAAATATATGTTCATCGACTGATTCAGTATTTCAAAATATTGAGTAGACACAAAAGAAAAAGGCAAACAGAGATTGATAGTGGAAACACGTTTGCTAAATTTAACACTAGACACTCCCTGTATTACATACAGAAGCCTCTGTGCTGATAAATACACCCATCCACCCATGAGCTGGGCATCTCCCTGGATTCTTATCACCAAATGAAAATAGTGGGAGGAAATACTCTGGATGGAAAAGTGTCCCTCCCTCCATCCCAGATCCACTTTCACAGCACCTCAGAGCAAAAAGCTGCTCTGCCTCTTTTGAAACTGTTATAACAGGAGAGTGGTGGGAGTCTATCGTGATTCACAATAAACTCTGAGAGTGAGAAATGGTGGAAGAAGTGCTTATCTTTAGATAATAATCCCATTAGAGGACACTTACTGTAGCCCTTCAGAAGAAAGGAACATTTATAAAGACAGCTGCTACCTCACTCTCACTTTGTCCATCCATCTTTCTATGCTCCTCCTGTCTGCAGTCTGGGTGGCACATACTGAGACGTGATATATGACTGAATGTACTGTCCAAATACCTGTGTAATTTTTGTCAGGAGCTGTTTTTCTTCTTTTCTTACTGCTGCAGAATTTGCATTGATATTTTTCGTTTAGACTATAGTGTGCCTCCAATTTTGTGGCAACAGTTTGGGAAAGGCCCTTTCCTGTTTCAGCATAACAATGCCACAAGTGCACAAAGCAAAGTCCATAAAAAATGTTTTTCTTTTTTTTTTTTTGCCAGTTTGGTGTGGAGGAATTTGACTGGGACAGAGCCCTGACATCAATCCCAATGCAATGGTTGCTCTCAAATACATCATCGTGGCTGTAATATTCAGTGTGTCCATATGATTTTCGTCATGCAGTGAACGTGGATATAGGAACGATGAAGAAACTGTTCCCTTTGTCTGTATCCATCCCAACTGAGATGAATGATCGATGAAGTTATGTGTTATATGAAATAAGCTATGAGTTAAACTGTAAATGCATATAAATAGTGTATATTCTGAAGTAGAAATGACTCAACGCCATGACCCCGCTTACTTATCTAATTTGTGGGCTCTTTCAAGGCAGCACAAGAAAGAGAAAAACACAAATGCTTGAAAAGCTCAAACCTCTAGCTGCAGTCTGTCTGCATATTTGTCCTCTCACTCTTTCTACATAAACACACAGACACTAACAAAATATACTGCGCACAGCTGGACACCAAGTGACCGGCAAACACAGGAGAGACATTTTTATGTTTCAAGTAATTTTCCTATTATTTAATTTGCTGTTGGAAGAGTTTTAATCAAAAATGACTTAAAGGGGTTATCATCTGTGTTAAGTTATCAGCCAAGACCTGGACAGGAGTCAAGTCCAAAGAGGAGAGAAAAAGAAAAAGAAAGAGGGAGAGAGCGAGCTTAAAAAAAAAAAAAAGTTTTTCCTGTTAGGGAATTTAGAACAAATGTGTATGTTGCTTATGACAAAATCAAATCAAATCAAACACGGAGCAACGTTAGCATTCATCTGGAGTTCTGTGTCTGTCCACCCAACAAACTTCCAGCCCAATATTCAATCTCATTTTGACTCGGTTTTTAATTTCCACCAACTGCTGAGGCCTCAAGGTCGTCTATGCACATCCCAAAATGATTTCAGGTGAGTAGGCAAAAAGGCACCAACTCCTGAGGAAAATATCTCGATCTTTAGCTGCTAAATGCTCCACAATGTTCACCAGCTTATCGCTAACTTTGTCTAGTTGCCGTTTGGTGCTGACAGGTAGCGTACAGCTGTTATCCACAAAAAATATTGATTAGTGCAGCTTTAAAAACCGAACTGTCCTGTCCAAAAGATGCCTATGAAGGAGGGAGCCGTGTCAGGATTCAAGAGGTGGGCTTCTTAAAGGAATCAGGTGGCAGACTACTGGAGACAGATGACTGTGAGGGTTCAGAGGTTAAGTTCAGGAAATACACAATCACAGCCTTGTTCTGGGTGACGAGACACGGACACTCAGGGAATTTATGTCTTTGCCTTTAGGGGATTTCAGTAACTCTACCTTCAGTGTGTATGTGAGAGAGACAGAGAGGGGCCGAGAAACTGTGCAGTGAGAGGTGAGCGGGGGGGGGAGGGGGCGGGCATGTGGCTGCGCTACAGCTACATGATTGGTGGAAGCAGAGTTCAAGTTCAGCCGTCGAGACCTGCAGGCCTGGAGTGTGCCTCAGCCGTCAGACAGCCGGGTCAGGCCTGAGTCATTTGCTACGGCCCATTTGACTCAACTCCTTCTCTTCTGAGAACCATGCACATGAATTATAAATAAAACAATTACAGTATGCTGTAATGAGTTAGGGTGCAGATGGTGATCGTTAAATTACAATAAAACTGAAATTAAATAGAAATTAAAAAGGTATTTATTCTGAATTTCTAAACATGGGTAGCATTGAGTGCTTAGGTTGTTTTTTTTTTACCGAAATGAAAAACAGATTTCACTCTCGACCATAAAATATATTAAAGTAACCCGCAGTATAAAGTCAAAATCACAGACAATAAACCAATCATGATTTCCCACTATTTTTAAAGACCTTAAAGTCTTTGCTTTTAATAGTGTGATCAAAACGCAGGTCTATGAAACTCTTTTCTGACTGACACAGGGGCAAACCTGCGTTTTTTGTTGGTCTCAGTAGGTCAACCTCATAGACTGTATGTAAATACACATGTATTTATTTATATACAGTCTATGATCAATCTTCATTATCCAACATGAACTGCTCCAGACTGTGGAAACAAACAGTCTGACACTTTGGTGGGAAGGGGCAAACATATGTTTCTATAATAACTGTAGGATTACTATAACTTAACCTCAGCACCACTAACATTAGACAGCCATGATGCTTGCAGTAGTCGTGGTCGCTGACAGGACAATAAGGCTATAAAGACATATTCGTACCAGCAGTCCTGTCTCATAATAACTGTCTGTAAAACATTCATCTTTTAAGGAGTAGTTTATACCCCCGCAGAGGAGGGTTAAATAAAAACGACAGGTGCAACGCAGCTAATAATCTGTGATAGCTTCCTCAATTTTGGACTCTCCGGCTCAGTCAAAAGTCAACATTGTAAAAAACAGGTTTTGGCAATTGGTCAGTGGAGCAGTTGGTCAATGGCACAAATTTGCTTGTCAAAGTTCATCAAAGTTGTACTTGCTTGTGATGATTCTATTGAAATGAATTGATTATGCAGCGAAAAGTGTGAACGCTTTGTTTAAGCAAAGTTCTCGTATGGCTGCTGGTGTTCAGTAGGAATTCAACATTTGAGAACTTTAGCTCCTTTTTTAAAATGAGAAACGTTTTGTGGAAAAACATGTTGTAACTCTCAAACTCAGGTACTGAAAAAACACCAATTTGGTATTAGTAATGGTACCCAAACTCAGGTATCATATATCAGTATAAAAGAAAATCAATGTCTTGTTTTGTTTTGTCTTATGTGAATGATGACTACTAGAGCTGCAACGATTAGTGGATTAATCGGCAACTATTTTGATAATCGAAGATGAAGAAAAAATGCTAAAATTCTCTGGTTCCAGCTCCTTAAATGTGAACATTTTGTGGTTTCTTTAATCCTGTATGATCTAAAGTGAATGTTTTTAGGTTGAGGATTGTTAGTCAGGATAAAACAAGACATTTGAGGGCATCATATTGGTCTTTGGACATTTTATAGTCCAAACAACTAATTGTTTAATTGAGAAAAGAAGTCTTGGTTAAATATCCCATGTCAAACACAGTGACATGGGATAAGGTCTGTGTGTGTGTCTGTGCGTGTGCGTGTGTGTGAAAGTCAGCCTGACGGACGTAACCTCCCTGTCAGGGTCGATGTTCTGGTTTACAGCTAGAAGCTAAATCGTAAATCGCCTCCTCTCACCTTGTGACTGAGCGAACTCATCTCTGTGACCTCCTGCGACCTCGGTGGCAACCATGACGACGATGACAGTGCAGACCAGACCAGTCCTCCGTAGCGTTTCCATGGTTACTACAGTAGTAGCTATAGTAACAGAATTCAGTGCAGTAGTCCCCGGGCCTCTGTCCCAACATGTCTCCAGCCCTCTCGGATGCCCCCTCGCCTAGCAGTGGGACAGCTCAGCGCTCTGTTGGGCCATGGCTGCAGGAAGAGTGGACAGTTCAGACAGACATAGCAGCCTCTACAGTGTGTCGGACAGCGAGTGGTGGTGAATCCTCATAGACGTTTGAAGAGGCCTGGGAGGATCTCCAAAGGGGCTCAGCAGCGATGGTAGGTTTAGACTGGTCTCTGTAGCCCTGTAGACAAGAAATTGTTCAGTGACTTTAAGAGGAAAGGCAGAGAAGGGAGTGAAAGGGAGGGGAGAGACAGATTTAGGCTTCATCTCAAAGAGGAGGGAGGAACAAGGGAGACATAGTGAAACCCAGACTAAGAGAGAGAGAGAGGGAGAGCATGAGAGCCCGTTGACCCGTGCAGTTCCCAGTCTAACAAGACACATCTACCCAGTTCATACTCAGTGTCCAGTGAAGGACCGCCCAGTCTTGCATTGTTCTTTCAGCTAATCAATCTTGGCTTTGGCAAAGGGCAAACACCCTGTCTTTCACTCTGATGACCAGAGACAACAGCAGGTCCCAACCTGGGGCCCCTGAGGCCCCGCTCTTTAAGCTGCCTGCCCACCGGAAAGAGTTCAAACACAAAGGAAGCCATTGATCTTGTAAAAAGCTGCGCTTAATGCCCAAACAGGGCTTGAAGTGGGTATTATGTCAGAGGCTCTGGGGGTAAAATGAGCCAATTTGAGAGGAGCAGCAGGTTGCCATCACCGCTACGCTGGCTGACTGTGGCGGTTGGTTGTATGGCTGAGTGACTTGCTGGCTGGCTGCCTGACTGTACAGCTTACTAATTGGCCGGCATCCTGGCTAGCAGACTGATGGTATGAGTGTCTATATGAAGCTTGTTTACATGTGAGACAAAGTGTAGAGTACTGTAATAATAATGATAATGCTAACTTTATTTATAGAGCACCTTTCAAAAACAACGTTACAAAGTGCTTTGCAGTAAAACAAGGAATACAAAAGTAAACGTGATAAAATTATAGTTAAAAATAAATATAACAAATTACCATCAGTTAGGAGTAGAGCTGCAACTATCAATCAATTGGTTGCCAACTATTAAAGTAATCGCCAACTATTTTCATAATCAATTAAAGTCAAAATTCTCTGATTCCAGCTTCTCAAATGTGAATATTTTCTGGTTCCTTTGACAGTAAACTGAGGATCTTTGAGTTATGGACTGCTTGTCGGGGCAAAAGCAGCCCTAGTTTTAAGAGGGGATTTTTAAAAACTACTGACTTTGCCCGCCTGATTTCGATTAAACATCTCAGTTGAATGAAACAGAACTGCAGCATTTAAGTCAACTGACAGCTCAGCATCAAAAATGACACCTCGATTACTCACTTTGTTAGATAAGGCAACCAGACTAGACTTGAGATTTGACTGTTAATACTGTCAGTGTAAAGAGGTATGATGATATCTGATTTGTGAGTCATTCAATTGCAGGAAATATTTGGACATCCAGGTCTTAATTTCAGCAAGGCGCCACATGATACAGGACACATCAAGGGTTTATTGGGACATACAGTTGCGTATCATCCACACGGTGCTGCACAATGCAATCAGCACCCGGAGGATGATTGGGGAAAAACTTAATTTTCCACACTACTAATTAGACCGTCCTGTGCTATAAATAAAGGCACAAGTTCCTTTTTAATGGAGCACTATTCCATTTGAGCACGTTTTTACTTAGAGAGCAACACAGAGCGAGTCTGCTTTATAATAACAATGGAAAATGAGTTCCTCAGATCCACAGTACCCATTACAAAAACAGACCAGAGCCAGGGTCGGGAGTCACATTTTCATGGGTGCCCTTCTCTTTGACTTGCTTCTCTCAGTTTCCTGGCTTTGGATTGCAGTGTCAGCTAAAACTCAACCCTCTCTATACTTCTCGCTCTCAGTAAAGTCTGCCCACCCAGTTCCCTCTCTCCCCTCCATCCCTCCCTGAGAGCCGTCTGGGGAGAGAAGAGCGAGCGGAGACGCCACACTGGCCCAGATGGCTGGCGGCTAACCAACTGCAGCCAAAGGTAATCGGAAGCAGATGGGAAACCTTTCGGTGACGAGAGCAGGGGGAACAAGTTGCCTCCTGAAAAGAGGAAAAAAAAAAAAAAAAAAAAAAAAATGAGCGCAAAGCCCGAGGGGAATGAAAGAGAGACAGCAGTGTAAGCTGTTCAAGCCAGCTGGGAGAGCCATTCTTGAGTGTTAATACCCTGAACTGAGTGTGGAGGAATGATTGTGAGTGTGTAGATGTGAAAAGAGCCCTAATGTGCCTCTCATTTCCCCGAGTTTCAAACAGCATTGTGAGGGTACAGTAAAGGGAGAGCTTGCTTTAAAAAACACTGAGGGGTCTTTGTACTGTTGCTGCTTCCTTCATACGTGGAACAACTGAAAGTCTTTCTCTCTTCCCCTCCCTCAGGCTTTCTCCCAGTCATTTCCTGCACAAGCCAAACTCCCCTCCATTTTCATTACTTCTGCTCCCGCTCTCGATTTATTGTGGGGTTATTAAACTTGCAGCTTGATATCAAGTGCATTTCATTACCACTAACTCTCATATTGTTTATTTAAACGGGAGAAAGAGGGAGAGATCGGACCCCCCAATGCTGTCCCTCGGTGCTTTTTAAGTAAAGCTGCTTAAAAAGATTTGTGGAGCCTTCAAAAGATCCCCCCACGACAACATGCACGCACTGCTTTCTCGGTAAATTATTGCTCCATTATAAACTGCACCGAAACACAGCTAAATTAAGAATAAGCCGTCTCGCAGAGGTGATGGTGTCGTACATCTTCCGTGGTCTGTTGTGCAAAACTTTCCCTCTGGGCTGTATCACTTTTGCGAAAATAAAAAACGTATGTTTGTCAGCAGGCCAAGCGAGCACATACGCTGACTCTCCGCTCGGTGTTTTGCTTGGATGGGAGCCTCTGACAAGCTACGAATATCGACCATATAGCTGCAATCACGGCCAAGAGAGAGAGAGAGAGAGAGAGAGAGAGAGAGAGAGAGAGAGAGAGAGAGAGAGAGAGAGAGAGTGGACCCGAGCTGCAGACAGGCCACACAATTTCCAATGCAATCACAATTTGCAAAAGAGGAAAGAAGGGGAGAAGAAAGGGGTCGTTGTTATAACAAGGGAGAGAAAAGTTGGACCGCTCAGGATAATTAGGTGGGAATTTAAGGGTGGGCCAAATTTGCAATGTAATCAAGCCAGTGGACCCAGAAGCGTTTTGACACGTCATTTTTTCATCCTGTCATCTACTAGTGAACAGTGACTGGTGCTTTTCATATGGTGTAAAGGATGTACAGTGAAAAAAAAAAAAGACTAACTATGCTGTCCTTGTCTTTAACTGTTGCCAGGGAGAGTGGAGCTATCCGAAAACTAGCACACTAATCAAAGCCATATGACCGGCTCAAAGTAAAGTCTGTGTGGAGCGAACAGATGCTAAGTGTCCCTCAGCTTAGCTTCAAGTCTCGCTCTCCCCCCACTCTTTTTCTTTCTCTCTCACTCACTCACACACACAGACACACACACACACACACACACACTGTCTCCACTTTGATCAGAGAGTAGCTCATGAATCAGCTTTAGGTTCAGTTTATTATTTCATTAAACTGGCAGTGCGGCTTCTCTTTTTCTAATAAGACCATGAGGCTGCGGGATCAAATGGCCCATAAGACGAATGTCACAAGTCAGATGCAGTGTTTCAGACTGCTTCAGCAGCAATTATTCCCTCATAACTGCCTTGGGAAAAAAAAGTCTGATTTCAAACAGATCTCCGCATGAAACCCTGAACAGGTGATAGAAATAATACAAAGCATTGGAGTGGGGGGGGTGGGGGTGGGGGGGTATAGCTCAGACTAAACTCTCTCTGTCTGGTGTAAAGACAGAGAAAAGAGAGGCAGGCATTCCTTTCTCAATTTCCCCAAATAAACAGCGTGCAGATGAAAAGTGGGAACATAAACAGGCCGGAGAACCTCGGATGTGCTCCCCTCACTCTGAAAATGTGCCTCTCGACTCTGAAACAATATTTAGCGAGAGAGAGAGCTGACTCGACATGAAGTGAGTCAGCCAGCAGCTTTGGGCGCAGAGCGCAGATGGCAGTGGAAGGTTTTATCAAATTCAATTCGGTGCCCTTTTTTTAAAAATCTTCATTAAGGATGCCCACAGTCGAAGACCCTCAAAAAGGCTCCGTTTACTACCACAAAAGACAATCCTCACGTGAGATGCTCGAACCATAAATGTTTTGCATTTTTGCCTGAAATGACTGAAATTACTCAACTTTTAAATTAAAAAATTAAAATAGCTGCCAATGCATTTTCTGCAGATCAACTGATCGATTAATAAACTAATTGTTTGAGCCCTATTCTCTTTATCTATCAAGCTTATATAGAGCTGCAACGATTAGTCAATGAATCGATTAGTCGATCAATAGAAGATCAACTGGCAACTAGTTTGATAATCGATTAATCATTTTATAATCAAAAATGCCAAAGATCAGTTTTAGCTTCTCATATGTGATGAATTTGATGCTTTTCTTTGTCAAACATGACGGTAAACTGAAAGCGTTTGGATTTTGGACTGTTGATCAGACAAAAAGACATCTGAAGATGTCACCTTTGACTCTGGGAAACTATAATAGCCATTTTTCACTATTTTCTGACATTCTATAGATGTCAATTAACGATTAATCATAAAACTAATCTGCGGATTAATTGATAATGAAGATAATCATTAATTGGAGCCCTAAGCTTATAGAGAGTAGTGTAGTTTTTTGCGTAGCATTGATGTAGTGCAAAGGAAGGTTTGTAAATGAGCGTGGGTTGCAGAACAGTCCTGAGTTGATGTGTCGTATCAGGAGAGAAAAGTTGTGCATGTATGTGTGAGAGGTTTGACTGATGGTGAAAATCCAAAAACAAGAGAAACTCATGATATGTCTTCTGGCAACATATTCAAGCTACAAATTTATCTCTGGATAATCAGAGGATAGGATCAAAGAATACATTAATCATTCTCATAGCGTCTGGCAGCGTCCTATGGCCAAACTAAATAATGAAATAATGCATTAATACGGAATAAAACTTGACATAAAGAGTGTGGGAGGGCACGCACATCCCAAAAAAACCCTTTACAGGTGCTGGATCAAAAAGCAAACTGAAGGCAAAACTCAGACACAAGCTCTGCACACTTGCAGTGTCTCTTACCAGAAATAAAACAAAACAGAATGACGCTGCACGAAGATTAAGAATGCAAGTGCCATGTGTGGATCAGAGACTGTTTCACGATAAATAGGCATGCAAACCAGACAGAAACCTGCAGAAACCTTCACTTTCTGCAATGTAGACATCAAACCAATGTGGGACCAGAAATGTATATATATACATACAGCATATATATAGTATATACTATATGTAGAGTCAATTATAGCACATCTGTGAGTCTAAAAAGTGAGGATGTTACATATTGTTTTGTTATGTTTGTGTGATATCTTCTGCAGCTTGTTACAGATGATTATTTTCCACCAAGGAGAAGCTGCAAGTTGCTCCCCCAACCGGTGAGCGACACAATGTCACTCTTCACATGTGTACCTCATGTCTGCTGTCGGCCACATCATCCCTCCACCGGCCTGCACGCACGCACACACACACACGCGCGCGCACACACTTATACACACACACACACACACAGACTGCCCTGTCATCAGCCAATGAGGAGATCCCAGCCACAAGTAAGGGTTCTTAAGGAGAAGAGCTATCCCATGATAGATTTTAGGAGGAATACCATGCAAATGCAATAAGAAAACAATGAATCCACAGAGGAGCGTATCATGACATAAAGGAGCTTTAAAACAAACTAAATAAGTGCGATACACCTCAGTGTGCCGCATATGCATTCAAAGTTTCTGCAGAAATATTTCAGGAGAAATGAGCGCACAGGAGCTGAGAACAGCCTCCTGCCAGCATCATGTCAGCAGCGCTTTCTTTCACAGTTGTGCATGAAAAAGCAGAGAGTGTGGCCGGGCTGGTTGACCTACCTTCTCGTGTCCCCGGGCAGAAGTTTCCGCTGTGAGTCTGTCCTCTGTCCTCAGCGGCGGAGCGGAGAGGAGGCGGCGCCGGCGGGGAGACTCGACTTCTTCCACTTCCAGCAGCAGAGAGCCGCAGTGTGATGGCAAGTTACCCGCACTGCGGTCATCAAGCGTCCGGTTGCAGCTTCCAAAATAACAGTCTTGTCAAATATTTAGGGTATTAAAGGACTAAATTAACAGGTTTATTTTTGGATGGTGAAATGGATGGATTAAGAGCTCTGTAGATGTTTAATTTCAAAGCTCCAAACTGTAACAAACACAATTGCAAATGTGTGTTTTTGCATTCAGTGCACTTTTCGCAACTTATAAAACATGTACAGAAACCAAAACACTGACTTTGGAAAAGTTTAAAATAGCCCTCTGAAATATGTGCTCTTCATGTGGCCTGTTGCAGCTTTTATGTTTTTGTTTGTTTGTTTTAAGATATGAATAAAAATCCCCATGATGGATGTTCTGTGCAGCTGGTTGACATTTATAGCAGCACCAAACAGTAATGGGACTTTTCCCAATTCATTGTTTTTTCCTCTTTGCACACGCATGGGGGAAATATGTTGTAGCTGTAGCTCTTTAGCAGTCAAGGGTTTCTACCAGATGGATTATCATGTATAAAGTCTTCCTTTTGCGTGTCTGCGACACCGACCACTGTGTACGACAATCAAGATGTTTTATAAATGAAGTGAATCTAGCGGACTCCAGCTTTCAAAGGAGGGTTTGTCTAAATTTATTCTCTCACTCTTCCCTTACAGACTAAAGTGTAAATGAAAAGAAGTTAAAAAAAAACATTAAAAAGGCATCCGAAGAGTTTGTTGTTATCAGATTACAGTATTAAATCCTTATTGAGAACAGAATGATGAGCAAATGGATCCATGAATCCATTTCATTTTCTCCATATTGGTAGAAAAAATGGATATAAAAAGCACCAAAATGATGATAATAACTCCTTTTATTGTACCAGACAACATAGATGACCCTTTTTTCCCCTCAGAGCTAAACAAAGAGACACATATAGGCCTTCAACTCAAGTGCAAATTCAATTAATTAATTGTCTAAAACAGCGGCTTGGACAATTTTCCTCACACTGCTTCATAACATTGTTATCTGACTGTTTGATTTTCTGACTGATGACTACTTCTTCAAGGTCTCTGACCTGAGCCACCACTGAAATGTTAAATAAAGTTTATGGTTTTATTTTGAATGCAGAGATCTTCCTCTCCGGGTTTGTTTTGTCTAATTTTGTCTGACTTGATTCAGTGAGATGCTGCTGATTGGCTGCCTGATCTGCGACTCCGAGGAAGCAGCTGCAGCCGGCAGGGTGGTGTGTGTTTGGGTGTCTGTGTGTGTGTGTGTGTGTGTGTGTGTGTGTGTGTGTGTGTGTGTGTGTGTGTGTGTGTGTGTGTGTGTGTGTTGTGGGGGTCGGGGTGGGGGGGGGGGGGTACTGTGGTTATTACACAGGTGTTTAAGTATAGATATGTGTGTACGTGTCATCTAATGGTTATTCTGTAATAAAAAAAAGTGTTACATATAGAAGTGAGGACAGAAAAAAGTATTTTAATGTCAATACAAGTAACTAAGTTATAAAAGTACAATTTAGTTCCACAGACACACCGTAGATTTATATAATGTCATATCTGAATATAACCTAAAAGTAAAGTTAAATAACCTGCTGGATTTTAAAGAAAAAGTTTGAGATTTTGGAAATATTCTAATTTGCTTTTATTTAAAGATCCAGACATGTATTAAAGGACCAGCGTGTAGGATTTAGTGGTGCTAAGACACGTTATTTTCTTGGCCGGGACCAGTAACGTTACAGTGGTTGCCTGGCAACTGCTCAGAGCAAAATTGCTGTTTATACACTTATAATTGTTTCTACTCTTTATGCTAAGCTAAGCTAACTAACTTCAGGCTTTAGCTTTGTTTAAAGCAGGTTTGACATTTTGAGAAATACATGTTCATTTTCTGGCAGAAAGTTCGATGAGAAGATCGTTACAGCCAGAAAAGGATTAGCTTAGCACAAAGAGTGGAAAGAGAGGGAACCTTTTAAACGTAGAAATTAACGCGGTATATCTCGTTTGTTTATTCCGTACAAAAGCAAAAGTATAAAAAAGACACGTTGTGGTTTTACTAATAACGTGTTATGAGTAATTTATTGTTTGTGAGCTGTTGGACAGAGCCAAGCTAGCTGTTTCCCCCTGTTTCCAGTCTTTGTGCTAAGCTAAGCTAAGCTAACTGGCTGCTGGCTGTAGCTTCATATTACTTAGGCCTGTTTTTTTGTGGGGTTTTTTTGGACACTGTTTTCTACATTTCCTACACCCTAATTGAGGTTGTATTGTGATTTTTATCAAATGAATCAACAAAATTACAAGAACACATTAACACATTTCAGTCAAGCTGGATTCATATGTGTATGTGCCTGTGTGTGTGTGTGTGTGTATGTGCCTGTGTGTGTGTGTGTGTGTGTGTGTGTGTGTGTGTCATTGTCTCCAACCCACAGTTCCTCACAGCACCCTCCACTGCTGTCAGATCAACAGATATATCTTTGTCTCTGAAGCAACAACAACGTGAAGCAGTGAAACGTAAAAACGTAAGTAGATTTTGTAGTTGAATAAGTAGCAGAAGTGCTTTGTTTTGGCAGATAACACTTATTTCTTATGTGAAAAGCAAAAAAAATATGATACTGTGGGTAACAATATGATGAAATAAAGGCTAAAGGCCTGAGGAAAATTATCGAAACTAATACAAAAGCTTACATCGTTGAAAGTCAACAGAAAATCAAAGATCAACCGGTTAATCATTTTTTTCCTCTCCTAAATGCTTCATGCTTGAGAGTACATGTGATTCAGTTGACAGTTGTATTGGCCATCAAAATACTCAAAGTGTGTTTTTACAGTAATTCATCGCTCTGTAGAGTTTTTAATTTAATCTAAACCGAGTCTGTAAATGTACAGTAATCTTTTATATTTAAATTCTTACCGATTTCATCAAAAAAATCTCTCTTTAAAATGTTTTTTTTTTAATTTCCACATCTGTGTCTGAGCAGTAAAAAAAGAATAAAAGAGTGTGTGTACCACAGTCACAGTCAGGCCTGAGATGTTGTTGCTCTGGCTTACAAAAGTAGAGATTACATGTGCAAAATATAAATAGCTGCTTTCATTGTGCCTTGGAATAGAAAACCAAAAATGGGTAGGTTTTAACACACCCAAGAGTTTCTCGTGTGTTTTTTATCGCTTGTAACTTTTCTTGAAAATTACTGGATGTATTTTTGGTCCTGGAGGGAGGCATATCTGCAAAATGTTCCATCCACAGCCGGACGATATTGGCCTGGACAGCAGAAAGAGGAGTTCATGGACACAGCTGAGTGTTTGACAGACAATTCGAACATTACATTAAGTTTCCAATTAAGCCACAATTCACACAAAAAAAAGTGTCATCATGATTAGCACTCACAGTATGTTTTTTCATTTCCTGAACAGAAATTGTTGGGGCTTTGTTGTTCTAGGTCTTTTAGAAGCAGTATAGTCATTAAAATGAAAAATGAAATGGGCAATTAACGTCGTTGTTTTTTAAGTGCAGGTCTAAACCTGAACAAGCGCATTTTATTTGTGAAAAGTAAAACATGAATCATAACAGAGAAACACATGAAAAGAATATCATTTTTTCCATCGATGCAGGAAATTATGTTTCATTTTGGGGCATTTATGACCTTGATTTGGCCTGAAGTCCTCCTACATCTTTAGTTAAATCGTTGCTAAATCATCAGTTTGGGGAAAAATCATATCATGATTACATTATCTGTTGGTGGATGCCTACACAGTCACAAATGTTGATGTACATATCGAGGAATGCTTTGAGTTACATCACCCACGCTAACTTACTGATAGCACAACCAAAATAATCGTGACCTAAAATAACTCTTTAACAGCTAAATAGTTACAACTGGAATGTTCTTGACTTGAATCACGTAATCTACAGAAAACACAGCTTGTATTAGTTAAAGAAGCAAATAAGTGACCTCACTGTGATACTCACAGGAGGGTAAAGGAGCTAAATGTCAGCGCATGAATTAGCTGCTGAGTCTGAACGCGTTGCTAGTTGTGTTTTTACTTTCTCACTGTAAATCATTCAAGCAGATGTATTGTACTTATTTATACAATATCGACTTGATCCTGGCAGTCTGACATTGACATTAGTGAGAATTATGTGACATGTAGGTATCATGTTATAGTGAAGAGCAGCGGTGGAAAGTAAAAGTATTGTACTTACAATTTTGAGGTATAAATATATTTCCATTTTATGCTACTTTATACTTCTACGCAACTACATTTCAGGGTCAAATGTTGTATGTTTTACTTCACTACATTTTTTTAACAGCTATTTACTTTGCAAATTAAGATTTTAGAAACCAAACATGACACATCATCAGGACATGAGGCAGTTAAAATTAGTCCCACGACAAACTGCAACATTTAAGGATAAATCTCATGATATTCTATATTTTTCTTATCCCAGAAAAGACTGAATGAGCTGATCCTACTAACAAGTATCGTCTGTGCAGCCAAAGCCTGAAATAACGTATTCCTCTGTGCCATATAAACTTTTCTGCTGCTGTACAGTAAGCACTAAATGTGTGTTAATCCGCAGCTCAAAATAGTCCCCATTAAATACACTATTTACTCCTATTTGAGTAACGTTTATGAAAAGCCGCAATGCTCAACTGTTTTAGGAAGTTATTTAGCTTAAGAAAAAGAAAGTATACATTGTGTTGGTGTCACATTTTAAAGATTTACGTCTTCAGTAGGAACCAATGAGTTTGAGGCCACAGTGCCACAGACACTGTAGGTGCAGTAGGAAGTATTATAGTACTGCGAGATAGACTAACAGATTGTTGATTTTAACCTTTTCAAATGGCAAAACGAAAATGATTTCGCCAGTGTTCTCCTTGTGAGAGGACCAAAAACTCCTGCACGCTGCCGATCACTTCTACTTACTTTATTAACAACGTTTCAGTCCTCAGACCTTCATTAGAAAATTTGTTCATGAACATGAACATGTTAAAGTGAGCACAAGTGATCGACAGTGTGCAGGATTTTTTCTTTAACAGTCACAGTTTAACTCAGTTTATGATCCGAAGCACCTGCCCACAAGATTTTCTGAAGTGCAAGAACTTTGTGTTACCTGCCAGTCTCATCCTTTAAAGTACTGCTTATATATTTGAGCATCAATAAGTACTTACTTTAGGGTAATACTTACTTACTTTAGGGTTGCTATGCTAAAATCTGTGCATTTACTTAAGCAACTAGTGAGTTTTAGCCAAGCTTAATCACAAACTATTTTCTTGGTAAGGAAAGCTGTTTGCCTGAACTTGAGCTTGTGTTGTCATTTGAAGAGAGTTTATTGTCCGTAGAAGTGAAAAGAGAGATTGTATTATCTGCTGTGTTTGGCTACTCAAGCTGAATCGATGGTTTCACTCAGTTCTTCTCGCTTGACAAAACCTCTCCATCACTGACATCAAGATTGATCCCCCAGGACAGTGAATTCTCTAAACACGATCAGGTTTTTGCTTTGTATTTAATGAAATTTACTTTGCGCCTGAGGGGGCTGAGAGGACCGAAATCACGGCAGAAAAAATTCACCTTCTCTTTGCTTTGGAAAACAAGCACTTCAGTCTGTGGATGTTAGCATGTGTCATTTATGTACTCCTCCACTTGTTGACTCATAGGTCATTTTCCACTGCACACTGGGTCACTATCGGCTTACTCTGCCGTACTTCATTTACAAGACTATGTTTTTTTATGCATAATGAAGGATTTATATGCTCCAAGCAGCCAGTTTGTGTCTTTTAAATGATCTTTTGAAGAAAACAGTCCCTGGCTCTGTATTAAAGATACCACGCAACTCTGTTGGTTCAGTGCTGGCTCAGGGACTGTGTCATGTGTCACCTCATGTCTCTCCAGTCTTTGCTTTTTGCAGCCCATGATATACAATTAAAGTAGAACAGTCATAAAACTCCTATTTTCAAAAGAACGTGAACCCGGGCCGAGCCTTGGCTGCTGCTGCTGGAAGTTTTAATGTCTCATTGGAAAACTGTCAACATTATGGTTAGTTTGGCCACATATTATAGCAGCGTAGCTAATATTCTTGTCATAGTGTGTTAGGGGGGATTGTTAGTTTGTAATTAAATTCACTTTCTCTTTCAGTTTAAGTCTGTTCAAGTAATACCACAGGACCTGCTGATCAATTACTGGGAACCTAAATAAAAGAAAAAAAACTATTATTTTCATTATTGATTGACCTCTAGATAATTTTTAATCATTCCATTAATTGTTTGGTCTATAAAAAGTCTGACTAACAACTTACAATCACATAAAACAGAGAAAAGAGCAAGTCCTCACACACTATAACTGACTTTACAATTAATCAGTTCTCAAAATAGTTGTCGATTACTTTCCTGTCAACCATTACTTTCATCACTACAGGGAATATCGCAGACCTTTAAATTCAGTAAAAAACTACCATAAATCCCCCATCGACACACTTAAACATGTTTTCCACTTGATAGATTTGAGAGCTGTTTACTTTAAGACTAGTTTTGGCTCAGCAAAGTGATTATGTGATATATTATGTGTCTTTTTATAGCAACACAGACAAATGCTTTACTCAAATAGTTTTCAGCCACACTAACAGCGCTATGGATGGCAGTTTCTGTCACCACTTTGTTACACACTGACTTTTCTTCTATTATGTGAAGGAAGACATCTAACCACACAAATCTACAAAAATGTCA
This sequence comes from Scomberomorus guttatus, assembly GCA_038419695.1. Lineage (NCBI taxonomy): Eukaryota > Metazoa > Chordata > Actinopteri > Scombriformes > Scombridae > Scomberomorus > Scomberomorus guttatus. The sequence goes on along the minus strand of CM076454.1, from coordinate 23,362,379 downwards.
ATGACAGCACAATAAAGTTAGAGACTTATTTCCGTTGTGGTCTTCGATGGAAAGTTGGAGGTGATAGGGTGACAAACCAAGACATTTAATAACAATATAATCATCACCAGTCTAAGCCAAACATCTAAAAATTTTAATTAAAACAGTCACATGCAAATTTCAACTAGGATGGTAAGATTATACTTCCACGTTTTCCATAAACTATAATTTGTCTTTAACATATCGTGCTGACAAGAACCCAAGCCGAAGACAAATCGTGCAATCTAGCATAGTGGGGTATCACTTTGTCCAGACAGCGGGGTCTGGAAGTCTTTGTTGTGGTGAGAGGAGGGTCAAGCCACAGTGGAGTCTTACTTCTTGTGGCAGCTTTGTGTTTCTGCTCGGTTGTCCACTGTGCATGTGGGAAGCAACACAGCTATATAGCCAGGAAGCTGAGGTTTTCACAGCTTTTTTCAAACCTCAGATTATGATAGGCATAATCTTAATCTTAATGTCAAATGGTTCAGGTTTAAAAACACACAAGAAGACAAAGTCAGCAAAACCTGACTGATAAGTTTCCAGGACACTGTGGCAGAAATTTTTAGCTGTCATTTTTATAAAGCTGGTTGCTGATATTCAGTGTATAATACCTTTAGATGCCTATAACCTTTTCTTATTTCTTCACAGTTTGATGTGATTATTTTACAATCTCAACCCTTATTGTGAGTACTTCACAGAACAACAAAACAAACTTTCCACGAGCTGATGTGTGCAGACGTATTCTTGTCAATTTCTGTTTTAAACTCCCAACAGGCATTTTCCGCCTGCTATCACATAACCGTTCCCCGCTGCAGACAAAAAAACGGCTTGATTCTAATCTTATCTTTATAGCTTCACCTCTACTGAAAGCTTATATCAGATTCCTAACTGACACATCTCATTGTGCATAAGGTGTTAACAGTGTAGTGGGATACATTCTCCCCAAAATGTTGTCCTGTTATGAAGGGAAAACTTGCAAAACTTGAGTTTCTGAAGCAGAGGGAATGATCTAGAACCAAAAAGCACCTGTTCAACAGTAGAGCGTGATGCTGGAGAATGGAGGCTGTGAGGGCGGACTGCAACTTCCTGTTGTGGCTTTTGTCACCAGTTTGTTAATCTGCAAGCCTCATGCAGTCTCAAACGGTGGGTGCTTCTCGCTAAGTATCTCATCCAGATGCCTGACGCCTCACATTTTGTGTCTGCATTGCTGACAGTCCTGGAAAAACATTGTTCTGTAAATTTTATCCTGGTGTAACATAGTTGGGAGCAGAAGAGGAGGTGAGGTTCTCAGGATGATGTGTTTTTGCTTTTTAGAAAAGATTTGTAGTGTTGAATACTGTGTTTCAAATTGCAGCTGCTTTGTAATTTGGCTGATGACATTTTAGGCTTGATTGAGCAGACTGAGGAGAGTGACAGATACAGACTGGCTGAGGGGCTGAAAGGTCAGGGGTCACATGCATTGGTCCACTGAACAGAATATTCCTTATAACTTTCAGCCTTCTTTAAATGCAATAATTGCTTAAATGCTGATAATTTCCCTCTTTCCATGTCTATCTCTAGTTTCTCTCCACCACTTACATCCACGACTCCAAGCCAAAGTCCATCTCGTCTCTCCCAGGCCTCACCATGTCCATCGACCCTGCGGCTGAGCTGCCTTTCTTCTACGGCAGCATCAGTCGCTTGGACGCTGAGCAGCATTTGAAGCTGGCTGGGATGGCCGACGGCATCTTCTTGCTGCGGCAGTGTCTCCGCAGTCTGGGAGGCTACGTCCTCTCTGTTGTGTGGAACCTGGAGTTTCACCACTACCCCATAGAGAAACAGCTGAATGGGACTTACTGCATTACAGGAGGCAAGCCCCACTGTGGGCCTGCAGAGCTCTGCGAGTTTTACAGCAAGGACCCTGACGGGCTGGTGTGCACCCTAAAGAAACCCTGTCTGCGCTCTCCAGATACACCGATACGGCCCGGTGTGTTTGACAACCTGAGAGAAAACATGCTGAGGGAGTATGTGAAGCAGACTTGGAACCTGGAGGTGAGGTGCTGCTTAGAGAGCAATATTTTCAGTTACTGTCTCAAAGAGGGCTGTGTTGTATCATCATCAAACATTAAATACATGAGCTGGATTTTACCAGTTAAAGGGGTGATTCACTCAAATTACAGAAAACACTTTCTCACTTACCTCTGGTGGTATCTAGCCATGCAAATACTTTCATTTAATGTGTCCAGACTTTTAGTCTTAGAAATTTAGTCTCTTAGATTTCTGCTGCCACCCTAATACAATGGAGGCAAAAATGATCATCTGCAACATTTCTTTTCATCAGTTTCTCCTCATTACTCTGGATTATCTACAGAACACACTATCAGCTGTTTGAATACAGACTATTTCTTCAGTAGTTCCAGAGAAAAGTTTTCACAGCGAGGTGAAAAATATCTAACTGTAATTTTGGTGAACCAACCATTTCTTTGACTGAAGAAACAGAAATAAACTGAAGAAAAAATTGACAAAAAATGTTTGTAATCATATGACAGCAGCTGAAATAGCAGTCTCACACATTAAAGAAAAAAGACAGACAAAAGTCCCAATGTTTTACTGAAACTTGAACAAAACACACCATCACAAACCTGTCAGAGTAAATGCAGTCTCATTTGAACTATCCGAAATATCCCAAAGACACACACAAATAAGTCGAATCTCCAAGTGATTTTTTTGTAAATTGCACCTTTGTATTGTATTTTTTTGTGTGTCTTACGGGTCACCAAAAGAACCAAACTGATGATTTACCCAGTTTGAGGTCTGGTCTTCTGAAGTGCCACTACAGACTGTCTCCTGCTGCAGCCACACACTGAGACCAGTAGACTTTTATCACTGGTGGTCTCCAAATAAACAGCCAAACTAGCTCCAGGTGTATGTGCACTTGGCCTGTAGCTCCCAGCAGGCACCAAAAGGAGCCAAAAGGATTGTAGCTGTTTGTCTGCCATAACACCTCTTATCCCCCATGCACCACATTTGACACCCTACGTGGGTGAGCAAACTGCAAAAAATGAGCAATGGTTGCAAACTGTGATGTTTTCCTTTTGCAGATTACCACATTACAGTAACAGTACATTCTGAGAATGGGGTTATAAATTTGGACTGTACATAAAAGACAATAAAATTTGTCAATTGGTTTAAATGTGTGCATTGTCTGTTGATTTATCTGTTTCTGTGTCGGTTTTCCTGCTCAGGGAGAAGCCATGGAGCAGGCCATCATCAGTCAGGCTCCTCAGTTGGAGAAGCTGATCGCCACTACGGCCCACGAGAAGATGTCTTGGTATCACAGTAAAATTTCCCGACATGAAGGTGAGAGGCGGCTTTACTCTGGAGTACAACCAGACGGCAAGTTTCTGTAAGTAGCTCACGGTGATGTTGTCGTGTCTGTCACTTCTTTCAGTCAACCTCTTAAGGTTAAAGGTGCCTTTTTCAAGGAACAATGCTTTTTGTTTTTCAGGGTGAGAGACAGAGAGGAGCCTGGCACTTTCGCACTCTCCATGATGTATGGAAAAACAGTTTACCACTATCAGATCCTCCAAGACAAGTCAGGAAAATACTCCATGCCAGAAGGAACAAAGTTTGACACTATCTGGCAGGTAGGTTATCTGTCACTTCTGCTGCAGCTGATGGCCTTTTTCTGAATTTCAACTGAACTTTCTGTCCATCTCACCAGCTGGTTGAGTACCTGAAGATGAAACCTGACGGCCTAGTGACTGTTCTTGGGGAGGCGTGTGTCAACAGCAAAGCTGCTGCAAGTACTGAACATCTTTTTTTATTTCCTTTTTTCAATTATATCATATTATATCATCATGACACTGCTGCACCTGTTTCCAATTCATGTTTATATGTAACATGCAGTCCTGCTTACTTTAATTTTGTTTTAATTATATTTACTAATGAAATCCGTCTTATAACCTTTCAGAGACACCAAGTCTTCCAGCAACAGTGAGTATTGACCATATCCCGCAATATTCCAGTCAGCATATTTTTCTTTCTCTCTCTGATCCATTGTAATGTAACTCTTGCAGAGGAGGATCGGCGCAAATGGATACACACCGCCACCTCGAGGTCAGTCGCCTACAGTACAACACTTCACAGTTACTGCAACACCATTTCACACACAGTATTAGCTGCTCTGTTAAATGCAGAGGCTGCAAAATAAGTTTGAGATGATAATGAATTTATTTTGCGTTCAAGAATTCAAGAATATTGCTGTGAATAAAGCAAAACAAACTCAGTTTAATAATTAAAAGTATTCATTAACTTAATAAATTAGAGATTATAAATGAGCCTTAAAGGATTGTCTTAAAGGATCCAGCTGTTGTGATGTAGAATCCTATCAACACATACAGAACTGCATATTTACACCATAGGGTTTGTGCTTTTACTGTTTAGCTGCTGCAATGGCCTCGAGTCCAGCTACCGTGGTGTCTGCAGATCGAGATGTTCTGCCGATGGACTGCGATGGGTTCAACCCTTATCACAACCCGAATGAAGTGAGGAAGTTTAACATCCAGAGGAACCAGCTCCTGATTGACGAGGTGGAGCTCGGCTCTGGGAACTTTGGCTGCGTCAAGAAGGGAGTCCTCAAGACCGATACGTGAGGACTGAAATATTATTGCTGAGATGGAACCTTTAACATATACCATAATCCTCTGACACCAGTGGCATTATCTTAGAGAGGAGATAGGTTTTTGTATATGTACTGTATATGCATCATGTTACACTTTTAGTGAACCCAGTGCCCCTCCAGATTGCAAGATGGGATTGCACGTGTTCATATACCATCCTTAAAGGTCAGATGTTCATTCCAAACTCTATATGGTTGTTTTCCCTCAGGGGCCAGATAGACGTAGCCATCAAAGTGCTGAAGAGTGACAATGAGAAGCTGGTGAAGGAGGAGATGATGAGAGAGGCAGAGATCATGCACCAGCTGAGCAATCCCTTCATTGTCCGCATGCTGGGGCTGTGCAATGCAGAGAATCTGATGCTGGTCATGGAGATGGCCTCCGCGGGACCTCTCAACAAATTCCTGTCCGCCAAGAAGTATGTTCCAGTTTACAAAAAAAATCTGAAACATTATCAGAGGAAAGATTTATGAAAGGGAGTCAAACATGTAGAGGGAGGGATTAATACAATTCTGAATATGATTACTATGTTATGAATATGAATGTATTTAAAACTAATGATCTGATTAACTTTGCACATTACTGCTATCAACGCACCTGTCTTTCTCTCTCGTTACCTGATCCAATCTTTGCAACCACCTGACAAACCAAACATGATGAGCTCATACTGCATCCACTTTGAAGACACACTGGAAATCATGAATATATATTTGCATTTCACTTCACCTCCATTTGATGACCACACAACCAGCGTCAGTGAAAATTGATTTGGGTATAGCGTGGTAAAACAGTTGCAGCAGCATTGTATATAGGCAGACATATAACATATCATACAATAAATAATATTTCAAGGTGGGTTGATGACTGCTGATGATTTAGAGCTCATCATTTCCAGTTAATGTAGATTTTGGTACAGTATCAAATATTTCTTTCTTATATATGTAATCATCTTGCAATGAGGAGAATCTGAGTACCTAATTTCACAAATGTTATTGTATTGCATTGGGAACCAGTAACATACAAACACGTGTAATCCTTAGACACTTGATTTGAATGAGGAAGACTCATTTTCTTCAGATTTTTGTCATGATCAGTATCATTGTTCCCGCAGGGATACTATAACTGTGGTGAACATTGTCAACCTGATGCACCAAGTGTCGATGGGAATGAAGTATCTGGAGGAGAAGAACTTTGTGCACAGAGACTTAGCGGCTCGCAACGTCCTGCTGGTCAACCAACAGTTCGCCAAAATCAGTGATTTTGGGCTCTCCAAGGCTCTGGGAGCAGATGACAAGTACTACAAGGTACAATTGTTGCACTGCAAAACCAAGTGACAGAAATGCAGAATTACTGAAGGGTTGGGGGGCACGGCAGCTATCAGCATTGCAGCTAACACAAATAGATAGTGTATCTGAAATTGATTGCTTTTCTGAGAATTACTGACCTCTTGCACAAGTATTGACTCCCTATCATCCCTAAAGTGTTACCCGCTCTGTGCAAACTAGAGTAAACACTCCATTGATTTCCTTTTTTCTGGTTTACTGACCCATATCTGGAATGAATGTAGGTATCAGAGGAAGGAATCCCTGACTGTATGTAAATAATATAAAACTGGACACTTAGAGTTGGTAGATATAAGTCAACAATACTTTTATCGAGAAATATTTACTCTACACAGCACCGTCTAAATCATCCTCTCCTTCTACTTTGAATACAGTATGTTGACCAGTATATCAATATTAATGTTGGCTGCTTTTCTTGAATCATTTATATGCTGCTTGTCGTCGTGCATGTTGTGTTGTATAGGCTCGTACTACAGGTAAATGGCCACTGAAGTGGTACGCCCCAGAATGTATAAACTTCCACAAATTCTCCAGTAAAAGTGATGTCTGGAGTTTTGGTATCACCATGTGGGAGGCCTTTTCCTACGGAGGGAAACCTTACAAGGTACTGAAAATTTCTGCAGAACTCAAATCCATCAATCGGTGACACTACAAATGGGCTAGATCACAGAATTCATGCAGGTTTGTCTCTGATCATCTTTATCTGTCCCAACTTTGCCAGAAAATGAAAGGACCAGAGGTGATTCGCTTCATTGAAAGCGGGAATCGCATGGACTGTCCAGCAGTATGTCCAGAACGAATGTACGCAGTGATGAATGAATGCTGGACTTACAAGTAAGAAACTGACTGAATCATGTTGCATTTGCATATGTTTGAGAGTCTGTCGGCTTTAGACAGCACTGTGATGCACTTTATCTCTTGTGACATTACTTCCATCAATCACAACCATTCAAACAGCTGTTGTGGGCCCTTCTCTCTCCTCTCTCACCAGGCACGAGGACCGTCCTGACTTCAAGAAGGTTGAGGAGTCCATGAGGTCGTACCATTACTCCATATCGAACAAGGCCAAGCCTGAGGAAGCTGTGGCCGCTGCTGAGCCTATCGAGTAGACAGAAACAAGGAGCATTCTGTCCCACGGCTGCACAAAGCATCCATTCAACTGGCCATTAAACAACCAAAACAAAGAGCTTTTTATGAACAGTGCACACTGACCAGCTTCAACTACAGTACCAATACAGCGAAACAGGCCTCAGTGACAATAAATGTGCATTTGTAAATGGATGTAAATTAGTGTTACAGCCTTGTAAGGAGGATTTCTATCTGTCTGTGTGTCATGGTTTGAATGTTAGTGTCTACGTCTTTACATCAATGAACAAACTAATTTTATCTCCTGGCATTTTGGAGTGTATTGTTTTTTTTATGCCTAATGAAGTAGAATTCATTCACTTCATGTCCTTTCAAAATGTCTATAAAGTCAATTATTTCAAGTAATGAATATTGTGTTAGAAATTCTGGAGGATGTCTTGAATACATTTTTGTTTGCTTTCACACACAGATAATCAAACTAAAAAGGAAATTTAACCATTTTTATTTACTGATCACACATTAAGTGTTATGAATACTCATGTAAACAACAAAAACTGCAGGTTAGAACTTAAGGAATACTATGTGTGATTTTAAAAAACAATGTATAGACTCATACAAAAATAATCCCTCTCAATCATCAATTATGACCCAGTTGAAGTGTGTGGTGGTGTATAGATCTTATATTTTCTTATTATTTCGGGGCTTCTGGGTGTCAACCTTTGGGCAGTGGGTGTGTAGCCCCAGCCAATAACAGCACGCAGGGTGTGAGGTCAGGACTCGTAGCATAGCAACCAGGTTCCATGGCTGTCTCCGTCTCTCTCCTCTGCTCTCTGTCTGTGTGTCTGTTTGACTGAGGGCAGGGCTGAGCTCCCCACTGACACGCAGAGCAGAGAGGCCACAGCTGACAGGATGAAGCTCTACATTCACACAAAATGCTGCACCTTCCCACAGCGTGTGGGTGTGTTTATTTGTGCTTTAGAACGTAACCACAGAGGGTGAGGCTGAGCTTCAAACACACATGCACACACAGAGCAGAGCTACATTCACATCAAATCCAGTAATGTGGTACCTTCACCTTATTTGTGCTTTAGTGTCATTGCTGGTGTCGTTGAGCCGGGGAGGGGGGCGAACTTTGAATGTTGTGTTTACAAACAGCAACCAACAAATCCCGCATAGTATTCCTTTAAGTTCATGAATATACTACATACAATATATGATATTTGTTTTTGAGATACCACAGAATAAAAATGGTAGACTGTGTATAAATATGTAAAATCAATCAAGTATTAAAAAATAAAATTGCCTGTCTGTTAGTCTTTATTCTATCAATGAGATAGTTGAAGACAAATGTATTTAAGGTTTCTACTTGACTGAACATGATTGTTGGGTCTGTCTGCTAAAACTTCCTTCAAATCCTGTGGTAGTTACAGCTGAGGTGCAAAGCTGAATGAAAAGATCAAATAGTAACAATGTGCTGACACCACACCACTGGAATCATTTTTAATGTCTAATAATTAATTATTCTTGTTGTTGACAGTTTTTCTCTGCAGTACTGACTTATTTAGGGATTGTAACTAGGCCGTTTGCATTTCAAAAAGCCTGCAGAACCCAAAACTATAATAATATATAATATGTTTAGAATCTGAAGGCAAGTTTTATGAGACTTTACCTAAAATATTCAACAAGATATGACTTAATATGCAATTATCAATAATCAGTAGTATAAGGGTCGTCATTGCAAGATTTTCATGGAAAACAGGCCGATGGCTTTGTTGAAATATAGAAAAAAGAAAGAAAACAAAACTTTAAAAACAAAGCAAAAAAGGAAAAGGACAAAAAACAAAAAACAAAGGAAAAAACACACACACACAAATGCACACTCTAACACAGTGTGTTAGTTCACACTAAGTGGCATCCTTTCACAGAGCCCAGTGGAGCGTGCTGGTGCGACTCTGCTCTCAGGCTCTACTGATGGAGGAAACTGCTGCTCTGAGATGGACAACATGGACGTCATGGTGGCGATGGGGAGCAGGTGAAAGACAGAGTGCAGAATTACAATGATATTTAAAGAGCAGCACCAAGAGTCTGATTGGCTAGAAGAACGTGGCTAGAAAGATCATTGGTCAGGTGTGGTGACATCAGAATTGAGAATAAAGGGATTTTGACAGCGTGGAAGTGTGAATGAAGGGATTTTGGCAACGTGGGAAAGTGGAAGTGATGGAGAAATAGAACAGAAGGAAATAGCAACGTTCACCCATGATATTTAAGGGCAGAGTGTGATGATAGAGATCTTCCTTATTGAACTTACGGCAAAGCTTCATTTCAATAAGGAGAGATCAATTCAAAGTGAATAACAATGTTTATTGTGATAAGCAACCCAGAGATTTTATCAATTAGACTCAGTCGATGTGAAGCATCTTCATAAGCGTAGGCCCTTAATAAGATAAGAGACAGGACAGGATCCCCCAAAATAAATGAAAGAATTCTTACCATGCCGTGGATGATCCAATCCTGAGAGAAGATAAGGAGAATATCATGAAACAACATACCAGACAATTACACAGCAAACATAATTAGCGACAGGAGTGATTCACCTACATTTGTCCTTTCTTATTATTGTCAGTCATCTGTAAAGCACTTTGAATTGCATTAACCTGTACGAAAGGTGCAATATAGCACACAGTACATAGTGCAGCTCTACTACACAGAAATGTAGATTACTGTCCCTTTCTTACACTGTTATGTTTGTGTTTTATGTTTAATGTTAATATTTATTACTTTTTCTGTTGACATCTAGACCACAATGAATTCCTTGTATTCCTTGTAAGTTCCTTGATTCTTCTGATATAAATAAAGTTTGTTTGATCGAGTGTATATGACTTAGCTGGGTCATTTATTAGTAATTATTTCTTCAGACCCTATAACTATGTTTTAAAACAAAAATAATCCCATTTTATAGAATTAAAAAATATTAGCAATAAAGTCAACTGTCTAAAACATTAAAACTAATGGATCCACAGAGGATCTATTTCAATACATTTTAATTAAATGAATAATTAATTAGGAGAAAGGAAGGAGAGAAGAGGAGGGAAGGACAGGAGACTAAATTTTTCATTTTAAAAATCCTCATGTGCAGCAATCACACGATAAATGGTTCGTCAGGCTGCCACTCAATAATGACACATCAAAGGAAACTAATGTGAGCTGCACACTGAAGGCCTCATAACACCGGAAGTTCTTGAATTTCCCTTCAAAATAAGGACCATCCCTTTTAGCCAGTAGATCTGTTGTCTGTTTGCAGTGGTGACGTCAGAACCAACATCCATTGATTAAAAATGAAAGGTTATAATACAGTGGAAAAATATTACATTACAAGTCAAAGTCCTGCACTCAAAATCTCACTTACATAAAAGTAAATAAGTATAAGTGGTAAAATGTACTCAAGCATCAAAGTGTCATCCCTAAATCCCTAAAATTGAAAATCAACAATAAATTGAAACTTTCTGGAAGATCCAGAGGAAACAATGTTGTATTTGCTGAAAAATCAATGTTTTAGATTTTCATCAGACAAGAGCAATATTTTTCTCTTCTCAAGTTGGATGTGAAATCTCAGTAAAGAGGCTCATATCCACACCTGGCTGTAAGATTTAGTGTGTTGGGTTTTTTATGATCCTTTTAACTTATGTAAAGAGTCTTTGAGTACCTTCAAAAGCGCTCTATATATAAAATGTATTATGATTTTAATTGCTGTGGTTTAAAAAGTATGATATCCCCTCTGAAATGAAGATCTAGTAGTGAAAATCTACTGAAGTGGAAAAACGTGAACAAAGTAGCGTCACCTCAAAATCGTGCTAATGTTGATGATGATGTTGGCTACGTCCTCAAAGACAACCATCTAGCTTACCAACAGGAGGTAGATGGCTTTGTCAAATAGTTTAATGAATACCACTTAATTTTAAATATAAGTAAGTACCTCAGCGTCCTTTTGGATAATAGGCTGGACTGGAAAGAGAACACCACTGCCATCTGGTGGATCCATTATTGGCTTGACCCCTGACTCGCTAGAAGTGATGATCGAGCAGAAAATGGGTAGGAAGCTCAAGAGTGTTACGCAAAATGTGGATCAACAAGCTGAAGAGCTCTTTTAGCAACAGGCTTGTTATGTGCAGGTGCTATTCAGAGAGATTCAGTAAGTCCTGTGTACCTTCTGTGGTGAAGTTTTTTAATGAACATTGTCGTTGGCTGTCACTGTCAATGTTGACAGTGATGATCTGATGTTGATGTTGGTTGTACTGAGGATTGTGATAATGTTGCTGTCCATGAATATGTTGATGTCATATATAACCTCTAACATATACTAGTGCAGTATATTATTTATCGTATCGTATCGTATCATATCATATCGTATCATATCGTATCGTATCATATCGTATCGTATCATATTGTATCTAGGGCTGGGTATCATTTAAAAAATTACCAGTACCAATACCAATAACAATAGAGTACTTCATTTGATACCCAAATGCAGGTACTGTTAGTTGTACAGTTTTAATACTACTTGGTACGGGGTTACTTTGGTTGATACGGTAAAGGTATTGAGTACCAATACCCAGGCGTATCATATTGTTTTGTATCGTACCGTATTGTATCGTATCATATTATATTGTATCATATTGTATTGTATCGTATTGTATAGTAGTGTATCATATCATATCGCATTGTATCATATTGTATCATATCGTATTGTATCATATTGTATCATATCGTATTGTATCATATTGTATCATATCGTATCATATTGTATTGTATCATATTGTATTGTATTGTATTGTATCGTATTGTATCATATTGTATCATATTGTATCATATCATATCATTTTGTATTGTATCTTATTGTATCATATCATATCATATCGTATTATATCGTATTGTATTGTATTGTATTGTATCGTATTGTATCATGTTGTATCGTATCATATCATATTGTATTGTATTGTATCATATCGTATCATATCATATCGTATTGTATAGTATTGTAATGTATTGTATCGTATTGTATCATCATATTGTATCATATCATATTGTATAGTATTGTAATGTATTGTATCGTATTGTGTCATATCATATCATATCATTTTGTATTGTATCTTATTGTATCATATCATATCATATCGTATTGTATAGTATTGTAATGTATTGTATCGTATTGTATCATCATATTGTATCATATCGTATTGTACAGTACCTGAATTCATGTAGTTTGTTAGTTCCCACTTCTGTTCATCAGTATATTATTTTGGAGCAGATAAAACATTAATGGTATTGTTATTTGGCGCACACTTCTCTTTGATCATATCTTTATTACAACTTTATTACAATTCATAACAGAATTGTTGTAGAGCCTAAATTAAGGACTCCATTATTTTCAAAGTCGGTACCGGAAGTTGCTCTCACAGGCTCGAGCTTGATGTCGGTACATTTCGTTTGGCAGGGAGGAGTCAGCCGTTAGTTTCTTTATTAAAGTGACATGTTTATTGAATTAACAGTAATTCCACAACATGAATCGCACCGTGTCTCCATGATGTAGTCTGCGTATGTCGTTGACGTAACGCTATTGATCGGTAACCATATAATTTTCGATAAAATATCGAAGGAAACTGGCGGAACAGGAAGGCGGAACAACAAGTAAGTTCGCGAAAGTGGCTTTTTTCAACTGTGCGATTTCGTCACCGTTTGATCACCAGTCTGAAAAAACGTCTGTTTTTAGTCGGTTTTATGTACAATGTGATGTGAATTAAGTGGGAATGATGTGGATATGTGCTGCCTTTTGGGGGATTTTTAGCTGTTTTCCTGAGCAACAAGTCCGACCGAGTTAGCTAGTCACGTCATATAAACTTGGTACAGTCGTCATGTGCCCTGCTGTTTAATCTCTTGGCTTTTATCTCGGAAAATAGGTTAAAACTACATAAAGTTACAGTAAAGATGAAGTTTACATAATTAAACGGAGGTGTACGTTAGTCTAGTGTGGTCCTGTTATATTAGTAACAACCGGTTTGACTTTATTTATAGTAATTCCGCAGATTCTTAGTTTCACGGCGGCAGTTGGTGCCTGAAATAGGAAATGAGTCATGTTCACTATAAGGCCATGCATCGTCTTTAATGCAAGCTTTCCTGTTTCACTTCTGTCTTACCTGAGATGATGAGGTCAAAGGGGAATTCAGGTTGTCTTTAATCTATTTGAGTCGACCTCCTCAGGCAGCCATTGAGTGGTAGATAAGGTAAACTTTAGTAAAATTGTAAACTTTCCTGTATTTAATGATGAGAATGACTTCTTGATTCAATCAAACATACTGTATATACACTCAAACGCTTATTTATGCTCATGTACTTTAAATTTATGGCTTAATCTTACATTGATCTCCATCTTTCATGCCAGCTCTCAAATATTATGAATTTAAGTTTTCTATTAGAGCCCAAGAAGGTGGGTAAGAGGATTAAACACTTCACTGCATCCCTGCATGCAAGTTTAGGCTCAAGACAATGCAAAAACTGGGACACGCATGCAAATGTTGTGTAATTTCCCCACAAACTACAATGTATTTATATATTTAAAGATCCCCTTCAGATATGTTTTAAGGTGAAGATATAAATACTCTACTTTGAATAATAATTTGTGTCTATTGTTTTTCCATAAAATAGTTCCGTTATCTTGTTAAAATACTTAAAATTACATCTCCTCCTTCTCCCTCATTAAATATTCCAGGATCTATGAATAAACAAATATTTTTTTTATTTCAGATGTTTAACTGCTGGACATAAAATGTCTCCTTGTTTACTGTAAAGTCTATTCTCAGTGTTTTTGCACTGGAGGCTTCAAGTTTCCACATCGCACTTGTATAAGTTGAATATTGGACCATGATTGGCTTCCAAACTATTTGTGATGTCATAAATCCTGCTCGTAGGCCCACCACTTAAAATCATATTTTCAATGAGCACAGAGAAACTTTCCTTCTTCAGCAGATAAATGTAAAAACAGCCTTCTAGTGTCAAACTCTGCACATACTGCACATCATTCTGCAGTGAAACTCAAACATCCATCTGTAGGATCACAAAGAAAAACATATTTTTGAGTGGAGGGGGACTTTAATAAGCTTGAGAGATTGTAACAGAGCAGAACTAATCAGTTGACCAATTGATAAGGTGATCAACAGAGTATAAATCTAACTATTTTCTTAATCAGTTAATCTTTTAAGGACTTTTTCAGACTTGAAAGCTGAACTTTACCTGGTTGCAGCTTCTTAACTGGTAGGATTTGTTTGTCTTTTGATAGTTAATAGATAATTTATCGGAGTTGTGGACTGTGGGAGATTGTGGTAGGCATTTTATCTACCAAATGAATAATTGATTAATAAGGAAAATAACTAGAAGATGAATTGATAATGAAAATAAATTGTTAGTTGCAGCTCTAGATTGTAATATTTTGTAAAATATAAGGAATTAGTGTTTTCTAAAAATCAGGCTTAATAGAAATTATGCATTTCAATTAAAATCTGCAATGTGCATCTACTAATCAAACTTTAACTCTTTTTTTCCTCTCCTCTCTTTTTATCATACGCAGGATCACACACTGAGGCAAAACAAATAACAAAAGACAGTCCATAACAAAAACTCTGCACTGGTTGTTTACACAACCTTTTGACTGCTTCCATTTCAACAGTAAATAATTCACCAGAAGCATTCAAACAAATCGCCCGCCACCACCACATGCGACCATGTCCATGGCCCTGAAACAAGTCTTCAACAAAGACAGGACATTCCGGCCCAAGCGCAAGTTTGAGCCCGGGACGCAGCGCTTCGAGCTGCACAAGAAGGCCCAGGCGTCTCTGAACGCGGGGCTGGACCTGAAGCAGGCCGTGCAGCTGCCCCACGGGGAGGACCTCAACGACTGGGTGGCTGTCCACGTGGTCGACTTCTTCAACCGCATCAACCTCATCTACGGCACCATTAGCGACTCCTGCACCGATCAAACCTGCCCCGTAATGTCCGGCGGACCCAAGTACGAATACCGCTGGCAGGACGAGCACAAGTACAAAAGGCCGACTGCCCTGTCGGCCCCCAAATACATGAGCCTGCTCATGGATTGGATCGAGGTACAAATCAACAATGAGAACATCTTCCCCACTAACGTCGGTAAGTGTTGTGATTAGCTGCAGATGGTGTGTGATGATCCAGAATTAGGTCGCAGGCTTTTTGGTTGTTGCCACCATTTTCCACTGCAAGAAACTGTCTTACCTTGGCATGCTAAAGTTATAGAAGTCATGCTGTAAAGGATCTCAATGGTTCAAATCAAATGTCTTTAAAATGAAACAAGTACTGAAGTCATCTTGTGTGTAAACCGAGCCACCACCCATTCATAGAGTCCTCATGTCACATGTAAGGTTGTGACCAGTCATGATTTCTATTGTCAATTCTGCAATTTCAAGTTATCTAGTCCATAACATTGATAAATGCTCATCTCAAGTCACAAGAGTTCACAGTGATGTCTTATAATTGCTTATTGTGAAAAACCCCAAAGGCAACGATGATATTAAAACAGAGAAAAACAGCAAATTCTCATATTTGAGATGCTGTAACAAGCTAATCTTTGGTATTTTTACTTAATAAATTACTTGATCAATCTTCCAAAATGTCACCAATTAATTTTCTGACAATAGACTAAACAAGTCAGCATGATCCACAAGAGGGACCAAAAGTCATGTAGAAAAAATAAAACAAAATGAGATACAGACACAATTCTTCAGAGTGACGACATTTAAAATTTAAAGCCACAATGGACAACTAAAAGATGTTTTAGATTAAACCTGCAAGGCCACATTTATTACATTACATACAGTGTTTGCAAACATTGCACACTATCTTCTGTTGCCATGGCATTCTTGGTTTTCTGTTATCTTCGTCTGTAGCTCAGTGCACGTGTGTTTTGCTGTTGCTCGGGATCTGACTAACAACAGAAACATCCAAGCAATGGATTTAAAAATGGGTCACACAATGCACAGCACGCTATGAATAGAAACGACCTCTGGACGCTCCTGTCCTCTGGAACAGATTCCTGAAATGTTATTGAATTAGTCAAAGCAAAACGACATACTAAATTAATCACTTGGTTAGAGCCGAGGCTTATCCCCCGGACCAAGTTGTGTTGGTTTTCCATTCACGTATATACTGTTACTGGCTGGGTCCTTTTTAGCACACTGGTGTCCAACCTGAGGGGCTTCAGAGGACAAGAGAAGGTTAAAAACAGAATGGTTTATAACCATTGGCTTCAAAGCCTCAATATTTTAAATGTGTTCAAACTTCTCTCTGTGGAGCAAATAGCAAAAGGTCACCGTTGATTGACTGCTGTGTCCTCCCATCTCCATCTGTTTCACTCTCAGGTACTCCATTCCCTAAGACCTTCATGCAGGTGGCTAAGAAGATTTTGTCTCGTCTGTTCCGGGTGTTTGTCCACGTCTACATCCACCACTTTGACCGTGTGAGCCAGATGGGGGCCGAGGCTCACGTCAACACCTGCTACAAGCATTTCTATTACTTTGTCACTGAGTTCAACCTCACCGACCACAAAGAGCTCGAGCCTCTGGTGAGTCAAAACATCTAAAATGGAGGTGAAACCAAAACTGTGAATAAAAGCATTGAGCAATGTTCAGATTACGAAGTTTTAAATACACACTCCTGAACTATTTAAGAGCTGTACTCTTGATTATTTGGATGAAAAAATCCACTATAGATCTTTTTTAAAGAAAAGAACTGTGTCAGATATGGACAGAGTTAATATAATGATCATAAATTATTCCATTAAATGTATAATGATAACTGCTACCTTTGCAAAGTCACATAAAATTGAGATATGACATTGAAATGCAAAATAACATAACGATACTGGATTCTTGAAGCCGAAACTGATATTGACATTTAATACAAATCTGTTAACAGTGTATCAGACTTTTTTTTTACATAAATACGTAACGTAAAACATTTTTGTTAAGAATCCCTTTTTAATTTGTTTTGTAAAGAATTACGACCAAGATAGTGTATGTCCTGAGCGATATATTTTATTTGTTTCTAAATTACCTCGAACATATCTTTAGCATTTCTGTACTGCATATAGTTACTTATCAGCTGACGCATAGATCAATACCAATAGATTATAGCTTATAGAGGTAGTAAAAAGTAAAGTGGCTAAACTGTGTCCTGTTGTTAAGTGATTGATAATTAAAAGTAGAGATGCAAAGATTAGTCGATTAATCGATTAGTCTCTGGTTCCAGCCTCTTAAATGAATAGAATATAATACCGATAAATACATTCTGGTTTCTTTAGTCTTCAGTGATAGTAAACTGAATATTTATCTGAGCTTACAAATATATATTTTAAGCTCCTACTTGCTGCGTACTTAACTGTGGTAACATTTTGTAGGCTGCAGGTGTTTTCTTTCACTGCTGTAACTCACTGTACCACCTGCGTGTGGTTTGTGTGTCTGCCGCAGAAAGAGATGACCTCTCGGATGTGCCACTGAGGGAGCGCATCTGACCTGTGGACGCACACCGGGCAAACACATCCCTCCATCTAGAAGACTGCAGCGGAGAACTTAAAGAACAAATGAATTCAAAAAAAGAGTCTATTTTTATATTTAAGTACTGTAATCTATTTTAGCTGCATACTGTAGGTTTTAACCAAGAACCATGTCATGTGAGGTGTTCTGTTCCTTTTAAAAGTTTTATCAGTAACATTTTATCAGAGCACAGTATTAAGAAGCGTATGTTCATGTTGATGTTTTTGTTTTCTATTTTATTTGAATCTCGAATCATTCCAGGATGCGTCTGTCATTTCTTTCTGTCTAAAAAGATCTAAAATTAGTACGATTTGTTACTGTACATCTATAAAATTACTATGTTGTTACATTAAAATTCTCTACTCTGTTATAATTTGACTTTGGTAATCTGTCTTTAGATTAACACTGACTGGTTTTCCTTCCTGGCGCTTCTCTGATTATTTTCTTTTTCCCAGGTATGAAAGATATTTTTCTGTGACCCTGCAAAACTGTTTAGTCAGTTTTAGCACTCACATGTGTTGCATTTTACTAACTCTGAACAATCAAAGCAGTGATATAGTATTTATGCTCAAACCGTCGCAAAATATTAAGTCAGAGTAAGAAAATTGCACTTTCCTTTCTGATTCTGAGAGTATTTTTATGTGTAGAAAACCATTTTATCAAAGTTGTATATACATTTGGAGATGAACTAAATACAGCAATGGCCTGCTGGTGACTTCAATACTATCTAGTCAATGTTATTTTACACTTTGGGCTTTGGGCCACCAGGCAGGTTCTCAGATGTCAAACCTGCAGGTGTTTGTTGCAGATACTCTTAGCAGCTGAAGGTCACATGAGACTCCAAACCTCACGTGACAAAACTCTGATGACAACATGTTCGACAGTGTTCAATGTTGTCCACTGGGTGGCATCAGACACCAAAACCCCTGTGATGGGGAAATACTGTAATCATACAGTTAATGTAGTAGCCCTTATGAAATCTGCTCAATGTCCCACTTATATAGAGGGGAAATGGAGCCTGATTTGGGTTAATGATTCCTCTAAGCTGGTTATGTAAGAAAACAGGCCAGACTGTACTGTGATGAATACAGAGAGTTTTCTGTTTGGAATGAACTCGGCTTTGCATGATCGGGTCAACAACGGTTCTAAACAGGCTTGAGGACGACATTGTTGATTAGATTTAGAGGCAGTTGTCAGTCATAACGGCATGGATTATGTAAATAATGAGCAGCAATCCTGCACACAAGAAACACGCCAAAGTAAACACCAGAAGTGATGGAGGAAGTACTCTGATCCTTAAGTACCAATACAACAAAATACTCCATTATTACTCACTTATTAAAATCCTACTTAGTACAAGTACAGAAGTATCAGCAAAATTACTTGTTCTGCAGAAAAATTGCTCCCATGACTGATATATTATTATATATTACATCTAGATTAAAGGATGGGTTCACAATTTTTCAAGTCTGTCTTAGAGCAATAGTCAGGTGCCCAAATGAACATCAAGTTTTTCTTGCTATAATCATTCCTACTGTTCATACATAGCCATTAGAAGATCCCTTCATAATGCTGAAGAAAGCCTCCAGTCATAAGGCAGTCAACCCCTGATATGACTAACTCAGACTGATGAAACCTCATATAAGCTTCAGATAAACTTTTAAATGCATTTTTGCACAAAATGACTGTGCACACTGTGGATTTTGGCCCCCATCACTTACATTGAAAGGTCATTTTAATAGTCAGTATGAACAGGAGGAATGATTACAGCGAGGAAAACATCTTTCACTGTTCATATGGACTGTTGTATTAAGACAGAATTGAAGAACCCATCCTTTAATACTGATGTACTGGCGCATAAGTAGCATTTTACTGTTGTAGCTGGTTGAGGTGGAGCTAGTTAGTGGTTCCCAAGAGTTCACACACATTTTTAGGATTTTAATTGTTTCTTTCTTGTGAAGTATTGGAATTTTTTTTTACCTTTTAGGGCCTCAAAAAGTTCTTGAAATGAAACCTGAGAAGTTTAGAGGGGTAATAAAGCCATAAACATCTGCAACAAGACAAGGGGTCCCTACTTAACACTCTGTTATTATATGGGGTTATTTACGAGTTTGTTGTTTTTTTATGTAAAATCTTAAACTGAAAAGTAGCTCGTAACTGTAGCTGCCAAGTAAATGTGATGGAGTCAAAAGTACAATATTAACTCTGAAATGTTGCGTGTGAGTACAAGTGTAAAGTGGCAAAACACAGAAATGCTCAAGTGAAGCACAAATACCTCAAAATTGTACTCAAGCACAGTACTTTTCCACCATTTCACGCAGGTGGAAAATCAAACGTAAGAGTCTTCAACTTGTGATGATGATAATACTTCTTTCCACATTACCTCTGGAGAAAGGCCAAGGGTCATTACCTGTCGTGACCTGTCGGTTAGTCATCTAACCCGGATGTTTATGCATCAAATCAGATGTCTGTCACTGTATACACAGGTGAAATATAATTTCCAGTTCCCTTCCTTCATCCAAAATAATGTCTTGACATGTTAATGTACTTTTTAATAAACCCACATGATGTAACTATCTGCCCCAATAACATCAAATGCTGAGATGACCTCATTGCCCACTGAAACCTGATCCTCTTACAGGATTGTCCCTCCTCTCTCTCCCTCCTCATTCAGTGGAGTCACTTCCTCTAAACCACTCCACTGTACTCTGGCAGAGATGAGCAGCGTTTTGCTCTTCCCTCCCCCCCCTCCCCTCTGTGTTTTTCTCCTCTGGAATGTACCAGACAGCCCAGAAGGGCTCTGCAGTTTCAAGACATTAAGGGAAGTACTGGAAAGAGGCCAAAAACAAGGGGAAGAGTTTCAGGCTGCAACCAATCAGACTGAAGCTTGTCCAACTCTTGTCAGGGTTTACACAGCGGTGTCTGCCTGTTGTTTTGATGGTACAGTGTGATTATTTACACGTAACAGAAAGGGTTTGGGAGATAATGTGACTCAGCAAATGTAGGAATGAGCACACACCCTTAACGGTTTTGTTGCTCGAAAGTCAGCTGCCTCATGCAGCGCTGCAGCGAGTGGATTGAAAGGGGATGATGATTTTGGGGGCCCACCGCTGGAGGGGACCCGCAAAATTTTCAGTATGATGATGAATTATGCAAGAAGGGGCCCAGAGGAAAGTTTTTTCAGATAGTCCAACCTAAACCCATGCCTCTATAGATTACTGATTAATCATTTAAGTTATTCCTTAACAAGAAATACCAAACATTTGCTCATACCAGCTTCTCCACTGTAAGACTGGCTGATTGTCTTTGTCTTACTTGATGCTAAATTGTGAATCTGTGGGTTATGGCCTGGGGGTCTCAGAGATGAGAGAAAAATAATCAGCAGATGAATCTGCAATGGAAATATTAGTAAGCTGCAGCTCTAAAAGTCACAATGCTACACTATACAAGACAACAAAATCAAAGTGAAACACTATGCATCTCTTTCTGTATGTCAAGATATTTTTACATAATTTTCCATGTCTATGCTGCAAACCACAACAAGCAACAATTTCCCTTTCTGTTACGGACATGGAAGTGTTCCTCTGTTTACTGTAATCTTGCCTTAAGTTTGCACAATAGCACAAGACAGAGTGAACGCAACGTATGGTCATTATTTTAAAAAACTGAAAGAAAACTGTGTGTGTCGTTCTGATTCTAACACGTCTTACACCCAATCCTTCATTTCTGAAAACTAATGCACCATGATCATTTTAATGCTATAGTTTTGTGTCACAGCCCGGTTAGTCAGACATAAAGTAGTGAGACAAACATTACAGTTCAGTCCAAATGTCCATGGAAATTAATAACATTATGTGTGCTGACTAAGACTGTAGACTGTAGTTGTTGGTGTGTTACTCAATCTAAAAGATTTCTAAGAATTTAAAAACAAGATTCAATTCAAAAATGCATTGTTATACATGGTTATGTAAGGAGAGCAAAGTGCAAAAAAAAGAATACAAAAGGTTTTTCCAGAGCACAACTGGAACACAGTTGGAAGAAAAACAAGGACTGTTGCAAAATCCTTGGTAACTCCCTCTGTGTTAAAGGACTTTTACTGGACACTGGAGTCTTCCAGAAGAATTACTTGTTTTTCATTTTGTCGGCAGGCTGTCCCCCTCCTGTAAAACCTTAAGCGCATTCATTTTCGCCAGAGGTTATGTTGGAATCTTTTCCTATCAAGAGTGCTTCTAAGAAGTTTACTCTGTGAAGGTTTCTAAGAAAAGTCACAATCCACACACTGGGGCACTATGACCTTACCACCAGAGAAAAGTATGCAACTTATTTTAACAGGGTACTTCAAGCATCTTCTGCAGTTTTACTGGACGTGCTAAACGTGCATTACATGAATACATTCACAGGTGCGGCCATACTTTTTGACACGTGCACATGCATATAGTGTATTGTACTGTACAGTTTATACTAGATAGTACAGGAATGTTGTTGCAAATCCTGCTGGTTCAGACATACCGTACCTGAGGTCCTTTCAATACATCAGTCAAAATGACGTGTTCTAACCTTTGACGAAGCATTTAATTTGTAGCTTTGTGCTCTTTTACTTTCACATGTTCATATAGCTGCAAGCTTTGAATGTTTTTATGAGGAGAGCAGAGTTTAGAAAGGGTCATGTTAACCCTTTAAACATAAAGTTTTCCCCTTAAGGTTAGAAAAACGATCTTATTCCACACTTTCTGACAGTTTGGCTTGTTTCAGCTCTCCGTTAAAACTATTTGATGTTTACACTGAGTGAAATATTCAAACCAAAAATGGAAATATTCTAGTTTTCTTGTGCATGACTTTATACCCATTTATCACTTCCACTAGAGGTAGTAAGTTCTGTGAATTTGTTTTTGGCTGCACAGCATGAGTTTGTGCTGACTAGCACACACTGTTGGGTTAATGAGGTTTAAATTAAGTGCTGAGGCCAGTAATTATGCATGTTGGAGCATCGGTGGAGGCAGTTTTGAAAAAGTGTTGAATAATATTTCAGTGCTGCAGTCATAGACGCATTAGGGAAAAGTGATTTATCAGATACAATGGCAATAATGCACACAGAAACATCACAATACTGTAGTTCTAGGCCCTTTAGACTTTTAGATTCTTATCCGTTATGCAATAATTACGGGTCTCTGATCAGTCCCAAACTTATTCAGCAGCATGACAACGAACCAAAACACACAGCTGGAGTCATAAAGAACGATCTCCAGTGACCAAAGGAACAAGGAGTCCTGCAACAGATGGTACGGCCCCCACAGAGCCCTGATCTCCACATCATCGAGTAAGTCTGGGATTACATGAAGAGACAGAAGCAACTGAGACAGCCTAAATCCACAGAAGAACTATGGAAAGTTCTCCAAGATGCTTGGAACAACCTACTGCCAAGTACCTTGAAAAACTGAGTTCAAGTGTACCGAGGAGAACTGGTTCTGTTTTAAAGGCAACGTGAGCACGGTCACACCAAATACTGATTTGATGTAGGTTTCTTCTGTTTACTGCACTTTGCATGAAGTTAATTAACAAATAAAAACTATTCGTGGCATTGTTTTTGAAAGCAAACTCATTGTACTTTAAGTGTCTTTTGCACAGTCCGTCCCCCCCCCCCCCCCCCCCCCCAGTTGTAGAAATGGGGTTGTTGTCACCTAAAGTTATTTATGAAGGCCCATCCCTCTTCCTTTTGACCTGTAGTGACACAGACCCACCCCCTGCACTTCGACGTGTGATCTTGTTTTCCTACTAAACCTGTAACTCCACCATGTGCTCCTGGCTAGGGATAGTCAGCCAACAGTTTGCGTAATGTTTGCTACCACTGGGCTTATGTTTGAGGGGCAGAAGGTGAAAGGAAGAGGAGAGGCAGAAAGCCTCCAGTCACAAGGCAGCCAACTCCTGAAAACAAACCTTACATGGATTCAACAACTGAGACACCCTTAATAAACAATACTTACAGAACAGTACATTGGACTATAGGGATTATATACAGTGACAAATAACAGAACAAATTCCAGATAAAGCACATGGCATAATCAAGCATGTGGCATGTAAGGCAATGTGTCAAGATGCTGAACAGTTATTGTTGTTTTCTAATATTAATATGCATGTAAAAGATCAATATATATATGAGATAACGGAGGGATTTTCCATCCCGCTACTGTGCTTCTGTCACAATATCCTTGTTTTTAGTCTCTGATGAAATAGTATGAACATGTCACGTCTGTGGCATCTCACAATTAGCAGACGGGTTAAGAGTGCACACATTTCTCTATACTCAGAGTTCTTGGATTTCTTTCATTATCACAACCATGAGACAGTGTCTCCACCCTCGTCTGAGCGGCCTCCTCATCAGGCTCCAAAACGTGCCGTGTCTGCCTTGTCACACATCACAAAAGGCGGGGGGGTTGCAAATGGCCATCCCACTCACCTTTCTTGGTCAACTGTTTGAACTGAATCCAAGTAATTAGTGTAAATGTATGAATAATTGTGTCTGACTTGAGTAAATTTCCCAATTTAAGTCCAGAAATATGTTGTTGTCTTAAACGTAAATCTTAAATGATCAAAATTGCTTACTTTTCCCAAAGCAAATAGATTTTAGATTTAAGTTAGTCTGATAAAAATCCATATATCTAAAACTATTTTCTTTCCAGTAACGGAAAATCACTGCAACAATTAGTCGATTAATCGTTTAGCTACCAACTATTAAATTAATCGCCAACTATTTAGATAATCGGTTAATCATTTTGAGTCAATTTTTAAGAAAAAAAGTCCAAATTCTCTGATTCCAGCTTTCTGAAATATGAATATTTTCTGGTCTCTTTAGTCTTCTATGACAGTAAACTGAATAACTTTGGCTTTTGGACTGTTGTTCGGGACAAGACAAGACATTTGAAGACATCACCTTGGCCTTTGGGAAACACTGATCTACATTTTTCACCATTTTTTGACATCTTTCTCTTAGTATTTGCATTTTATGCAACTTTATACTTCCATTTCTCACGTAAATATTGTACTTTTTACTCCACTACATTCATTTGACAGATGTTACTTACTTTGAAGATCAAGGTTCTACTTACAAAACAGCTGCTCATCTCATTAAACATGACATTATTAGAGAACAAACTACCCAAACTACTACTTCGTCCACCACTTGTTACATTAGATTGCATGAGAGTACGTGCATGTGTGCGTGTGTGTTTGTGTGATAGTGAAAAGCCGCAGCAGCTGAAGTCATGCCACTGCCAGTCAGCATGCGGTGACTCAGGCGGGGATTTTTTTTTTTGAAACATGCATCTATTCAAGGCCATTCATCACTGGGCGTGAGAATAAAGTTTAAGGCATTATAAATGTATGCTTTTCCATTTCTGAGACACACAAAGAGGGAGAGAGGTGGTGTATGTCTGTTTACACTCCTTGTTTGTATATTTAATATGGCACAAAGCTGACACATTTATAAAGGCGTTCAGTGACAGCAGCAGAAACAATGATTGTGATTGCGACGCCCTCATGGTGCAAACTGGAGGATCTTGTCTGTGTATATGTCGCATCTCTCTGCACCTGCATTGAGATCCTCTTTCATCATAACAGTCGTACGTGCTCGTTGTGCTGATATGCACGTACTCGCCATTTCATCCTGTCCCGGTGCCTCAAACAAAACACAGCTCACTGGGCTGGTACCATTTCGTGTGTACTCACGATTTTGTTCCCTGGACTTTTATCTCAAATGTGTTCAAATTTTTATTTCAGACAATATTAGCCGTCTAAATTACATATATCAATAAGTTGTGTCGGATTTTTTATGTCTTCTGCATCTCGTAGAGCGGCCGTTTAAACTTCTTACCGTGAGAAGTGTGAAGTACGTTGTAGCGACACGAAATGGTACGCAGCCACCATGTTCCTTTCTAGAAACCACGTGACGCATCCAGTCTGTTGATGCAGTCCAGAGGAGGGAGGAGACGAGGAGGAGTCAACCGGGAGGTTATAAAAACACCTACGCTATTGCCTTTCAGCCACCTTCCACGCTCATCCTATCAGGCGTTTCCCCCTCGACCGTCCTCTGCGGCTGTTGTAGCAGTGGGCCAAATCACGACGCTAACACTGGAGCTGTAAAATTAACAACGGGGTGAGTCAAAAAAGTAGTTCTTTAAGATGGCTATCGCAACTTTTTTAGCAACTTAGTAAAGTCGAATTTAACCGTCTTTTCTCGCAACACTACAGTTAAGTTCGTATTAACGGTAGCTGCCTTTGTTATCCGACGTTAAAAGTTAAATCTGTCATAACAGTCAGCTCGCGACCAGTGTTCGCGAGTTGACCGTTATGACTTGGCGAGCATGTTAATGTTAGCTTCTGTTAGCTTCTGTGTGGCTGTTGTTGTAGCGGCCGTTAGCTCAACTGTTAAACGGAATACAGCTTGACTTTCCGGCATATCTGCTTATCTTAGTCAAACTGTACAACAGTGTACTACAATAGCTCCCTTTATGTTGTATTATCTTAACTTGGCTTACTGAAATTGCTGTGACAAATCTAGCTAACACTATCTGTAAAAATAAATGTGGGCGGCTCTCTTATTAGCTGTTGTTGGACTCTGATTGTTTTTATTGCACCATGAACTTGTGACGAATATTAGCTTGTCTGCCATAGTCGGGTGTATTTGATTTAAGTATTCTCTTAAACTAGGTTTAACTCTGTACGATTCTAGACTGTATGTCCCCGAGTAACGTTACAGCGGTTTTGAAGGATTTCCTTTATTAATGTGGGTTATAACGCTGCGGTATCTTTGCATTGTCCACAGGGCTCCCGTTTAAAGCGCCGCAGCAAGCTGTCCAGCCAGCGCAGTGTGATCACTTGCGACTCTCTCTGAAACGACTTTCTGTTTCGGAGAAGTGCAAATTGATAACCCAAAAAACCACTGCCGCCGCACATCCTCCAAAAAAAAATTACCCCAAATCGAAGCAAAATGGTGCAAAATAAGATCACCGAAGTCACTGGTTTCCACCGCTCTTTCAAGGTGAGTCTGAGATAGTTGAAGGAAAACGCAGAGCTCATTTTAATGCCCTTAGCGAAGTCTCTATAATCAGAGCACATTTGTCTGCATATGTGAGAGAGGACTTCACCTTGCTATATATAAACATATCTGTTGCTCTCCCACATCTTATGGCTGACAAACATACCATGTGGCTGGTTGGCACGTGTATGTGCAGTTAATAAAAAAAGTATGACTTGAATGCATGGCAGTTAAGAGTTGAAGAGTTGCTGCAGTTTGGTGTTTCCTGCAATTATCTATGCATATATTATGAGGATGGAGTATTGTTTTATATGTATTAAGTTTATGGTTGTTTTTGAAATATTCTGCCCATCAGCTGTTTTTTATTGGATTTTTTTTCCCCCAGTGTATTTTCAGTTTATGGTTGCAGGATGGGAGATACACAAGGCTCTTATCAGTAATGACTAACAATTCTCTCAGCTGAATAGGTCATTGATAAGATTAGCATACCTTTTTAACAATGATGTTTGTCATTACCTTCCAGGGCCAAAATCCCTTTGAGTCAGATGACTTCACTAAAAATGGATCCCATCTTATTGATTCAACATTTAATTTTGATTCTTCCCCAAGACACGGTGGGTATTTTGAAAACCTTAACCTTTCTCTTTACAACACTCTTATCTGAGTGCTGTCAATGCAATCCATAATGCTTTAGTTGCACTAGGAGTGACCTAGTTAATTCACTGTGGCTAGTTCCTGCTCTGCCTTTTCTAACAAATGACAACAATTTGTACTCTGAACAAAAACATTGTTGTTGCCCTTAAATTTTGTTTTCCCTTTTTAGTACTTGTTGCACTTTGTTTTTTCACACTAGCACATGATAATGTAGTCCCTCCTATTTTGACAGACATGCCTTCCAGCCAGCCTATTGACATCCCCGATGCCAAGAAGAGAAACAAGAAGAAAAAGCGTTGCCGGGCAACTGACAGTTTCTCTGGACGATTCGAGGGTAAAAACCTCTTTTCCCAATATAAATATGTTGGTGTTATAAAAGCTCTTAAAATGTTATTTGTATCAATTAGTGACAGTCTGCTGCTTAAATTGAGTTAATAACCTTTTAAACTCTCTGCTACAGATGTCTATAGACTGCAGGAAGAGGTACTAGGAGAGGGCGCCTATGCTAGGGTGCAAACATGCATCAACCTCATCACCAACAAAGAGTATGCTGTCAAGGTAAGACATTCTCTCACACTTATTGGATGCCTGTAATATATTTGAAAACATTAGCATAAAGCATGGAGTGTTGATTCCCATGTGTCAGTGCTCCTGTCTCATGAGTCTGTGAATGTAGCCTCGCCACATAACACTTTCCTGCTGCCAGTGTTGAGTACTGTGGCTAGTGATGAATATAGAGATGTTAGATTTCTAGGACCTTGTTTGGTTACTTCCATGATTAACTTTGAGATGTGAATTGCGTAATGAAATGCCTTTGAACACGGAGGAACCCTGTGCCATTACATGCTCCTGAATAGCTAAAATGGAGAAAACTAGGCTACAGGATGTGCCCCATTGTATCCATGTTGCCTTCTTCTTACTGGTTATTCTTTAGAAATCTTGTTGAGGAAAGTTCTGGTCCCGGGGCAGGATACGACTTTTTCTTTTTTCCCTTGGTTCAGCTCTCTAGAGTGGATGTCTGCAGGCTCTGTGTTGTGCTACTGCTGTGCTTTTTTTTTCTCTCTCTCTCTCTTTTGAGTGTGCAGTACCAGCTGCTGTTAGCAGACACTTCCCCTCACTGTTTTTACAGTTTTTCAGCCTATCACAGAGCTGGGAGGGATATACCCACCCCTTCTCTCAACTCCTATTGCGTATAGAGGACGCTCGTAGTGAGAACATTGTGTACTGCTAACTGTGCCAAAACAAAACCCACATATAGAGAGGAAGGAGGGGCGCTGGGTGAGGGTTGTGACCCAGGGTGTTTACATTGCTTTGTTCTCCTTCTTACTCAGTATAGTTTTACTTTTCTTTTTTTTTCGCACCAAGTGGGGGCTGTGGATTTGTGAATACATGCCTTGACTCTTGGGGACTTCCTTTTTTGCTTGATATATAATGCTTATTTCCTCATTTTAGAGAACAAAATATTGTGTTTTTCTTTGCTGAAGTATAGAAAAGTAGAAGTGGAGCTTGTTTTTCTTTGTATGAATTCTTGGCACTTAATCCACTAATCCCATTGGGACATTGCACAAACACAGCTATTTTTTACTTTCTTTAATTATTCCCTATATAGTAGTTTAATTCTGTTTGAGTTTGAAACAACTGATGGTTAAAGGCTAGTTCCCCATAGAGTAAGTGTCCATATCATGCCAAATTTAATATTTCAGATTCAGTCACGTGATCATAATCTGTTGGTATTGTTTACTCTGGGGTGGTTTGGTAGAGCCCTTGGGGCATGGCAGTTCTGGGGGAGGAGGCACAAGGGTAGGCAGTTATTGGAGGTCATTTCGGAGTCGGACAGGGCTCAGACTTCTCCTGCCAGATGTCCTGCCTCTCCCCTCCCCCTCCAGACGGGGGGTGAGTTGCATGTGTGGGCTTCTTGTGTTGCAGTTGCAACAAAAGCCTCAGCTCCAAGGGCGAGCAGAGGGCTGTGCAGTGCATCTGAAGCTTTAGTTTCCTAACAAATCTTCTCCTTTTTAAATATATTATTTCACAACCCTGGATTGATGTTTGAACCTCCAGTGTGAGTCAGTGGAGCCTTGTTTTGCAGCAGGCTGATTCTGATCTGTGATTTGGATAAACAACCATAAATCTAGCATTTTTCAAATACATACATACTCTTATCATGTTAATAGTGCATTTGTCAGCAATGTTTGGCCGTTTCTTTATCTGCAAATGTCATTATCAGGGTGGGACGTTTGTGTTGTGATCACGAAAGTGAGCTGGTTGGGGGCCGTTTGTGCTGCTGACTCAGGCTGGAACAGTGCAAGGGGCTTTGGACTGCTCACAGGCCTCTTGTCTGTGCATTAATCCTAGACACACACTGCAACTCTGGCCCCACTGGGCTTCAATAGCAGCTGTAATCCAGCTACCAGGAAGAGAAACATGCACAGCCTCCCAAGCAGACAATAACCGACCAGGACTGGAAAATTCAGGCCTTTTGCTTTGGTGTCAGCAGTCTATCTTTCTGTCTCTTGGCAGGGCATCGTGCAGCTGGTGGGCCCCTCAGTGGTTTAGTTCCAGGCAGCACAAAGTTATATTTAGAGAGCATTTTTTGTTATCGTAAACAGTTTTTGGATTAGCTCATGGGATGTTTCAAAGGAACACTCAGTGCTCCTTAGGAGCACTTACGATTTTAAATATGGGTCACACATGAACACTAAAGATAGAGGTGTTGTGACTTGTTCATTCTTATTCTGCTCTGTCTCGGGTTTGGCTGGCAGTATTGAAAGTAGGTTAAACTATCTTTGGAACTTTGTCACAGGGTGGGATAAAGGTTGGCAAGCAGGAGAAATGCAGGCCTGGTCTGGAAGAAAACCAGTTACTGGGTACTGTGTATATATGGAATATATAATCTTTATTATACAGCCTTGTCTACACTAAATAGAGCCACGGGTGGGGTTTTGTGGTGCAGTGTGAGGGGGCGGCCTGACCCAAATATTAACTCACAAGTGGCCTCAGTGTTTTTTCCAGCTACAATTCTTGTATACTAAGAATTATCCTATACTCTGCTGCTGTGTAGGAGATGACAGTGACTCATTTGTTTAGTAGGCCTCTTCTTAGACAGTATGGCTCAACCATAATGTTGTTCTTTTCCAGATCATTGAGAAAAGACCAGGTCACAGCCGCAGCCGTGTCTTCCGTGAGGTTGAGATGCTCTATCAGTGCCAGGGCCACAGGTAACATCCCTCTGTCATGACACACTGAACATAATGCCACCTAATGAATGTATACACGCAATACTGCTGACTGAATGGCCTAAGTAGTGCTGTATCTTATTCGGATATGTCCGTTACTCTCGATTTTGAAGTCCATTATCCCTCTTAGTGCAGAAATCACATGACATTTAGTCAGAAGGTGCTAGATGACATGACTCACAGTGTTTTTTCCTTTTCTTTTCTAAAGTAACATCCTGGAGCTGGTGGAGTTCTTTGAAGAGGAAGACAAATTCTACCTGGTGTTTGAAAAGCTTAGAGGAGGTTAGTGAATTATAGCTGCTGCAGGATGCCTGCATCATATCCCTTTCTTTATTTTTAAACATTCCTGTAATGCATGTACCCAGTCTCTAGTCTGTAGCCAGTTTGTGGCATTCATTCTTTACTCTTTGCTTGGAAATAAAGCTGATCTACGCTTTATTTTTTCTCCACTATTAGGGTCCATCTTGGCACACATTCACAAGAGACGACACTTCAGTGAGCAGGAAGCCAGTGTTGTCGTGCAGGACATTGCCAGCGCTCTGGATTTCCTGCATAACAAGGGTAAGACCACTCCTACAAAAGAGCAATTTTATTACTACTCATGAACGACAAAAATGGACCTTATCCCCAAGGGTGGATATGTACCATGACATGGGTTTTAATACAGTAGTGAAAAAACCAACACACTTGTTTCCTCTAGCTATAATGGAACATATTTTGCCTTATGTTGTCTTGTTAGAATTGGCCCTGGCACACAGACCTTTTTTCACATTAATTTTAACTGTGTAATTGGCTTATTAGGTTTTTTTTTTTTTTTGTTTGTTTTTTTTTAGTGGCAATGCAAAGGTATTAACTTGATCCTCCTGAGGAACAGTGACTGACTTCTTGTTTGTTTATTTACAGGAATGGCACACAGGGACCTGAAACCTGAAAACATTCTCTGTGAGAGTGCAGACAAGGTGAGTTTACTGCAAACATGTTTAAGCCCAGTTTGTTCAAAGGGCAACTAATGTGGTGATAAAGAATGATAAGTCGCTCTAAGATGACACAATCAACCTTGGTAAAGATAAATGGTAAAGGAGACCTCTTGTCCCACAATTATATTAATGAAGTAAAAACTGATTAAGTGAATCTTAATTATTCTGAACTTTCTCTTTGTCAGATTTCCCCAGTCAAGATTTGTGATTTTGACTTGGGCAGCGGGATCAAGCTGAACAGTGACAGCTCACCCATCTCCACCCCTGAGCTCCTGACTCCTGTAAGTTCATCAACTTTTTGTGCTTTTCTTTCCCAAAACATTTAAACATTTTTTTTATAAATGATAGCAGGAACGTGCTATTAAAGGGAAATACATGGTTGTAGTGTATGACTCTTGGTCTTGGTCACTTTTCCCTATACAGTGACTTGTCTCCTTGTTGTGGATAAGCAGGGTGCATTCAGGCTGTAAAACAATGTCTTTATCAAGTCAAGCTGGCTGGCTGCCTATTGGGCAATCCTTGGTGGCGTTAGCTGCAGAACAGCTTGCTGATTGGAAGAGGGAAAATGTTGTTTTTAAGGTTAAGGTAGTTCAGTGTTGCGCAGTTTCTTTGAAATTATTGCTTCCTGAATGTCCCTTTGCTGGCAGCATTTACATTCCCTTATCATGCTATGGTATCAGCAAAACTTGGAAAGTTATCCCTCAGTTTAATGTCCACGTCCGGTTGCTTATCAGTTGCAAATATTGAGGCCCATGAGTTTGGGGGTTATGATTGTTTAACCCCCATGCTAACGTCACAACACAAAGCAATACCTTAGAGTAGGGGCCAGAAAAGCGGGACACTTGCAACCTCAAAGAAGAATGATAAAGTTTACCTGGCCCGCTTTTTTTACTTGTGTCAACACATACTGTGTGTCGGCTGGATAGATGGACCGAAACAGGTGACGGATGGCAGTTTAGCCTGCAGGAATGTGGCGGGGTGGGTGGGGGGTTTTCTACACTTGTAACTTCATCTTCCTTTAACACAACTAATGGATGGAGAGCTCATCCCAGGACTACTTGAAAGGCAGTTGGCTTTGGAGCCAAGAGGCTTCACGTGTTTAGTCTACACTGACTTGCGCAGTAGTGTGTGTGTGTTTTGAAGTGGGGTGTATCCTCAAATCATGTCTTGTTGTGCAATGAGTCCAATTTGTACATAACCACAAGACTTGATCCAATGCAAAGATTTCAGTGGAAGAAAAGTAGATGCCTGAGGATGGGACACAATGTGATAGCCTTGGAATAAAATAAGACTGGAGGGAGCACATTGTGACTTGTACAAGGCCATGTCCTGTGGTATGAAGAAGGGTTACAATGACATCAAAACACAATCTCTCACTTATTTCCCTTTTTTTGCTTTGTGCTATGAGAGAGAAAAACATCCACCCTCTCTGCTTATAGTCTCCGCCCAGTGGCCCCAACCACACTTGTGCTGCTCTGCGTTTCCTTTATGTTCTTTATACAAAGGCTATGCACATGGTTTGTTCTAGAAATCTTAGTCTTTTCCCCCTATACCTAGCAACTGAGACGTGATTGGCTAGACCAGTGGGAGGGGGAGGGCAACTGGGAGGGACAAATACCCAGTCTGCTCATGCGCTTTGGCTTGTTTTCTTTGCCTTGATCACAGGGACAATGTTATCTGATTTTCATCTCATTGGCACTCTCTCCCGGCCCCCCTCATTTACCCACATTCCTACAGTTGCTGTTACACAATGTGATGTGCTGTTGCATTTATTGCTTATGTTCCTAAATCAACTTTATGCAAGGGTATGTTTAAAAATGTATATGTTTACTGTGGATGTGTTTGTGCTTTCTAGTATAAACTATGGTCACAGGGGACACAGGGAATAGGAGAGGGACCTTTCTAAGAAAAAGCTAATTTTAGTTTACTAAGAACTCTGTACAAGTGACTGCCAGTCGGCTTGGCATGAAATAAATCTAACTGTTCAAATGTCAAAGCTCATGTTCAGGGTGGAACTCAAGATGATGGTGGCACATACAAGCAGCTTAGACAGTGTTTAAAAAAAAAAAAAAAAAAAAAAAAAAAAATCAAGGAACTGCTACTCTGCAGGTGCAGCTGCATGACGACAGAGCAGGTCTTCTTCCTGTAAGCCTCTTCAGATAATCCTGAAGTTTACAAACAGCAGAGGTGTGTGTCATCAGTGGTGTCAATATGGTCTGACTAGTCACATGGTCTCAGGAAAGCCCCAGGTTCCAAATCCTGCGTTAACAGCAGATGATCAGCAGCTATCTGCAGCTCACAGGAAGCTTTGAGGCTGTGACTGATGCAAGTTCGCAAGGTATTTGCAACACAGGCACAAGAGGCTGTACCAGAGAGCCATGATAACTGTTATATCTCTGCCCCCCCCCCCCCCCCGCTTCAGGTCTTATCAGTGGCAGTTGCAGGCGGTCCTGCACTGGTTATCTTTACCTTGACTGGTCTGATTGGTGGCGTTTGGGTGGCTTTGAAACAAGATTAGCTTTGATAGCTGTTTTTGATAGCACAACTATCACCTTGCCTTTCATTTTAGGGCACCTTGGTAGGCAAAAATATCCTTTGCGTTGTGTCATTTATTTGTGTGTGTGTGTGTGTGTGTGTGTCAGCTGCGTTTGGCCTCGATCCTGGGGGCTTGTCTGTGGAGGCAGTCGTCCCAGACATGATTTTGTTGGGGGTTGGGGTTTTCTCTCCGACAGAGGCAGCTTTGTCTGAGAAGAGATTCCTGTGCAGCAAATTTCATTACATAAGGGTACAGCAGGGTGGAGGAGGAGTTAGGAGACAGCTGGGATGTGGTACTGGGACACAATAGATGCCTGCTCAATATAAACATGCTTGCTCACCGATGGAAAGAAGGATACAGGCCAGAGGCGTTTTTGCCAGGATATAGGCCTTGATGTGGGCAAATAATTAAAAATAACTTGCTTGACTATTGGCTACAGTTTTGAAACAGATTGAGCAAAGGAGGGATTAACAGGTATTCTCAGATCAGGTTCTTATATATATTCATAGAAATCTCAAATAATCCAAACTCTTGCTATAAAACATGTTTTTAATTCATATGTTATATAACAAATGTTCTTGTTCAAGTCCAGTAGAATGAGGCAACAATAAAACATCTTATCCACAAATATCTAGGTGTTCTGCTGAACTAGCGACCTGCTCTGCTCCTCTTTTCTGTTCCTAAAGTATTAAAACGGCATTTGGTGTTTGTGTTTGCAAGTTACGTAACTGGCAAGGGCTCAGCCCAGTCTTTGGCTCTGCAGGACAGCCAATCCTCTTTTCCCTGCTCAGTGTTTGGCCTAATTTCTTTCCTAGCTACATAACAAGGCACCGTCAGAGCTGAGTCTAGCCTTGCCCTCAGCCTGTTCTGGTTGGGCTGTGTGCAGTTGGATGGGCAGAGCAGTGACTCACTGCTGCTGTCTACCCACACTAACCTGTCTCATTATAGCACAGCCCTCCCTTCCTCTACCCTTGATATGTAATTGCACACGATGTTCCTACTTAGTCGTTCTTAACACATTAAGAAAAGCTCTATGGTGCCTTTTTAAATGGATCCATCACTGCAGATAAGCATGTGACTGTCACATAGCCCCCCCACCACCACACAGAAAATGTGTAGGCCCCAAGCTTTAACACTTTGAACCACGAGGTATCAGCTGAACTAAGGAATGTGTGCAGCAGCCCAGAGAAGATTATGTTTCTCTGTACTTTTTTTTTTTTTCTGCTTTGGTTACTGCTTTCTGTCATCCCTGTGGCTAACAAACTTGTTTGTGTTTCCTCTCTTTCACAGTGTGGCTCAGCAGAGTATATGGCACCCGAGGTGGTTGAGGCCTTCAGTGAGGAGGCCACAATTTACGACAAGCGCTGTGACCTGTGGAGCCTTGGAGTCATTCTCTACATCATGTTGAGTGGATACCCACCCTTCGTCGGCCGCTGTGGCGGTGACTGTGGCTGGGAATTAGGGGAACCCTGCCACACCTGCCAGGTAAGAATTTTTTTTTTTTTACCTCACTGTGTTCTGCTAGTGTGTACATCTGAGACAACACTCACTTCCTATAAAGACATTAGTGAAACCTAAACCAAAATGTATTTTTGTTTATTTCCAGAACACTTTGTTTGAGAGTATCCAGGAAGGAAAATATGAGTTTCCAGAGAAAGACTGGGCTCACATCTCCTCAAGTGCCAAAGACCTTATATCCAAACTTCTGGTGCGGGACGCCAAAAACCGCCTGAGTGCTAGCCAGGTGCTACAGCACCCCTGGGTGCAAGGGGTAAGTCTAAAACCTTGGAGCCACTTCTGCATATCTTTAACTCACTCATCTGTTTTTAGGTTTTGTTTCTATTTAATTAACATGTCTTTTTCTTTTTATTCAGGGTATATCTGACACTTTGCCAACATCCATCTTGCATCAAAGGTGAGAGGATGATAGTTACACAAGAAGACTGTACACCTTTTGACGCTCTTATCTAAAATATTTAATATTTAATTTGTTCATTGTTTTGACTATTTTTTTGTCTCTTGTCCATCAGAACCAGCAATGCCAGGGATCTGACATTCTTTGCTGACAAAGCCATGGCCGTGAACCGGCAGCTGGCTGAACAGGATGGCATGGAAGAACAGCAGCAGCAGGAAACCCCGTTTGTTGTTACCGCTGCTGGCTCTTCTATGCGCCTCTCTCCTCCTTCCAACTCCAAGCTGGCCAGGCGCAGGCAGCGAGGCAGCCAACCCAAGGGAGGGCCTGTCTCTGCTGCTGAGCTTCGTCAGCTCTTGGCCCCTCTCGTTATTGTGGGAGACTGTGCCTGAACTTTGTCAACCCGAACCTCCGACCTTCCGTTAAGATTCAAGTCCAGATTGAAGACTGTCCTGATACTCTCCCTCCCTAATTCTGGCCCCTCTCTCTGACTTTAGCTGGCCTTGGTTCCTCTGCCATTCAGGCTTTCTTGCCTCGCTGTAAAGGGAGATGCTGCTCGCAGCTCTTCTTCTAAATGCCTTCTGCCCTTCTGCAGCACTTCTGAAGCACATCAGCCCAGGGCCTGCAAATAGCAAATACACATATGTGCACGTCCAGGTTGGGGGGGGGGGGGGGGGGGGGTTATGGTATGGGGGAGAGAGAGAGTGTGGGGGAGGGAGAGAGAGTGGGGGAGAGAGAGAGAGAGAGAGAAGTATTTTCTAAGTTATGTTTTTTTTTGTTTTTTTTTTTCATACAACTCAGTTCAGAAGAAACTAAGCTCAGACACCAAAGGACAACCTGTTGTGCTGCTCCCACATTACAACTGGATCCACTGTGAATTAAGTTATCTGGAATGTTTGCCTGTATGTATATGCATGAATGGCCCATCTGCAGATACGTACAAGCTTATGCAATATCCCAAGATGAAGGCTGTTCCTGTCTCGAAGGGATTCAGTATAAGGGGTTGGAAGGGCTGTAAAGCCAATGCTGTCCGTGCCTGGTGCGGTCCATTGTGTGGCTGGGGACTCTTCAAAGAATTATTTTTTTTGGTCTCCATTTAAGATAAATTCCTCACAACTGAGCCTCATCTGTAAATGGTCAGAGATGAAACGCACTCATCCAGCTTGGTGGCCATGCACTTAATGCTCCTAGAGCAGTGAATGTTTGTCTGTACCCTGCCAGCCATGATTTACTATTGCACCGTTTCATACGGTTTGCTATTATACGAATATATATGCCAAATTATCAGTGGCCACACCATTCAGTGTTTAAGACCATCAGTCAAGTCTAATAGTATTGAATAAACTATTTTACTTGGGTTATGATGAGTGGCCAGCTGGTATGCTGGTACAGGCTAATTATGTTAAATGGCCACACAAGTGAAATTGGGTCAGTGTTCTTTTCAATGTAAAGAGTTCATGACATGTCCCCTTGCCACAACCAGAACTTGTGATTTTTCTTTTTTTTTGTAATATTTTTTTTCTACAAATCAATTTATGCATCAGATTTAACCTTTAATATTTTGGCAGTAAAGGTTAGAACCCTTCTTGTGGGGGGTTTGAAAAGCACATTTTGGCCAATGTGACCCAAGTGTCGTTTGTTGATTGAATACATTTATTTGAAGCATCATTTCTTTAAGGGTTCACCATTGTCTTGTTTTTGATGAGACACCCCTTTCAAAATGACATTACAAATTTTCATAATAAATAAGAGGCAGAGGAGATTTCTCAAAAACAGAAAAAGAAACCATTGAAAAAAAGGAAAAACATTCCACAAAAAGAAAAACAACAAAAAAAAGTCTTCCACAAACGTGTAGCTGTATTAAGTTTACCTTATTTTTTCATGTTTGAAAACTCCATGTCAATGTGCCACACTGATTTTTTTTTTTTTTTTTTTTTTTTTTTTTTTTGGCTGTTAATAATAAGCTTTTACTTTCTACATGGTGATTTTCATGCAGGTGCTGTTGAGTTCAGGTGAAACACCGGATGTTTTCCTTAAGTTTTGTTTTTTTTTTAATGTTTTTTGTGTTTTTAAAAGTTCAGAGTATGAGGTGAGATGGCAAGAGTTTGTGTAGTTGATCTGGAGCGTTCATGCCCAGTGAAGGCAAGTTTTTAAGTTTTATTTTTTTATGTGTAAAAGTTGGCAATAATCAAAACATTTTTTTTTTTGGTTCAGATTAAGTTGAAGCTCATTCTGAAACTGACAGGTAACGGACTGGTGATGAGGTCTCACAACACTGTAGCCATTTCACCAAAGAGGGTTCAAGTCACGACATTGAACATGTGAGCGCGGTCCATCACAGAGAAGCGGGAATCTTCTGATTGTCCATGTCCTGTTGCCAGCAATGCAGCAACGGTACTCTGGAAATGGTTCTCTTGGTGTGAAAGGACCCATTATGCTGATAATAGGACACTGTAATAGTTCTAAAAAAAAAAAAAAAAAACCTTTCTACAGATGCATCGTTATGGGGTTTTATGTCTTATAATAAGACTTACTTGAATTTGTGTATGCAGCTGTTTCTTCTCCATTTGGGAAACTACTTTGCTATCGGTAATCTAAAAGAATTAAGCTGATGATCAAGGCAATCTTTGGGTTTTGAAAATACCTATACAGTTCAGTATTCTGCCTTTTTTTTTTTTTTTTCTCCCTTTTTGAGCATCATAAAAGTTAGTCCCTACTTTTTTGATAGGGCTGGATACTCAAAACGCACAGACTTTGGCCATACTCTGTAATATCCTGAATGGTGTAATACGAGTTTTCCTGGTCATGACCATTTCTACTTTTTGTCAAATGGCAGTAGTTTTTGGACTGCCTTTTATCGGGGGAAGGGGACAAAATGATATCCTACGCCTCTCAATTTTTATATTGTATGTCATTTTGAAGTAAGGAAGTGTTAAATTCAGTCATTCATTCAAATGGACAGTCCCATCAGCCTCCCCACAATTTGAATGTAGCCCACAGGCAAAGCATTTACAATCCAGCAACATTGATCAAATGTTTTATAAATAGTTCATTTCATGGACACGGTGTGGGGAAATGTCAATTCTTTCTACGTTGATAACAGTCCTCAAGCTTAGGCTTTTTTTTTCTTTTTTTTGAGAGAGAGAGAGAGAGTTGACACCTGATTTTTAACGCTGTCTGAATCACCCCGAGCCCATTGTGTTCATGGGAAGAAATTTGAAATAAATACATCCTTTAAATACAAAAAAAAATATTTTGATTTAAAATAAGCACTTTACTGTACCATGTGAATGATTGCAGTTCACTCAAGGCAACATTTATGACAGTTGCTACAGAATTTTGTATTGTTTTTCTAAAAAAGAAAAAAGAGCAATAAAATGCTTTTAACTACACATTTGTCTGTCTGATTACTGTGGCGTCTTTGTATTTCGCTTCTGAGTACCTGAAAGTCTAAAAGGGATAAAGTGAAAGCTACTGTACTTCCCCTGGTACTTACACTCTCCTGTATCACCAGTTTCATATTAACTAGCACTTATCTTTTGGCCAAGGCTGAGGCCGTTTCATATGATTCTGTGCTGTAAATCCTTTTATCAGTACCCCTCTCTGATATCTGAGCTGACTACATCACATATGTCCTTGGCTGTTGGTAAATATGAGCTCACTTGTCTCCTCACTGAAATGTGACAGTGGTTTCACCTTGCATTAGTCATGCTGAGAGCTGCTGAGGGGGCGCTCTACGCCCAATCTGACGAGACTGATGCAACCTGCTGCAAGAGCGGCAGCTCCTGTGTGCCACCTCATGATCTCCCTGGAGATATAAAATGATTTCTGCTAAATT
Source organism: Scomberomorus guttatus (assembly GCA_038419695.1). NCBI lineage: Eukaryota > Metazoa > Chordata > Actinopteri > Scombriformes > Scombridae > Scomberomorus > Scomberomorus guttatus. The sequence continues at coordinate 23,322,486 of CM076454.1, read as the reverse complement.
AACAGACTGTATCATTTCAACACTAATACTAGTTAGGATTTGTCTTTGTATTGTTAAGTCCAGCTGTGTAGACTGTAATACTGTTAAATACATTTATGTAGAAATATTACTGGTGATGTTAAAGTTAAAAAAAAAAAAACATCAGCTGGTCCAAAGTTGATCTTTAAGTCAATGAGCAGAGACAGAAATAAGAATATTATTCTTATTATAAACACAAAGAAAATAAAATCCTATCAGCATCAATAACTGTTCAGAGACCTAGAGACTTATCAATAAGGGAACTAACAATGTAAAACAACAATTAAATAAGTTTATCTATAGTTTATTTATTTATTTAATCGATTAAAAAAAAACAAATGTCAAAAAATAGTAAAAACTGCTCATCACAAGTTCTGAGAGCCCAAGTCTTCAGATGTTTGTCTATTGTCAATTTAAAATAACATAAAACATAAAAAGGCAGCAAATTCTTACATTGTGTAGCTGGAACCACCAAATATTTGACTAAACAGACAATTACTCAACTATCAAATGTGTTAATTTTGTCAATCAATTAATCAACCAACTGTTTCAGCTCTACTATAAAATGTAATAATTTAACGCAGTGATCAATAATATTTTATATGTCATGATTCCTCTCTTCTTCCCTGGAAATATAGATGTTCTGCACTTTACACAGAAACAAAGTACAACGTTCTCAACAAAACTCCAAACATTTTTCATTACATAACATTTATTTTCGCTTTGCTAACGTCATAAGGTATAAGGAAATGAAATGATGCAACAGCAGTGTGTTTTCTGTACTATCTCCAGGGAGCATGTGCGATCACTGAGAAGCTACACTGCAGTATTGGTCTCCCTCTGGTGGAGAGTTTTTTTTACAGATGCAATGCAGTGAAGTAGATCTTTAGTCAGTAAATATGAAAAAGATAAAAACAAATCAACCTTGCATGATCCATAGATTTCAAGTCTAAAGAGGGTCAAATTAATCCTTTTCCTGCTCTCTGTGCATGAAGGTAGTCATTTAGAAAATATATTTTCTCACTTAGTGTTGTAAACAAAATAAAAATAAAATTAATTTCTATTTTGGTGCTTTGGATAGCATTTATACTTTTAAAATGATCTTGAGACATGCTTTTTCATACTAGGCAACTATTTTCTTTAAACAGTGATATCAGATGGGCAAATTTTGAATAGTTAAATGTTTAGCACACAGTTGTGGCTTCATGTTAGAGATCTCTGTCTGCTAATATTAGGTGTAAAGGTGTAAATATAATAATAATATTAACTAATTAAAGAAAAAGATAAATCTATGGAAAAAAGAGAGATAAAAACTAACTTAAAAAGTAATAAACTCACTAGAGCTGCAATGATTAATCAGTTAGTTGCCAACTATTACATTAACTACTTTAGCTGTCAGCAACTATTTTGATAATCAATTAATCGTTTGGAGTTACAAAATGTTCCAGCTTCTCAAATGTGGATATTTTTTGGTTCCTATGACAGTAAACTGAATATGTTTGGGTTGTGGACTGTTGGTCAGGACAAAAGAAGACATCTGAGGACGTCATCTTGGGCTTTGGGAAACAGTGATCTACTTTTTTTTACAATTTTTTGACATTTTATAGACCAAACAACTAATTGATTAATTGAGAAAATAATGGACAGATTAATAACAATAATCGTTAGTTGCAACCCTAAAACTCATTAATAGCAGTGTAAAAAGTTACAAACGTATAACTTTACACTTCAGAGGCTCATGAAGCTAGAGTTGAGTCCAAAAGCTTTTCATGTTTTTAGACAATTTAACTGTTAAAGAATCTAGAAGTCAGGAAATTAAGAATATTTGGCATAACTACAGTACTCTTTCTTTGCAAAAAAAAGAATTTTGCAATTAAAACAAAGTGTGCAGAGATGAAAAAGATACATCTGAAGTACCAATGACTACATCACTGATTACCTGCTCAGAAACACCTGAGAGTGATGATTGGAACTGGATCTAACTGGATCACCTGACTGTGTGAAGTGCACAAAAAGCCTGGACAGCTGTTAGTTAAAAATTTGAGAGTCAGCTGGCGGTAGGTATGGGGAAGCATTTGTAAAGGTTTGCCCTTTTAACTCTGAGGACATGTGATTTTGACGGGAACAAAGACATTTAGTCACTGGTTATTTAAGAAATTGGGTCATTGTTCTGATTCACTCATTTGGCACAAAGTTAATAACTTTTGATGTATTGGGAGTCAGTAAATTCTTCTGAATTTAATGTGAACTACAGGGATGACTGGTATGGTTTTCTAGCTCTACAAGGTATTTTCTGTCTGCTGAAGACAAAGATTTAACTTGCATGAACTTGAGTAAATATATAAAAATCTCATTGTAAACTTAAAGGTTTGTTTTAATCTAGCCAAAGAAGATTAATGAAAGTGTGTGAATAGACTACTGTAATTCATAAGTAATCTGTTTGTTACCTCTAAATACACCCTTTTCACAGCAGACCTCTTGACTTGTCAAAGCAGGAAAAGCTCAGATGTAAATGTTGATGCATCAATTGTCCCAGTATGCTGTGTCAGTGAGTGAATGCAAGTGTAATCCAGCCATCATCAGTATTAATTTCACCTGTGCTTTTCCTGCTTTGACAAGTCAAAATGTCTGCTGTGAAAAGGGTGTATTGTTCTTTTTAAAGGTGACCTGTGCTTTTCCATTAAGGCACCTAGACTTTGGAATGACCTTCCTGAGGAAGTTACGATGGCAAAATCAGTTTCATCTTTTAAATCCCCTTTAAAAACACTTTACAAGGGCTCTTTTCTGTAAAGTTAAACTTTTTTTTTTGGTACCTGCTTATCATTTTTTTTCCTGTTAATATTTGTGGTAACTCCTTGGGGGTTTTATTGTATATAAAGCACTCTGTATAGCACTTTTCTTAACACAATGTTTACAAATGGTTATCTTCAGCACATTCCTGCAATTCTTTTTTTTTTTTTTTTTTAGACCACTTGCTTTTCTTTCAGATGTGTCTGACCCCAAGGACTTCAAGACTAGACTGCTCTTCTTTGTTTGTGTAAAATAAAATATTTTAATACTTGTGTCATCTTAATTTTGCTAAGTACACAGATAAAACTTTTTTTTAAATAGTTATACTATGAGTAGCACACCCAGGTGTGTTTACTAGCTTTAATCATTAGCTTGGCTGAAGGCCAGCCATGAAATTACACTCAAGCTAAAAGAAGAGAAACAAAGTTAATTCTCCATGAATTCTTGGCTATTTATTATGAAGAGCGCATTTTTTTTGTTTGTAACCAACCTAGAAGAGTGTTTTATTTACCAGTGGGCGTTTTAAGAGCATAAGATTACCGGGTTAGTTTACATTTCAGTTCAAACTGGACCGTTAGCGACCATTAGCCGTTTATTAACCTCCGTGACGTAGCCGAGCGCGACACGTGGGAATTAACGCGAGACTTCACTCCCCCAGCCAATCCAACATGGCGCCGTAGGGACGTTATTATTGTTCCGTTGCTCCCTTCAAGCTTTTGCTGTACAACGAAAACGACGCGGAAAAAAAGGGCCGAGCGGGTTCATGCGGGCATGAGAGCAACATCTGGAGATAATGCTGAGATCCACCGGCTTCTTCCGAGGGATTGACTGTCCGTTTTACACGGAATACAGCGAGAGCAAAGGCAGCAGAAATGGGTGTAACAGACCGTACTGTCACTTCAGGCACAGCCAGCAGAGGCGGCTCTCCTACGGAGCAGCAGCCGATGTTAAAAAGCTTCACTCGGCACAGAAAGGTGATTATAGCTGGTATTTTCACTAACTCAGTCTTTGCTGAATACCTTAACGTGATCTTACCTCGCAGAGGACGTGTGTGGACTGGACTAAGGCGATAAAAAATGTGTCGCAAATTAAACCAAAACAGTGTGAAACGTTTTTTTTGTTAATGCCAGCTGCACTGTGCAAACAACCACAATCAAAGCACCTTACAAATATATCTGTGAAGTATAAGATAACCTGTGTTTACCCCGCGCAGGGAAATTGACGTGTCACAGCAGGAACAATAACAAATGCATATGATAGCGAAGTAACTTTAAAAAACTAGAAGACATTATGAACGTCTACTGTGTACACAATGACGCATTAAAATGGTACCAAATACTCTATAACGCTACACTAACATAAACAAGGAAAGTTTATTTGTATAGCACATTTCAACAACAAGGCAATTCAGAGTGCTTTACATTAAACGTAAAAGGCATCAAGGTGCTGGAAGCATCAATGAGTCCAAACTGATAGGAGAGATTTCCGCACACTTAGATGTACGCAGTGTTTCACTTTACTTGGAGCTATCAGAGTGTTTTTCAATCCTGGTCCTGGGCCAGCCCTGCCCTTAATGTTTTAGATGTTTCCCTCTTCCAACACACCTGATTCAAATGATCAGCTCACAACCCATTCATTTGAATCAGGTGTGTTGGAGCAGGGAAACATCTAAAACATGTAGGGCAGGGGGGGGCAGGACCAGGATTGGAAAACACTGGTCTATCAGACTTTCATCAGAGCATACATAATTCAATAATGGACAGGCAGGTAAAATAACCAAACTCATTCTATACATTGGCAGTATGCACTACACCTGTGCACACCCTGGTGAAGATTCACCTCTTGGGAATTGTAGTTTTTAGCACTGGATGGAGTACTGTGAGGCATACAAATGGACTTGTTATAGAATACAAAAAGGGGGTGGAACACAGTAAATATGGATAATATAAAAAAATACAATCAGGAAGCACCTTTGTAGTAGTACCATACTTATATAATATTTCATCACATAATAAATGGGGGTTTGAGGGGGATCAGGGTTAAGTCATCATAAATCAGAGATCCCCAGATGTTTAAGAAAACAGAGCTATAAGAGAACAGAGAGCTATGGAGGGGTATTAGGTGAGGGCCATCATGAACCATAGACCCCAAATTCTACGCTAGGAATAAAGAAAAGAAGCATCTTGGATTCCAGCATAACACGCATATCAAAATCCTTGTTGAGGCTCGTAGGCTGAAGTGTATCTAAAGTGTCAATCCAATAGAGCTCCCTTTGACATATCTTTCTTTCCATGTCTCCTCCTCTTGGCAATTCAATGTGTTCAAGACAAAATGTAAAAGACATTTGAATACAATTTAAAAGGAGTTAAGTAGAAAATAAAAATGAGCTAATGTATTAAGGCTGTTTTTCTTGCATCCCTGCAGAACAAGGTTATGACCCATTCAACCCAGAAGTTGTAAGGCCTCAAGAGCAGCAGAATGGGAAGCCGGCTGCCTCGGGAGACCTCAGCGGTGCTCTGGAGCTGGTCAACAAGGCCATCGAGGAGGTCCGCAGTGAGGTGGAGAGGGAGAAGAGGAAGCTCTCTCGCATTGGGGACGAACCATATGAACCCAGCGGGAGCACCAGTTTGTCTTCATCTGATGCTGGCAAAGGTCAAGCAGCAGCAGCAGCATCCTCACACTTGGCCTATGATCCTGGCAGTTATCAGATGACATCAGGAGGGTATAATCCCACCCCTGGCTGCAGCAAGTACACCTTGGATTCAGACACCCAGGGGAGCAATAGTAACTCAATGGAGTATGTTCCTACTTCATTGAAAAAGCCTCCATCTCGGACACACACACACCAACTCCCCTCTCCTCCCCCCAGCCCTAAGTACTCAAACAGCACATCCTCCTCTAAGTGTAAATACACTGTGGACAATTCCAAACCATCTACAGATATGGAGTATGACCCGCTCTCCAACTATTCAGCGGGAATCGCAGGGAAGAGCAAGAGGGGCGAGAGTACACATGCTGTTAAGGGGGAGGGGAGCAAGGCACACAGACTACCAGTGTCTGATTTGTCAGATGAGGAGTATGTCATAGCTGTGAAAAAGCCACAGCAGCAGAGTGTGGACACAAAAAAGTACACTTTCTCTGACTCTGACGGGGAGAGCTCTGGAACAGAGTATCGACCCACCTCGCTTAGTAATCTCCAGCAGAGAAAAAACAACAGTGGGTCAGCTGGAGATGCTGCGGGGAAGGAGAAAAAAGAAAGAACTAAAAGTATGCTAAATGCACTGACACAGAGGAATAAAGATGATTTGGCACAGGACTCAGACATCCAGGAAGATATTCAACTGAAGAACAACCTGGAGAAAAAGAAGGTGGCTAGTCGAACTAGTCACGAGAAAAGTGGCAAATCGGAGAAAGTGCATAAACTTGAAAAGGAACTTAACAAAACATCAAATAGTAAGAGTAGCAGCAGCAGCAGCAGTAAGGATAAAGGGTCATTAAAGAACTCAAACCAGGACTCTGCAAAGAAGGAGAACAAGAGTCATGGAAAGAGAGATGATGGGAAAAACATGGTTAAGGTTAAGACAAGTGATAAAGTTCACAGAGAGGACAAGAGAACTGACGATAAGATCAAAGCTGTGGAAAAAGTAAAAACTGACTCCAGCAAACGAGATAAAGATACAGAAAATAGTGCGAGGGAAAGCAAGAAACCCAAGATTTTAGACAAGGAAAAGGAACACAGCAAGTATAAAGAGCGGCAACACAAAAACGGTAAACTTGATAGTAGTAAAAGAGAAAAGGATGCGAAGAAACTTAAAGGCAGTTCAAGCAGCGGGAGCGGTAACAGTAAAGGGAGTTCTGCAAACAGTAAAGATAAGCTGAAGCAAAGCATCAGCTCGTCAAACGGGAAAAGACCCGAGCAAAAACGGAGAACTCTGAGTCTGAGCCACGCTGATCTGTTTGGAGATGAGAGTCCAGAGGAGGCCGAACCGATGGAGGTGGATGACGACGATGAAGAGGCAGAGGAAGTGCTGGTGAGGAAATCCGCCGACGCTTTAAAGAGGGGTCGACTGAACAAGAGGAAAGCGTCAGAGCTGACTCCGTCTTCCTCTGAGGATGAGGGTGACCGCGGCATGGAGAGCAGCAGAATAGATAAGGACGAGGTCGACGGTGTCGGAATGGACTTCTCCAGTTTCCAGGATGATCTGGACTTTGACTCCGATCCCATGGAGGAGTGTTTGCGCATCTTCAATGAATCTAAGGATGTGAAGAGGGAAGACAAGGGAAGGCAAGCTAAGCAGGTATCGTCGTTACTGTCTCGCCATGCTGTTTTTCATTTACCTCATGTGGTGTTTTTATTAGAGTCAAATTTGGTAACGCCAGTTGGTAGGATTGAATAAATGATGTCATGTTGTGCCCTCTCAGCCCTCTAGGGATTCGGATGAGGAGAAAAGCACAGAGAGCACTTTAACCACTCTCTTCCCCGGTCAGAAGAAGAGAGTCTCCCATTTTGTTGCCAAAGGAAATGTAAGTTTGTCACCTTGACAAATCATTATATTTAAGAGTAGTACAAATTATTTTGTAATTAAAATCTAATCCTTATCAGAGGAGGAAATGTACAAAATCTGCTCACAGTGGCACACAGTCCTTAGGGGGGGGGGCAGTCTTGTCATTACCACTTACCACAAAATGAGCCATCACTGTTGGTTGTAACTTCTTACGTGATGTTTTTGCCTGGCAATCCAAGTGATGCATGCTCATTAAAGTTTGGTTGTTTCCATTTCTCCTAATAAAACAAGGGGCTGTAAAGGGTTCACTAAATAGTTGACCCTGTTCTTTATTAACTATTTAATTCAAGGTGTTGACCCATATAATGCCAGAAAGGTTCACATCAAATATTTATTCGTTTTCTTGGATATTCTGAAAAAGCAAATGTGCAACACATCTATATTTTAAGCTAACAGGAGAATTTGACAGGCACATAAATGGAAGTAGTTGTTCTCAGCTCTGTGAGGATCTGTGCTGGAAACGTACAGCCTGTTTTTGCAAGCATGCACATGAGAGGCAGCGACGGAAAACCCCTCAGATTACTACAGAATCTGCTGGAGTTCAGTAAAGGCAGTGCAGGTTGTGCTTCAGGAAGCTCACACAGATATCAGAGCCAACAAGGGAACAGTAAAAGCATAATATGAAAATACTGACAGTAAAGGAGGAGCTGGGGTTTTCCAGTCACGGTAGATTGTTTAAATGCAACATCCGATTTGACAGTAAGCAACCAGCTGTCAGTGTTTCCACAGCGTTCATGGGCTAAACAGTCAGTCAGAGATTTGGTTGTCTGATCAATAGGCCATCACTTTATCAGGGCACCTTTGACAACGCGGCCTCTGTGAACTACAGTCTATGGCAGCTTCATTAAAGGTCCAGTCTGTAGGGTTTTATTTTGGCCATTTGAAAATTATATAATCACAAAATTTAAGATACAGTTTGAAAATCAGTATTTTGTGTTTCTTAAGTGATCAGAACTGAACTGTTCAAGCACTGATCAATGCTGAAAATATGAGTCTGTTTTATCTATTTTGAATGTACAGAAACCAATGAAACTAAAAATATCATAACAAGATAGGTGTAGAAATACAGAATCTGTATTAACAGTAAATTAAATATACACATTACAATATATAATTTGAACATTATGAACATCGCTCTTCATGTTAGAGCTGCAACGATTAGTCCATTAATCAGTTAATCGATTATCAAAATAGTTGCAGATTAATGTTCTATCGATTGACTAATAGTTTAAGTCATTTTTAAGCAAAATGCCAAAGATTTGATGGTTCCAGCTTCTCAAATGTGAGAATTTGCTGCTTTTTCTCTTTGGGGTTCAGACTGTTGATCAGACAAAGTAAGACATTTGAAAGATTACCTTGGATCTATGACGTTTTCATTGTCCTCTAGTGTTTTATAGACTGAACAATTAATCACTTAATTGAGAAAGTAATCACTAGTTGCAGCTGTAATTCACATTGTAGGAGAGCAAATATACAGAATTCTGTCCTGATTTTCATTGGTACATTGTCATCTATTCACATTATTAAAGAAGCCACAGGGAGGTAACTTATACTGTATATACAATCACAACATGTACAGTTTGGTACTTAAGCTGCTGTTTTTGTATGTGTCCATCCAAACCATCAGAGTTAATGCCTTAATCATGGTGCGATTTGTGAAAGAATCAGAGGGGGAATGTTTTTCAAATGTTTTTATTCATGAAAATAAATCAGAACCACATTGGGCCTGTATAGACTATGGAGCCTATTGGATTATTTCTTGCAGCTGTTACAGTAACATTTATAAAGTAATTATGAACTTTAATAAAACAATTACAAAACTTAAACTTGACCACTGCATTTGCAGGAATATGTTAATCAATTAAAAAAAAATTGAATTCATCAAGTAGCTCCATATTTTCACTCAGAGATGTGATCACACCTTGTCCTTTCCTCATTCGGACACATAGGAGATGTGATCATATACAACAAAACAAAAGGTTAAAAGCTAATTTAACAAGTCACAATTAAATCCCCCAACGCTCTTTTCAGTACTGTGCATAGCGCCACTCGGCCAGACGTGCCAATACACTTAATGTAATTCTTGCAAGTCACAGTTTAAATCAGCTCTATGTGCAGCACGCAGAAAACGTCCAATATTGAATAGAAAATAGTTACAACATGCAATAGCACAACCTGCTGCCACCATCAAAATAAACTGCCTACACTATATGTCTACTTGTCAGACTAAAAAAACAGTCTGACTTCTGTCTTCTTTTCATGCTCTCCTGTGGAGGGGTCATCCGCGGCGTGTCGCCCCTCTTTTACCCACATCTCTGCAAATCTCCAAGCAGGGAAGGAGGCAACCCCCGGTCCATTTACTGCGTCATCTCTACTGTCACACGAGTGCTGACAGTGAAAGTCTATTTCTAATTTTAATGAGTAATGACTGTTCTCACGTTGCAGCACTTAGATTTTTTTAAAATAGCCTATTTTTATTTTTAGATATTTTATATGATCTTTGGGTGAAGCAGCATAAGTCACTATGAGGGGGATACATTTTTGTCCCCACCAGGGATAAAAAATAACTTTGCAGAGGCAGGGATATATATCCCGGGGGGGCCCAGCACCCTGGCCTTAATATTTTGCGTGGGCCACCCAAGAATGACACATCATTTTTTAATAAAATGTGTTCCTCTTTGTCAGACTGATGCACCCTCTAAGTCTGTGGTGCGACCATACAAGAGGCCCTCAGCCCAGGAGGTTTGTTACCAGCGTATGCAGATGGCGCAGCAGCAAGCTGCTCAGCTTTCTGCTTCAGTTAAAGCTGCCTCACAGATCTCCAGTCCCAGTTCTTCGGGAGAGAGGAAGAGAATAGCGCACCGTCCCAACCCACTGATATCATCCAAAACAAGTATGAACACATCCACTGTTCTATGTTGTAGCAGGATTCAGCTTTTGTTTTTATTTTTAAATAAGCTGTGAAAATGTATTACTACTTTCAATTTCCTAATATGTGAAGATTAATAAGTAGATGTAATTGTCTCAAACTTTTCTCTCTGATGGATAGAAATTGAACTGTTTCGACTGTTTTAAGCATGAAATCGTGTGTGTATGTGTGTGTGTCTGGCTACAGCAGGCTCTGCAGATGCTAAACCAGCCAGCAGTCGAGTGTTAACCCCCAGCCAGACCCATCAGTCTGTCAAGGCTCAAACCACAGCTGGTATCTTGTCCAAGACCATGTCCACTGTCACACAGAGGAGAGTAGCTCACACGCCCACCATGAAGGTATCTACTGACTTCTATGCCTCTCAGAATTAGTCACTCAGTACAATCTTATGGCTGCTGTTTGTCTTTTACACATTTTGAAAATTTCAGGCTCATCTTTTATCCGTGTTTCTTACTAATTCTTTACTGAAAATTTGTTGTGTTTTGTTTTTTTTTTCTGCATAACCTTGACAATTGCTGGCAGAGGTGGACCGCCTTTCTATATACAAATGTTTGTTTAACTTGTAAAATGTGACTTAATGTCAATGTTCTCTCTGTGTTTTGACTTTGTCAGAGTACTTCAATGAAGCGCCCCGTCATCCCCATTGAGTTTGGCGCCAAAGTGCCCAACAACATCCGCCAGCGCTACCTCAACGCTTTCATAGACGAATGTGTCAAATTTTGCCCATCAGAGGACATTGCCTTCCAGATGGTATGAATAATCAATCAGACTTTATATGTATAACACTTTTCATACAAATACAATATAACACAAAGTGCTTTACACAGTTAAAAAAACACCACCACCACACCTCAACCCCCACCTCCCATCCAGGCACAAAACAACGACTATGCTATAATAAAAGGACTCAATAAAAACAGGAACTGAAGGGGAAAAAAACAGGAACTGAGGAAATACTATCATAACTCTCATGAATTTTGCAAAGAGGAAACAGCAGAGGTAGGATAAAAATGTACAAAAGTGAAGTGTGAAAAAAGATAATAAAATACTAAAAAAAGAGGAGATGTATTAAAGTGAGTGAAACCTGGAATGGAAGGTAGGATATTAAAAGGAAAACAATCAAGAAAATAAAAATAGAATAAAACATATACCAAGAAGTAATCACCCTAAGCTGCTATCTGATTCGGTTTAAGAGTATCTATTTTCTGTTATAACATAACATAAAATAACTGATAGCTTATAAACTGTGCAAAGTTTGGAAATAGAAGGCTTTTGTCACGCTCTTTCTTGTATGCCGAGGGACTTTCAGTAAGTTCTGCAGTAGAAGAAGTTGTGGTTTTGACGGTGACAGAAGTTTGATTCTTGTTTCAGGGCCTTGACGAGGAGAAGCTGGTGTACGACCGCAGCAACAGTAAGAACATCTACCTCAACGTAGCTGTCAACACGCTGAAGAAGCTCCGCAGCAAGAGCAGCTCCTGTCCCTCACCTGTCACCAGTATGTCACCTCAGTCCTGTGATAAAGTCCTCTAGATTAAACAAGTGTAGTATAACATACAGTATTTACTCCGTCAGTGTGTATATGTTGCTTTTGTTTACATGCATGAACAAAAATCTACACAAATCCAAGGATAGCATCAAATGTACTGGATGTGTCAAATGTATAATGATAATTTTAGTATTAAGCCTCTCAATTTATGTCAGTGACATATATGAGCATGAAAAACAGTGTTTGAGCAGAGAATAAATGGTCGTATTGAGGGTTCAGTGGTAACCTGTGTGTGTGTGTCTGTCTGTCTGTCTGTCTGTCTGTCTGTCTGTCTGTCTGTCTGTCTGTCTGTCTGTCTGTCTGTGTGTGTGTGTGTGTGTGTGTGTGTGTGTGTGTGTGTGTGTGTGTGTGTGTGTGTGTGTGTGTGTGTGTGTGTGTGTGTGTGTGTGTGTGTGTGTGTGTGTGTGTGTGTGTGTGTGTGTGTGTGTGTGTGTGTGTGTGTGTGTGTGTGTGTGTGTGTTGTTTACAGAGGACCCAGGGTCAGTCGCTAGCAGGAGGGTCCAGTCCCATGAGGAAGTTCTGGGAGGTCGTCTGGCTGCCACAACCAGCTTCACTGTCAACAGGATGGGTAAACAGCAGGAGGAGAAACTCATCGGTGAGGGTCTAGTTAGGTTTTTTTTTTTTTTTTTATTCTCCTATGTTGTTTTGTTTATGGTTCCCACAGGGTGCCTTAATTGTGATGATGTGAAATATCATGTTTTCACCTCAGTTTTTCTCCTTGAGATTTGCTTTTGTTCCCATTTTTTCCCCATTATAATGCTTGGTAACATAAAAAATCCAGAATTCACCCCTGATGCAATCAAAAAGATAAGAGAAGAAATACTAAAGTAGAGAAGTAACTGAAAGAAACTGTGCCTATGCCTTGTGGACTTTTCCAGCCCCCGTCTCCTTTTGCTTACTCAGCGATGTGTTGGTGCTTTTACACTAAAAATGAAACTGTTCAAATTGCCATGTGAAACTACCTCCTCATGACCTCATGTCAGCATGTTGTAGCAAGGATTGTTGATTAAGTCGATCAGGAACAGGAAGTTCTCTGCTGCTCTGATATGCAACTCCACATATCATTTACCACAACAGAATTGATGATAAAATTGTCTGGGTTAAAAAAAGGTGTAAAAAATCTTCCACCACAACTCTGTTTCTTCACTTTTTCAGTGTAGGTTTTATGACGTTATTACACAAAGACAACATTTTGTTTTACTTGTTGCTCTGACCCTCTGCAGGAGTCACACTGTACAGGAAGCTGAAGCCGTACCTGATGACAGAGGAGCAGCTCCAGGAGCACGGATACCCGAGAACCAACCCTGAGGTCCCCGGCAAGGCCATCATATACAACCTCCCAGAGAAAAAGGCCGTTGTAGACCGTAAGCAACTACATGACCCCATAGATCTCTCACTGTTGATAATTAACACTACTCATTTCTAATTTCTAATACTACTTACCATAAATAAGGGAAACATACATGAGGGTTAACAGAAAGGCATTTTATTTAACAAAGTTTAATTTTGCTTAACAAAGCTATCAAAAATGTCAAATTCAGCAGCTGACAGTGGAAGAGAAAACATCCCGCCAGGCCAACTGAAATAAAGATAAATCATACAGAAAATCAAAACGCCAACATAACAAAGTGGTGCGAGGGGAGAAGGAGCCTCCAAACCACCAGGATCGGGCAGGTCTTAGCTTATCTAATCCTTATGGCCTCCATCCAATCAACAACTTCCAACATACACACACACACAAGCCCTGGCAGAGGCCCTGCGGCCATCGCGTATTGAAATTCATACATGTGGTTTGATTTTTCAGCTGACTGACTAATCTGTGATGTGTTTCCAGAATTTACCAAGATATGCTGTCGATGCGGTGCGGAGTATAAAATCAACGTGAACGGCAACTGTGTGCGGAAAGAGGAATGCGGTTTTCACTGGGGACGTTTGCGCAGACATAAAGGTACGTTTGTTCATCAACATCAATATTCTGATTGTGCACTTTTTGTCTTAATATTTATACCACCAAATCTAAATCACTCTCTGTCTCGCCACCCCTACTGTTCTCAACTTTCATTTATTTCCATCTCTTTCCGACTCTCGTCCTCTCCATCAGTCGCTGGAGGCTGGGAGACCATCTACAGCTGCTGCTCCGGGGCTGTGGGCTCTCCTGGTTGCCAAGTTTCAAAGGTATCATCCTTCTCAAGCCAGTAGCTTTTAGAAACACTTGAATACACAAGTACTTCTAAAATAACTACGATAAACCCTTCCTCTTACTTTTTTGAAGTAGTTTTCTGCACATATCAAGTTTTTTTTAGTTTTTTTTAAAATAAACAACCCCAGACTTAAAATATTTGACATTCCCACAGCAACATGTTCAGGACGGGCGTAAAGAGACATTTGACGGCTACGTCACAACGTTCAGTAAACCTCTACCGCCAGACGGCAATGGAGGGGTGTTTGCCTTGGACTGTGAAATGGTGAGTCAGGTTTTCAAAATATTTTCATCCTAAAAAACTAAAAAAATTTTAATTTTGATTTATTGTAACATTTCAACACTCGTTAGTTTCAGTACATAATGATGCCAACTGATGAAATTAATTATTAAATAGTAAATAAACACTAAATCATTTTTCAGTTTGACTACAGTGGTCCCCAGTGCCATATTGTTTATATTTTACAATCAATATCACATTCATTTGTTTTGCCTTCCTGTAAACAGTGTTACACAAAGCAGGGCCTGGAGCTGACGAGGGTGACGGTCATTGACTCCGACCTGAAAGTCATCTACGACACGTTTGTCAAGCCTGAGAGCAAAGTGGTCGACTACAACACACGGTGAGTTTGTCCCCCACAACTAGACACTAAATGGGAGGCAAAAGAGAGAAGTAACTGGAGCGCTGCTGGTGTCCCTCAAACCACCGGTGCTCATGGAAGATCAAGGAGAGCGGAAGAATTATGACCAAAAAGAAAATGGCACCAAAAAATCTAGGTCCAGGCACTGAAGGTAGGTTTGAAAAATAAAAGGCCTTTATTTCGGTGGGCTAGAGTCATTAGAAAACACACCAACACAGTCACCACAGGTGTGCAACACTTAGTACATACATCGTTGTCCCTACACCTGGCATCAGAGCTGATAACTTCAATTCCTGACACTCTTAGGGTTGCTTCCATGTAGTGTTTGGCCGTAGGATAATTCAAGTTCAAATGGTATACCTATGTTCAGTCACCCTTAGCCTCCTTTTAGTGAGGCCTACATAGAAACAGCCACAAATGCATTCAAGTCAGTACACGACATGGGTAGTATTACAGTTTATGAAACTGGTGACACTCTAAAAGTGTCAGTTTTCACCATATTCTCACAGTAATTGCAATTACCACAGCAAAAATTGCCTTTAGGTCGGCGAAGTGTGAGGGTTGAGAGTAAGAAGGTAACTCCTGACTGGTTCATCCCTGATCGTTTGGGCCTTGTGGGTTTTTTGGTCATAATTCTTCCGCTCTCCTTGACTAAATGGTGTTGGGTTTTTGTAGATTAACTGGTAAACAAATAATTGTTAGTAGTACCCTTGCCTTGAATTATTTTAGGTGAGCGTCCAACTGTTTACCATAAAAAATGGTCCTTTGAAATAATCAGTGTTGTAAAGGAAGTACATCTTGTACCTGATTGACAGATTTTCAGGTGTGACGGAGGAGGACTTGGAGAGCTCCACAATCACGCTGAGAGACGTTCAGGCTGTGCTGCTCAGTATGTTCAGCGCTGAGTCCATCCTCATAGGACACAGTCTGGAAAGTGACCTCCTGGCACTCAAGGTAGCCTCACTCTGATTTTCAGCTTCATTACTAATAAACACTTTATGTGACAGTTTGGGGTGCGTTTCATTTGATTTATAGTATGATATAGTATGGTAGAAAATCAGAGTTTCCATGATTCCCTTCTTGTCTCTCTTTGCTGCTCGTAGCTGCGACGTGTACAGAATCATCACGTCAGCAGACAGTGTGCACAAAGCCTTTACTTTCCTCTTTGATTTCACAGAATAAATCAGTTTTTTTTAAAGTATGAAGCCTGCTTTCGAATGTGTTAGTGTGGCTTCTGTTCTTGGCCGACATTGACTGGACTGTATTGTTAACCTGTGCAACATTACAGTAGTAAAAAATATAATATATTCAGTATGCTTTACTTATTTCTTATGAAAACAACCAAAAAGTTTGAGAACCACTGCTGTGGACGAATTTCATTTATTAAGAAAGTGAAACCAACAGACACATTATGTTAATTATGTTGTTTCGGCCTCTTTTCAGTATTGCTTTGCCTGTAACACTCATGTACAGCACAAAATAAATGTACAGGATTGGAGAAAACATCGTATTGGTACCAGGATGAAACACAAAGTTTCTATTTATGAGCCTGGGCTGAAATAAAAGGAAAACGTTTGATGTAATGCTTTGTCTGTCCTTTGTTTCTCTCTTACTGTATCTCTTGATTCCAGCTCATTCACAGTTCAGTCGTAGACACAGCCATCGTGTTCCCTCACCGCCTTGGCTTACCCTACAAACGTGCCTTGAAGAACCTGATGGCCGACCACCTCAAACGCATCATCCAGGACAACGGTGAGAAAAAACCACACAGAACTAGTAGCAGTTGTATTATTACTGTTATAAACTTTATCGTGGGAGTTATTTTAATTATGTATTATTACTCATTCATTTTTCAGTTAGCAAACATAATTTGGGCTAAAAAAAATACACATTAGGACATTTCCAAGATTCAAATAAGGGAAAACTATCAGCAAACTGAGAAACCATCTGAGTCCCCCATACTGCTTTTTATATTATTATTATTATTATTATATTATATACCAATGTTTTTATATTATTGTTTTTTGACATGGCATTAGTTACACAAACAAACCCTCCAATAAAATAAGTCCAGTGAAGTGAGTCAATGAGATTAAAGTTACTTCAAATAGAGAATGTTTTTCAAACTAAAAAACAAAATATGCATGTGTGTGGCATCACATATCTATAGGAACAGATCCAATGTTTTATTTGACTGCACGACAACAATGTGACCAGCAGATGTCACACTTGTGCAAACCCATGTGTTTAACTCAAGTGTTAAGATTTTCAGTGCTGTTGACTAAAATGCCTCAAAGCCTCGATTCTTCATCACTAGTTGAAACATATTACTAAAATATCAAGTTCTGTCAAGGACTAATGAAAACAGATGAAGAATAAAATATTCTTAACGATGCAGCAGCTGCTTTGGAAAACTAACAGTGTCACATTTTATTAAGGATCCTTTCTCATCTCTTGCTCTCCACATACTTCAATCTTAACACTCTCTAATCTGACACTACAGTTGTCGTCATTTTTAAACACCATTAATAACATAAACACAACATTCTCTTCTTAATTCATTTATATTGTTTACTGTTACCAGATTACTAGAAAGTTAGTTGAGCTTTGTGCTATTGTTACTTACAAGTATTGTGTGTGTATCCAAAGCCTGATATATCTTATTCCTCTGTGCTGTAAACCTCCATTGTTGTCTAAAAACTATTAAAAACACATCAGTGAGCCACACTGCTGCACTGGGTGACATTAGGGTGACGTTAGTGTGTTTAGAAACGGCTCCAAAGAGTAATAACAGCGATCACGTTTCAGTCTCTGAAAGAGTAGTTCCTTGTATGGCAGATGCCGCTGCACATGTGCAGGAACATGGTTCCTTTCACAGGGCTTTGCTCGCTTGTTGTGCTACATATCACAACCTCTTGACTTTGTGCTACACAGAATTTTAGCACAAAGTCAAGAGGTTGTGATATGTAGCACAACAAGCTAGCGAAGCTCTGTAAATGTCTGCCATACAAGGAACTACTCTCCTGAGAGTGAAAATTGCTGTTTTTACTCTTTGGAGCCGTATCTAAACTACAGTAACCATTGTCTTCAGGGTGAAGGAACATATCACCCAGTACAACAGTGTGGCCCATTGATGTGTTTTTTTTTTTTTTTAGTAGTTTTTGGGCAACAATGGAGGTCTAGGGCACAGAGGAGTAAGATATATCAGGCTTTGGATGGACACACAATACTTGAAAGTAGCTTCAATTCATTGTTGGTTTCACTCTGCACATGAGATTTGTTGACAATAAGAAAAATATAGAAAATCACCAGCCTTACCCTTTAAGACACTTGATGTTGTAATCAAAAGTAAACTGTCACGCTGCTGTAACTTTTTACAAGTTTGGTAACAAAGTATTCAGGTTAAAAAAAAAAACTTTTGTCATTTGTTCATGTGTTTGCAGTGGACGGCCATGACTCGAGCGAAGATGCGTCTGCCTGCATGGAGCTGATGATTTGGAAGATCAAGGAGGATGCAAAGGTCAAAAGATGACCTCTGACCCCTCTACTCCACCTTTTGTCAGTTGCACTTCATGCCTTCATGTTCGTTGCAGGGGAAACACAGAAGAGAAAGTTCAGGAGGCCTGCACCTGATCAAACCGGTCAGAGTGTCGGGAAAGAAGGACGGTTCAGCACAGTTGCAAGTTTTCAGCAGAAATATCCCGAGAAGAGCTGAACCTCCTGTCCTACTTGAGAAGAGAGGTGTCAGCCCCTTTCAAAGCAATAGGAGCCTAAATGATCAGTGTTTTCATTTTATTCTTATTTCAATTCTAAATAATGTTAGTTAAAATGTATTTCTGTTTATTTGAGCAGTGTCTTTTAAGGGCGGAGGTCTCTTAAAACCATTTATAAATAAAACCTTTCTATAGCAGAACTACTTAAAATGGCAGGGCATTGTCCGCTGAACAATGATGATTAGTATGATATTCATGCCAGGCTGTGTCCTCAGCCTAAATTGCACTATAGAAACGCTCTTGTTGTATAGGGCCCAAGTCTGAGTACCTCATCTGTGTTATAATGCATACACTTCTAATGAATAACAAGTTACTTGTACTTAGTTACACATAAGTGCATTGACGTCTTAGAGTCTGTTGAACATTGCTATGTAAATGCACTTGTGTTTTTCACGTTGCACCTCATTTTTCGTTGCTGATGCTCCGTTTGTGCGGCGGCTCTCATCAAGTTAATTTTGTTGGCTCTCAAATCTGAACTAATCCTATAATACTTGATCATATAAAAAGACCCTCAGCAGAAGTGTAAAGTCTTTGCTGCTACCTATTTGGTATAGTTTGGTGGAATATATCACTGTATTTTGTAGTTTGGACAAAATACTGAGTATATCCACCGCTGTCTCTGTGTCATGTGCGCTGCATGAAATAGAATCACAGGAATCGTTGTTATAGCAGGTATGACATGTTGTTCCTCCATAAAGACAAAATTAGGATCAGTAATGTTGAATTAGGACTGAATTATTAACAAACAGTGCGTATCAGCTAACCTGTGCTGTTTTATGTTCACAATGACTGAAAAAATACCAGAGTGCTGTAAATATGCTTTTTTCTTTTTGTATTTGTTTATTTTTGGTTGTTTATCTTTTTCTATTAAAAGGTATTCGTTAAAAGACGATGTTGCTCTGCGTTTTTCGTCCCTCCCAACACAAATAGTTTCTGACAGTGTGACAGCTTTTTCTAAGTACAGTGCTGGGCCTCTTGCGTTTCGTCCGTCCAGGCTATATGTCCTTTTTTAACGGCAGGTGCAGCGGCTGTAATTCTCCTTTCTTCAGCAGATGTGTAAATTGGAGAAAATGGGAGTGAAATGCTAAACTGAGAGGCCCATCCTTTCTTCGGTGTGTTTGCCTATTAAGCTCCTCCCGTCACATGTCAGTATGCATTTCCCCAGGCCAGGCCACAGACCCCAGGTATTAAAAGAGCCAGTTAGCTGGGATCAATAGCTACACAATGTTCCAGTGACAGGGAAGGGGGGCTTCCTAGTGTTTATTGAGTGTTGCAAAGATTTTGAACATGTGGAGCAAAGCAGCTTAGAGGGGTCGTCTTCATTATCAAATTCGATCAGTGCCTCTCTTTCTCTCTCCTCTGTGATCACCTTTGACTAGAGGGGGTCACGAGGGGGAAGCTGCTCTTAAACTGACCCCATGCTGGGAGATGGAGAGCTGCATTATCTCTGCGAGGGCCAGAGCAAAGACACACTTCAGTGCCTACATCCTCAACTTTACTGCTCATGGTATGTACTGTAGGGTTGTGACTAATGATGATTTTCATCATCGATTTATCTGTTAGTATCTCTGTTCATCGTTTTGTCCAGAAAATGTCGGACAATAGAGAAAAATGCCCACAGTTTCCTAGATTTGAAAGTCTCATTTTGTCCAACAAATAGTCCAAAACCCAAAGATACTCTGTTAAGACAAAGAAAAGTAGCAAATCCTCAAGTTTGAGATGCTGAAACCAGCAGATATTTGGCATATCTGCTTTAAAAATGACTAAAACAATTATCAAAATAGTTGCATCAATCAATTCATCGGCTTATCGTTTCGGCTCCAACGGTATTTTGAAAAAGGTTTTTTATCTGTTTCATCCTTAACCCATCGACAGCACTGAAAAGATCAAGCTAATGCAGAAGGTGTCAATAAACTGCAGAAGGTGCATTTAAACAACCAAAATACTTCAGGGAAAGAACATAAAAGACAAGATACAGTACACGTATAAACTAAATGAAACTCCAGTTTGCTTGGAAGTGGACCAAAATCTTTATTTACACAGTTTGTTTTATCGCTGGGCTTTAAAAGACGATGATGAAAAGATGAAGACTTAAAAAGGGCCTGGGTCTGTTTTCTCTCTGTGGTGTGAGATCACCCCTGCACCCCGGTCTAGTCCACTGTGGGTGCCCTTGACCCCCGGGACACCCACAGCTGCCTGTCCCTCTCTCTGTCTTTAATCTATAGCACTCCCACCCAATTAAGAGACTGATCTTTACTCAGTCCCTCGTATTGATCTGCTGGTGTAGCTGCCTTGCCATGCTCCCAAGGGCCAGACAGGAGATCATAAGAAGCTAATTAGAAGGTAATAAGTCTATAGGCCGAATAAAGAAGGAATTATCAGAGTCGAATGCATTTTCAGACCCACAAGTCTCTAGTTTGTATCAATAAAATCAGATCAGTTAGTTTGCTTCAAGCTGCCATAAAACTATCCTGTCATTTAAATTCCGCTTTCTGAACCAGAGCTATCTCCGTGTGTGTATGTTTGAGATTATTTTGTGTGTACTTGGTGTGTTTGCAGCCAGGTCAATGTCAGTCTAAGCCCTGAGTGTGTCATAGCCAGTGTCAGGCCTCACAGCATGATCCTGGCACTCAGAGGGGCTTAAGAAGAGCTACTGACCCGCCGCCCGCTCTCCCTGTCTCTCTCGGGTCAAAGGCCAGCCGGCCCTATCGATTCCCCCCGATGAAGAAGTCTTTAGCTCCTCCGCCTGCTCTCCCCTCTTTGGCCCACATGCTCACGTACCAACATCGCGGTCCCAAGGGCCCCTCAATTGTGTTTTGCATACCGATCGATCCAGTTTGTGTCCAAGGGGGCCTTCCTTTGAGATAACTGACAACTACAAAGGTCCCCTCCTGACAGGCCCTTGTCAATACAAATTTCCACTATTGATAAGCAATTAAAGAAAGCCTGGGCATAAGGGCGTTCGCTTTCTAAAACATCTGTTAAACAGGAGATGTTAACAAAAAACTTCTTAGCAACAAAAGAAGAAGACATTGACAAAAAAAAGAAGAAACTTAACTCCCCCTCCACCCGCGCTTATCTCAGCTGCCTCACAGTTTCCATCAATGCAGATATTTTTCTGAAACATAACATCAACAAAGAAAACTCACATGAAACAATAAGTGCATTAATTGATTAGTTCATCCACAGAAAACTAATTCATTCGTCGTTAGGCCATTTTTCAGAAATATGCAGAATATTCTCTGATTCCAGCTTCTCAGCTGTCAACGTTTGCTGCTTTTCTTTCTTCTCATGTGGAACTTAACAGAATATTTTTGGGTTTTGGAGTCAGACAAAACAAGACATTTGATGACGTCACCTTGGGCTTTAGGAATTTGTGATTTTTATTTTTTCTCATTTTCTTGCTTTTTATAGATCACATGATTGATAAATGATCACAAAAAATAACTGATAGATTAATTGAACATAAAAATAATTGGTAGTTGCAGCCATAATTGTGTAAATGTATTTGTTTTTTCTTTGCATATCAGGTTATCAAATAATTATATTATTTTTGGAGGCTTATGGAATCCACAAAATAATTTACTTTGCCACTTTTTTCATCATTGCCTCAGTAAAACGCTGCCTGGTTTCAAATGATTTGCTATAAATGCAGCCTATGTTTGACACAACACAGAAAAAACATTTAGCAGGGCTTGTAATTGCTAAAGTTTAAAGCTTCGTGTTATTTGACATCAAGAAGGATACAAACTGGGTGTTTTGACAGTGACTATTCACTGTATTCACTGTAATTCCCCGTGCTTGGTGACAACAGTTAATAAACCTGCAAGTTTTCACCTGCTCAGCGCTGAGGCGCTTGTCAGTGATGCGACTTAGCCGGGGATAGCCTTTATTTTTTATTCACTGTAATCCACGCATGAGGATAACTCCTTTTAAGCGGGTTTTAAACACTACAGGAGGGACCAAAATCCAGTAACTTCTCATTTACCTACACTTCAGTCTTAAATGCAAGGTACTCACGCGCTGGTGATTAGACCTACCGCACCAGGAAAAAGAAAAATCAAGTTGAAAAGCTGTTTCTTGCTGGGAATTCATTAAACTACTGGTTATCTGAAGGACTAATGGGATAAGATGTTGTGTTTAGAGTTCACCGGCTGTTGTGGGAATTTAAAAGACAAGGCAATCAGTCAGTCAGCGAGCTTCAGATGACTGAGAACCAAGGAGCTAATTGAAGAGGCCATTACTCATTTCAACTGAACCCTGGTCGTCTTGATGGGTAGGAGGTGAACCCGGCCGAGCCCTGCCTGGCCCGCAGAAGGGGAAATGATCCAGGGGGGGCAGCGAGTGAGTCAGTGGTGGCGGCTCTGGGATGGGGAGGGTCACACACAACCACACTCTTTGTGTGCCTATAATCCCCCCAGCCAACACAGCTTTGGCCAGGTTTCATCATGAAAGTGCCATGAAATAACTACTTTTTTTCTCTCCTCGCAGTAAATCTCCCCTAATCCTGCGGGCTGCGGAGACAAAGGCCTCTGGGACCTAATCCTGGAGCTTTTAGTGGGGCTGAGGGGCTGGCCGACAGAGCCTCTTCTAAATGACTTATTTCTATCAGACACTAATATAGCTTGACAGCCAAGAACAGCGAAAGGAGGAGGAAAAAAGCCAGGGGAGAGAAAGAGCACAAACATTTTCACATATTTTGGAAGTCTGAGCAGTTGATTGTGTGCGAGTGTGAGTGGAAGAAGTGAACCATAGTTAGAGGTCTTTACCCCCTTAAAGTATACAGCAGTGGAGACATCTCACTTGTTTATCTGTGAATATTGACAATAACTTTAGCTGCTTTGTTTATGTGCAGTTGATTTCGGTGTAGGAATGTACCTGTAGCATCGTATTTTGCATCAAAATGTGTTTGTAGGAGGAGAACGTGACTGTAAAGAATTACAGTATATTACAGAGCTCGTCGATATTCAAACACACTTTTGAGAGTTTAACTTCAATTTTCCAGCCTGTCTTTGTTATTTAAAGACTTTATCGTACAGTAAGTTTCTTCTCCACAGTCAGTGTCCGCTCCTAAAGACATAACCTTAGTTTGTGGTGTCACAGTTTAATGGGGTAAACTATTCTTGGCCTTATTGGCCTGCTCTGTATATTTGACACCTATCTCTCCCCTTTTGTTCTTTCTGAGGTTTCTCAGTGAAAAGCTTCTTTCTGAGTTTTTTTCTTATCTATATCGAGTATAAGAATAAAGAGTGTTTGTATATGCTGTATATATTGTAAAGCTCTCTAATGCAAATTTGTGATTTTGGGCTATATGAGTAAAATTTTCTTGACTTAATTGGAAATTATATTTTCATCAGCGTGAGTCACATCATTGTGTACAATGTGGCAGTTAGGGCATTAAGGGAAGAATGTTGACAGGCTTCAACCTCTACATTAAATAAGGTTAAATGGTTTAACTGCCTACGACAGTGGTGGAAGAAGTATTCAGACCCTTTACTTAAGTAAAAATAACAAGACCCCACTGTAAAAATACTCAACTAGGCAGAACAGTAGTAGCTTTTTGTACTTGGTGTAACAAAAGTAAGAGTATTCAATCAAATCCCCCTGTGTTATACTTATTTTATAAGCTTATATCAACTGCCTTTAGTCTCTATTCGTCAACTGACACTTTAACTGCTTTCACTGTTTAGACCAACTGAAGCTTTAACTTTTAATAGTCGTTTCAAATTCAACTGTAATGTCATTTTCTTTCATTGTTTACAGTTCAACCAACATTTCCAGCTGCTTTCATCTCTTACTCTTTAAATGACAGTTCAACTGCTTTCATCGCTAACTCTTCATCTCTTTTCAGCTCTTACTCTTCAGCTACTTTCAGGGCTGAATGAATTGCCTACAGGGTTTAAAATGAAAGCTACATTTTCAAACTCATTCATTAATTGCACTTTAAAAGGTGATTTTGGCTCTTACGACTCAACAGACGCTTCAAACCCTTTCAGTTTTTTTAACGTCAAATGACACTTCAACTGCTTTAAATGCTTCAACTGCCACACAAGACAAGCACATAACTTCAGCTTTCAGATAAATGTAGTATTTTTTTTATTGGTGAACATACGATGCTGTTTTGCTGTGCAAAAGGGTGAACATAATGACATAATAAGGGGTTTACACAACAGTGAACACTCACATGAAAACAAATAAACAAACTAAATACACACATAAATAGAAATGAAGTAAGAAATACTTGGTTTAGTACTAATTAATTGAAAAAAATTGAATTAATTGTACTAGTGTAGAAGTATAAAGTGGCATGAAGTGAAAATACCAAAGCAAGTGTTTGAGTAAATGTGCTTTCACTACTGGAATATTGTGTATAAAGAATATCACAAGTGACAGTGATGAAAATCTCGTCGTGGTTGTTTGTGTTTGCAGAATAATTAAAAAATAAAAACATCAGAGGACTTAATTTGCTGATTTGATGTTTTTCTGGGTTTGGTTGCCTCTTCCTGGGAAGACTTCTAATTGAGCTCCGCTGGCTCTTAAGAAATAGCTCTCAATGGGTAAAGGTTCAGATTAACTTCACATGGTGACAGTTTATAGGCAAAATATGGTGCCTGTTAGCAAAACAAACCCTTAGAGAAAACCCCCTCCGAGGGGAGGCTGTCAGAGGCAGCGGTATGGGAGAAAGAGGGCTGAGAAGGAGAGGACAATCAAAGGCTGCTATTTTAATCTGTCCTGCCTCGGAGATTAGCCGACCACATTGTTTTAATTGTTTTAACGGGAGGGAATGAAACGCTCGCTTATAGGGGGATCCTTGGCATAAATCTCTCAAGTTCAATAGTTTCAAAAACTTGAGCCCCTTGCAACCCCCCTCTCTTCCCTCATCCCACCTAATCCCGGCTAATACCTTTCTTTCTATTGGCTAATGGCTAAGGGGAGCCTGGGTAAATGCTTCTTAAATAGTCGTGGGTGAGAATGGTTTCGGAGAATGAGATCCGTGCCTCTACAAAGAGCGCTGCTGTGCAGGATAAGGCCCAAACTGGACTTGGAAATATTGGACTAACAGCTCGCGTCGGTGCGTAAAGGCGCACCTGGACCTCACACTCAAACTCAGGATTTGGATATCAGGTAAAGAAGCAAAGGAAAAAACTATATATTTTGTAAGGTTTTCATCAGTAAGACATTCACTGACTTTATTGTAAGATGTGCAGCAGTGAAAT
Organism: Scomberomorus guttatus; assembly: GCA_038419695.1. Taxonomy (NCBI): domain Eukaryota; kingdom Metazoa; phylum Chordata; class Actinopteri; order Scombriformes; family Scombridae; genus Scomberomorus; species Scomberomorus guttatus. The sequence continues at coordinate 23,296,807 of CM076454.1, read as the reverse complement.
CTTTAGTTAATTTAGTTCAAAAATGTTGTTCTCATGGCTAAAATATGTGGTAAAGGTACAAAACGGGTGCAAGGTGTGCGCACTCAAGTGAGTCCCAATTTGATGTTGCAGCTGTAGAGCAAAGATGTCGCCAAATTTGCCAAAAATGCAATAATTATATCACAAAAGGCTACTTTAGGAAGAAATAATAACCATTGTTCCCTTTAATAATGTTCTCTCTCTCTTGTTTTTACTTATCATTGTGATATTTTGTCAAATCAACAAATAACAACATCTTCATTTATTTATTAATTCTTCAGTAGTTGTTTCATTTTACCATAAATCTAGATGTAACAAGTGTATTCAGACCTTTAAAACCCAATAACACTGATCTATAGGGACTGTCTGTGGTCTGAAAGTAGGAGCAGCCTCTTTGTTCTCTTAATATATCTCTTATTATACAATCAGTATACTGATATTTTTCTGTGTCCTTAGATTGAACATGAACTCCTTGAATTTCTGCTGGCAGTCCAGCGGAGGTGTGTATCCCCTCCGCGGTGTGAACTCGATGCTGTTCGACCTGCACCACCAGATGGCGGAGCAGTACCACGTTTACTCTGCAGCCAGTCCCACGGTGCACACCCTGTCTGTGGCTGAGAGGCTGGCAGGTGGGTCACTGACACAAATACTTCACACGATAGAGAAAGTAACATGCAGCAGTTTAGTCGAAAGTTAAAAATGATTTACTGCCACCTTTTTTCCAGAACTATGTGTGTGTGCTCAAAAGTATTTCCCTTTTAAGCTACTTTTACATTTACTTCACTATATTTTAGAGGGAAATGTTTTGCCATTAAATCCATTAAATTAATTGGACAGCTTAAGTTACTAATTACTTTGCAGATTCAGATTCAGCTTTTGATTTCTTCATTGACTCAGGACCATGATCACACAGTACTGAGTACACAAACAAAACATACAAGACAATCATAACAGAACAACGTCACCCGGCAGGAATGAAGTGCAATGAAAATTTTTCAAATGAAGGTAGAACATTCTTTAAAAAGCCACCTAATAAATCTACAAATAACTTTTGGACTTTAATAACAAATTTAATTTAAACATAGATGGATGGTTTAAATAGTACTTTGGCAAATACTTTCTCTATACTTACACACACTTCTTGCATTCAAACAAAATGAGACACTCGTCTCCCAGAAGGTTGTCATTACAAAGGCTTTACATAGAAAACAAAAATGATTATCTTATTTTATACATATCTATTGTTATAGATTAAACAATCAAACCATATATAAAAAAAAACCTAAAATTAACTTTATCTCCACAGATACAAAATAATGCAGTAATAATAAAACAATAATATAATATATATATAATAACATTCCTCTCTTAAAGGGGCCATTCTGCATAATTGGTCATTTTAATTTTATACCTCATAATACTTATTTTTCTATAAGTTCATTTTACTTTTACTTGTAATGGACTATATATTACATTATGATATTGCTGCTTTTACTCAAATAAAGTATCTTTGTAGTTCTTACAACACTAAAAAGATGGAAGGTTAACCATTAACCAGACCATTAAAACCAACAATATTATCTTAATAACTTAATAAAACTGTAAGATTAACATTGATTTAATTAATGATTGATTTGTTTGGGGGATTTCGCCCTAAGAAGACCCTGTTTCCATATAACCAACATCCATCTGATGCAGCTTCCACTCATACATAGATTAATCTATAAAATAAAGATTTACAGACTGGTGACAAAGGAAAGGAAAAACCAGAGTAAATGAGTTGAGACACATTCAGAAGCTTCCATATAGGGCACAAGGAGTCACTGATTAGTCTCCCATTTGTGTGTCAGCCTAACAAGTTTACTCGGCAAATAAAAAGCTGACTCTAAAATCACTCCAAACTGAATCAACCCTCCACAAAACAAAATGGAAATATAACTGAAAAAGTGCAAAATACTTCCCGGGGATGTTCCTTAAGAAACCCTCTACTGTCTCTGAGTGTATATTGTTTCTCTCCGTCCCACCAGAGCTCATACTGGAGGCTCGCTATGGCAACCAGCAGAAGCAGCGTCGCAGCCGCACGGCGTTCACCGTGTCCCAGCTGCAGGCTCTGGAGAAAGCCTTTCAACAGACACAGTATCCCGATGTCAGCATGAGAGAGAGGCTGGCTGTCTGCATCAACCTGCCCGAGGCTCGCATTCAGGTCAGAGCTCACTCCACCCAACACCACACTGTCACCTGAACCCCTGTTTGTATAGCTGTTGATTTTTGGTCAACAAAGACCTGGAAAGCAGTTATAAAGCCCTGCTGCACTTGCAATTTGATATTAAAATTAATTCTGGCGTGAATAAAGTGAATAATAATAGTTCTTATTTTAAGGAATAATAACAAAAATTGCTTCTTCTCTGACGCTCTATGTGAAAAAAATGATTACTGCTAACAGTGAAGTGTTCATTTTTAAATTTAATTGTAAAGCGTGTCGGAACTGCCTCATATATAAATTGTGCTAAATAATTAACTCTGTCTCCTCCAGGTGTGGTTCAAGAACAGGAGAGCAAAGTTTCGTAAAGGTCAGAGGTGCTCCCTGCCCTCCAGAGACCACAGTCTGGAGGAGGCGCCACATCGCAGCAAGGTGGAACAGGAGGAAGACAAACAGGACATCTCCACATCCCAGACCGACAGCAACATCCCTCCTCCTCCTCGCTGTCCTCCTCCGGGGGATACAAGTAGGGATCTTTGCCCCCCTCTCGCCCCCTGTACAGACTCTGATGTTTCCAGGTGCCCCCTTCGACTACACTCTCCTCCGCTTTTCCCCTTCATGACAGCGGAGCGTTACAGCCACGCACCTCACCAGCCAGTTGTAGGAATGCTGTCCACCGAGCTCGCCCTCCCCCCGGTGTTTTGGCCCGTCATACAGCAGCACAGCTCTGCCCTGGAGGTTCCTCCATCATCTGTTACTAAAAACTGTAGCCTCTCCCTTCAGACTGCTTGTTCAAGTAAAACCGTGCCTCACCCTCACCTGGGGTTGTAACTGTGGACTTACAGACCTGACACAAACAGCATTGCAGCTCCATGTGGACTCAGGTACACCTGAAGCTGACCTGTGTGGGGGAGGACAGGGTAACCGCCTTTTACCTGTGAACTCAACTGCTGACAAGCACTAAATATACATTTCTGTTTAGTTTTGTTGAATGCCTGTCTGTCTAAAGGGATGTAAAGCTGTACAGTCACTACTTTCAGACATGTTTTTTTTAATTAACATCTACACACAGGCTACTTCCTGTTATCTGCTATCTCCTTCAGCATTATATCACTATATACACAGTCAGGTAGCTACACAGTAACAACGATGACTAAAGCATTTGAGAAAGGCTCCTTATTGTAACAAAGCACTGAAACATAGAAATGTGAAATAAAGATATTTGTATCTCAGTTCTCTGTTTTTTGTGTTTTTTATGAGGCTACTTGTAGTACAGGCAGTGGGATAAGTTTCACTCAATTAAAAAGTATTTTGGGACACAATCATGAGCAACTATTTAGTATAAGTCTCTAATTCAATATTATCATTTTATTGGCAGTGGAATTTTAATTGTGATATGATAATAAGATGTTATCATTTTACAAAATCCAATTATTATTCCAAGTGAACTGTAATTAAACACTTACAATTCATTCTTATTTTTTATGCACATGTTGACAGTCATGCTGACACAGATGACACAGATTAAACATTATTTTCTATGTTATTTTGCAAACATTTATTGTATTGTTATTATTGCTATCAGAAAATTATTGTATTAATATTATGTATCATCCAGCCCTAGTAAGATATCTGCAAAGTTCTTTAAATAATAAAAAATAGGTTATAAGGCGGGAGCGCTGCAGGCAACAACTGGTTTATCTAATTATGTCTAAGTTGTGTAGACATTTTGACAAATTTCATGAGACTTTAATGTCTAAATCATGTGGCTAGCAAGTCAAACAGGAAGTGTTTGTTTCAACAGAGACCAAATATTAGAAGACTGTGTAAAGGAAAACTGGTCACATGTAATTTTAGTCTTTTTAAACAGGGGTATATTTCAGCTCCTGAATCAGAGACCTACTGTATGATCAAAATTCCTCTATAAAATGTCATAAAATAGTGAAAAATACACATTACAGTTGACTAAATATATTCAAATGACTTACTTTGCCTGACCAACTGTATAAAACTCAAAGATAATCGGATTATTATAATAGAAGACTCAGAAAACCAACAATTTTTCACCTTTTAGAAGCTGGAACAAGGACGGTTTAACATTAATTCTTTAAAAAATGACTTTAACAGTAAACTGATTTTCAAAATTGTTGCAGATTAATTTTCTTTCGCTCTACAGCATGGGTGATCTCTCTAGTGTGAACATCTTTTGTCTGTTCAACTGAAATACAAAAATATGAACAGACTTGAAAATAGCCCAGATAAGAATTTCAGATTTGATCTGTCAAAATATGACAAAGTGGGAGCTGTCAGCTTTTGGTTTAGGGTGCAGATGGTTCCGGTAACAACAATATAACAGCACTGACTTAGATCCAGATTTAGAGGGAAAAATCACTATTTGGTGGAGCTGTTAACAACTCATAAACATCTGAAATGTGACCCCGACTACACACTGCTTTTTGTAAGACGCCACAAGCCAAAAAGGTTGGAAACCACTGGTTTAATCTTTAACAATGTGTTGTATTTTAAGAGCTTGTTATATTATCCATTGTGTCAAATCTCCATCTGAAAAGTAACTAAAGCTGTCAAATAAATGTAGTGGATAAATGTAGTGGAGTAGAAAGTACAACATTTCCCTCTGAAATGTAGTAGAGTGGAAGTATAAAGTAGCATCAAATGGAAATACTCAAGTAAAGTACAAGTACCTCAGTGCTTGAGTAAATGTACTTAGTTACTTTTCAACACTGGGCTATAGGCTAAATATGTTTAAGGGATCATATTTAGGACTATAATCCCATAATTGTGTAGCACACCTTTAGCAGGTTGTAGATGTTTGAATTTTTTGCTCCACTTGTATCATAAGTTAACATTTGTAAAGCAAATCGACCGGTCTGGTTTGAAACAGCTACTCCATGAGCTACGCATATGTTTTTTTCCAACTTTATTGGGTACAATTTGAAATACATAACACACACAAATAAAACACAAATACAGGAAAATAGTCACACAAAACAAACACTTGAACAAAGGACCTGGAACAACATAAAAGGCACAAGAATAGAATCATATGTTTAAAAAACAACAAAACAAACAACAAAACAACAAATAAGTAAATAAATAGAAATGAATAAATAAAGATTATACATAAGTGATTTCTGAGTGTCAAGAAAGTAGTAAGGCACTTTTGTAGTTCTTCATATATTAATTTTTTGTTTATATTTGAGTTAGTTTATTTAGTTAGTTTGTATATAATTAAGCCTTTAATTGCATTGTTTCTTTTACCTTTTTTTACCTCATTGGCTGCTGTAACACATCTATCTATCTAGGAATGACTATATAAAGGTGAAACCGTTTCTGTGGACTGTAAACAGGACACAAATAGTGCAATATAGCGAAGCGTGCAAGGAGTGCTGAGATAAATATTAAATGGTAAAAAGGTGACAGAATGTAGGACTATTTTGGTCATGGGTTTCATACTCTTTCTGTAATAAAACATCTAAAAGCAAAAATCTTATCAGATGGGGGACCCTGGGACAAAGTATTATCAAATGGGGGTCCGTGGTCTAATTTGTGTCAGTTAGGGGTCCTTGACGTGAAAAGCTTTGAGAAGCTGCAGTACAGTATATACAGCCCGTTCAAATATACAGGAGAATAAATGCAGCAGACTTCTAATGTCTGCAGGGAAATGCAGCAAATTTAGAGATTTTGCTTTTGTGGATATAAAATTTAGCCATCAAAATATGAAACTTGACAATGTACTTATAAAGGAACTGTTCTTGAGTCGGAAAAATACAATTACATCATATAAAGTAAAAGTATATGTGTGAATTTACGAAGATGTTTTGCTTTATTCACCAAACCAGTTGCGTCAGTTTTTCTGCGCAGTGGCGCTCTGTGAGTGTGTGAGCCAGCGTGACGCTGTGCCTGGATATCGGCTGCTGAGGGAGGCTTAAAGAGACAACAGCTAGATCATAGCAACTTGAGGACAAGGCAAATTAAATGAGAACGATTCCTGCACACGGAGAACCATGACTTCGACAGCTTACGTTTAAAGGTAACATGCTTTTTTCTTTGGCGGCAGAAACTCACACGTAGCTGTTGGTGTTTTTTTAAGACGTCGTCTCGCCGTATTTTAACGTTGTTGCTAATGTTTCGTGTGCTAGCTGAGCGGTAAGAGAGCCCAGGCTGCCGTTGGTGAGCAGTCGGTTGTTTAGGATTAAGGAGTTGCCCGGCAGTGGTCTGGATAATAATGTCTGTAGCTGGAATTTGAATTCAAAAAACGACACTTTAAGGTGAAACAATGATCCCTTTAATCACACGGTTAATACAGTCGACAACATTAGTAACAGCGTCGCTTGGGAGAGTTATTTCTCAGCTATTAAGCATTTAACTAACTAACCAGGTTAACGTTAGTGTAACAGTTAGCTCAGGGAATGTCAATCAATCAATGAATATTTGATGCTCTGTACTGTTCTGGTTCGCTAGCTTTATACGCTTATGATACGGTGATGTTAACAGATTAACGCTGTTTTGTTTTTTTGATCAGGCCAAGGGAAACGGTGTTTTTGATAGGTGCTAGCTGGGTTAGCTTGATAGCTAAGACGCGAAGATCAGCGTCCAACGTTTATCGATTAATGTAATGATGACTATGTGCTGCTGGTATTTATAGAACATAAGAGCATAATAAAACGGATTAACAGACACGAGTTTCCCACGAATGAAAGATATGAAGCTAGCTTGAGCATGCTAACTAGCTAACGTCAGGACAGCTGGAGAGTATTTGGCCTTGTCCGCCGACCTAATACCAGCCAGCGTTAACTAGTCTCATGTTAACGATATATCAGCTACTCTGAAGACATTTATCGTCGGGGTTTGCTAGTAAGATTTCATTTTTGTTTGTTTTTTTTCATGTTTCTTCAGGTACTTGGGATCACATGAAACTAACGTTAAATGACAGCTGCCAGCTAGCTGTGTTAGCTAACAAGCTCAAACAGACATATTTTGCACCGCGGTCGAGAGAAAACGCAACTAACGTTGTGGGATGAATGTTTATTGCCAATTTGAGGCTCTCTGTGGGTAGTTGGATTGATATCTATAATGTTTGGACTCGATTATGTCGTGTTATTGCCAGCTAAGCTAGCTGTAAGACTGCAATTGTGGCAAGCTGACGTTTCACCGTCTAACATTTACCCCATGATTTCGTGTTAGCGTTTATGATCACTGATACGTTTTTCAGTCTCTTGGGTTTTTAAGTGCCACATCAAAAACTTAAAATATGTGGCTATTAACGCTGTATGTTTTAAACAAATCGGTAACTACATCAAACAGCCGACTTGAAAAAACAATACACAACTTCCTGAAAGGAGACAGTCTAGCCATATGGGCCAAGACTGCCAAAAGTAACCTGAGGCAAAAATTTATTCATTAGGTCTATGTTGTTTTCCAGGGACATGTCTATCCTTTCTAGTATACAATCACAAACGTACTTTTGTTTCTAATGCATGGACTAGTAATGTCGTTTTTGTGTCACCTTGACAAGTCAGGCACAGTGCACTTTGTCATTTCAGTAGGTGTAATAATTTAACATGCAGGCTCTAATGGCTTTTACCCACCTTGTTTATTGTACTTCTAATCTTGTGACAAGTTAGGCTAGTCTATTCTCATTTCCTACAGTAAGTATTGCCATGCGTCATGCTACAAGCAAGACATGACAGTGTAATGACTGTCTGCATACCCGATTTAAATGTTTTCTTTCTCTCAGGAGGGGATTTTCAGTCGATTGTCTCTATGGGCTGTGTCATTGTTTGTTTACTCATATAAATATGCAACTCAACATTTCAGGCTCCAGTTGGTAGTGCGATGTTATGACATTTTAGCTTTGCCTCTCCCATTTGAAATTGTGTAATAAACCTAGTTTGTGTACAGATTAAAAGGAGGAAGAAATCATATGTGTGATTCATTCAACAATCAAATGATTTAACACAGTGTTTTATACCATATATTTGTCTGATAATGCTGTATCTTAGTCACGTGATATTAGTTCTTAGTCAGATACAGATGAGTTAACTGTAGACTAGACTTTATCCAAATCCTTCCAATAATATGCTTCCCAATGATGCAAATGTTACGATGAGATGGGGCATTACAGCAGTCATTGATCCATGTAAGTGCCTTTCCATAGAAAAGAGTAGCTGCCCATCGCTACTGTCTGCATTACCTGCTCTCTTCAGCACCACCAACCTCTTAGATCATGGACGTGGGGGAGTTAGGAGAGCTGCTTTGGACAGAGACGGCAGCATGCAATTATTAGCTGAACAGAGATGGTTACAAAACTGAAATGATGGTTGTGATTGACATTGTTTGTGCCTGGTTTTCATATACTGTCACTTTTTACACACCATATAAGCATCTTATGTAAGTGAAGACATATGTATTTGCCCAATTCTGGCCTTTTAAATGTATATTTATACATGTTACCAGTAGTGTGCACATCTCTTTTCACTGTACTAAGTTTGTATTAATGTGAGGATCTACACACCTGCAAAAGCAGTTGATGATTGAGTCTGAAACATAGCTTTAGACACATTAATCTCATATGTATGTGTATATTATATCATCAAAATACATCTTTGTGATCTACAAAATCTTCTAAAGGCACTGTAATTTCAACTTTCAGAAAATAAGGTTAATTATAGGTCGTTTTTTTCTCATGTCTGAAGTCTACTGTGGAATATTTCTGCTCATATTGATTGCTTTATTGAGTTTGCCTTGCATTGGTCTGGAGCAAGATCTCATTTCAGCTGTAGTAAGGAACAGCCACGGTAGACATAATTTGATCTTCAAGTAAAAGGTTTAAGGTTTTTTTTCCTACATTTTTTATGATTGATTTACTTGATTGTCCAATATTTTGGCTTGTATTGATTGCTTCACAGTTTATGTATATATAGTATTTTACAGTACATTTCATTAGAGCTGCATCTAATGATTCTTTTCATTATCGATTGATCTGACCATTATTTACTCGATTAATCAATTAGTCGTTTGGTCCATAAAATCTCAGAAGAAAAATGGTGAAAAATGTCGATCACTGTTTCCCGAAAGCCCAAGATGACGTCCTCGAACGTCTTGTTTGCTCTACAACCCAAAGATATTTAGTTTATAGTCATAGAGGACTAAAGAAACCAGAAAATATTCACATTTAAGAAGCTGGAATCAGAGAATTTTGACATTTTCTTTTTAAAAATGACTCAAAATGATTAATCGATTATCAAAATAGTTGGTGATTAATTCAGTAGTTGACAGTCGACTAATTGTTGCAGCGCTACATGTCATTGTAAGTGTAGATTGGGATAGCCGCTAGAGGTTATCTCACCTGCACTTAGTAAACATAGTGAATATTAGTTTCCTTCATATTTTAAAACTTTAAACTGTAAAACAGGACACAAGATATTATAGGCTCAAGTAATGACTGAGTTTAGTCTGCCATGCTGTGCTGTTGTTACAGGCGATACATAGCCTGTATCATAGCCTATAGACTAATTTGTGTCTGTTACTTTCACAGATATCAAGCTGACATCACACCCATCCGTTCCTGCCTGGCTCATCGCTGTTTGCTCTAACTCTGGGTTACCTCCTCTGCTGTGGCCCTGCAACATGGAGAGTGTCCACTGTGTCACTGAAGGCTGACCACAAGGAACGAGGCAGTCCAGAAGATGTTCCCAAGTGGCCTTGTGGATGCAGTAGCTGGCTTTTGGAGTGCTTTTTTATGACTAGTATTGTATGTGTGTGTCTGTGGGCACATCCTAGCACAACCTGCCTATTCTTCAGGCAGGGACATGCTACTTTGAGACTGGAGCTGGAGCAACACACAAGAAAGGAGCCCCTCTAGTAAACAAGGAAAAAAGAAAAAAAGGAGTGTGTTCAGCAAAAGAGCTTTCTGATAGACACGGGGCACTTCAGCTGTAGTTTCAGCTCATTTAAGTGTCTTCTGAACCATTGCACATTTTAACAGCAACACCTTTCCTCTGTCTTGTGAGATTTGTCTCCCTCCCCCTCCCTAAAGCGTCCTCTGTGGTTGTTATTGGAGTTTCTATGGTTTGCATGGCTGGAGAATAACCGTGGAGAGGCCAGGGTATCACAAGCTTATGGATTTTGATAAGAGAGGGGGCAAGGGAGAGACAGAGGAAGGGAAAAAGATGTCTAAGACAGCAGGCAGCAGGACTGGACATGGGGGCCGGAGTTCAGGGACCAATTCTGGAGTTCTTATGGTTGGCCCAAACTTCCGTGTTGGTAAAAAAATCGGCTGCGGGAACTTTGGAGAACTGCGGCTGGGAAAAAATCTCTATACTAACGAATATGTGGCCATTAAATTGGTAAGTGTACCCTCAGGGTTTGTGTAATTTGTGTAAAATTTGAACTCATTCCACTCATTTAAACACACTTGTTCTGATACCTCTCCAATATCATTCAGAATTCCTCTTAACGCATTTCTACTGTGCTTTTGAGAAGTAAAAATTATACTGAAAGTGTGAAATGTGAAAGTGAAATGTGCAGCAGGGCCTCTGCAGTTGACTCTTTGACCCAAGTGAGACAGACACAGGAAGTAAATATGAGCCCTCTCCTACCCCCTCTTTCTCTAACAGCTTGTTAATGAGTCAACCATGCTCTGTTTGTGTTTATCAGAAGAGGTTAAGGGGAATAAGCTGAGACTAGACTAGATAATATTTTAAACCATGCTTTTTTTGTTTTTTTCCATAAAGCTGCAGGCAACATTTTTCCTCCTTGTCATATGTCAATGAGGGCAAACTGAAAGTAAACAGTGGAAAGTGTATTTTCCAGTACAGCACAAGTGACATTTTAGATCCTTGAATATGCTCTTAACACCACTGAAGGTGGTAAGGCTTTCTTGTTGTGTTTTGGAATGAAATCCATGCCTTGAGGATTTTATGAAATTAGACACTCGATATAAAACGGTATACTTTGCAAAAGGTATTTTGTCAAACTTCTTACCTACTTATATCTGACATTTTCCTCATGTCAATTCATGTGGAAGCTCTCCCTCTAATAAGCTCACACTAGGCCTAATGAGCAATCAATAATTTACTGTGTCTCTTTGTTTTGTGTCAGCGTGAACATTTTTTTTTTTTTGAGCTCTGGTTTAAATGCATTTAGACAAGTGGAAAACCACACGAAATGTCAAGGCCTGTTTGTTTTCTGATTGCTCGATTCTAGGTCACACGGTGACTGAGCTGCTCAACCATTTCCTCTGCACATCAACTTTCCTCTTCACATTTTTTTCTTTGCCACTTGTAGCGCTTTGATCACTGACATGTATTAGGTTTCTCTGACAATGCATTAATGTAAGCATTGCCTAACCCAGACTCTATTTAAGCAGTCATACTGAAGTTGATAGAGGCTAGGCGTCATCTCCACCACAGCTACATTGGTCTGTGTATGATTATTCTTACATTTGTATCTCCCAGGGAGGTCATTATCTTTGAACGGGCCTTCACTGAAGGCTTTGTTAACCACATAGAAGGCAGAGGTTAGCAAACAGCTGTAATTGCAGTTCTCCTCTCCCCTGAAATCTTCAGTTGTGCATGCTGCCTCTCCCCTTGCTTGTGAACCCTCCCATCTGTTTGGGTATTTTTATCCCCATGGTGTCCAGCTATATCTGGAACTGACATTAGGGCCATAACACTGCTCCATAGATCTTGTGGCCCACTGGACCCAACGTTTATCTAAATGTACAAAACTAAGAGGAGGAAGTGTGCTAATGGTGGATTATATTGTCAACATGTACTTGACAAATTGGACCCTTGTTGTTTAGGTGGTTCTTTTGGCCTGAGCTCTAGTGTTGTTGGGCCTGACATGGAAAGGGTTTCTCCCGTGTCAATTCTCGGGCTAACCCAGACTCTAGCACAGTTGTCTGTCCACATGTTAATGTCTGTCCCTGATCTCACAGCTCTCCGGGGTAACCCAGTGAATGTCACTGCCTGTCAAGTTAGCCCTCTGTTTCGTCAGAGGCTGTTACTGAGCTCTTCCTTATGGACTAAAACAAATAACAGCCCTGTTATCTACAGCCACCTGCTAACACATGCTTGGCATGAGTAGCATCTCCTCAAATTTTAACTTGTAGATAAAACCTAAAACAATTGTTGGCAGTGTGAAGCGCCAGATAATTATTAAGTACGTTGTAAAGTTTGATAGAGTCCCATTTTTAATTGGATAAGAATTAAGAAAATATCGTAAGGTACAATAATACATTTATGTGAAAATTAAGTTGTATATTTGGCCTGCAATTAATTATTTTTCATCACTGATTAATCTATTGATTAGATTTGCAATTATTTAACTAACCCTTTTAGAGAAATGTCAATAAATGGTGAAAAATGACAATCGCAATTTACCAGAGCCCAAGGTGACATCTTCATAAAGCTTAATTTGTCCGACAACAGACCAAAACTTAAATATATTCAGTTGACAATTATGTAAAAAAGAGAAAAGCAGCAGATCCTCAATAGGTATATCTTAACAGCTGTTGGTTTCAGTGAAGGCAGTGGTCTTGGTAACATTAAACATTGTTTAGTTTGAAACGTGTAGGTTTTTATCTGGTTGGTTTCAACTAGTTTAATCTCTTCTTGTTCCTTTGTTGTAATATAATGAATGTTACATGACAGGCTCTGGAGGACAGCACATAGTGATTACTCAGTGTTGAGCTGGTTGGTGTTTTATGTGCTGAGTGTGTTGTGTACTGACTTGCAGAGTTGGGCATTTGGGTGGTGCCTGCCAGCACCTGGGACAAAGGTGAATGCCAGTGTCACCCTCCTCCACCACGTGATAGCAGAGATAGAAATGTACAGCAGGCCAGTGCACTAGATCCTCTGTTAGTGGATCTAGAACTGCTGTGAATGTTGCTGCGAAAAGCAAGAGAGAAGGGGGAAACTGCCGAGTGCTGAAAGGTCGTCTTTGTTAGCAGGCCTTGTCGACACACAGTGGTTCAGTCTTTGGTTCAGCTGGGTGCTTTCTCACACTGACAAACGCCTGTGTGATGGAGGCAGGACTGTATAGCCACTGCTGTATGTGCACTGCAGGCTTTACTCCCAGAGGGAGATCCCAGTGTCTTAAAGAAACACCACCGTTTAATGTCTGCTGTTTGCTCTCAAGGCTTACTGTAGAGACTACCACCCATCAGGCTCCTGTAAAGGGTTAAGGATCTTTATTTTCTTTCTCACTGCCATCGCCATCCATCCTGTCCTGACATGGTGACATAAACATCCACTGAGAAAATGACCATCTAATTCTCTCTTAACATGTTTCCCAAAACATTTAACGTGATATACTGTTTTCATTTCAATGCATTTGTTATCTTGCTGTATTGCTCCATCTTACTTTCTGCCACTGTCTTCAGGCTACTGTCTTCTCATGGTCATCTGGCCCGTCTTAACCCCATCATTATGTTTGTGTTAGGTGCAGGACACACACACACCCATCTAAACCCATTCTTTGGGCCCAGAGAGCTTCTTGAATCAGTTTCCACCAGCCCACTCTGCAAACAGTTGGAGTTCCAATCTTTACAGCTTGTATTTCATTATAGCCTCTTTTCTTGTAGTCGGTAATTCACCAGATTTCCCAGAAAATTCCACCTCATGGCACATAATGTGGATACTAAGTCAGTGGTGATTTATTGGTGCAATAAATGCTGCATGTAGTTCCTCTTAAAATTACACATAACTGAAATGAGACGAAGCTGTTCGATTCCCATTTCTATCGGAGACTATTTCACATCAGTATTAGAGGTGACTGTGAGACGCCACCTGCAAAGATGGTATCAGTAATAAGTAATAAATGAGTTGCAGGTAGGGCTGTTGCAGTAACTGCAATATTACAGTACCGCGTTATAGCCAAGCCAACCGCAGTGGATGGCAAGCCAACTGCCACAACCGCACTATGTTAACGGTTTTTATTTTTTCATGAAGCTAGGTCCTTTTTGTTTTACACTTCAGTGCATATGTATTGAATGTTCGCCAGCTCTCCCCTGTCCGGTATGGAGGGTCTTGCCCACCGGACGCTGAGTTCTCACTCATGGGGCTCCCCGGAGCCTCACACAAGCCTCACGCAGCTAGCATCCAGGCTAACAAGCTAACCTGGCACCAGCCCTCATAACAGAGCCAGGCTCGGGGTGAGCTGACCGGGGGTCAGTGCTGATGCTCGGTAGTGAAAAACACATCTGTATGAATATTTTGTCTCAGTTACATGTTTAAACTCTCCCGGGTCACCGCGCGGCTGAGCAGGCTGCCATTTAACCTTGGAGGTGAAGTAGTTTTCCACCAATCATACAATCTAAAGGTGTGTCCAGCCATACTCCATTTAATAAATCCCAGATTTAAAGGAACTCCGGTGTAGGCCACAACATGATTTAAAGTGGCCGGCACATAATCAAACTAACATACCTTGATTTTCATTAAAAAAAAAAAAAAAAAAAATACCGCATAGACTGCATACCGCGCTGTTGAACCACCCTGAATCACCACAGGGGAAATTCCTTCTCCGTGACAGCCCTAGTTGCAGGCTCCTCTTTGTGGTGATGAACACTTTTGACTATGACAAGTGGTTGTAATATCTGTCCAACATGGGAGGAGAGCGATAAGTGAATCTTATAGTATAGAGACTTACTATACAGCACAGTGGCTCCCTATAGCTCAGTGACAGGGGAGTGATACTGGAGTGACCATCTAGATAGACGAACCCTGTAAACACAGAGGCTTACTGTGCATTGTGTGACTGCCATGTACATACAAAGCAGTGTTTTACCCTATACACGGTGGCAGTGCTTGGTCAAAGAAAGGATAGATTTCAGACTTAAAATTCAAATTGATCCTAGCCACAAAAAAATAAAATGGGAGTCCAGGCTTTTAAGCCTGTGACATTAGTTGGTCTGGTTAAAATGACACAGATTTTATCAACTGTGGCTAATTAAGGTTAATTCCTTAGTTGCTCAAACTACAAAACTGGCTGTTGTATGAGCAAAGATGTTTAACTAGAAGAAGAAACACCACACCACTGGGGAGTTGTTATCCAAAATGACAGCTTGTTATATGAAACAGCCAAGTTAGCAAGCTAGGTTTGAAGTCCAGAAAAGTAATCCAAATCTTAATCCTTTAAAGCTGCAAAAATTAATATTTTTACATGAGCAAGGGGTTGAATGACAATGTGTAATATGAGAGGTGTGACTCCTAATGACAAACCTGTAGAGAATTATCATCCGCCTCTGCAGTCTGCCTCAGCTCTATAGAGCGTTTAAGTGTAATTTCAGCTCATTGTTTTGGTTTTAAGTCCTTTAAACTTACTGTTTTCCTCACTTAAACTGCTCTCATCAACGTTGCTTCCAGCAGCAGCAGGCAGCTATTTTCATAGAAAAAGGTCCCAAAACCCACTGTACGTTATCTGCCCAGCACTAA
Organism: Scomberomorus guttatus; assembly: GCA_038419695.1. NCBI lineage: Eukaryota > Metazoa > Chordata > Actinopteri > Scombriformes > Scombridae > Scomberomorus > Scomberomorus guttatus. The sequence continues at coordinate 23,281,132 of CM076454.1, read as the reverse complement.
TTGCACACTGACAAAGTTAATGACTATCTAGTGAACATAGTGGAGCACAGATATATTTCTCTGGTGGTGGTGAAGACCAAAACAGAGCATGTTTGTTAGGTCGCCAGGAACCTAGACTCACAGGTCAGTCTCTAAACGCTTCGCTCATAGATCTCCCAAGTTTTCTTTGTTAAAACTGGGTGGAAACAATTAGAGAGTTTAAAAAAAAAACCTGCATTGCAGAACAAGTCTTTAGGGCAGCCCTTCATATTGGGGCGGTGACATGCAGTTCACTACGGAGGAGAATGCGGGGATGATTTCTGATAAGGCGTGTCCTTGACAAAATGTAAGGGGCGTAGGTTTGTTAGCGGCCGTTCTCGCCGCCGTTCAAGCAACTACCGTGTATTTAGAAATCCCCAGACTTCGGTAGGCAGAGATCTCCGATGTCTGGTATCGCGAAACTACCAGAAAACCAGACTTCCTGATATTAGTCAGAATTGTCAACTCGTTACACTCCGTATCCATCTTCAGTCTGACGTTGCCTCCACTCTGATTTCTGTGGGGGAGGGGGATTCGATTTGATCACCACTAAACTGGCTGGTGGTGACGTGGTGGGTGACGTACTGTGAGTTGGGCTGTGCTTGGTTCTGGCTCGTCTGTTTTCAACATGACGGCTGGGTCACAAACTTTCTCATATTACAGCTAAACAGTACACTAAAACATGTTTCTGAAAACATTTGAGGTGAGAAATAGGCAATGCAGTAACAGAATCATGATCCATTTTTGATCAGCGCTGCCTAGTTTTACTCCTCCTTGGTTCCGGCGCACAGCTTGACAATGCTTGACAACAGCTTGGTGTTAGTCGCCCCGCGGCGCTCATTGGATCGATTGCTTTTTCAACTGAGAAACTGGCGTTTCATGTCATTATGCCAGACGAATCAGTCAACTCGGTGGAGTTGGCAGATTCAAAGGTCTGGACCCAGGCAGAAAGCGGACTCTAAATGAATGCTATTGCTGCTCCGTATTTGCTGAATGTGTAAATAGGCACCAATTTACACATTTACTAACATGTTAGCTACAACAACTTCGTAAGTCAATAATATGTCAAATGTGTTTGTGATGTTCAGCTTGTTGTGAAGTCAGTATAGAGTAAGGAGTGTATATATCTGTATGTTCGGAGAAGGGTGAAATGTCTCTGGCAGACTTTTGTTTTCTCTGGCTGAGTCACTAATGCAGAGGCATAAGAGTAATGCAGTTTATGAGTGAAGCCTCTCACACTGCCGGTCAGTCGTGATTCTCTGAAGGAAAGCTGAGGTGTTGTATCCAACTCTCCTGGCTGCCTCCCACTGAAGCATGATAAGCAGTTCTCGTTGCAGTCTAGCTCAGCAGCTTACACCAGCTCGCCATGAGGCAGTTGTCGAAGAACTGTGAAGGCACAAAAGCTCTATCAGCATGTTTGGCTGGAATTAAAGTGACATTTTGAAGATTTAAGTTCTTCCCTACCCTGCTTGGGCTCTCTGGAGAGCATGCTGGGCAGGCTGAATGAATAAATCCTTGGATGTCAACAGCATGTAAAAGCCTACCTTCAGTCAACTAGCTAATCCTCTAATGAATCAGTCGCCAGCAGCAACACAGTACGTTCACACAGGCACATTGTTACTTTGAGGATGATTTAGTAGCTGGCATAACCTGCACAGGATAGTCTAAATGTTGATGACTTCAGAGGAGTAATAAGAACAGCGTCAGTATTTTATGTAGAAATACATAAGTGAAAACTGAGGCTGCACAAGAAAAAAAAAAGGTAGGGTGTGGGTAGTGAGTGCCATGTAATTGTATGTTCCAAGTGTACATCCTGGTTCATAGCAAAGCAATAGTCGTATTTATATTTAAAGAGTTAGGACTTATAGTGACACAGTATTCTTCTTGTATTTGCTAAATTACATGTAATGTTCTAGGCTGTAGCAATAGTTTACCAGTTTCTCCTATTTTGTTGTTTATTGTGACTGCGATGAATTTACACTGCACTGTTCTGTCTTCACTTTTTTTATAGTATCATAATTGAAGTAGTAAGCCAGAGCCAAAATAACCAAACCAGAATCAGATGATGGTAATTTGAAAAGAGCACAAGGAAAGCCAATTTGACCACAGGTCTACCTTTCCACTTTTTTCCCCATTTATAAAAAAAAAAAAAAAAAAAAAAAAAAAAAAAAAAACTCCATCCATGGTTTTCTTTAGCTGATTGTTGTTGCTCCTACACTGTCCTTATGTCCTGTCATTACAAGTCATATATTGTTCATCCAAAGTGGATGTGAAGACCCTTAGCTCTTTAACGTCAGTCATTATGGGATTTCAAATCCAATATATGCTGTACAAAATGTAGCTGAAGTAGAGATCCAGGACAATCAAAAATATGTCTTTGTGCTATTATTTAGTGACTGTGTTATTACTCTTAGCTATGTCAGAACCCAGTAGAACAATTTATACTGGGTACCAGCTCAAAGTTAAACAAATCAGGGAGTACACAATACAATACATTGTACTTCTGCCACGCTTCGCTCCTCTACTAAATGACAAAGGAGACTTGCCTCTTGGCTTCATGTGAGTGGAACTTCCCATGACTGCGTAGATCATTGGCAGCATTGTGTGCTGAGTTTACCCTCCTATAACTATATAATAGCTGAATTCAGCATGTTTAAAAAGCCAGCCCATTTTACATAGAATTTTTGAAATCTGCCACTTTCACTGGCACATTTAGGATGGCTGTTATTGATTTTTTTTGTAATGTAGAAATAAGCATGAGAAAAAAGTCTTGACAGCTGATATTGATAAAGGCTTGTTCAACTCCTGAAGTTGATACCTATTACATATAATATATACATTATAACCATCAATTAACATTAAAATAAAATCTGAAGAATGTGTTTTTATCTACAGTAATTATAAAATGTACATCTCTAAGATCCAGCAAAAGCCTGATAATGATAGGACACATGGTATTCTAACTGCTGTTAGCCCATTGAGATAACATGATACACCATTAATTGCCTTGATGCTACCTCTCCATTGATTTAGCTGTACCACACCTCTCCCACGGCCTTTTACAGGCAGACAAATTAATCATCTGGCCTAAATCACGACAGTAATTCTGAACTGGCGTACAAAGTGAACCAAGGTCAAAAGCCACGACTATCCCAGTGTACTCATCTACAAAAAAGTCGGGGGAAAAAAATTATGTCTAATTCTGGCGGATTCAAGCAGTGGCTGATTATTACACTGGGTTTTTAGAGCAGCTGATGGCTCCATCTGGGCATGTTAAATCTGAACTGAAACAGGAGAAGTGCTGGACACCGGCCAGCTGTTGCTCTCTGACACCGCTCGCTCCTTAACACCACCTTCCAACCGTAGACACCTCTGATCATAAAGACTGCTTCAATAGAGAGAAAGACACACGCGCCACAAGCATACACACACATCAATCTTCATTTGTTCGAGTCATACAGTTGACAGTCACAATCATTAATACTCTTATTAATAGAATAGAGATGTTGACGTTTGAGCGGCTCTGTCTAAGATGAGTTCAGTCACATTGCCTGTTGCATATTGTGAAATGGTTTACTGGGAGTCAGGCAAAGGTCACAGTCTATTTTGGGCTTTGTGCATAATGCTGGGTCTATTCCCCTGGACACGACACACATAGGCATGCATATGCACACCCTGAATGTCACACGGGTTCTCCAAATGATAATCAACACAGCTGTTTATTTATGCATTACATTACATCATCCCAGCTGTCTGTTTTACTGTATCGTGCTGTTTTTAAAAGCAAGATCTTGTCCGTGGGGTCAAAGGGCACTCTTGTATATCATCACAACAAAGCATCATGTGTCTATTAAGACCTCACAACTGAATGTGTGAAATCAATATCATGGTTTTATAATGATATTAGTATGATTTTACCACTACCATCGGTATTTGTAGAATATTGGCATAATGATGAATGACCAATGGTAATATTAAATCATTTATTAGCCTTTTGATTGTAGTTGAAACTAGACAAGTCCGAAAGCAGGATTTAAAATTGCAGTTCATTGAGTCAAAAGATAAATTGTAGTCACAGTGATCAACAGAATAACTCTATTATGGTAGGAATACATTGATAATTGAAGGTAGTGTTTGCACGGGTAAAAGCTTTGGCACATTGGTCAGCAACACTAAAGAAATGTTGCAGTGTTCATGTTTTTTCTTTGTTTTACTGCATATTTTCAGTTTTGGCTAGATGCTAGATATGCAACACATACTATTAAGGCATCACCTGCGGTTTACTGCCTGTTATTTGCTGCCCTTTAATTTTATTCTGATTATATCTATCATTTATAATTTTCTTTTTTTCCCTCTTCATTCGGTGGTCATGACTCCATCCAGTCACTGAGGTCAATTCTGATCTTTCTCAGCTGTGTTGGAGCAGAGATCAGATTTAGCCTAGATGACATCATATGCAGTTAGTTAATCCCGGGAAGAGGACTTTGTGTGGTGCTGATGGCTCGCTCCATCCACACAAGTCTGCAGAGGCTACCGCAGGTTAAAATACAGAAACCACTGCCTAATCCGTGATGACATAATCATATATTTGTACAAGTGTTTTACTAAGAGGGATCCTTGAAATGGCGCATAACATTTCATCTCACACCCCATCCCCACGCTGCTGTAGCTACAAGCTTTTATCCTGCTAGAGCGGCATTTGCTGTTAACGCTAATATCAACAAATCTGTAAGCTTTTTTAGCTTTGAGCAACAGCTAGTATAAGTCTGTTATCACTATTTGCTATACGTGTCCATTACTACAGTTGCTTTTGTAATTTTGACTGAGAAGCCAACCAGTGATAGGGGTAGCGGAGATGGTGGTGTCTGACTGGCTGTTGTGGTTTTGGGGAAGACTGGTGCTAAAAATGCCAGGAACTACAAATCTGGCTGCATTCAGATTAAGTTTTATAAATGTAATGCTGCTTTGAAAAGGGAAAAAAATGTCTGAAGATACAAAGTATACAAATAAATACCTGATGCGTAGACACAGATCAACGTTTGCTGGAATATGAAACCTTTTGGCTAAAATAGTATTTGCCATCATTGTCATTTGATAGGTATGATATGATACTAGCAATACGTGTTGTCCAGAATTCAGTTAAACATAACTTTATAGACAGCTGAGATGCAATGGCATGTAGCAAAAAAAGAGTTAAATGTCTGTAGCAAAGGAAGCATACACCCAGGCCCCATTATTGCAACAGAATACATCACAATGTTGGTGGCAGTCACAAGAAAGTATATCAGGATATATTACGGTATTGATTGTCTGTTCCAGCTTTAGTAGCTAGTGTCATGGCAGTACCTGATAAAGGTTCATTATATTCCCTAAACAGAGTAAGCTAGAGAAAATGTATCTCTCCTCCAGACTGTGCAGCTCTGCAGCTGTGACTTTTGTTTCAGTGCATTATCTTTGAGTCAAAACATGTTTGGGTGCTGTTATCATGCAGAGACTCACCATACAAAGCCCGTTTGGGCTCAGCGACACTGAACCCAAATACACAGAAAAGTACACTCAGTAATCCTGCCGCAGTGTGGAACAGCTGAGGTGGAGAGGTTACTGTAGCAGCAGGTCAGACAGGGAAGGGCCCTTCTGGCCTGTAGGTCAGCTGCCCTGGACACAGGCCAGCACACTCGGCAAAATGCGGCTCCCTGCATGACCCCACACGGTAATTCAATATTGCAAGTAAGTTGATATAAAAGGTGAATTATGAAGTTATCAGAAAATAGTTTTCATTCAGTGACTTCTGATGTTAATGCTAGATGATAATATAAATAATTTTTTCATAATATGTAGGCAAAAGATAAGGTGAAGGGTGCAGGTGAACTGATTTCGAAGTAGTTTTTGAGGAAATAAAGCTTGAGTACAGTTCCCTTCCCCCTCTTCTTGCTTCTGTGGCAGCCCTGCCATGTCAGAGGATAGCCCTCATTCTGAGCGTGTCGGCCCAGGGAGCAGATCAAATGTTTGATATGTGCAAGAGCTGAGAAAAATCCTTGTCATATGCAAAGACGTTACATCAGACATTTGCAGCTTGGCCCTGGTCATTTACACAGCCATACATAACCATAGCTTAGCCCATCTGCTGGGAAGAGATGACTCTTAAGTACGTAAAGCTGCCATAAGCCTCTGTTTCCTATTGTAAGCTGTTTTAAAGGGTCCTGCAGTTTGGCGCCATCTGTTTTGACTCATTATTTATATATTTTATATTTTCTTCCTCTCTCCTCGCTGGCATGGCCTGACTTGGGTGAGACATGTCCGTTGTCTGCGTTCATGTGGGAGGTGGATGACGCTTCAGCAGTTCCCTGCTACGCCTCCCAGAGGAGTCACGCGTCCTCCTCCCACAGGCTTCCACTCCTCTCTGTTGCCACTTCGCTCTCCTCCACTCTCAATTTCTGTTGTATCCCCACCAGGCCCTTTCCCACATACACAGTAACTTGTCACTCCTCTGGGGCAAGAGGTTGAATAATTTTTCCCATAGACTGTAGAAAAACATGGGATGGTTTGGGTTTACCACTAGCTGTTTTTTGTCAGTTACTGGAGCTTTTTGTACCTTGTTTTGTGGAAAAAAAAGTTCAGTTTTTTTTTATTTCAAAAGAGAAATTGGGTTGTCAAATAAACACATTTAGAGACTTTATGGGCGCCTTTTTATTTGATCCAACAATGTTAATCAATCACTCAGATATTTTTTTGTAGAAAACAGGAGACTTAATCCAGGAATATATGAGACACCCTAGTAATCTTTTTCAACAATTTGGACCAGTGATTTAATAAGTAAGGCATCTAGGGATATTTTAGCTGTGTGGGACACAGAGGCATACAGTAAAACAAGGTGAGTCAATTCTTTTTTTTTACCACCTCGGCTTCTGATGGATCCCTAAACTGAAACCACAGCATGCATCCTTTTGGACTGAGAACAGTCATCAGCAATGAATGGATTCAAAGTCCCTCACTGTGTTGAACATGGCTTGTACTTAGTGTGCACACTCCTACGTGCTGTCAGGGCACCAGAAGAGAAAATGCTCCTGATTTGATAAGGGCCTAATGGAGTGAATGTGGGAGCTTAACAGCCTTTCAGCTTTTAGTTTTATATAATTTAAAATAGAAGTGCTTTGGAATTAGATGCACATGGGAAACAACTTTCAAGATTAAATCTTATTTGAAGAACCTCTTGAGAAGTTGTTAGGCTAAATACATTTTTAGGCATTTTCATATATTTTTATATGTAGAGTAGCAAGCTTTATACATGCAAGGCAAGCTTTACTCTCACCGTGTATCTGTCATATCTCACTGTCTCACTGTTTTACTTAGATGCAAACATCACCAACATTTACATTTAACAGACTTACAATAAAGGCAAATCTTATGCTTGATTGTTTCATAATGTTATGGCATATTAGACGGTATTTGGACCCTTGTAAAGCCAGTATTGGGTGCCGATGTGTGGGAAAAAAAGGGGTACCACCATTGTGGACAAGGGCATTAGCACAGGCTGGGGCAAAGCTATTGAAGATTAAGGAAAGGAATTAAGTTGGGTGTGTGTGTTTGTTCTATCCTCTTCACGTTTGTCTATAATGCCCTTGTCATCATGAGGGTGGAGTTAATCAGATTACATTTTAGGTTGTAAAGCTGTAGCTAGCAGTATAATGAACAATATGTCCTGGTGGGTTGATTATCAGCCATGTCATCACAAAAGCCTGCTGTTCACCAGCTGGAATTGCTCTTTATCCTCTCACACCCCACAAGTCTGACCTGAGACTCAATTAAAGTTCTAGTAGGTATTAAAATAAGTAAAACACTGTAGGTATTTAAGTTAATTGCGGGTCAAGGTAATCGTGGCAAAGTATATGCAAGGTTCTCACTCACAAGCTACTTTCTTCCCTTGGGGTAAAGCTCTTAACTCAGTCATTTGCGCCCTTGTGGTGTTTCCATTTTCCCCTCACTGTGTGAAAACCATGCAAGTATTGATTTTTCATAATTAAACTTCAAATTACCTTTTTTTTTTTTACGAATACATAATGTTCTTTTTTCTCTGGAGAATAATGCTTGAGGCAGGGTTAACTGAGTGAGACAACCAAAATGTCATTGTGGATATTGTGCGTTAATTAATTTGTGAACTATTTAATATTTAATGCTCTCTTTCCTTTCTTCTCCCCTCTCTTTCAGGAACCTATAAAATCCAGGGCGCCACAGCTCCATTTGGAGTATAGATTTTACAAACAGTTGGGAAATTCAGGTAAGAAAGATGCAGAAAGCACCATAATGATGAATAGAATACGAACAGGCCTTTCAACACTACATTGGGCTGGGCAGAAAAGTTAAACTCAGACTTAATATACAGAAACAGAAACACTGAAATCATGTGCACCCTAAGGTTTACATGGGAAAATGACTTCCACTCATATGTTTCAGGTTGTGTTTGAGAAGGCAACGTTATTATTATCACAGTGATTTTAATATAGTTCTTATTTAATCATATTGGCTAATGTTTAATCTAATACAGAGTTTATAGAGGTCTGGGCATGTTGCATTAGTCTCGTCTGGTTTTGTGAATGTGATAGATTCACTTGCGAATGCGAAAGTGCTGTAGTGCCGGTAGACGGGTTAGAGCAGGATACTGAAGAAATGAAAGCCATTAACGAGAACAAGCTAACATGTGAGTGAAAGAGAAAGAGGAAGACAAAGATTTAATTGCTGAAAAAGTTTACACTGATACAGAGGTGGCTAAATATACTGATTTTTACTTGGTTTGGTGGATTTCTTTATGCCGTGCCGCTGGTATTAACTAGTGTGAGACAAATTGTTTCCATCTACCATTCTGTCTCTCACTTGTTTTGTAAAAATGAACATTTTAGTGTAAAATACTTATTTTGCAATTTAGTTGTTGTGCAGCTATTGTCCATGTTGTATTAGTATGAATTTGATTCTTTTAGTCATCCAATTTTCACAGATAGTGTTAATTTTGGAAAATGTTAGTTTCACTGTCTGCACTGTTAAGTGAAACCTCAGTTTAAAGATGTATTTACTGAGGAGAGAATTTGTAGAGTACTGTAAAGTCATGTTTTTTCATGTGAAAATTGCCAGAATAGTGTGGATGAAAGGGAAATATGGAAAGGATGCATTTTCAAATGTATCTGCATCAGTGTGGACATGGCAAACAGACACGTAGACAGACAAAACTGTAAAGGCCTCCGTTCTACTTGAGGCTGAAATTTCACAGTGGTTGTTTGTCTTTCCACATCTGTGGGAGCCAGTGGATTCTTTGAAAGCCTGTTTCCTCCTTTCTGATCCCACCTCTACAGTACCCGGAGTTTTTCCCTCTCCTGCTACACTGACCAGAACTGTGCTGTAGGTGACGTTTGCACTGTCACCTCGCAGCAAGAAGGTTCCAGGTTTAAGATTTGGGATTTCCAGTTTCTGCCAGGGATTCTTGTAAAAGCCATACTAAGTCTGTTGAGGCTTGTGTGTGAAATAGTCCTGGGCTCGTATACTGGTTCCTGTATGATATGAATTTTTCATATACTGCCATACCGGTGCATAGCTGAAACAATTGCTGTAACTCTTCAGTAGGCAGCAAGATATATAATATTGTTCACCGTGAAGGGCACTATGGTCAGGGTAAGCTGTGTAGAGTGTATTGAGAGGGGACCCCTATTAACTGCAGACCGTTCTGACTGTCTGCTGTTTGGAAGTTTTTTTGGTTTTATTGTGTAATTTTATCTTTTACTTTTATTTTATTTATTTATTTTTTTCCTGTATTTTTGCAAACAGGAATATGCTGATTATGATATTACTGATATAATGTACTGAAAACTAGACCAAAAGACTATATATTGCAAAGTTTGTCGAGCCACAGTTGTTGCCGGCGGTGGTAACGCTAGCACCTTACTCCATCGTCTCAGCAGAAAACGTGTTGGAATACTAAGAGTATATGTGATTACAGTCGTCGGATCCGAGGCTGTCAGCCAGTAGCACCAGTGAAACGGTGAAGCCAAAGGGTCAGACATCACTTGAAGAGGCATTTGCTCAAAGCACTGCAAATAACAGGAAAAGCAAGCGGTGAAGTGACATTACGAACGCAATAACAATCCACCTATGCATTCTGAGCAGTGATTAAAACACTGGATTCGAGGTATGTCTTACCGGGCCGAAAATACTTCAGCCAAACTGCTGTCATAACATTATACCAACAACACTGAAGCAAGCTGGAAGCGGAGCTACGTACAGTCGCGCAATTCTCTACAACAACAGACGTGGTCAAGTTTCACAATGGAGCCATACCTCAGCATAACAGTGCACTTCATCGGTAATGACTGGGCGTTGCGCAACCACTGTTTGCAAGTGTTTTGCAACCTCGTGAAGGCAGTTCAGCTGAATGATTGGAGAAGACTCCAATGGACACAGGCTTCATTTTGCCATGGGTCAATATGAATATAGTATTAATTTAACGATTTGTTTTTTTGAAGTAATTATATTATTAATAGCCTAAAAGTAGTAAATATTTAAAATTGTGAGAACATTTTAAAAAATGGACAGTGTCTTTATTAACATTTGAATTAGCAGGCTATAAACATTGTGTTTGTTGTTTTTTACAAAGAGAAGTGTTAAAGAAGCCCATATAGAAAGTGCAGTCAGTGTGTGCAAAAAAAAAATTGTCGGTGCCTACTTGTACTCGTGGAGGGACTTGGCCATTGCTCAGGCTGAACTGGGCCTGCCAAAGCACCAGCTCACAGCAGAGAAGCCTACTAGATGGGGATCGTGACAAAAGATGATCCAAAGACTGATTGAGCAGGAGAGAGCCATAAGTCAGGTGTTATAAGCTGACAAGAAAACAACACATTTGGTGCCCAGCTGACAGGACATATGTGCTGGAGGCAGTAAACAAGGTGTTAAGGCCACTTCAGGAGTTCACAGATGCCTTTTCTGGTGAATGCTATGTTAGCATCTCATACCTCAAGCCAGTCCTCCTTCTCTTTAATGAAACCATTCTTGCTGATGGAGAAAATGGCACTCATCTGACCAAGGACATGAAGACAACCATTCTAACCTACTTGAATGAAAAGTAGTCAGATCGCAGCACAGATGACCTGCCAGACATGGCTTCTCTTCTTGATCCCCGCTTCAAACCTATCTACATCAAGAATGAAAAGGTGGATGACATCAAAGCGAGAGCACTAGAAGAGATCAAATCACTGCTGATAGAGCAACAGGCAGACACCTTTGGCACTTCATCAGCTCTCCCAAGGGTTGCAGCAGCTGAACCTTCGGTAAAAAGAAAAAAGACTTAGGCCAGCTTTTTCAAAAAGCAAGGCAGCAGCAGCACAGCTGAGAGCAGAGCAACTCTCAGACGAGGAGACTGTTAAAGTGGAGCTGAGAAGCTACTTGCAGACCGTGGAGGTCAACAGTGACACCGACCCTTTGGAGTGGTGGAAATGCCACTAAGAAAATTTCCCTCGTGTAGCAAAGCTAGCCAGGAAGTATCTGTGTTTTCCTGCCACCAGTGTCCCTTCTGTGGACCTGTCACCTGCCACAGGTCCACACTGAAACCAGATCCTGTGGACAGGCTGGTTTTCCTGGCACAAAATTTATCTTGAGTTTTAATTACTAAAGCCTGTTTTTGCAAGGGTGATTTGTGCAGATAATGTTCAAAATGTTTCCTGCATATCTACCAAGATGTTCACATCACTGAGTTTAAATGTGGATTGTTTATTTTTCCAATGGAAAAACAAGAGCCAAATAACCCTTTGAATAATTGAATACTGTACCTTGAAGGATAATATTAATTCAAATTTGGAACGTTTTATTTGCTAAATAGAGAACCAAGTGAAATGTGACTGAGCAACAGCCATTTTAATACTTGAATACCTTGAAGGATAACATGTGAATTAATAGGCTTGTTTCTTACTTGTGCAGTAGAACGTTTGAGAAATATCTTTTTTGAAATATTTGTGTATTTTAGGTCAGTTTATAGAATTTATACAACTATCTTAAAATATTTAGTTTTGAAAAGGAACCCATGTTAAAGTTGTTGGCTTATCTATTTTTAAGTTCTGTTTTTACTATGTTGCAGTTTGTACAATGAAAATTGTTTACATTCTGCAACTGTTTCATGCACGCGGATTCCTTAATATACTGTATCATTTTGTGGGGTCAAGCAAACCCTACAGTAATCAAAGCCTTCCATATATATACATGATGACATTACATGTTTTTATAATCTAAGTCCTCCTGACAGTAGAATAAGCCACTATAAGCCTATATAAAGGTAAAGTCATGTAAAAAATAAAAATAAAAAATCAGTGATATACTGCAAAACTGTCAGAGGACTAAAAAATACTGTGCTACAAATTTTTGGTCATACCACCCAGCACTACTGTGAAATAAGTTTTGTTTTTAAGTATCAGTATGTACAGTGGTGATCTAAATAGTATTCACTGTATCAGCATACATATTTGAAAACTCATATATTATATTTGTACTTTATGTGGGAAGGCTTGTAGCTATATTTGTGTTTGTCATACTATTCGAAGTGCCCTGTCCTCTTGGTGCAGTAATCCTCCCTCTTCTGACAAGTGTGTGTGTGTGTGTGTGTGTGTGTGTGTGTGTGTGTGTGTGTGTGTATTTGTCTTGGTCTAATTTAGCGACACGTGCCAGCTTCCTGGCTCCTTGTGCCACAGCAAAAGCTCTCCACTGTTGATAAGGAGATGGGGCATTAGGGCAGTCCTTGACTATTTATAGATGGCCCTCTACAAGCAGTTGGGCCTTAATGGTGTGTCTACTTGGATGACTTCCTCAGCCACAGTATCCTCTTCCTCCCTGATTTACTGTGTGCTGCATGCAGAGAGTGAAGGGGAAACTCTCGAACATGCATTGCTAACAGGGTGTGGCCTATTTTTGTTTTGTTTTTTATAGCTGTTCTTGATTTAATCTGTCACTCAGATATGTGAGCTAATCTTATATGTGAGCTAATCTTACATGATGCATGCCCACATGCACCAGTCAATATTAACTGTAATTGTCATCTCCTGTGTCATTCCTTTTGATTATAGCAGATGATTCCTCCGGTCCAGGCCTGTCTCTCTCTGCCTTCTGTTATGTTTTTTTTTTTTTTTCTGGTGCATTAAACATATCCTAACCATCCCTTCTTCCATTGAGACCACAGATGGCTATCAGCTTTACTTTTATTGGCTGAGGTCTGAGGTTGTGTAATATGTAAACAATTTCCTAGCCATTACACAGAACTAGACACTATATGCACAGGTAGGCTTTTAGAATAATCTGATGCCACGATAGTGTTTTCAAACGCACTCAGATACATAAAGACTGCTCTTTACGTGATTGTACTGCTCTGTATATGATTGCTGTTGCACAGCTTTTACAGATGTGAGTCAACATGATCTACAATAGTAATGTGAGTCAGCTCTCCAGCTCTAAATTTCATACTAAAATGGGCTAGCAGATTATAAAACAATAATATGAACCTACTGAATAGCATATTCAGGAACATATCCATGACTAGACTGGATCTTGGTGCACAGAATCCATGGGCGGTATGCATATACAGAATGGAAAGTCACCTACAATACTCCTGTGATATTTCTATAGGAACATAAACACTGTCTCTTTGATACTCTACAGCAAAGCCATAGAAGCAAGAAATGTTTCTTGCACATCCTGTACCATAGTTGTCATACAGTGCTAGTGATGTCACATGGACTTATGCCTTTTATTGTAGTATTTCTATCTTTTAAAAAGAGAAACATACATAGAAAAATAGTGTTTCTTTGGTTTGTGATCAGGCCTGTTTTGTTTGGATGAAGCAGCTGGTGAGCTCTGACTGTGTCTTGACTTCTTCGGAAAGTCTAAACATTTTCAGATACAGCAGGTGGTGTGACGTGCCACATAATGTCACCAAAGTGTGACTGACAAACAATGTGTGCGTGTGGAAATCAAGGCCACTATTACTGACAAATGTCAGATTCCCTCCTACTATGATTCAGTCTTTCACTGCTTGCATGATATTTTGGACTGGAGTCAGAATATTAAGTTGGCAAAGTGAAGCACTTTAAATGGTCAAAATACAATTCTCAGTCAATCCAGGTGACAGAAGATTCAGCTGAATGCTGATTCATAATATATTTGTTCTGTGACGTGGCGTTACTGATGTTGAGATCAGATATAATCCTTTGGCTGAGCCGGAGACGCTTTCAGTGGTTCAACTGTCATCTAAAAAAATGGAACTACAACATGAACACAACAGAGCAGAGAGGCCTTGTCTCCAACTGATGACTGGCCACTACATGGTGATATGACAGGAGGGCTCACTTGACTGTCTAGCAGGGGAGGAATCGAGGCGATAGATTAAATCTACTTATGTTGTCTACTTGGCTAAATGGGGACATGTGACCCTGTTAGTCCTACACAACCCAAGAGCCTCAAGTATGTCACAGCGTGGACTACTGGGCGCTTAACGCCCAGGAGGAGCTTATCTATACACTGTTAATTCTCTCCTGTCTTGAACAGATCCCAGCTGTTGGGAATGCTGCTTTCCAGTTTACTAATTTGGTGAATATCCAGTCATTTTTCCCTCAGTCCCCCATCTACACTTGGCACTTTGTAGTAGAAGAATTCAATTAAAAGTTACAGACAACATGACTCTGTAATTAACCTAATTTGAGTCACATTAGTATTCTCGATAAATTAATTCCATACAGGCTGCCACCTACCCCTTAAAAGTACTTTTAAGCAATGTAATTAACCATGTGTGTCAAGTCCAAGTCACAGATGACTCAAATGTTGGAGAAATGCAGTTGGGGATTCAGAGTTTGTTGAATTTTGTTTACCAGCAGATGTGTATAGTGAGGGGGGTGGTAAGCATACCCCCCCCCCTCACTATAGTTCGCCACAACTTCAGCCCTGCAGCTGGAGGGAATCTCCCCCGTGCTTCTCGACCACAGTCTGGAGGAACAAACGGGTCGTTTCAGCAGCAGCAGCCTATTAAACACGCGTTTGTTAAAATAATCTTACTCCGTAACTCAAAACATCCAGCAGATGGAATGAAATAACACAAACTATAAAAAAGTGTTATTCAGATCTATTTATGACTTATTTTGACAATCGCAAGAAAATTCGCAAGAAATAGATTTTCTTGTTTAAGCAAACGAATACCTAAAGTGTTCTTAACACTTTATGTTAAAGAAATATTTCAGTCATGAGCCGTGGATATTGGTCCACTTGTGCGCACACGTATTTAATAAGATATTGTTTCCGAGTTAATCAGTCATGACATTGATTTTAGGTGACATCACCCAGCCCTGCTACTAATTGTCAAAAATAGTTAAGATGTGCTGGTGTTAGTAAAGCAGGTTTTGTACTAGTTAAGCTGTGGCTCTTTGGCTCTTTCTTCAGGCACGTTTCCACTGTAGGAAAATAACATCCAGTTTTTATGGACCACCTATCTGTTATTATTTTACAGGCGGACTTGGGTCATGCAGTCATGGACACACAAGATTAGTGTGATTAGTGTCGCATACAAGGATGTCTCGTCTTGAAAATGATTTAATGATGATGTGTATCAGCGTGCCTGTGAATATTTATGGGCCCCGTCAAAGCTTTTGATGGCATCATATGCTGTGTCAGTGACACAGGATCTACAGTATGTAAACCATATCATGCAAATTATATACTTTTTATCCATGCCGTGTGAATAATTTTACAGAAAATAATAAGTTCTGTTTATATGTTCACTGCTATCATAGGATTAGCCCAGGTAATAAAGATATTACCTTAACAATGCAGAGGAAAAACTGAAGCTACACCATAGTAGCAAACACCATTAAAAATACCAAGAATATAAATTTGCAAGTTTGATTATTAGAAAATACTTTTACCATCATATATAAACATGGCAGTCTGTAAAGTGTAGTTATGTGCCATCTATAAAGGCTCGACTAGATGTTGGTCAAGTTAAATCTGTGTTACTGTGATTATCCTAGGGCTGAACAATGTATGATTTCAGCATCCTAGCATATGTATGTCCACTAGTCACACTGCAATGGCTGCAATGTTGGATGACA
The DNA here is from genome assembly GCA_038419695.1 of Scomberomorus guttatus. Classification (NCBI taxonomy): domain Eukaryota; kingdom Metazoa; phylum Chordata; class Actinopteri; order Scombriformes; family Scombridae; genus Scomberomorus; species Scomberomorus guttatus. The sequence continues at coordinate 23,264,999 of CM076454.1, read as the reverse complement.
AACTAGGCCATCTGTGGAGCTTTATATAAACCACTGTGCTACTTGATAGAATGACAATAACTAATCTGAAAGACAAACAGTCCAGTCCATCTGATAAATAACTTAATTTAGCCTTGTTGCTACTGGTTTTGGACGCATGCATTTATCAAGAAAGTGCTGTGTTGAGTACAAGAAAATAGAATAAATGCCCTAGTTTCTCTAAAATCAGTTTGAAGCACTGCTTGAGTGAATTCTTGCGAAGTGGATGTACAGAGGTTAAAAGCTGCAGATATCTTGGTAAAATTGATAATCAACAGTTGTTGTTTTTTTTAAAATTTCTCCGCTACTGTTCAGCCCTGTGGCGTCTTGCAGGATCGTTGTGCTCATGAGCTATGTTGTATATTTGCAGCTCCAGGCTCAGTTTGTACAAGCCTGAGCACTGATCACATTTCAGCCTTGTGAGAACATCTCTAGAGCACTGGGCCTAATGGAAGTCACCTCTTCTCCTCCTCTTCGTCCCTCTCAGTGCTCTCCATAATCTAAATCTTTAATACGCATTCCCTCTCCTCTCCTCTCCTCTTCTCCCTTCTTCTCTCTGGCCATCTCCTCTCTTCTCCAGCCCTCTCGCCTCTGGCCCTTAACTCTGACATTTGATTGTAGGGCAACATTGTCTTGAGCTGCCATGATGCAGCCTGAGAGGGCCCTCCTGCAGATACAATAGGCTGGATTGTCTCAAATTGTCAAGACAGCAGGGGTCAGAGCACCGCTGGTGGTTGGCTTGCAGTGAAAGAGAGCATTTTCCCAAAATGCTGAACACAGTTACAAGATGTTTTTTTGTATTACCTTATGTAATAGTTAATATGACAGACATTTAGCCTAACAGAGGTGATTACGTTTGCCTATTGAGAAACCTTGGCCTTTAGCTATTGAAGAGAACAAAATTGGCGGTCATGCCTCATCATTTTGTTGCTTCTGGGCCACAAAATGTTTCCTGTTACAAAGAAAATTTGTAGCATGGGAGAGCTATTTGTTTTGTTGTTATGGGTCGGTTTCGTGACAGTTTGATGAAGTCTCCCAAATCCTATTTTGCAGAGCTATTATTGTCTGTTGGTTATGTCACAGTGTATATTAAAGCAAGACTATGTAACATCTGCTGAGCAGCAGTAACAGTGGCCTCTGCTGCCACAAGTGGTAATTACAGGACGCTGGTGCATTTAATTCTGTTGATAACATGACGACCAAAAATCTGTCAAGTGCGACTAAACATTTTTCATTGGTCGCACCGGTGCGCCATGAAATTTCTCTCCTGTGTTCCTGTTTGTACTTTGATATCAGCTTTATTCTACAGTTTCCTGATCGCTCTCAGCGCTCTACATGCTGGAGATGTGCTGTTTGCCGAAAATGCACTAAAAGGCAGTCGTTTGCAGTTCATCATCAAACATCATCATCACTGTGGCTGTTTCTGCTTGTACTCTTCCTCTCTGCACTGTTTATAACTGATCTGCTAAACAAATAGCTCCAAATATCTCCAAATCTTATTGTGTCGACTTGTTCTTGTTAAAGAATAGCGCCGCTAACGAGGCTCTGCTAACTTGGTTATAAACACATTTCATTTCCACAAGTTCTTCACAATAAAAGCCTTCCATTAGTTTGTCAGTGGAAAGCTTTTAATATGAAGCAGCAGCAGCAGGAAATGGAGTTACATTCAGGTAACTACTATTTCTTGTGGGTGATCGTACCCGCTCAAGCCAAGTTACATTGTACAAGAACAGGCTTTCGGGGCACGGAGTGGGAATGAAAGAGGCGCCGCTCTCCCTATTAGGAGTCAGTGTACCATCAAAATGATTTTGAAGCTGTTATTTTAAGGTAACATAGTTGCATAATGTTGCTTTCAAGTTTAGCGAGAAATCACCTCAAAAATTGTTTTTTTTCCCACCAGTCATTTGCTCACACTTACCAGCACAAGATTATAATTCACTGTGTGCTTTTCATTTGTGATGACTGTGCTTTGAATGCCCTCTAGATTTGGGCCAAGCTTTGATGAGTCAGGCTTCCAGTGATCTCTTGTTACTGCCTCATCTGTCATGGACATCATTACCAGGAAAATCCTAGAGACTAAAGTGCAGACAGGTGTGTGTGTGCGTGTGTCAGTTTGAATCTGTGCATGCGCAGTGTGTGTCTTGTGGGACTGACTTTGAGGGTTGATCAGGTAAATCTGACTGTAAACTCTCCACCCCGTGACTAGCAGATGACAAATGCACAGAATCCAAACTGAATCCCAACTATCTTTACCTCCATCACACATTTATTTATTTTAAGTACACATGTGCTTGCTCATTATCCCAAGTCTCCTTCCTTTTTTAATCTATATCTTTAACTCACAGACAGTCACTTTCCGTCTGGCACTGTCTTTCTCTCTCAACTCACACACCACATCAGTGCTGCTACGCCTGCTGTGGAAGCAACATTGATGTGGTATCTTATAGTTAGTGGGTTTTCAGGGAGATGGCTACCATGTAGATACTACGCCTTTGGCACCACAGAAAGGTTCAAAGGTCTCAAGATGGCTGGCCGGTGACACAGCCAGACTAACCTGATCCAGAACATTGTAAATCTGAGGACAGGGCCAAAAGGTGGCATTTTTGGTTTTAATTGTGTCAGTAGTGATCTTCTGACAGTGAATCAGAAATGAATGTCAGCCAAAAACATCCAGAGTTATAAAAATGCCTCTGAAATTGCAATGGGGAAGGGCTGACAAAAATACCAGAAAAATGACTCTGGTTTTTGTGTCTACGTAGCATTACTTACAGCAGTACATTTATCTTCTTTTTTTTTTTTCCAGCGAGCTGTTGCATGTTATTCAAGAGTGTTTGTGAAATGTGATGCTGGTTCCTCACAGGCTGTGGCAGTTCATGTTTTTGTGACAAAGCTGTGAAGTGTGACCCTAGCTTCAGGTCACTGTAAGACTGCTTGTTATATAATTGCATTTTATGAATATCGGTGTGATTTTTAGCAATAGTACTAATATTTTACTTTTTGTGTGTGTATTGTTTAATCAGAAGGATGTAGTGTTTCGCCATGCCCCAGTTTTCCTACTGCCGGGTTGATTCATTCACATTCTTCAGAAGTCATACATATTACCTAAATGGGTGTGGTGGTGTCTAGCAGCAAAGGTATAATAGCTCTTGACAGTGTGCTTTTCACCTTCACTGGCGTTTCTTTTACACAGCTTTTCCTTTTTAATCCTACTTCAGAGAAATGGAAACCGTAAGCCACCTCTGTTTCTGACAGACCTGTTGAGGGAAGCAAATTCAAGTGTAGTTTGTCATTGCTGCTCTAGTGTTGTTGAGGAGACTCCTCCCACAGTTTGTTCTTATCAACAAACCAGAGTGATAATTCAGTTCAGAGCATGAATCACCTTTCACATGACTTTCAGTGTTTCTGCACTAAGTATTATATTATTGTGTCCTAAAAGGCAGTGTTTTAATTCTTGTACAACATGTTAATACCACTGAAATAAGTTTTTTTGTATCAGTTTTGGTTTATATGGCACAGGGATGACACAGTAGAAACAGGAGCTTGGGTAACAAAAAGTTGAGAAATGGTGCACTGGCCGCAATTTATGTCACAAAATTCTCAACAGCTTATTTGTGTTTCCAGTGTCATCACTATCATAAAACATTGCAGTGTGCTGTTCACACTGAAAACTAAACAAATTTCAGGCAAGCTGAGTAAAAGTGCCCATTAAAGCGCAAATGTTATTCTGTAAGATGTGTCATTCAACTGATAAGCCATAGTTTGATTTAACAAAACCAATTTTTATTTGTGTGTGTCTTTCCACAGAGGGAATCCCACAGGTGTACTATTTTGGTCCTTGCGGGAAATACAACGCCATGGTGCTGGAGCTGCTCGGGCCCAGTCTAGAGGACCTGTTTGACCTCTGTGACCGCACCTTCTCCCTCAAGACCGTCCTCATGATAGCCATACAGCTGGTAAGGCCTGGAGGAGGAGAGCAGCAGGGAAATGTTTAGATAAGCTTGCAGAGGCTTTACTGAAAATATAGTGCAACTTTGAAAGCATTTTTAATAGTGAAGGGAATGCTAAGGTGCAGTATGCAAAGCAAAGTGAAAACATCAGCAACAAAAAATAAACAAATGCGCAAATCAGAAAGCAGGTAATACATGTTTCTGTGCTTCCCAGCAGTTTTATAAGCAAGTTTTTGCAGTGTTTTGCAGTAGTTCTGGATAAATACTTGAATTGTGAAGTCTTTAAAAATATTTTCATCTTAATCTAAGTAAACATGTATTAAAGCCATGATGTTTACTAAAGGTATCATCAGTAATGTTGCTTTTTTAACCACCTTATACTGAAATTGATTTGTGTCTTCATGTTTGAAAACTGTCTGGGTGATTGAAATCTCAAATACTAACCCTGATCCATTTACTGCTCGTCTAGATTACACGGATGGAGTATGTCCACACCAAGAGTCTGATATACAGAGATGTGAAGCCAGAAAACTTCCTGGTTGGGCGGCCAGGAAGCAAGAGGCAGCACACCATCCACATCATTGACTTTGGTCTGGCCAAAGAGTACATAGACCCCGAGACCAAAAAACACATCCCCTACCGGGAGCACAAGAGTTTGACTGGAACGGCACGATACATGAGCATCAACACACACCTGGGAAAGGGTGAGAAAGTTTCCAGGAACAGCGGCGTGATTACTCCTTTTGAATCTGCATATGCAAGCATTGCTTGCAGTAAAGTTTTGTGGAGGCTTAAATGTTTTGTGTACATCACCAATGTGTACACAGCATTGTACACAAATAGCACTAAGCTGATTTTGCATAGTTATTTGCTTAACCATTTGAAGCTACTGTAAAGGTGTTACATGTGGTCAGCAGTATCTGTTGAGGCTTGTTGTTATTTTCCATTCCAGCATTTCCATCTTTCTTTCATAAATCATTAAGATTTCTCCAATATATAGCTTCATTTCTCAGGTGTTTTGTATCATCTCTGCTGTTTTTCCTCTATGGTAGGGGTGGCCAACCCTGTGTCATGTAGAGCTGCAACGAATCAACAAAATATTAATTGGCAACTATTTTCTATTTTTTTTAATTAAACAATTATTTCAGTCACTTTTTTAAGAAAAAATGCCAGAAATTATCTGGTTTCAGCTTCTCAAATCTGAAGATTTTATGCTTTTTTTTGTCATACATGACAATAAACTTTGGGTAAAAAAAATAAATAAAAAATTTGGTTTGGTTGGATGAAACAAGACATTTTAAGACGTAACTTTAGACTCTGGATAATCATAACGGGAATTTTTGTACTTCCCGGCTGGGGCTGTCAGTGCCCCTGACCAAAGGCACGAGCATAGAACTGAAGTTGGTCCCCGGATTCTGCACAGTAAAGGTAAGGTAAAGTACCTTTACCTTACCTTTACCTTATTTACTGACATTTTTTAGACAAAAGGATAAATTGAGAAAATAATTTGAAGATGAATCGATGAGTTGCGGCCCTCGTGTCATGGTAAGCCAAGTCTGCATGTTTTCATTCCAAGCGCTCACTTCAGGAGGTGATTTCACTGATTAGTTCCCCTCTCAGCTTTAAGGAGAGCCCATCAGTGGGTTTAGTGTTTGGTTGGAATGAAAACCTGCAGACTGTTTGCTCTCCACATCTCCATGAACGTGGATTGTAGCCTTTTCATATATGGTTCATTTCAACTTGTGGATGATTACAGATTTGAATTATTGAAAATGTGCAGAACTTGTTTAACATTACATAATTGTAATTCTTCTATATTTCCTACTGTCCATTTACCTGTTATTGTGCCAGCTGGTAAGACTATGAATGTGTTTCTCACCTATTTCCTGTTTTTATTCGTGTTGTCTATTTCAGAGCAAAGCAGAAGGGATGATTTGGAGGCACTGGGTCACATGTTTATGTACTTTCTCCGAGGCAGCCTCCCGTGGCAGGGCCTAAAGGTACTAGTGCATTGTTGAACATCTTCCTCATGTTGGCACATACATCATCACTCCTGTAGTCCCCCTAATGATTAGTATAGAGATTTACCTTTTTCCTGCTACACTCCTCAGTACTGTATCTCTTTGATACCTATCATCCAAATCACCACAGGGACAGAGAGCCCGGTGTTTACCCCCTGTTTGGAAAACACCATCCACTTCTACAGTTGACATTTCAAGGTCTGTTTTATTTGTTGAACCTGAAATCAGTGAGAGCAGAAGAGAAGCAACCTCAGTCTCACGCAGAAACACAAACTACTTAGACGCCTTTGTTTGTTTAAATTTGCTGCTGTTTCGCAGGACTAGCTTGATATCATCTGTGGCTTATGTAAGTGATAATGCCTGATCAATGAGGTGTCCAGATATGAAATAACACATGGCAACCTGAAGCAGACTGGTTCCCTCTGCCAAGTCTGCTACTTTCTGTATCGAGAAGCTGGGTGCTGTTTTTATTTTATTTGTCCTTTGGTTACTTACCAAAGAAAACTAAAAACTGTCACACAGTTTGTAGTGAGTGTCTTAAGTTAAGCACCCAACATGAAGTGCAGAGTACACTGCAGAGGGTGTTATCTCACTTATGCTGAGACCACTTGCTAACATTACCCTATGCCATATGTCAGTTCCCGCTGCTGGCAGTAGAACAGCTGATAGGCTTTTCTAAGTATGGCTGGTCTCAGGTTACAAGTGTTTTAAACTTTGGTTTTAAATTTTGGATTTCATCACACGTACAAAGATAAGTTTTACTAAATATCTGCTGTGACATCTTAGACACATTCAGTCTACAAGAATAGAGAATAGTGGTGCATCACGCTTTACGCCTTGTTAATATACCAGCAGCGTTGTGCATCAGCTTACTTTGTCACCTCTCAGCCAATCAGAATCAAGAATTCTGTGCGGTCATGGTTTAATGATGGATAACGTAGTCTTCCTCATGGCAGGAGCCTCCACAGGTGCTCTCCCTCAAATCTAGACAGTCTGAGTAGAATAATGAAGAGACTTTCCCTGCAGAAGAAGCGGGGGTTTTCTTTCATGTGAATATATTTTGCCTCAGAGAAAAATCCCCTTCCACGGTGTCCAAGGTGTACATAGAATGAGACTAGAAGACAAGACACCTCATCTGAACATTTGCTAGGTGGGAGGAAGCTGGTGGTAGAGAAATGTGGGGGATGTTTGATTGTGGGGGATGTCGGGTGGCTGAGCCAGGCCAAAACGAGTTCTCACTAACATGACAGCAAGCATCAAGATCAGAATCAGGTTTATTGCCAAGTAGGTCTGCACATACAAGGAATTTGGTGTTGTTGTGGTGCATAACAGTCAAAAATATACACAAAATTAAGCGCATACAAGTTGTACGCACCATTTGGGGTCGTGTGGATCTTTTAGTTCCTATAGCTTGACACTGTTGTACCAAATTGTACCTTCATATAGTAGCACACAAGAATTATCTATTCATGGCCATCATGTGTCCTGGAGGAGATGTTACTCTGAAAGAAACTTTCCATAAGACATGTTAAATTCAAGAATCATCCTGAGATTGACAGAGAAACATTCAGGTGTCATGATTTTAATGAAGTTGCTTCACATGTCCGCTGATATGAAAATCATTGGAGTAGCAAAGTACCAATGTTTATATGCTTGAATGCTACGTGTCCTTTGTTGTCTCACTGCCACAGCTTGAATTATACTAAACATGTCGGGCTGTCACTAACGATTATTTTCATTGTAATCTCATCATCTTCTCATTATTGTTTTGTCTGTAAAATGTCAGAAAACTATGAAAAATTTCTACTATAATTTCTCAGAGCTTTCCATGACTCATTTAGATTGTTTGTTTTGTTAAACCAATGGTCCAAAATCCAAAGATATTCAGTTTACTGTCATACATAACAAAGAAAAGCATCAAATCCTGAAAACAGTGAACGTTTGACATTTTGCTTGAAAATGACAGAAGCTATGAATCGATTCTAAAAACTACTTTACTTTTCTGTTGATTGACTAATTGATTCATTGACTCATTGTTTCAGCTCTATAAACACAAGTTTCCATTTTTCTTGCCACTGGGTACAAGTGTAAAGCGCCGTGGCACACTAAGCTGATTTTCACAAACACGAAGCTCCGGTGCTGTACATGTCTGTACGTGTAATGGCTCAAGACCTGAGAATTACTTAAGAGAGGATTTACAACTGAAATACCTAATGTGCAACACATTTGAATGTAACAACTATTCATTCACACTGCTCCCAGCTATGTATTAACCCACATTTTGAGATTAATATGTATTTTTTTCCTCTTCCCCTTCTAGGCGGACACTTTGAAGGAGAGGTATCAGAAAATTGGGGACACCAAACGAGCGACACCGATTGAAGTGCTTTGTGAAAGCTTCCCTGGTCAGTAAAACCAGACAGTTTCCTTTTTGTTTAGTGTGTTAAATTTCCTTTATTAATCAACCAAATGTCTAATTTGACAATATCTTCCCTTTTGCTACAGAAGAGATGGCCACCTACCTGCGCTATGTGAGGAGGCTGGACTTCTTTGAGAAGCCTGATTACGACTACTTGAGGAAGCTCTTCACTGATCTGTTTGACAGGAACGGCTACGTCTTTGACTATGAATATGACTGGGTCGGCAAATCACTTGTGAGTCCCTCTTAATGTACACCCATCCACACACACACACACCTTTTATTTGACCTTTATCGCTGAAAGCTGCAGTTGCTTTACTGCTCTCATTGTAATCATTTGTCATTAGATTAAAACTGATATTTCATTTGAGTTCAAAACTGTAGTTTTTCCTCTTCTTTTTATTTCCTTTTAACATTTTTCATTGTGACACCTTGTGTTTTTCCCGCAGCCCACACCGATAGGTCCTATCCCCAGTGACACGCCTGTGCAGCCCAGCAGAGACAAAGCACAACAGCAGACCAAAAACCAGGTGAGGTCATCAGCATTATCACATAACAGACACCACATCCACCCACCAATCTACCGACCGACCGCTCGGCCAGCCAACCGACTGACCGACCCTGTCATTCAAGTCCCTCTGCCAGACTACTGTCCAGCTTTAAGCAACTTCCTGGAGAAAATGGCTGCCGTTCAGTTCCACTTCTCCTTCACCCCCGTTCCCGTCTGCAGTCTGACTGCTTGGCAGTCACGTCATCTTTCCTCAAAATCTACAGAATTTTGATGCCTTAAAACTATATTAACTGACATGCACAGTCATGATGAGGCAGACTCTGCTGCTCCAGCTGTGAAACAAAGCACCATTTGTTGGCTCACACCTTGCCACTCTAAGCTCCAGTCATTGCATGCATGAGTTGAAAATGCAAATTGCATTGTTCATACCAGTGATGACAAGCTTATATGCTTAGTGTGTGACAAAGTGTAGACTTTTTTTGTTTTGTTTTTTGTATTCCTTTCATTGGCATGCTTATCCGAGCCTTGTTTTATGATTTTTATTAGTAGTGTAGATCATGAGTTACTATAAAAACAATTATAAAATATTTCTGATAAACACAAATCATGCTGTTGAACTTGATGACTCATTGTTTCCCGTAAAGCCAGGCAAGGAGTGCGTTAGATTTTATGATTGACTTATTACTGTGGACTCTAGCCTCTCTTTACTGCTCTTCGTTAAACGTGATTGGCTTGGTAACAACTTGCCACCTTTTGAAGCTCGCAAAGCACCACCTCCAGCTTCGGGCACGTTGCTCATGACTGTAAAAATCTGTAACATCCGGGTTAAAACAGTCAGCCTTATCGAACAACTCAAATACCAGCAGTTACAGGTTTTATTTATTAGGCTGAGGAGAAACTTTTTTTTAACTTTAATTCAGCAAATTAAAGCACAATGTAAAAAAACGTATCCTGTACTTGATGTATTGCAAACCAGTATTACCGTTACAGATCAGGTGTAGCTATAATAATGCTGTTACCCAAATACTTGGTCTCCTAGACAGTTGCCTGTGTTGTTTTTACTATGCAGTGCTAGTTGAGGTGATCAAGGCTGTTTTCTTTTACTCCTGCATGACTTTATTAGTGTGTTGATCTGTGCTTCACATAAATTTTTGCTTCCCTCTCCTCCTCTATTAACATAGTTTGTCTTAACAAGCCTGCTTCTGCTTGGGAGATGTCTTCTATAATTTTTTTGTTTTGTTTCTTTTTTTTTTATTCACTCCCCCTCCTCCTTGTCCCTCCTCCACACCTCTACCCTCACCCCCCCCCCTCCCCATCACATCACCTGCCCCACCCTCCCCCCGACCCCTCACCCCACAACCCCCCCCCCCCCCCCCCCCCTCCTCCCCCACTTCACAACCACCTTGCCTCCTCAACCCCTTTTTGCTCTTTGCGTCAAGTCGCCTGAGCCGAAAGGAAGTGAGTCTCAGCCCACCCCCGTGACCAATAAGGAGACTCTGGGGTCGCACCTCACAGCTGAGCGGCTGGGGGGCTCTGTTCAGGTACTTGCTGCTGCTACTGCTGCTGCTGCTGCTGCTGCTGCTGCTCAGATGGCTAATGCATGAAGCCACACAGTTCTGTATGTGTCTTTCCCTTCCCCTCACACTGACTTCACGCTGCCTGCCTGTCAGGCGCTCTGTCTGACCCTCCTCTGTGTCTTTGCATCAGACTGTTTGAGTCCCAGTGTGTCAGTTCTGTTTGCTCTCACTGCTTCATTCGCGTCATCTGCTAATAAGCTGCTCACAGGAAGGGCCATGCAAAGAGGGACATCTAGCATCGACTCATGCAAAGCTCATGATACGAGGATTCTTAAATTATTAGAAAAAAAAACATGAACTCTGTATATTATTAAGTAGCTCAAAAGATTTTTGGTTCAGTAAGAATATGGAAGAGCAATCTAAACTATAAGTTAAGTATTTTCCATATGTACATTATGTCAAATGGCCATTTGTGTATGTCCTGAAGTCAGAGGCCTACATTGTTAATGTTGTGGCTCAAATATGCCACCCAGTGTTGGCTAATAGAATTGCAGCTTTTAAAACGTCAATGAAGTTGCTTTAGTTGGGGCGTTTCAGGTCACTGTACATGCTAAACTGCTCTCCTTATCAGAGAGCGCTGATAAACAGATATAATGAAGGTTACATGTTTTTATGTGAATGTTCATCTCCACCCTGCAATTAGTAGCTCAAATTGTGCGTGTGTGTGAGCACTCTGGTGTCCTTTTTGTACCCGTGCAGGTGATGAGCTCAACGAATGGCGAGCTGAACACTGATGATCCCACAGCTGGACACTCCAACGCTCCCATCACCGCTCCCACCGAGGTTGAAGTGGCTGACGAAACCAAGTACGAAACAGCCGCCCTGTTGCATAAATAAAATACTTTCCAGTACCGATAGCAGAAAGGGTGGGGGTTTGATTTTTATCTGGTCCAAATCCAGATATGGACAGAGAAAAAAAGGGTTTGATAAGAGATTTGTTATCGTAGTGAATCTGGGTATTTTGCCAACCAGGAACCGGATCTGTTGATATACTGATGTCTCATTTGTATAGATGTTTCTTGCAATGTGTCTGAAATTAAGTTCCTTTGTTTGCCGGCAGGTGCTGTTGTTTCTTCAAAAGGAGAAAGAGGAAAGCTCTCCAGAGGCACAAGTGAAAGAAGAGAATGGAGAGAACTTGAAACATTGTGGTCACTGTCAAGTTTTAAATGGAAGCAACTACACAGACCCCCCCCCCCCCCCCCCCCCCATCCCTATCTCTGTCCAGCTTCCCCCTCACCTCTTTACCCCTCTCACTTTATTTCCCCTGTCACTCTGTACCTCGCTCGCTCTCTCTCTTTCTCGTTCTCAGTGCTCCCCGGCTACTGGCGAGTTAAAGGAATGTTGCAGTCCTTACCGACTCCACAACAGACTCTGATTCCTTTATCGACAAAAAATAAACGTACCTGCATTACAACGGGGGGCTTGAGAAAAAGTAAAAAAGTTGTAACAATGAAACTCGAATACCGTGGCGTGAATATGAAAAAAGATACTGTTTGACACAGTTGTATTCTAGATTCCATAAAGAGCGTGTTATTGTTCCAACAGTCAGCTGTTGATCAGGGGGAACCATCAGTGGTTCGAGTGAAAGAAATCTGCTCCTTAGGAAATTGTTTCTTTTCTTTTCTTTTCTTTGGTGTGTGTTCTGGGATCAAGGTAAAGAGGAAAAGGTGAACTATGCTGATGTTCAATCTGAGAGACACAGGAAGCATTTCATCTATAAAACAGAATCTGGAGGATTTTTATGTATTTTTCTTTTCTTTTCTTTTTTTTTTTGTAATTGAATCCTCAGTTTTTTGAATCCCTGCATTGAAAACTTGTTTTTATGTTGTAGTGTTCTGGAGTTCAATTTTTTTTTTTTTTTCTCTCCTCACTCTGGCTTTCTTTTTGTCTGTCAACGTGGACTTTGTAGCACAGTCACTGGCCTCAGGTACTGTGGAAGATTGAGAGAAACAGATATTAAGCTCTCTTATTATTATTATTGCACTTTTGGAAAAAAAGAAAACAATTACAGTGGTAACTTTAGGTTTGAAATTAACAATTAAGAAAACAACTTAATAAAGACTGATCTAGGAAGAGTCCTCACAACGCTTATATCTGAGTTATGGCCGAGAAATGTTGATTTACATGGGGGTGGGGGTGGGAGGGGGGGGTATGTCTTTCAACTTTTATTTCTTACATCAAAATAATTTACCAGGAAATCATAGTTTGTGCCTTTCTAAGTAAAATGTTTAAAGCTCAAGTGAGTGTCCCGCAATGACATTTTATCTAATCTGTCCCAAATGCTCACTGGATTACTGAGTGTCTGTGTGTTTGTGTGTGCGTCTGTGTGTCTGTGTGTGTCTGTGTGTGTCTGTGTGTGTCTGTGTGTGTGTGTGTGTGTGTGTGTCTGTGTATGCTTGAAAAGCTGCAGGTTTTTTGTAAGTTGAACGTGTGTATTGACTGTGTGTGCACATCCCTCACTATCACCAACACTATGAGCAGTATACATTTATCCCCCTGACCCTCTGCTGTGACAATCAACACATCTGTAAAGTGGTGGTGTTTGGTTTGGAGAGAGATCAGGACTTTGTGTGTGTGTGTGTGTGGTGCCAGCTCAAAGAGATCTAGCAGACAACAACCCAAATCTGTTTGAACCATTGTTTCGTTTTTATCAGGTCACAGACAGACAGGGTTTAATTGTTTTATAAGTTACATCATGTCACTAAAAATTAATTTTGGGCGGCTGTTTCTGAGCTGGAAAAAAAACGGAACCATCCTAAATTGAAAGTGTACCAGCTTGGGGGGGAAAAAACAACAACAATAATTGTCCTTTTTTTTGAGTTTCTTGCTGCGGTTTCATGTATGTCTTTCATCAGTTATTTTTATTTGTGACCTTTTTGTTTCCTGGACAAAATGAGATGTACAGTATGTCTAACAGGTTGGATCTGTGTCTGTGTTCAGGATTTTGTGCAGCCGCTTTAAATCGCCCTGAAGTTTTCAGTCCATCAAAGATTGCAAGTGTAAGGGCCTTGAGTTATTTAAAGGAGTATAAATTTGGGGGAGGTCGTAATCAAAGCATACTGGAAACAACATTTCCCATAATGCACATCCAGTTTGTAATGCAGGCTTTTTGTTTTAAAAAAAAAAATGCAGTCTCCAAGCCCAAGCTGAGATGAAGTCCTGGTTATTTATTTCTTTTGGAAAGCTCCCACCAGAGCCACAGAAGACATTATACAACTGTTTTTAGAGGCTCAGTAGTACTCCTGAACTTTGTGTGAAATCTGAGAGGGGAGAGTCCCCTTTAAAGGACGGGTTCACAATTCTTTCTTAAAACAACAGTCAGGTCCTCCACAGTCCTCGTTTGGGGAAGACGAGGACATCTGAAGATAATATGAGGCTTCAACTGTCTGAGTTAGTCAAAGAAAGTGGATATCTCCCACAGTCTTTTTAGTTAAAAATTCCCTTTGTGTCTTGACGGACAGTGTTTTCCTGCTCAGCTGCAGTGGAAGGACGGTAGCAAAAGGAATTTGGCACTAAAAAGACTTTGAAAGATATTGACTTGATTTAACTAATTTAGACGGCTGGAGCTTCATATTAGCTTCAGGTAAACTTTTAATGACATCTTTGCACAGCAGGGGGGCTGTGGATTTTGTCCCCCAGCACTTATATTGAAAGTGGATTATGAAGGCATCTTCTAATGGTCAGTATGAACAGGAGGAATTATTACAGGAAGAACACGTCAGTATTGTTTTAGGACAGACTTGAAAAAATTGTGAACCTGTCCTTTAAGACCCACTTGAGCTTCCTCACTAACATGACTCAGTTGTGTATAAATTTAATTTTAGATTGGTCTATGACACAAGACTGACTGGCCATTATGTCACCATTGTGTGTCGTGAATGATGACCATGTGAAACCACAACATATGTGTCATGAACTGCTGAAGGGAAGTTTAGGTTGTTTTTAACTTAAAGTTTACAACAAGCGGTGTTGCAAATGAACAAACCCTCAAACTGACCACACAGACAAGATATAAGAGGTGTTACATCTCATAATGTGACTCCAGTGTCAATTTCAACATAGTTCACCCTGGGAAATATTTCACATCTGATATGGAGACATATCTGTTTATGAAATTGATATTTTAGGTTTCAAACCTAAATGATTTTAAGCTAGGGAGGGGAGAGGGGGATATTTTGGAGGACAAAAGTGGGTTCCGTGCTTGAATCACTCGCCATGTGAAGAACAAAAAGAGGAACGAATTTGGGCACAGTAATGTAGCTCACGAGTTCTCAAAGCTGCTCACGGCTTGATTATTCATCTAATTTAGACATGAGGCGTGTACATTGCAAAGCTGTATGTTGGGCGCTGTATAATAACCCGCAGACAAAACAAACTGAGGATGTCAGAGTGCGCCCGCGCGCTTTTACGCGTGAAGTCGTTGGTGCATCCAAAGGGCCTCTGATGGCTCAGAGAAGCTTTTTGTTGGGGCATTAAAGTATTTAGCTAAAAGCTAAACCGGTTCAGCTGACCAGCGTGGGGACCCAGCTTGGCATAATCCATTACATTGCGTGTCTTATATGGTTTAATTGGGGAGATTTTTGGAGATGCTCAGACCAAGGTTGAACTGTGTTCTTGCTCTCAACGTCTGTTAGTGTAATTATTTGCATTATGTATTTGTAAATATGAAAACGACAGATCTCTAATTGTGAATAAAGGAAGTTTTATCACAGGAGTCAAATCAATCATGGAGCAGTCTGTGCCTGCGGATCGGTCTTTATCAGTCTGCAGGCGGTTATGTTACGCAGCGGGACACTTTCTGAACGACCTGTGCGGCTCTATGTGGTTCACATATCTGCTGGTCTACCTCCACTCCGTGCTCGGCTTCCAGAGCACCTCTGCAGGAGTGATGCTGCTCATCGGGCAAATAGCAGACGGAGTCTGCACGCCGCTGATTGGATATGAGTCCGACAGGACGCAGGGCAGCGAGAGACACGGCAAGAGAAAGACCTGGCATTTATTGGGTAAGTTTCTGAGAGAGTTAGGCTAGTTCCTCACAAGTTTTAAGACACATTTTGAGTCTTTATCAGACGTTTTGGAAGTAAAATGTTCCCACGCTAGTTTCATGATAAGCAGTGGTGGAAGAAGTATTCAGATTATTTAGTAAAAATAGTAGCAGGCCTATTATATAATGATTCTCTCTTACAAGTCATGCGTCCAAAATTGAGTACAAGTACACAAGTATTATCAACAAAATGACAAAGTATCCCAAGTAAAACAGCTCATAATACAGAAGGGCCTCTCTCATTGGATTATTATTGGGGCATTAACGTGTGAGGAACATTTTAATGTAGCTGGATGGAGCTCATTTAAATTACTTTATATACTGTTGGGTAGTTTGATCTACAGTATAACAACACATTGTATTTTGATGATACAGTAACTGGTGGCTCTGAAATTATTTCCCTCTGAAATGTAGTGGAGTAGAAGTATAAAGTTGCATAAAATGCAAATACTCAAGAAAAATACAAGTATCTCAGATTGTAGGGTACTTTTAAACAGTGGTACTCTGATCTTTTACTTAAGTAAAAGTAACAATACCACAATGAAAAAATACTGAAGTAAAAGTCCTGCATTCAAAATCTTACTTAAGTAAAAGTACATAAGTATTGTCAGCAAAATGTACTTAAAGTATCAAAAGTAAAAGTACTCATCATGCAAAAAATCATATATTATAGTTATATATAGTTATATTTATCATACATGTGCTGTTTATATATGATTTGAATATTAATACTGATTCATTGATCACTGTGTTCATGTAAGCAGCATAGTAACTATAGCTGTGAAATAAATGTAGTGGAGTAAAAAGTACAATATTTCCCCTGTAAATGTGGTGGAGTAGAAGTATAAAGTAGCACAAAATGGAAATACTCAAATACAGTTACTTACAGTACTCGAGTAAATGTACTTAGTTACATTCCACCACTGATTTTTAATATGCATGTTTAGTTTCTGATATTAAAGAGATGTAGAAATGTTGTGAAATCTTAAAAAATATGACTATAAATTGGAGTCACTGCAAACACTAAATAATTTATAATAATATTATTTATGTAGCACTTTTCTAAACAGAGTATAAAGTGGTTAAAACTGAAGATGTGATGTGATTTATTATTCATTCACAGTCTCTGAAACTCACTGTGGCACTTACAATAAGATTCTAGAAAGATTAAAGGGACTTTTCCTAAGCAGTACCTTGTGTACTTTCCAGGAACCATCTGTGTTCTCGTGTCTTTCCCCTTCATTTTTAACCCCTGCCTGGTCTGCACCAACAACACCGCTCAGTGGGCCCAGATCATTTACTTCTCCCCCTTCATCATCATCTTCCAGTTTGGCTGGGCAGCCACTCAGATCTCACACCTCTCCCTCATCCCGGAGCTGGTGTCCAGCGAGAGCGCCAAGGTGGAGCTCACCGCGTACAGGTGAGGGTGACGTCGCTGAGGACGTCCTGGACGCACAGAACCAACAAGCATCAGACTGGGGTCTTTTAGTGTAAAGAGCATAATAGTTGTTATATTATTATGTTATGTTAGTATTAAAATCAAAACAACTTTACCTTGAACAGAATTTGCTTCATGATGATCACTTGATAAACAATCTATTTTGTGCTATTTTGATCATTTTGGACTGTAAAGTTAGTATTTGGAGACACGAGGAGACATCAAAACTTAAGCAAAGCTGGTGTGTTTTTTCAAAAGCATTTTATAAATCAGCTTGTTTACTTAGTCAAACCTGCTGTCATGTCAAGAAATAAATCTTGATAATGAAACAGCATTTTGAGATGGCAGTGAATATTTGGATTGGGATATTTTACTTTGCCTGAATCAGATTTCATCCATGATCCAGTCAGTTCTTCCATTGTTTGTGCTCTCCTCATCCGTCCGGATTCCTTTCCAGCCTGCCCTTTTTCCCTTCCCAACCCGAACTTCACTCCCGTCTTTAAAGAGTTGTCAGGACTAACTCTAATGCTTTGTTAGCTAGATGCACCAGTGGTCATTTTGGCAGTGGAAGTAAAAACAAGGCAGAGGTAGCAGCTGTGTTCTTGGTGGAAACACAACAGAGGAACTCAAATTTCAAAGAAAAGAGAAGTAACTATCTGTTGTGTCATTTGATCATGTTGTCCAGTGCAGCTAAAATCCTTAGAAGCTATAAACTGGTGAATATAGAAGCAAGCGCAACATGTCACCGAATCTATGTGATCTCTACTTTAAAGCTACTATAACAACTAAAGTCCTGTCCTTTATATTCTTCCTTGTGTAGGTACGCGTTCACTGTGGTGGCCAATATCACGGTGTACGCTGTGGCCTGGCTGCTCTTTCACTTCCAGGCGCAGCACAATGTGGATCCATCCATCACAGACAGCCTGGGCCCGGTGGACATCCCTCTGTTCAGGGTAAGAAGAGAGATGCAAGAGACATTTAACCACTCTGGCAAAAAAAATCACGATTTTTCACCTGAGCTCTCTCTCTCTCTCTCTATCTATAGACGCTGTCCCTGATTATGCTGGGCACCGGGGCGTTGTTCTCCCTCATATTCCACGTTGGCACAAAAGAGGTTTCGTCAGGCTCAGATAGAGAAACTCAGCTGCTCACTCCGTCCACTTCACAGGAAACTTTTCCTTATCCTGTATTCCAGTGGAAACACTGGCTGAAGGAGCCGTCCTTCTACCAGGTGACTCCTAAACCTCTGCTGTGGTGAATTCGTGCTGAAAGTTTCTCTTCCTCTTTGTTACAAGGAATCGCTCTGTCTACCAGTGTCACGCTAACTCTAAATATAATCTGCTATTGGAGTGAAGTCACATACACTTTACATATACGCTCACTTATTAGGAACACCTGTGCAATCTAATCCAATAGAACAGCTCTGCCATAAATTATTTAAACAATAATATTTTGTCAATTTCCTTAACATACATGACAAAATATTAGGAACACTTTTCAATATAATACACTCCAGTACACCACCAGCGCCCACTATGACCTCAATGATAAACATAAAGTAGAATTATCTGAGATGTGAACCTACACGGAACCTGTGCAGACAGATGCACAGATTACAATGAGAGGGTATCTTTTGCGTGTGACGTGCGCGTCTGACACGCTTGTGGTCTAGACACGGGGTTAAGGCTGAGAGACTCAATGCAGGAGGATTGTCTCTCTGCTACTCAATATCCCCTAATTCACAGGATCACAAGCACAATAGTGCCCCACAACCGAACCAGAATTTTTGCCCGGATTACAATACCACTCAGGAGAAAGTCACGCAGCTTCCACCACAGTCGCTCTGGAACTGCTGACTGAAACACTGGCAGTCTTTTTGGAGAACACGCTGACAGTCCGCTCATATGTCAAGTCACCACAACTGTGGCGTTTGCGTTCCACAGCTCGCCAGTGGAGGCAGGAGGAGAGAGAGTGCAGGTGATTAGTACAAGCAGGTATTAAAGTGGAAAAGTATCCTGCTGTACTCCTTTACAGTTTTCTATTAATGTCGTTTAACTTGTCCAAGCACAGGGTGAGAAATGCACAATATTCCTCCAGTTTCATGGTTTGGCCCTCATAACTTTTCACCAACAATGAATGTCAGTCAACTACCAGCAAGTGTTTACTTCTACAGATTGAAATATAACAAATGAATTACCATGAAATTTTGTACAGACGTTCATGGTCCCCAGAGGATGAATCCTAATGACTTTAGGTGATCCCCTACTGTTTTATCCAGAGCCACCAGCAGGTCAGAGTTACCACTTACTCCAGGAAATATCTCAACATCTACTGGATGGAGTGGCACAGAGATTAGTGCAGAAATTAATGGTGTCCAGGCAGATTATCCCAAACAGATCCCTTGATTTGTTATGTAGCACCATGTTAGGTAAAAATTTTGACTTGTCCAAAAAAAAAAATACTTTGGTTTATGACAAAATACCTGCAAAACTAATGACATCCCCCTCGGCTGCACTTTGTGCTGAATAGCAAATGTTAGCATGCTGACATCAGCCTTTAGCTCAAAGAACTGCTGTGCCTAAGTACAGCCTCACAGTCACTAGCATGGCTGTTGTTCAAATTAATCTGCACTTAAATGTCATTAACCCCTTAATGATAATGTAACACTGACAAATATTAGTGCAGACTTGGTGTGACTGTGTTAGAGCTGATTGTCGGACCTCAGTATGTTTTGTGTTCTGACTGAAATGTGTCCATAGCATCAACTCAAGCACCAAAAGCGGATATTGAATGCTTGCTCAAATTCTTAGTCTTATTATTTTTGATCAAATGTTTCCTTATTTGAATGATTATATTAGTCTGTATTTTAATCATGTGAAGGTATTTTACAGCTGCTTTGTTTTACTGATGCATTTGAGAAGTCTGGCTTATTTGAACTGAATGGAGAAAAAAGGGGTTTAAAGTAGAACGAGTCTATAATCCCCAACATACACACACAGGGGGGAAAGTATTGCTTTGGTGTCATGACTGAAACTTGGCACTTACATCAAACAATTTCAAATACACGCAGCTCTAGCTGTGTTGCATTACACAACTTAAGCAATTATCAAGAGTCTGCTAATTTTTTTTTTTTATATTGTATAGAAATGAGTGGAAACCAATGGCAAAAATATGTACAGAAACGTATATACAGTATGATTTGTATATTATGTGTTTGCTAAAACTATCAAAAACACTGAATTGATCCGTTACACTTTTTGTTTCTTTGTTCACTTTTGTACCAGGTGGCTTTCCTGTACATGTGCACAAGACTAATAGTCAACTTGTCCCAAACTTACATCTCAGTTTACCTCACCAACTCACTGATGTTACCAAAGGTAAGGCCACACAGTTTGTATTCACACATCTAGTGTAAGTCATTATATACGGCCTCTGCTGAAACACCTATGTAGCTGTTTAATATTCATTTTCTTCCTCTCTCCTCAGAACTTCATTGCCATCATACCGCTGGTGATGTATGTCAGCGGCTTCGTGTGCTCTCTGGCCATGAAACCAGTCAGCAAGCTCATAAGCATCAGCGTGAGTGATTCAGTTGCCATTCAGATAAATGTTTCTGTACTTCACATAAGTGGCATCAATGGATCACAGTGGTAAAAACACCCAGAGGCAGACCGACAATCTGGACTACCTGCATGTGGGTCAGCAGTGAGTCTAGTAACACTGATACTAAAACAACAACATTAACTGGTGTCTAAAGCCTTTAAACTGGCTGTTGGAAATAGGAGATTTACATGCCTTTCATTTTAGATATCCTAAAAATGTCTGAAAAGTGGAGCAGTCGGTTGGTTGTGATGAGCCAGTTTAGCTCACATATGTTTTATTGATTAAAATCGAATCGAATTGAAAACACATCCTAATATGTTTTGTTTTTTTGTTTCTTTCAAGTCATTCATTCAAAAGTAAAATTGGTTCAAGCAAAAAACAGGGTTAGGGTTTTTATCTGAGGGCATTTGTCATAATTCCCATCAGGAAGTGAGCTAACAGAGTGAGAGCAGCTTATGTTAATACTCATCTGGCAAAAAATTACTCAGAAACATGAACATATCCTCTGTGTTACATTATGAGAATAAAAATGGAATTGATAACTTAGCCACACACAATAAACAATGGGCCACTTCATGAGTTCCAAGTACTGTTATTGACACAAATCTGTTCTGATCAGATTGGCCAAATTAGTGTGTTAGTCATCTGGTGAGTTGAGAGATGTTAGAAGTTCACACTTATTGGGAGGTATAAGAGCCTTGTGTTTACATCATTATCTGCTGTAGATTTATGAAGCGTCATGTAAAAGATTTGATGTCATCTATAAGAGGGAAAACTTGTTACGGGGCCAAATGTTTTTGTTCAAGGGCCAGATTTGGCCCACAGGCCACTATTTGCTGTATACTCATTAGTATCCTGTTTTTGAGTTCTGGTTTTGATCATATTTGGGAAATGATGTTTACATGGAACATGAGGAACCTGGTTATTCATCTTCCTCTATACATGATTCAAGTTTCTGATCATCTCTTTGACCAGAAGGAGACTCACTCATTCACTGAGTTCCTTCAGCAGTTGAAAATAGAAAAAAAAGGAATCACACTTTTCTGAAATCAGGATATGAACTTCAAATGCACAAAATCTGGATATTCCGAAAATCTGATGATAACCAGGATATTAGTGAGTGTATCAGGGCCAGAAGTATGTTCACCTAATAGGAAACATTCAGTTTTATAAATATTGGCAAACACTGCCTTGTGTGAGGAAAATAATGTCTGTTTCATGACTAATAAAGTGCTGATTTGAATGAATGATGCTATATTTTAATGAGATGTATTTATCTGTTGCCAGATGACGTATTTAGTTGGCCTGCTGTTGGTGCTTGGCTTCGCTATCTGGGTGTTTGTGGACAAGAACATGGGAACTGACAGCATCTACGGAGCGGCGGTGCTGCTGGGAGCCGGTTCAGCTACCATCCTGGTCATGTCTCTGTCCATGACTGCCACGCTCATCGGGGAGCAGACGGTAAGTGGAGGGCAGCGATCCCTTCATAATGCACTTACAATGTAAGTGATGGGGGACAAAAATCCTCAGCCCTCCTTCTGTGCTTCTATTTAAAAGTTTATTTGAAGGTAATATGAAGCTTTAGCCATCCAAATTAGTCAAATCAAGAGGATATCTTTCAAATGTTTTTTTAGTACCAAATTCCCTTTTTTTGTTATGATCCTTCCATTGCAGCTGAACAGGAAAACACTGTCCATTGAGACACAAAGAGGTTGATTTTTACTAAAAAGACTGAAACTGTGGGAGATATCCACTTTACTTGACTAACTCAGACTGCTGAAGCCTCATATTGGCTTCAGATGAACTTTTAAGTACATTTTGGCTCAAAACGAGGACTGTGGATTTTGGAAGGAATGATGACAGCGAACAAAACCGATGAAAAGACGTCAGCACAGGAATATAAATTAAGGCGTGGATAACTTTCTCCCGATCATGGGGAAATATGTTGGATAGTGTCCACAGTTTGAGGAAACTTCTAACATAAAATATTCAGCCAATATATGCCAAGATATCATAGTGGAATTTAAATGTGTGAACTGTGGGATTTTATAACCAGTCTGCTCAGAAGTGTCATGTTAGTCCAAACAAATCCTCCTTGAAAAACCAAAACTCACATGCCACTTACCAAAGTAACATTCGGAAGTGCAAAAGAATATGCAGAATGTGATTTTATCTGTTTTCAGTGCAGAGACACTTCATCACAAGGCAGAAACAAACATCTGCTTTTTTGTTTTAAATGTCATCAGAATCAGCTGTTCAGTCACAAGAGGGTTAACGGAAGATCTACAGTTTGATAAATGCATTAATGTGTGCTGTAATATTAAGATTACCACATCAACCCAGTAGGTTTGTTCTCAGGGCCACCGGATCACAGTCCTTTTAGAAGATGCTGTCAGCTGTGAAATTAAAGGGGAGGGTTTGGGCGTGGTGTGTTTGAATAACAGCACATTTCCCTGCTGTCACATCTCTTCTCATGTCTGTCTTTCTTCAGTCACACTGTAGAAAAAGAGATGAATAAAAATACTGGATAAATGCTCACAGAGGGTTCTTTGTGTCTCTTATTCACAAAAAAAAACACTGAACAACTTTGTAGGCTTTCTAGATAGATTTTGTTCAACTGTGCTTTGCTACAAAGATAGTAAAATCTCTGATCCCTCATTCACATTTTGTCTTGTTTGGCAGCAAAGCGGAGCCTTTGTTTATGGGTCGATGAGCCTCACAGACAAGTTGGCTAATGGTGTCGGAGTCATCCTCATCCAGAGCATCAGACCATGCAGGTGAGTCTCTCTGTGACCGACGACGCCCCCGATGCCTTCTGCAGGTGGTTTTACCCGACGCTGTCTTACAAGAAAGTTTAAAGGAAGCAGTCAGAAAAGACGCAGAGACGGATCAACCATAAAACAGTCTGTCACACTTCCCTGGGATTTTTTCTGCCTGGTCAGAATACTTATTGTACTTAAGAGAATGTTTTGTCCAGTTCCTAACTTTGGCATTATCTACTGTATATATATATTTTAATGTCATCAAATCTTGCTGCTCTAAATGCTCTATATGTGTTACTTGTTTTTAAAGTAGGAAACAGTGGGTTGGGGTTGAGTGCCACAGACAGGAAAGGGAAGTCAGAAAGTATTTAAAGATCTGTGATGTGACTTTTTTTGACAGAAAAGAAAAATATAGAATAATGTTTATTATCCTTATGGCTGGTTTATGGCATTAAATAGAAAGTTTTTCTTCCTTTATGTGGACATTAGTGTTAGTGTCAATTAGTGTCTAATAATGCAGCACAATGTCTTATTCAGTCCATATTTCTATTAACATTGAAGTTTGGGTTCACAATTTTTCAAGACTGTCTTAAAATAATAATGAGATGCCCAAATGAACATTTAAGCAGGTTTTGCTCGCTGTAATCATTCCTCCTGTTCATACTGACCATTAGAAGATCTCATCCAAATGTGCTTACAATAGTGTAAAAGTGATAGGGGACAAAATCCACAGTACACGTTTTGAGAAAAAATTTATTTAAAAGTTTATCTGAAGGTAATATGAGGCTTCAGCCGTCTGAGTTAGACAAATTAAGTGGATATCTGCCACAGTTACAGTCATTTTTAGTAAAAACTGTGTCTCGACACAGTGTTTTCCTGTTCAGCTGCAGTGGAAGGACAGTAACAGAAAGAGGGAATTTGGCACTAAAATGACAGTAACATTGAAATATATTGATTTTTTTTTTTACTAATTTGGACAGCTGAAGCTTCATAAATTATCTCGATCTTTGAAATTTTAAATCATATATTCTTCTATAGGGTGACTTTGTACCATCTGTCCAGGTTGGCTAACTCTGGTGCATTTACATCAATGTTTATTAATGTGTACTGTGTACTTAAGCTTTGTGGCACACAGCTGACCTTTTGCATCTCAAACAGCACAGCTCTTGAATATTTTCTTTTCTCTTCTCCTCCACAGCACAGAGGTTTGCTGCCCGGCCTGTGTTTGGTTTTATCGTGGCGTCATGGTGGCAGTAACTGGAGGCGTGGCCTTGGCTGCAGCACTTTGCCTGTTTACAATTATCATCCGACCAATCAGGATACGGAAAAATTAGGGATCTGATTCCTCCTTGAAATAACACTTCCTAACTGTCACTGTCTGGAACCTGCACACAGAAAACGATCTCTCATATCAGATATTTAATAAGTAAAAAAAAAGTTTAATAAAGTGTGTTTAGATGTTGCCTTTTTTTCTGTGTAAATCCACTGCAGAGCCCAATCAGATCTCTGCAAAATTAATGCCACACTCCCTAATCTTTGAAAATATTTGGACAGAACTTACTTTGATTCATTTGGGAGTTTTTCTATGGATGCCTTTGTTCTTGGACAAGAGAAATGATACAGAGGATAAAGCCATGCCACCATCTAGTGTATGAATATGTAACTACGCTGGCTTTCCTGGAGGAGTTTGTAGGCTTTTAATTCTGAGAATTAAAGGAAATGCTTCACATGAGAGGTTTCCAATTCCAACTGACGCACATATAATTGCCTACAACTAATCACAGAACACAAAAGAAGCTTGGGATTATAGATAAAGGTCCTTAAATTGATCTAAATGTCGAGGTTTCTGAATTTAGAAATTGAAATATATAGAAACACATGGACTCATAAATACCACATATAAGAATATTTAATAAAGATAGATATATAAGATATTCATATTCATAATTTTAATTTAAATGACATTAAATGAAAGTAACATTCTTTTCCCCCTCTGCTTTGGCTTTTTTCTGTGAATTAAGCCAAATTTTTTGTTGACCTGGCAGCAATTGTGGCACTGCTCCAAAAGGGTGAACTTGGTGAACTTGACTGTGTGTGTGTGTGTGTGTGTGTGTGTGTGTGTGTGTGTGTGTGTGTGAGAGAGTGTGTGTGTGCGTGTGAGAGAGTGTGTGTGTGCGTGTGAGAGAGTGTGTGTGTGTGTGTGAGAGAGTGTGTGTGTGTGTGTGAGTGTGTGTGTGTGTGTGTGAGAGAGTGTGTGTGTGTGAGTGTGTGTGTGTGTGTGTGTGTGTGTGTGTGTGTGTGTGTGTGTGTGTGTGTGTGTGTGTGTGTGTGTGTGTGAGAGAGAGAGAGAGAGAGAGGGAGTAAGCAGAGGTAATGCCTTCCTGACTGTTATTATTTGTACTACTTGCTTTGATCACATGGGAATATAAAATCTCAAAAACAGTACACTATACTACACTGAATAGAAAACTGCAAAGATTTACACAAGAACAGAACTTGATTTTTGTTTGATAATTGTATTAATTCCTCTGTAATTATATATTCTTTTAAAATTTAGAATGATTTGTAATATTAACACACAAAACACTTTTTTTTAATCCCTGTGGTTTGTAGTCTCTGATGATTTTATAAAGCTGCCTGTTTGAATCTGTAAATGCTGCAATGGCTCAGTAAACTTCCTGTATATGAAAGTCTCGCTGCACTCAGTACCTGACCAATCACACCTGTACCTCCACTAATGAACCACATTATCTGCATTGCTTATTTGAAAGATTTATCAATGAAATTCCAAGGTTTCAATTGGTAAGTTTTCCTGTTTTATTTTTCCAATATGAACAGAGCATTTTAACAATTGTGAACCTACAACTCCTCAACAATTCACTTTCACCTTTTACCCCCTTAAACATTTATCTTCCTGCAAATGCAAAATTAGCACTAACTGCCGTTCAAGAACTATATTGTCTGGCGGATGACTATCATTATGATGACGGTAATCATTTATTAATTTTTTTTGCATCAGTATTGGGGTAATACATTACAAAGTAACGCGTTAGAGTACTCAGATTACTTTTTTGTTGTAACGAGTAACATAACGCGTTAGTTTTGCAATTCAAGTAATCAGTTACTTAATTACATTTTTAAATAAGGAATCCGTTACCCGTTACTTATCGCTACTCATGTAATACCCCCTCCGGCCACAAAATGAGTTGCAATAGCAGAGTGGCGCTGTCCGTACTTCCGCTCGTTGACTCTCCGGGAAAATTTAGCCAAAATATGAGATATTCGTGTCTTTTTATGTTTGTGGTGAATGAAACTCGCAAGACCTGTCTTCGGTCGAGCTGGTACTCATCTGCTGGCACTCAGTAAATTTGTTCCTGACATTTAATCTGCTGTTTCTCCGCTGTGGAACCGGATGAACGGTAAGAGACAAATGTTTTATCTCTGAATTTTTGCCTCGTACCTCCACCTAAACGGTCATATTCCTAACGTAACGTTATTGATAATCTCTCAACGCGATAACATTGGTAATATCAATTGGAAATAACGACAACGAACAACAACAACAACAAATGAACGTACTGCTCTGTCTACTGTATTGGTAACGCAAAAGTGCTCCAAGTTATTTGTCTCAGTCAGTAGTAAACGCTGTAACGTAACGATTTACTTTTTAATGGCAGTAATGTTTTTTTAAGTAACGTTACCCACCACTGTTTATCATTTATTTGCCTGTGTCTGAATATTTAACGGCACAAAGCCTGACCTCTGGCGGTTGAAATCCGGTGGTGTGGCGGTGTTGTGCGGTGGGCCTCATCACCGCGGACTGCTCACAGGCTGTTGACTGTGAGGTGACCGTTGTCTCTCTCTGTCTCTCTGCCCGGGACAGACGTCCGAAGCGGAGAAAAGGCGACTTTTAAAGTTAGCCTCAGATAAAGAGGTTGTCTTGAACATTAACTGAGAAACAGGTGTTTTTTTTTCTTTTTTTGGCCGACACATATTTTTCTCAGCTGTTCCAAACTTTCAGAAAAGGGGGTTTTCACGGGAAACCGGACGGGCAGCGGCAGTTTTTGTTCCTCCTCAGCGATCCTCAGGTAAGGTGGAGAAGGGTGATTTTAATCGCAGACTTTACTGTTTTTTTTTTCAACAGCCTTAAACGAAAAAATAAACCTACACAAAAGTGCTTTTGTTAAATTGTTTAAAGTCGCTGCTGTTACTGTCTGATTAGTTTTCTGAGTGAAGAAACATTTGTAACGGTTGATTGTAACGTCGTCAGGTGGAAACGCATCTTGTTTTCTAGGCACTTAACGCTTTTCTAACAACATTATTGCGCTTCTGGTGTCGTTATTGATAATATAAAGAAGCCACTCAACTATTATTTATTTCTGAAATGTACTATGACAAAACTGACACCAAGGAAAACTTATATCCACAACGGTAGCCCAAATTCATTTCTGATAGCTTTTTGATTTAATTGTGGTTTGAAATAGCTAGCTACATTTTAGCCTAAGCTAAATCAACAGACCGTGATCAAAAAAAGTAGCCTAAACCCACCACCCAACATCACAGCAGGTTCATAACCTTTCTGTGATTTCAGTTGAGTGTTTTGTCTGATGATGGTGTTAAAGGTGTGTTTACACGATAACTGATTGTAAACACAGGAGTAAAGCAGTTTTTCACCCATACATGAACTCAAAGATGTATGTTTAGTACCTGTAATTTACATGGTTAGAAAAAATGATTACAGTGTGCATTAATGTCTCTTTGATATCCATCAAGTGCAGATTTTTTATTGTTGTAGACTACGAGCTCATGACTCATTAATTACACTCATTAGGTACACCTGACTTAATTAAAACTAATACAGTCTAATACAACAGCCTTGCAATAAATCTTACCTTCATGAAGGTTATTAAGGTTTTTGTTAGACTGTTTAGAGAGGTGCTGGTTGACTTTATGGTCCTATGGTTACCTAAAACATTTGCAACTGAATAAAAAAAAAAAGTTTTTTTTCAGAAGTTTTTCTGGTCCAGGAGATTTTTCAGTGGGGTGTTTTTTTTTTTTTGTAGGGAGTCTTGGCTGACTCCTGTGGGTATGCCTGTGGGTCCCAGCCTACATGGGGTCGGGGCGTAATTGTTTTTGACAGATGTGAGACATGTGACTGTATGACTGGAATTCCATTATCAGAAACAGATGATAGAGTCTCTGTGTTATAGTGGAGCTCAGGCTGCGGCTGGTGGGTGTCTGACCTGACCTGACCTGTGACTGTGGCCAAAATGCTGTGCTTTCTGTCCAGCTTGAAAATGTGATTTGTGAGCCAACTTTAGACAAACACCACTATACTACTACTACTACTACTACTGCTACTACTACTACTACTACTACTACTGCTACTACTGCTACTGCTACTGCTACTGCTACTACTACTGCTACTACTGCTACTGCTACTACTACTGTTACTCCTCTTATTGTTACACTGTTGTTGCTGTGACTGAAATGCTTTGAGTAAAAGTATGATACACTGTTTTCAGTTAATTGTTTGCTGTTTAATAATTAATAGGCTTCCCCTTAATGAGCAAATGATCCAAAGGAATCATTGTAGTTTTGTCTTAATAATCAGTGTGCAAAACACATGTACATCTTTCATGTACAGGTGCTGAGTCTATGGTTGAGACTCACAATTATTTTCATTATAGATTAAAGTGCTGATTATTCTTTTAATGAAATGATCTATGGTCTATAAAATGTCAGAAAGTTGTGGAAAGTACCTATTACTCTTGTTGTCTCTATTTGTCCGACCAACAGTCCAAATCTAGAAGATATTCAATTGATTAAAATGTTCAGACAAAGGACAAGCGGCTAAATTCTTAGATTTGAGAAGCTGGAACCATCAAATATTTGGCATTTTTGCTTGATTAAAGATTTAAACAACTGACCAATTATCAAAATAGTTGCCTAATTGATTAATTGATTAAGGACTCACAACGCTCCTTTTAAAATTTGTACTTCATTCTTAAAGGAAAAAATCTTAAGCTCAAATTGTCTTTTCATCAGGTACAGAGGAATCGAATATTTTGATTTTGAAGACTTTGATTTCTCTGTATACCTGACTTAAAGGAAATTTGGGCTCTAAAGGTGCTTTCCTTATGTAATAAAGTAGAAATTTCAAAAGGAGCATAAATCACAGCTCTGTGGGTCCTCTCAGTGGACTTGCATGTCTCAGAAAGAGCTTGAGCCTCAGATTATTTCTTTGATATTATCAAACCCTGCAGCAGAAAATAAACAAGAACCCACTGGCTAAGGGGACAGCCTGTTGATCAACAATAAAGGACACCTGACACCGCTGAGCAAAACATACCCATCCACCTGTCCTCCCCTCTTTCTGTGTCTTTCTCCTGTCTAATTTCACTCAGGAGCAGTACAGAGGAGCTGTTGTTTGGTCCTCCCTGGACAGTGCCCCAATTTTCTTCTTTTTTCTTTTTTTTTTACCCTGACTCCATGGCAACACTGTTCCCGTGACGAGCAAGCCCTGACTTTTTCCCCTCCTGCTCCCAAAACAAAGGCAAGAAGTTATTGAGGGAGGGGGCAAGCAGAGAGTTGGAGACAGGGGAATTGTAAGGGGGATGAAGTATATGGAGGAATTAGGGAGGGAATAATGGGAAGGTGTCTGGGATGGAGGCTCTGAGGCGAGACTTCTTCTGCCATGTGTGCCAGAGCCCCATAAACATAGAGGAATTATTACCCTGGACTGTGGGCACTGCCAGGGACGTGTCTGTCTGCATGTCTAAGATGGTGAATGTCTGTGCATTCTGGCAGTTACCTCCCTCACAATCCCACCCGAGCAAGAGCAAGTGCCTGAGCAGGAGCAAGATGTAGATGTTTTTGTTGTTAAAATCAGGACTGTGGTGCCACTGGAAGACAGATTCGGTAAAACAGACTACTAGGCTATGACTAGAGCTGAAAAAATTAATTGATTAGTCAAGACAAAATAAATTGGCAACAAATTTAATATCAATTAATTGTTGAAGTCATTTATCAAGCAAAAATGCTAAACATTCTCTGGTTCCAGCGTCTTTAAAGTGAAGTTTTGCTGCTTTTCCCCTTTTTATATCTTTGTAAATTGAATATTGATGAGTTGAGATGATGAGATGTGACCTTGAGCTCTGGGAACGTGCATTTTTCACTATTTTATGACACTTCATAGAATAAATGAAGAATAATGCATGAATCAATAATGAAAATAATCATTAGTTGCAGCCCTATAATTACTGAATTATTTGCTGTTAGCTGGTGCATTAACAGATGATGTGTCACATTGTGTTAACAGTTTACACATTACACACAGCACTGTGTTCATATTAGGCTGAGATTACAGCTAGCAAGTAAGAAAAAAAGTAAAAAGATGCATTAATGTTGTCATTGTTTGTCCTGTAGAGTAACTACGCTCTGTTGTTTACATGCCTTTTCATTCAAACTGCCCACTCCCTGAATGACTTGGTGTGGAAGAATGGGCATTGTTAAGTCGGATACACTGTGGACTTGCATATCTGTGTAAGATTTGTAACATAAAAAAAAAAAAAACTTGATGTGAAATGTTCAAAGTCTGGCTGGACATTGTGGAGGCTGGAGAGAGACTCCTACTGCCTGTGAAGAGGCAAAAAGGAAAGTATTGTTTGGCTGCACTCCCTGTCCTGGTACTGGCATCTCCACAGTGATTGAGACGTTGCTGGTTCAGAGAACTCGTAGCTAAGGTCATTCCACTAATATTTCATTTTTCTCTCAATGTAAAAAAGCAGCTCTGATTTAGTTTATGATATGATAGCGATAAACTTTCCCCCCTCTGTAAAACTTAATTTACTCAACCTGACCGAAAGAGAAAATTGCACGAACAAGCTTGACGTGTACCTTCATAAATCACCCTACCTTGGCACTAGTAAAACATTTACACTGTTCTGTTACTAAGCCTCATTACCAAAGACAGTCACACCTAACTTTCCTATATCTTGACACAGCATTACTCATATCAGTGCTGCTGGAAAACAGTGCTGCACAGCTCTTCTTAGCTTTGTGCAGTACATTTGCTCAGATTTTGTGTCCAAGGATCGTCCACAAACTCTTTGTTTTGTTGTTTTCGTTTACAGTTTCGGACATCTTTCAGCAATGTTTGACAAGCAGCACTATGAGAGTCCACCTGTCTACAGTCCTCCTTTCACCTCACCATCCAACCACGGCTTTGTTCCACCTGGCAGCTTTCAGGCTCCTCAGAGTGATTACAACGCGTACCCACCTCCACCGGGCTCTTACTACGTTGAGGACAAACCGCAACACTTCTACAAATGGCTGTCACCTCCTGGGATCATCAAAGCCATGATGGCTACGGTGGTGGTGCTGTGTGTGGCGATATTTGCCTGCGTGGCCTCCACTCTCATGTGGGACATTCAATATGGATATGGAATGGGAACGGGTTATTATGGTTCTGGAATGGGCTACGGCAGTGGATACGGCGGGGGCTACGGCTCAGGATACGGTGGTTATGGGGGATATGGAGGCTACGGCAACTACTACGGCTCCTACATTTCACCCTACTCAGCCAAAACTACAATGATTGCCATGGCAGCCATTAACTTCATTGGGGCGCTGTCATTCTTTATTGCTAGCTTCTCTAAGTCCAACACCGTCCGCAGCAGGAAGTTCTTTCTGGCTCTCCTGATAACCAGCATCTTTATGGCTGTCTTGCAGGTAATACTCAGTTGCATCGTGTGGTCTGTGTTAAAGCCATTCCACTTCTCTGTTGTTTATGCACTCAACCCAACCACCTCTGTGTGGACATAAACCAGTGGTGATTCATTCATTAGAGGACAAAACATTTCTGTATGCGGGATCAAAAGATAAAATATTGTGCAAATCACAATGGTCTCCAAGTAGAACACAGACTCCCTTCAAGAATTGTCTGGGATGAGACCTCCTGCTTCTTGGCTACAGTTAGGTAGCACTGTTTTCTCTGCTGTAATGTTGTTTGGATTCTTAATGCAACAATATCCAGAGTTTAGCACATTTGTGTTTCATCCTCTGGAGTGAAGTCAATTCTAATACATTTAGCAGCTTTTTAAATCCAAAAAAGAGAGATGTGCAAAAACAACATTCTCATTGTTGTAATAATTGTTGTAAGGAACAATGAAACATGATTTGGAATTAATTTTCAGTCTGCAGACCATCTTTCTGCTGAAGCATCTCTCATTTATGTTTAATATTTGGAGGTTTCCATCCCATATGCCAACAAAATTATTGTAAACTTATGAACTTTCAAAGCCAGTCACATAGCTCTGTAATTATATGATATTCCAGTTAGCATGTTTTTAAAAACCCTTACACAGTCCTAAATCATTGCACAGTTAAACTCTGTTCTGGTCCAAATGTTCCACCTGCTTACTTAGTTAAAACACATGTTCATCCACGCTCAAACAAAGTTATGCTTAGTATACAACAGTACTGTTGATCCAAAAGTGAAATGGCACTAGGCTTCTTGTGACCCAGTCTGTTAATTTTATTCTAACCCACCTGGGATCTAGAGCATATAGATGATTATGGAAATTCAATATGGAGTTTTCAGTTAAATGTGTGCTTCAATGCACTTTCTGGTTTTTGTGTTCACGTCTGAGGAATTTCTTTTTTGCTGCTGTAAAACAATTCTGCAAGTCCTTATTCAAATGGAGTTTACATACTTTTCTTAAACCTGTAGTTTTAAATAATTTGTTTTCATTTATTTATTAGAGTCTGTGTAGATACACTATAGACATAACATTTACCAAGCAACCACCAAATGTGGAAGTTTTTATGATTCTAGATGAATCCAGCTTGTTAAGCTCCAACATACAGACAGATTAAAGATTACTGCAGAGTCATCAAAGGTTTGTCAGTCTAAAGTAAAAAAAAAAAAAAAAGTCCTCGTTGTACTGTACCTTTTGTACTTATGTTCAGCAAATCACTGGGATGATGATAGCTGCTAAATGACTGACTTCACATGATCTCATATTGTTGTCTTAGTCGTCATATTTCAACTACTGTACTGAGGAGTACTTCTGTAAGTCTTTTTCAATAAGAGACTTTTATGATTGTCAATGTGGCTGTCAATATACTAACTCTGTATCTTTCACAGGGCATCATAAACATTGTCTATATTGTTGGGGTGAACCCCATGGCCCAAGGATCCTCCGGTATGATGTACAATCCAATGCTCATGATGTGCCAGAACCTCTACCAGACCAGCTATTCCCAGATGGGAGGAGTGGGAGGCTTCCCCATGTACAACCAGTACCTCTACCATTACTGTTTTGTGGACCCTCAGGAGGTTTGTAGCTTTTTCTGTAGATGTTTTGTAGATATGAGAGTTGTTGATGTAACACCACATCTCCCAGACTCTATATATATATATATACACGTAATAGATAAAGTAGTCTAACAACGTGAATATTCATAACATAATGTTAAATTGATCAGGCATTCCCATCACAATTTCTTGTCTTCATATTTCTTTAGTTTGTTTTGTCCGTCCAACAGTCTAGATCTGAAAGACATATAAAACAAAGAAAAGCAGAAAATCCTTACATTTGCTGGACCTGGTCAGCTACTACGACTCTGTCCTCTAACACTTGTTTGTCTTGCCTCGCTTGTA
This sequence comes from Scomberomorus guttatus, assembly GCA_038419695.1. Classification (NCBI taxonomy): domain Eukaryota; kingdom Metazoa; phylum Chordata; class Actinopteri; order Scombriformes; family Scombridae; genus Scomberomorus; species Scomberomorus guttatus. The sequence continues at coordinate 23,230,993 of CM076454.1, read as the reverse complement.
AGTCGCTTTGGATAAAAGCATCTGCAAAATGACAAAATGTAAATGTAAGCGATGTGTTTTCATTTTTGCTCATTAAATTACTCATTAGTTGATCATCATATTTGTTGTTGATTGGTTTTCTGTTGATAGACTAATCAGTTAATTGATAAAAATAAATGTAATGGAAACACTTGGCTTTACTTGTGTCACGAGTATTTTACAGCTTCTCATATTAATAGCCCTGTATTGTTTTGTAATGTTATCTGTTATCTTGAAGAAATTGTTACATTCATGGTACATGGTGGCACGAATTGTTGTAATGACGTCACATGTGTATATTGTGTACTTCTTGTACCACAATAAACTATCTTTATCTCAGAGTTTATCTCCTTGAGAACATGAGATTTTATTCCTATGTTCTTGCTTTTGTAGGGGGTTGCCATGGTGTGTGGATTCCTGATTGTCATCGCCTTGGGTGTTGCGGCTTTCTTCTCACACAAAACTAGAGGGAAGATCTGGCGCTACGGGAAACCCAACATCTACTGGGACGAGCCTCTTGTTGGTGGGAAGGCCTCAGAGGGCAGAGATGTAGAAGAATGGGTAAGAGACAACAGGATGGTAGTCATAGTTAGATAAAGCTGGGTTTACATGGGATTTACAAACAAAAATCACATTTTGACCCTAACTGACCCAGAGTTTTTGTATGCACAGCTTGCAGTCAAATGAACAGAGTCAGTGGGGGTTTAAATCCAGCCTAAGAAAGGTTGATGGAATACAATGTTCAGATTTGATTAGATGATGGAAATTTTTATTTATTTATTTATTTTCCCCACATAGTAGTTTGAGCCACCAAAACTGACCGCTTTTCCCCATCTGTCACAGAATTGTGTGTCTTGTTGCTACTTGGAAAATTAGTTTCCACCTGTTTTTACAATGCAAAGTAGCTAAGTATGTAGGTCATGAGTCATGTAGTCATCCCACTTTGGTAGTCATCAGTTATAAAGATCAGTTAGGTGATTGTGGTAATGCAGAGCAGCAAAATAGCCAAGCTGAGACTTGCTCAATCCCGAGGTTGGTTTGTCATTTGCTGTGCTATTTCTGACATACTATATCTGTGCTGTACTTCCGGACTTTGTAATGTTGTGCACCAGTTTACATCTCTCACATGTTTTCATTGCCTGTATTTATGAGTTGAAAGTCCAAAAAGAGTGTCATATAGCGCTCTTTATCAGTTTATAGCATCCAGAGGGAAACAGTCACAGTACCGTACCAGTGCTTCCTCTGACAGAGTCACTTTGTTCAGGGTCAGGGCTGATAGCAGTCAGTCACTGTTTGCTCATGGTCTACTACCTGGTTTCACTCTGAGTAATCATTAACCACCTCAGAAGATAGTGAGCAAGCAGGAGGTTTCTGGAGAGCCTGCATCAGGTTTTTAAATGTTGGACTGTTACCTGAAATATGGGTTGATTATTGAATTGAACTGACACTTTTCGAATGATGCCTGTTTTGTAGACTGAATGACCGAGATATAACAGTATGTAACAGTATGTACTAAAGCAAAAACACCAAAAGCACATGTTTTTAAATGTAATTGATAAACAGCACTATTGAAAACTGAGACTTGGCAGATGGTGTTCACACAACATTTGTAACAAGTTTGCAACGCCAGCATATCTGTACACTTAAAGGACTCAGTAGGAATCAATAGCTTATCATTTGATCAAATTTGTCAATAAGGGATGCAGAAAGTGCTGTGAGTCACAGTGGATCTCTCACCTAAAGAGGCACTAAACAGACATGGTGTTATATTTGATTATATAGAGCTGTTTGTTTTTGAGAGGGGTTGTCATTGCATGGCATCATGCACACAGAGGTGTGGAGTCAGAGCAGACGACAGTAAATGAGACAAGCCCAGAGTGAATCCTATGACTAGCACTAGTGTCTATAAATGGAGCCATGCTCACTGATGTCATCAGATTTATTGTAGGTACAGTAGTTAAGTGACACTGCTACTGCATTTAGACATTTAACAAGCCTTGACATTCAAGCATGTAAGAGATATGTTTTGCATTTTTAAAGCTGTGCGAAAGAGCAAGTTTTCATGACTGTCAGGTCATTATTTATTAGCTAGTCAGTGTCAAAGATTGAAATATGTATGTAGGCTGTAGGACATATATGACTTTGCTGTCTGAAGACTGTAATCTCTAGAAACACAGGTTCAAAGTGTGCAGTTACTGTATGGCCACTATAGCTGATATACATCTTCTGTCTTTGTAACTGCTTCCATAAACAGGTGTGGTGTGTTAGAGTTGGCTCATCTGTCCTCATTTTCCTCATATTTCAAATCTTCTACACCGTACTGATTCTTTTTCTTTGTTGCTGCACTACCTGCAAATCAGTGCCACAAAATGAGTCATCAGGCTTGTTTGGTTCCTTTAAACACAAGGCCAGTGACAGTCTAAGGCCGTGGTCGGTTTGAGATTGGACCATCTCTGTTGCTGAGCTCAGGGAGGCCTGGCTCGCCCTGATGACCTCACACACTGGCCTCATTCAGCTCGCCCAGGGGGGCTGCATTGTGTCTGCTGCATGAGGTCATCAGAGTCGGTTTCTGCAGGGCTGTCTGTGTGCTGGAAATGCTCAATTGCTTCACAGATGTAGAATGTAAGCATCTGGGGCTGGTTTCATAGACAAGTTAGAATAGTGTTATATTAGGAAACAAAATATTGGTGAACCATAAATGACACAGGTTGTGATTTTTCTTTGTTTCCAGTAGTTTTGCTGCAGAATTCATTGTATCTTCTCTTATAAATCTATCAGTTACTGCTGCTCAGTAAAGCTTATTGTAAAAACTATCTTCAGTAAAGCACAGGCCTGCAATTAAGAGTGTTTTTATTATTCAAGTAGACATTTTACAGCTTACATAAATCTCTGTCTGCCTTTTCACTCTTAACATCGTGTCACTTCCCCTCTTCTTCTGCTGCTTCCCCCCACTTCTTCTATTGCACATGCACTTCTCCCTCACTTTGCCTTCTCCTCCATGCCTTTCTGCTTCCCTTTGTTTCCCCTCCCTCGTCGACATCCTGCACTCTGTCCCCCCCAGCCTCTCCATCTTTGCCTCCTTGCTTTGCTTCACCAGGTTCAAGTATTTCAGACATTCTTACTGTGCTTACATAGTCTGTTCATGGTGCAGCAGCCACTGTGCTGCTCACTGAGAGGGCATTGTTGGGCTTCTTATATGAACTGCACTCTTCAAACGGGATTCTCCTGCAGCTGCAAGGAGGGTAGCTCTCCTTCACCCAAGCACTCCACCAACTGTGATTGTTGTTTTTTGGGAGCTAAGCTGATATTTTCCTCTGCTCCTGCGCTGTGAGGAATTTAGGAGGTTGCTCCGTAATGCAGCGGTCAAGAAGCAGGAGAGTGGAGGTTTCATACGAGTTTTATATAGTGGGGTATTAGTGAGTTCTCAACTCTAACCTGTGCCCGAAATAGATTTTTGGCTCACTTGTCAAAGGCTGGTAAATTAAAAAATGTAACTATTAGGAGTGTGTTTTACCGCAGAATATATACATTTTAGACAAGTAAAGAAAATACTCATACCTTCGTGTGCAGGTGTATTAAATGATTAGATGTCTTATTTCAGAGGAACATTATCCTGCAGATTACTCCTGCTCAGGACATTTTTATTCACAAAAGTGATATTTTCCTGTAATATGCAGAAACATGTCACCTCACCAATCAGCACCAGTCAGTGATGTTCCATGTACAAAGGCACATACAAGAGTTTGAGTTTGATTTAAAACCTGCTCACTTATTTATACAATAGATGATTTTAGTCTTACTCTCTCCTTTTTTTGTTTTTAGGGTCCTCAATACCTTCAGTTTTTGCTAACATTAAGCCAGTTAGCCATCAAAAACAATAGCTACCATTTTGTGTAGAGGTCTTGTAAAAGGCATCTAATGATTGATAAAGTTACTGGTCTCGCAGTAAAAGAAACGGTGACCACCCCCAAGTCCTTCATTGTGAGGAATTTGCTCATGCAGGCTCTCTGGTCTCACAGGAAGACTTGGAAATACAAATTAAGGCAAATGTTTACATGAACATCCGTCCCAGGTGTTCATGAAGACATAAGACAACAGATAGAAGTGAAAGCCAAGCTTAGATTATTGTCCATTGTCTTCTGTGTTTATATAATATCTGTGATTAATCTTTTTAGGTTAGAAGGCTATCAGAAACAGGCTCAGCATATGGTAAAATGCTGCAAACAATCAAAGGTATTCAGTTTATTTAAAGTTAGTGTTGAGTTTGTTTTATAATTAACCTTTAGTCATCCTTTGTTTTAGTTTTCTGGACCTTTTCAAGCACGGTGAACCAAGCAGATAACCATCATTTCATTCAGACTGTGCTGTCCAATTACATGCCCCACTGCTCCCTCAAACTTTAAGCACTAATTACCATACTTTTGTCTCTGCTGTGGAAATAGCTTTTCTTTCTCTTTTAAAAGCCACTGCTAATGCTTATACTGTCCAAATAAATTCCTTTTCACCCGTTTCTCTGCAGTTGACAGTGTAATAACACTGTGCTGTTTGTGGCTGTACAGGTCATTTAAATGTGTCAGTTAAGACTTAAAAAAAAGAGGAGACGAATAATGGATTTGTAAGCAGGATGTCAGTCAGAAACTGAGCCTGTGGTGGGGTTTGCTCTTTGTGAATGTTACAGTTGTTTGTTTGTGTTTGCTGAGTCTGTTCCTTCTGTTTTTTCCTGCCTGCTGTAGGTGAACAATGTGGAGGAAAGCCGCAGTGTTCAAGACGCCCCTACTCTGTTGGTGTCAGAGAAAGGAGCCGGACTGCTCAACGCCTCAGCAAACAGTGTCATCTCCTACTCCCCAGCCAAGGTGGACAACAGCTCCTTTAATGGAGACACATACGACAACAACCAGTGAGTCCAGAGCCCAATTTAAATGTTTCGAAACCCTCTTTTAATAAATACTTCTATTCAGGTAGATGTGTGAAAATCCTACAGCAGAAATTGACAATTTTTTATGTACAACTTCTATCAAGAAAAAAGCAGCATCATTTTAGTCTTTATACTGTAAAGCAAAGAGTCCACACAAAACCTCAAAACATGTGACTCACACAAGCAATATCTAATCACTGCTTTGTTTTAAAACCCTTAAAAACATATTGCCCTGCCCACAGCAGAGAGCTGTGTTTTTGTGACCTTTGAGTCCTTGTTGGATTAACTTTTCCTTGTTTTGTTTTTTTCATGTTCATTGAATTCCAAGAGGAAGGGAAAAGGCAGGGTGTTTGTGAACTAGTGTATTTGCTTTTCTTCAAAGCTAGAAATGATTTCTGAAGTACTCTGTTTGCGTTAATGTCCTTAAGACGGCTGTGCGTGTGTTTGTGTGTGTGTGTCTTAAGTTTTGTCAAGTACACTTCTCTTTACAGTTTCTTAACATCTCAGTACCTTTGACAAACAAGCACTGTTAACAAAACTAAATAATCAACTCATTTAATTTCTTAGACAGCAACCTCAAGGATTTTGAGTCAGTTCAAAGTACAAAATGGGATCATTTTGATGATTTCCTCTCTCACAAAATAATTATAGTTTCATAAGCAGAAGAATGTTAGCCTGAAGACCTGTAGTGTGCTCAGTTGTTGACATAATGCAGCCCTTTTTCGTAAGAACTTGTAATATCTGCACCCCTGGATTTGGATTCCTCTACAAATCCCTACAAACCTTCAAAATTGAGCATGTCTCCTCCTCCTGTTATTAAAGAGCTGCACCTGATTCCTGGTCACTTGTAGCCATCCACATGGCACAAAGTGAAATTATAGGGTGCAAGCAACAATAATCATTAGTGGTTCACAGTGTCTACCTTCTTCCATATGGTATCTGTCTGGGCCATATCAGTAAATATTTGTTATGTTTAGTCATAGTCTCATATTAGACCACTCCTAAAGATAGTGGTGTTATTTGGGTCACGATGTTCTTGGAGTAATTTGTCTTTTAGCTTAATTTATTTAGTAGAATCTCACTGTGTTGAATCTTTGTGTTGAAACAAAAGTCAATACGACCCCTATATCCCTATATACTGTACACAGCAAGGAGACCCTGCAAGGCATAAAACACAAGGCTAGACATCCAAAAGGGTGGAGTCAAGAGCGAATCTTTCGGAAATACCAAAAAATACCTGGATCACTGAGAATCTTTACAGCCCTACACAAATACACATTCAATCCCTGTTCATTCAGGCACTGTGGCCAAAGGTACTGTTACAGTATTTGATGCAGTAGCTGTTAGTCCATTACTTTTAAATTGATACTCCGTCTTTTTTGTCTTTTATTCTCTTTTACTGCATTTGTTTCTAGTTTTAACACGGTATCTTTCCTGCTGTTCTGTTGTTATTATTGTGTGTAATTTCCTATTGCCATTTTGTTTATGGATGTAAATTGTCTCTGAGTGCCTTTTAAAAGCGCTGTATAAATTATGTAAGACAAGTGTTTTACATGTAGATGTTTTAAGAGAATAGTTGCTGTTCTAGGTAACAAATCTGGGTTTTATATTGAGGAATATCTCTGCAACACAATTCTGGTCTTAATGAAGACTTTCTAGGACAATTGAAGAGGTCTTTGTCTAATCTTCTCATGTCTTTGTTGCTGACCCACAGATACTCAGAGCGGACCACCAGCCGACCATCAGAGGTGTTCTCCCACGGTGGAAGGACCAGCTCCAGTCCTTCAGAAGAGACAGGCGGAGGCCGTAAACCCTCTGCCAACAGGGGCAAGAGACGCAGGCGTAACCCTGAGCTGGATGAGTCTCAGTATGAGACGGAGTACACCACAGGAGGAGAGACAGGCAACGAACTCGACACAGAGGAATGGGAGAGGTGAGAGTTAAGCTTCCACGACTGTAAAGCTGTATCCGTGAGCTGCTCATACACTATCTGGATTAGAGATGGAAATGTCTTTAGCAAAGAACACAGCATGTAGATTGAAGTCAAATACTGTCGCTCCCTCAGGACCAGACCTAAATTCTCTGATTTGAATGAATAACTGTAAGCTCATAAAATCAGCCTCGCATGAGAGTGACTTTACAGGACAATGCAACTAAAACATCCTTTGGTTAAAAACATGTAAGTATAGATAAATAAACAGATGAATAGGGAGCAAAGCAGGTGAATACTAACTCTCACTTTCACTCAAACATGCAGATGGAAAAAGCTACAGTCTGTATATTCCTCACTCTGTCCAGGAGATTAGTTAATCTCCTGAGGCATGCCATTCCACACTACTTGTACTCAGGCATAATGAGAGAATTGGGCCAAAGGTACAAAACAGGGGAATCAATGTAGTTTACGAGAAAGTAGTTATGTTTGGTTGTTTGGATACACCCAGAGAAATATCCCAGAAGGAGACATTTGGGTTGGACCACACCAAACAGCACTCATGCCTCCTTGATCTGTGCTCTGTGTTCAGTAGTCTGAACCACAGGGAGTCTGATGACCTCAGTGAAGTTTAAAAGGTGTGCTTTTCTTGTGCAGGAAGGGAGTTTTCATATCTTTTTAGTGACTAATGCAAGTTGATCTCTGATGTTGATATCTGTTTGTCTTTCTCTCCTCTCCAAACTCTCCACCCTTTTTGTTCCTTTGCCCCTCCTTGCTCTCCCTCTCCTCCACCTCCAGCATGTATCCGGAGATAACATCTGATGAACAACGTCATGACTATAAGAGAGAGTTTGATGCCGACCTTAGGGAGTACAAGCGCCTGTGTGCAGAGATGGACGACATTAATGACCAGTTAAACAAACTCAGCCGGCAGCTGGACACACTGGATGAGACTTCTGCCAAATACCAGGTGAGACATACGCAAAAAATGTGGCTATAAAAGCAAGATGAGTCTAAATTAAAAATCAGAGCTGCTGTAGGGAAGATCATCCCCATACACAGTAACTAAAAGGCTCCTACTCATGCTCCTTTTTCTTGCTCCTGCTTTACAAGCACCAAAATTCATATATATGTAGTTCAGCATTCTGCAGAGTCCAGTTATTGCTGAAGTTGTTAAATGTGTGTCACAGTCAGATTCTACTCCTGGAGTCAAATGTCAACATATGACATCCACACTATGGAGGTTGTGGAAATATATCTGTCCTCCACCTCACAACTATATCCAAGTATTAATTGGATATACTCAGATACAAACATGTATTTCTTATCAAAGATAGATAAATGTTTTTATTCAGGTGTCAAACGCAGATGTCAAACAGGAAAAGCAAACATTCAGTTTGAATTTGAGGCTGGTATGATAATAAGTGTATTTCCCTCTTCTTTCATCAGACTGTAGCAGAGGAATATAATCAACTGAAGGACTTGAAGCGGGTGAGGAAACATTTCTGAGTTTAGAATTTATAAACCTGCTTGTAAAAAAAAAAAAATTGTTGTAAACATCCACAGACAAAATGTCATCTGATGTATTATTCATGGTATTGTTGGTGCTTTCTCTACCTTTCCCTAGATGGCAATTGATTATAGAGTTTTTACTATTATTTTGAATATAGAGTAGAAAAGCAAACATTGTTACACTGTTAAGTAATATTAAATGTGCTCTTTGTACTCTGTAGACATCAGACTACCAGTCTAAGAAGAAAGAGTGTCGCAGGCTGAGACACAAACTTTTCCACATCAAACGCATGGTGAAGGACTACGACAAGATCCACTAATGAATCCACTGAGTCTCGACACTCCGCTCTCACAGACACCTGGACACCACGGTCTGCATGCCAAGACACACTCCAAAATGCTACAAAGACTCTGAAAGGCTGAGACCAAAGTTACCTGTACAGCACCTACACTCACTGGACACAGATGGGCACACACACACACACACACACATAGGGAACATACTGTAAGTTTGTGCAGCTATCCTTGTTAGGACATTGCACTGACTTCCATTCGTTGTGGACAGCCTAACCCAAACCTTAACCTAACCTCAATTCACACCTCACCCCTAACCTTAAACAGGACCTCAGAAATGACATTTTGCCTCATTAGGACCAGGCTCTGGTCCCCATGAGGACTGCTGGTCCTGACAAGGTTGGTGTTCATACCGGAAAAGGTCCCACTGAGGTAACAAAAATGTGCGCATGCACACACGCACACACACACATAGGGAACATACTGTATGTTAATATTAATGATCTAGACTTGTGTTTTCATTCACTCTGAACTAGACGAATGACTTTTTTGGGAAAAATGGAAGCAGCACTCTGAGCTGGAGCCGCTTCCACAGCAAACACTGCCATTTTCTTAAAGGGTCAACTCATTGTTTGCCGTGTGCGGCCACCTGTGAAGATCAGAGGGTGAGGTTAGAGAAAGGTTTTTTGAAAGTCACCTGACCTTCAGTCACGTGTGATAACTCGTGGTTCTGTTTGCTCTCTAGCTCGGCAACTTTTCCATGTTTTATCTCCACAGATAAGAGTTGGAGCAGTAATGGGTGAGACGGGTTGCTGAGGTTGTTAGCGAGCAAATATTTGTTTCTTTTTAACGCTTGGCATTGCATTAACTTTGCCTAAATGAAGTTTTGTTGTGCTTTTCTCATCTCCGTGTCAGTGTTCGTAACTAACATCAATATCAGCAGAGTTAAGCTCTCTTCCAGGACCATGTGTATTCTTCTAATGTACTGGCTTTATGTGGAAACTAAGATTTTGATACTGAATATCTAAATATAGATGCAGTGAGACCAAAAAGGGGATATAATGGCCAATTGTATATACTTTTAAGGGATCCTGTTTATACTACATAAATATTGAAACAATGGTTTATGGTTTTTATGTACTGCAGGAATCAAAAGAACAAATTTATAGTATATATCTGTCTATTAGGTAATTAGCATCTGTGATGACATTATCTGTTATACATATAATGTATATGATATACATACTAAAGACACTGGCTTGTTTTTAATCGGTGGTCATTTAAAATATGCTGAAGCTATGCAAACTAGTAAAAACATCCAGACTATTTTTATATTTTTTGTCGTACACCCTCAATGAAGTAGAAAACATGTCTCTCACTGTTTCTGACTGTCTATAAGCTAAGCTCATATTTTCATTAGATTCCTTCTTGGCCGATGAAAATGATTACGTGCTGATTCCACGTGTGGTGATTTTGTATTAATCCACTTCATATGAAAAATGTTATGATCTTGTGTATGTTTTAAAATTGTTTTGACACCCTCATGATTTGTCATGCATTTGTATTTTTATGAAGAACATTGTTGTCATTTTACAAACCATTTGCGAGCCATTTATTTTTGTATGGATTTATTTTCTCTGATGCTATTATAAAGGACCATTTTTTTTGTAACTGTATACTTCCATAAGGTATGATGTCTAAAAAGTGTTCAATAAGTAATAAACATTTCTAATTCTCTAAAAATGAGTTGTCTTACCTTTCACCTCTTTGTGTGTATCTACTGTTAGTGTCCAGCAGGGAGAGCAGAAGACTCTTCTCTCTCAGGGATCACAGTGAGCTAAATACAAGCTGTTACTGCCCTCTACTGGTGAACATCTTTGAAAACCTTTTACTGGAGCTGTTTTTCCATACTACATACTAAGTATTTTTGCTGTTGGTATAAAGAAAAATCATAATTTTATACTGACAGGAAATAAATAATACATCAGCCACACTGCAGCCTTAAACTTCACAAGATGAATACATAATCTAAAAGATTTAATACTTATATTTTGATGTCTAGCTGTCTCACCACCATCTGCAATGTTTACACTTTTTGTGAGTACCACTTACTTTTCCTTTGTGTAAAGCATGGTGGGACAATATTGTACACCAGCAGTCAGCATATTGACTGTTTGACTGAGAGTACATGTCACTTTTCCTGTGTGATGTTATACATCAGTGGTGGGACGTAACTAAGTACATTTACTTAAGTACTGAGTACTTGAGTATTTAATGCTGCCTTATACTTCTACTCCACTACACTTCATTTTGCATAGTGAGTACTCTTACTTTTGACACATACTATGATGCTAAGTAAATTTAACAACTAATATTTCTGTACTTTGACTTAAGTAAGATTTTGAATGAAAGACTTGTAAACTTGTAAAGGAGTATTTTTATACTGCAGGATTGCCACTTTTACTTGAGTAAAAAATCTCAATACTTCCACTGCTATACTTAACACCTGCTTAGAATTAGTAAGAATTATGGACTTGGGACACATAATTTTGACTGAATATTACTAACCACTAATACTATACTTGTTTTCTAGTTGCTGACACTCCTGCTGGAGTATCAGTCTGTATACTATGTGCTTAAATTTGGCCGTTTTTCCATTTGATGAGACCTGACCAACATCATCAACACTTCTGCCAATTTGGGGAAGAGTTATGTCTAATACAGTCTAAAGCCACTGTCAGGTCTCATTAATAGAACAAAAATATATCAGTTAAAAAACAGCAATAATAACAATAATTGTTAGAGGTCTTTCTCATTGCACCTGTACCTGGACAGCAACGTGAGAATTTGTACCAACGCTCTTTTGAGCCACCGTCCTCTAATACTTGACTGTCTTGCGTCGCTTGTATGTTGCTTTGGATAAAAGCATCTGCCAAATGACAAAATGTAAGACTGAAGGACAATGTAAGGAGATGATGTAATGACATAATGAAATGCCAATATCAGGAATCATTAATTTGTCAATTGTTTGTGCAATTAATCAATTAAATCAAAAGATTGCAAGTCAAAACCACAAATTCTGAGAGTGCAAGATGACGTTTTTAAAAGGCTCGTTTTGTCTGACCAACAGTCCAAAACTGAATATAATGAATTTAATATGTCATAAAACATAAAAACAGCAAATCCTAACAACGTGAAGTTGGGCATTTTTGCTTGATTAAACAACATAAGTGATTAATTAATTTCCCAAATTGTTGATTAATTCTCTGTTAATGGGCTATAATAGTATAATCAATCGACATTAAAATCACTGGTAAAGTGTTTGTGATTCTGGCAGATGTGTGCAGCGTGTTTACTCTCTGATACTCAAGTCATCCACAGAAGGAATGTGCATACTTTTATTTCTAGTAATGCAAAAAATAACCATTCAGCCATATCAACTTCTTTGCATTTCTAGGTTTGGCATGGTCATAGAAACACGGTTCTTTTAAATGTAAAGCTACACAGTCAAATCACTATAGTTTATATTCCAACAAACAACATAAAGTGGTATAAGGACAGTATTTTGGGCTGTTGATGAACTTGTTTGATCACATCGGGGATCATGGCCATTGTTTTCTTTTTAAAAATGAGATATAATAACAGTTAACACAATAAAAAAAATCATACCATTTTTTTTTAAATCTCAGTACCAACACACACCATAACCTTTATACACGTGGAGTACCTTGCATAAGCAGATTAATTACCATTATCTCAAAGTGACCTCTGTCCATTTGACCATGTTTTAACACACTGCTTCACAAATGGGACCACAAATGTGAAACCTCTACCCTCATAAAAAGCAAAAGAATCAGAAAAGGAAGTGTCACATGACTCGGTGTAGCTTTCACGTACCATCTGTCAAATTCTGGGCGTCCTCTGACATTACACTTCAAAACATTCTCAGATATACTTTGGCCAAACCTTCTGCTGGACAGACAGGTCTTTGTTTAGGGGAATATTACTGATAGGTTGGTACCTTGATCCCTTTATATTTATCTTTAGCACATGAACGGTTCACTATACAATCTTTGTCTTTGATGTATAAAACATGAGGTAATAATGTTTAGATGGGGATGTCACTGTCTGAGGAGCCAGGTGTGTGTTTGAGAGGCTGCTGTATTATAAAGTACATTCACCTCCACTTCCTGTCTGCTTCATTACTTGCACAATGGAAACTAAAGCCTAAAACATCATTGTATAATATACTATATTAAAGCCACTCTGTGTAGAATATTGTTGTTTTTCTTAGTACCACTGGGGGGCGTCAATGTTCAATTTCTTTACATTGTGGCTTTAAGTATATAACATGCTGAATATTTCATGTATGTACTATATATAGTATAACATACAATACAATGTCATGACTGTTCTGTATTAACAGCGTGCAAGGTGATACTTCGCAGTAGAGCATTCTTTTCAAAATTCATTTCAACAAATTCATTCCACTTCTGGGTTCATAACTTAGAAATGATGAGCACAACATGTCCCAGTTGTGATGATTTAAAGCTCTGAAGCTGCCACGAAAGGTCAGCTCTGCCTGTAAGTAATAGTTACTGCTATGGCTTCGTTTGGATAACAAAATAAAGCAGAGAGAAACACACACAGAGCCTGGGTTCAAACGGAGTCACATAAGGGGTGATATGGGAGGAGGTAGTAAGGGCACATGGCCTCTTGTCAGAGTCTGCATTTTAATTAAAGCCCTGCTTTTGTCCAGAATGAGACAAAATGAGATCAGACGGAGTTCAGAGCGAACTGGCAAGTGCTGCAAACATACATATGTTTAAAGATAATTGTGTATTTTGTTTCCCTGAAAGCAGCTTTGGTGTGACTTCCACCAAACTTTACAGAGCTAATGCGGGAACAGCTGACCTCTACACGTTAAACTCCTCAGTTTGTATTTATAACATTCAGTTTGTATTTTTTTTAGTAATCTTTATGAGCTCTGTGTCCTCCCAGTCTGATCTCGGGGCGTCTCACTCTGAGGGCCTAGAGGCGTTCACTGTCCCGGTACGTAGGGCCAGCTGATGGAGCTCCCTGATAGCTGCATGTCTCGGATCAGCGTCTCGATGGGCGTCTTGCCCACCAGCCGCATGAAGAAGAGCTGGGAGATGAGGTTGGCCGGCACGGCGCGCAGGGCGGGGAGGCGCAGCAGCAAGCGGCCGAAGCGCTGAGGCTGGTTGGGATACTGCAACCTCTCGTACTCCGTCAGGGCAACCTGGGCCTTCTCCTGCAGGGACTCCACATGGGCTGGGTCGGTCAGACCACATGCATCTGTGAGTGGCAGAAACAGAGGATGTCATCACTATTTCATCAATTAATCAATTTAATCTGTTTTTTTAGGGATAGCACCAAGCCACATTTTTCTCTCCCAATACAGATTCCAATACCACTATATGGTATCATGGTATCTGCGTACCAGTGCTCTCTTTTTCCCAAATTTATTTTGTGGCAACTTTGGGGCAACTGAAACAAGCTATGAACACAACACTAACTATCACCTTTTAAGTTGATATGACAAACTTGTCAGTTATTTATTTAAAAATCCAGCAGATACAGACCTTTTGCTGCTGGGCTTTTTGTGCTTTTTTTGCTGCTTGATTTGGCCGAAGACGACACTGATGAAAGCAGTGGGAGTGAATCAAAACAGTAAAGCTTTAAGGTGGAAAACCGAAACAATGAGCTAAAAGATGCTAAAATTCATTATAGTCATATACGTCACTGTGTGGAACTCATTGGGATCATGTTTATGTAACATAACATGAAGCTCCCCGTGACTGAATGAATGTAACAGAATTTTATAATTACATTGCTCATGAAACTGTATTTAATGTGGATCAGTCACATCTGGCTGATACCTGATCCACTTAGCAAGGTATGTGTCGGCCTCCGATATCAATCCTGCAGATCAGATCGATGCATCCCTGTTTTGGCCTTTGTGTTCCTACGTAGATCTAAATTATAAATATATGCTTTACTTGTGTTTTTGGTTCCTTAAAGGAAACTGTCTCTTTATTTCCTCCACTTTAGGGAGGTCAAATGTCATGTTCAGTAAAACAAAGCATCCCTAGAGCTGGTATGGAATCTACACTACAGACCGGGTACCTCATACAGAAAGTTTTGTTTTCTATAAAGACACTTGGGGTCAGTTTACAGTAAAGATATCCAGTTACAGTAGGTGTCATCACTCAGATAACCTTAAGAAACAACCAGACTTACCAGGTGAAAAGAGTGCAATGGCTTTGAGGCAGCTGTACTCGGCTGAGTCCACCTGCAGCCTGTTGAGTTTGTCCACCTGGTCCTGGAAAACCCTGACCTGGTCCATGAAGGACACCACGCGCTCTGCAGACATGGGCGACGAGTGAAACCCGGCCGCTGCCAGCAGAGGAGCCATGTGAAGAGGCAAGGCAGACTGAGCTGCATTCAGGATGAAAAGCTCACTCCAGCTGAGCCTCAGCAGCGCCACCTGCAGGGTGAACAGGTATGTGGGTAATTAAGAAATGGTCGCTCATAGAGGAAATTAATATTTTTATATCCTAACTTCTGACCCTTCACCACAGGTTATGGCTTTTGTTAGGACATGAACTGTGAGCAGTTCAATCTAATTGTGATTTTTCCTGCTCCTACTCCACTACATTTCAGAATACAAAATATAACCAGCAAATAAATGATCATGGATTATTACAGGTGAAGCACTATATAAAGTAGTTAAAATTAGCCACACCTTTATCAGCTGCATCAATAAAGTGATGCTTACACATTAACTCAACAATAATTTAAACAGATATTAAACAGACTGACAGTTTTGTGACACTGTTTACACAAAGTTCATAAACTTTTCAAGTCAAGGCGTGTCAAGGTGCAGGTTAAATGGACCATATTCTGCACAGTGAGTACTTTTACTTTTGGTACTAGAAGTATATTTTGATGCTAATACTCTTAATGCAGGAATACTTTTACATTGTGCTACTTTTACTTAAATAAAAGATCTTAAATAAAAGTACTTCTTCCAACAGTCTTTCATTTGCATAATATTCACAGAATCAAAACTGAAAGTACAAGCACAGTTCAACATCCCCACAAAAAGTATCAAAACAGACACACTGTAATTATTGTGTTATATTTATTATTCTCTCTCTAATCTCTTTAATTGTTTCACAACCCCTCAGATTTGTTTTGAAGCTCCATCATGGGTCCTAACCCATGTTTTGGGTTTAAACACTGGTTTTAAACAGTGAGTCACTGAGTTAATGAGATTTTCTTTTTCATTCCAAGCTGCTGTACTTTTGGGGACTTTGCACTTTGATTTCATGTCATGTTTAGCAAAATCAATAGTCCATGTTTAAATGAAAGGTAAACAGAAGACAAGGGAGGCTAAATATGTCATGTTTTGGAAACTTTTTTGTATTTTACTGACACCAGACCCCTGATTTTCTTTCCTTTTTTGGCAAATGGGTGAATAGATGTGGTCTCAACTACTGTATATGAGATGAGATTAAAGTTGTACTTTGTGGTTTCACAAAAAATAACCCCAAACAGAATTATTTCACATTAAATTATTACTTGGTGTTTCCTTAGCTTTTGTATTTGGACCTGACTTTTAAAACGTACTTTGCTTTAATTGTAAACTGGCGCAGCAAAAAACCACACCAATACTGACCTGCTCCGACACTGGCAGCTCTGGGAAGTATGGGATGTTTCTGGCCCACTCGATGGTGCTGAAGAGGAGCCGCGCAGCCAGCTCACAGATGCTGTCGATGCCCATGACGGAGGCTCCGCTCGCAGATGCCTGCATCTGTGCCTGGCTGTATGGGGCCCCGTAACGGCTGCTGGGGTACGGCTCAGCCCGGAGGAGCTGGGTGATGAGCTCCGACACCGGCTGTCCGTTGAAGTAGTCCGCCCCGACGTGACCCGGCCCTGGTCCTCCAACCCCACCTGCCAGGGAGTTGGGACTGATACCTGAGTGAGATGGAGGGATCCGGCCCCGCTGAACAGCTGCAGAGGGAAGAGAGACGTATGATGTGTGAATCTATGGACAGATGTCGGAGGGACCTAAACTGTGTTTCTCATCTGCTGCAAAAGCAATTTTACAATGTTCTACTCAAGTAGGAGTGCAGTCACTACAGTTTACTTTTTTAAAATACACTCAATAAAAGATGTTACATTTTAAGAGGATATCAGCATTGTTGGCTGATTTTAACTAGTTCAAGTTGGATTGTTTAGATTATGTGAACTTAGACTAGACTAGAAGCTAGACTAGACTAGACTAGAAACAAGCTCTTTTTTACCCTGTTTGCACAACTAAAGGTTGCAAATAAATCAGTGTGCTCCAGTCTTTTTTCTCTAAAATTATTGACTTTATTAAAAAAATTGAAAATGACTGAAAACTTGACCTCAACACTCATAATGTGTAAATTGTTATTTATTGGAATTTAGGCGTTCTATTAAATTTTGGAGGTATTTTTGGTCATGTTTCTTTGTTCGGTTGCAGGATTTGAAATTTGATGTAAAGTTAGACCCTGGGCCATTGAATGTAATCCATTTTTGGTACTGACTTTGATGCCTGAGTTTCTGAACTCATGCTCTACTATTAAATGACAGTAAATGTATTCCTCGTTTATCCGACACTACATGCTTTTAAAATGTCTGAATATATTTATTATTAACAAATACCTCATTGTGTAGCCTTGGTCTGGAAGAACACGCTCTCTTTTGATTCAAAGACTCAGTAAAATACAGCTGATAGTGGGGTTTGAATAGTGTTTTGAAGGTTGTGGAAAATGGATTTACATTTCTAAAATATTATAACAGAAAGACTTTTAATCATTCTCATTTAAACTCCTTACGGAACAAAATGTCCAAATAGATCTCTGAGCAACACCTTAACAGTAACGAGCCCGCTGATAAATACAGTTGCTTTAATCACTAACACTTTAACACCATTATCATAACTTAAGTGCACCAATAGTGAGACTGCTGTTGACCTGACTGATTAAAATCTAATGCCGATGTCCTAATGTGAGTGCTCTGCCTGAGGTTAATGCACTGCTGCCCTCACTCTTCCAAATGTTTAATGAGTTCTACTGGCTGTTTTAAATTGCAGTCAATAAAGTTTCAAGTGCCAAAATCTCACTTACAGCAGTCTGAGTGGCTGCCTCCCTCACTGGGTTAAAGGTGACACCAGATATTTCCAGGTAATGTGGAAACAGTACGACCTGCATCACAGCAACGGTCAGCATGGTTCATTAATAACCAGGCCCAATATAACCTCTGGCACACTGTCACCTCAGTGCACATTATGTATGGTGGTGTCCACTGACGCAGGCTGAAATACTAGAGGGGTTGTATGTCTAGTAAAGGCTACTAGAATACAATTACAGATGGGTTTCTGTCAACGGACTTCAACATGACAGTAAATTAAAACAGTTTGTGATGTGTTAATGACGGCGTAATTCTTGAAATGAAAAGAATACACCAGGTGAAAGGGGAATCATAGTTTTCCATGCTGAAGTAAAGAAAATTACAAACTATAATTAACCGGTTTTATGGCATTATCACTATAGCGACAGACAGCTTGGTGTGTTTTGACAGAGCAGAAGATGGAGCACAACTTGTTTTTTTCCCCTGTTATGCGAATCAGCACAGTTGCCTCCAGTTGCCCCCTCGTCCCTGAAGTTCAACAGCTGCAGGGAGTCGAGCACCAGGGTGAAAACATGCTTTAGTTGACAGTATAAATATTGTGCCTGGATCACTGGAAAATGTCAGTGGCTGTTTCTTTAGAAGTAGGCCTTTTCTCTGCGAATCACCCATTTCTTTGTTTCTAAGTTTTTGTGCTTGTGTGGGATCGCTTCATGCAGGGTGTGTGTGCACGAATCAGTTTATTTGTTGGTTAAAGGTATTAATCAGGTGGTGTACTTGAGTGCAATTTTGAGGTTATTCATACTCATGTATTACCATTTTGTGCTACTTTATGCTTCTACACCACATTTCAGAGGAAAGCTTTATTTGGCGGCTATAGTTAAAAGTAACTTTGCCGATTAAGATTTCACATTGAAAACATACTGTATAACAAGCTTATAAAATATTATGTATTATTACAGATTATACTACCCAACAGTATATAAAATACTTCAATTAGCTCCAGTTCGACCAGCTACAACGTTAAATTTAGTAATACATGCAAATCCCCAAATGTTATGCAAAACATCTGTCTCTTTAGCTACTAAATGCTCCACGATGTTCACCAGCTAGTCCCTAACTTTGTCTGTCTGCTGTTTGGTGTTGGACAGAATGTTTATCAGAGCATTTAACAGCTACCTGTTGTGGCTGGAAACAATGCAAATGAGATCAGTGAGTGTTAACCAGAACAGTAAAGTTGCCGGCCATAGAACAAAAACAAATATCTGAACCAAACTAGGGGATAATTGTGGGTTCATCATTTTAAGTGACCCCTTTCACATTACACATATAAGCACATTTAATAATAAAATTCAATTTAATTGTTAACATAAAAATATCTGTTAGTGCAGCTTTAAATGAAGGAAAAGTAGAACAATAACCTCAGATATTCATGTGACAGGATTAATCCAAATATACCTCTTAGATTTTTCACCTCTTGCAGTGGAAAACTCATTTGTGTGTCCACTAATCCTACAAAAATCATCTTGGCAGGACTTTGTTACCTTCTTTGCGCATTCCAACACGGAAACATTTCTTCAGACGACAGTATTGGCACTGGTTGCGGTGATGCTGGTCGATTTGGCATTCTCGATTCGATCTAAGACACAAGAGATAAAACACGTCAGGTGAAGAGCAAAAAAATGTGCACTTATATTTCGTGAAAGTAACCATAAAAGTCTCCAACAAACTTCAAAACATCAAGTGAGATTCCAGTAAGGATGTGAAGTTTGCATTTACATGTTTATCTCCCCCCCTCCATCCTCCCTCCCTCTCCCTCCCACCTATACGATGAGCGAACTGTGTGAGCTGGCGTGGCTGAAAAGCTATCAAGGCTGTGACCTTTGTAAATCATCAGCCTTACACACCCTTGTGTTGCCTTTTACAGCAAGACGAGGTCTGCCAACATTTCAAAGAGAGCTCTTTTCAGCTCTGGATGTGACTAGAAAGACACCTTACATTCAGAGTTAGTGCATTAATATGTAGGAGGAAATAACTATATTCAGTGGCTGAGAGCTCCCTGTGCAAGAACAGAGAATTGAGTTGCAACGTTGTGTTCCTGTGGTGGAGAATAATGGGAATGTTGACCTTCTGAGGCAATCCATCTTCACATGACTGACCTTCAGGGCTTTCATGTTTTTTTTTTTTGTTTTTTTTTTCCAGGGCTGTTTATAAGATACATCCAAGGTTGGAGCATATCATGAAGGAGTGAGAAATGGACTCAGATGTCTCCTTCATGAATGCGAATAGCTGCACACACTTAATGTTTGCACACTTTCATAAATCACAAAGCCATTATGAGATTTTGTGGACCACACTAGAAAAACACTAAACACAACTAGAAAAGTGAATGAAATAAATAAAATACTTCTTTAAACTCTACGTTTATCCTTCAGACTGTAATGCTGCCAGCCGCCCCCTACCTGCAGGAGTAGTTGAGGTTCCTTCTGATGCTCCTTTTGAAGAAGCTCTTGCAGCCCTCGCAGGTGAACACGCCGTAGTGCTTCCCACTGGACTTGTCCCCGCACACCACACAGTCCACCACGCAGGCCTTGTCCTCGTCCCCTACGTCCACATCGCTGCTTCCAGCCTGGGGTGAGCCGTCCTCTTCCTCCCTCCTCAGGTAAGCCTTTTCCCCCAGTCCATTACTGTCCCCATTGGGGTTGCCCCATCCCCCGCTCACCATGGCCATATTCTCTGAGACACGCAGCCCTGTGAGTGGATCATACACAGACCCGCCCCGTCCCCCAGCTTTCAACTACCCTCAAAGTCTAAAAATTGATTCCAGGCTAAAACACAGTGACTCCAGGTTGAAATTCAAGGCAGGTTTTGTCCAAGAAGATCTAAAAGTGTGATGAAAAGTTGTCTCGGACTCCCCCGTGTTGACCTTTCCTCCCTTGCCGTCTGTTTGGAATGACCTGGAGGTCCTTCCCAGTGCTGTTTTCTGTCTCTTCGTTATTCCCTCTGCTCGCTCTGTTCTTGTCTTTCACCCCTGTGTTTTCTGCCCTGACCTCCGATCAATGGCTCCTGAGGTCTGAGAAAACTTCAGACACACATTGAGTGGTTCAGAGTTCAGGCAGGAGAAAAAGGGTGCAGCCTGCTCTTTCACAGGAAACAATAAATTACACTTTGACTCCCTCTCTCTTTCTGCCTCCCTCTCACTTTCTCTCGCCGTCTCCCCCTGTAAAAGAAGGAAAAAAAAAAAACACCTCACCTATCCCTAAGCATAGTGACGAGGGACAAAACAGTCGCTCTCCAAATAAAAAAGCAGCTCACCCCCTCTCTCCGCTCTCTCGGCGCACTGCTTTCTCCCAAAAGGACAAGTGGGAGGAAAATAAAACACAGCTCTCCTTCAGGCAGGGTTAAACTGCCCTGCCCTCTCCTCCAACTTATAAACTAGTCCAACCAGTTCCTGCCGTGCAGAGGTGTTATCTGCTGATCTGAGGCAGTTCTAGTCCAGACTCACTCTTGACTTGTCGGGGCTGTTACAGAAGCAGAGGTGATAGTGATGAGGAGGAAAAATCAGCTTATAGTTTTCCCCCGCAATTGCTCATTCACACATGCCAAAAGCAAAGACCTTTGGACAGTTTTTGGAAAATTGGATTTTGTTCTTTCTTTTGGTATTGTGGGAGGAGATGACCACCGAACCTTGCGCACAATTAAGTATCTGTTCTCTAAAAATAACCAAAAAGATCCAGGGAAAGCTGAAACGGATTTCAGGCTCAATATTAAAACAAGAGAGTAGTGAGAAAGACAATGCACTCCTTTCACTCCTAGAAAATGCCTCTGTGGTTTCTGCAACAACAAAGTTCATCAAAGAAGTCCTCCTGGTCTGTCGTCTGCGGTTAAATTATGTTTTCTTGAGGTTGCTCCAACTCCTCTGTGGTGTCAGAGGCTCAAATGTCACAGAAAAAACAAAAGCAGAGTTGAGAAATCTCCAGTGTCTCTTGGCTTTTAAGTTGCAGTTGCACCTCCTCTCTGAAAGCTCCACAAAGTGTTGTCTCTCTCTTCCTCCTCTTGTTTTGTCAGTGCTTGTCCATCCAGCAGTAACAACCAGAGGCCAGAACCTCTCTGCATTCCCTGTCAGCGAGTCAGGGTGTACTGTTGCACTCTTTACTATTCTGCCCTGTTCCTCTTTTTCTTTCCGCCTTTCTTTCGGCTGGCCCCGACAGGAATAAATTAGGCAAACAAGCAGGAAAAACACGGTCACGGACCTTCAGTGAAAGCCAGACGCTGCTGTGGAGAGCAGCCCAGAGATAGCCTCCTCTCAATCCCTCTCTGTGTTTCTGCCTCGCTCCCTCCTTTAGGGAGAGTGAGCGTGTGTCTGTGTGCTGAGGGATTTGACACTGCTATTCAAGCCCTGCGGTTGCCATGGCACTGGATGCCTTATAAGGCCAGCAGAGTCAAAGAGCACAGAGTGGGCTACAGCCACACACACATACACACACACAAACACACACACACACACAGAAAGAATGCCTGGCTGCCTGACTGGCTGCCTGTTTCCCCCTCTGACCCCGGGCCAGCCAGGGAGCAGGGGGAGTTAACCCCAACACTGCCGTAAGACAAAGAGGAGGGCCTCAGGAGCGCATGGCACTCGCACTCATGTTCTCCACTCCACACTAATCCTTAAGACTTCCTCCGACTTTTGTTGACCCAATAATAACAGGGAGGGCCTGTTGTTGTTGAGGAACTTGTCAAAAGGTTATATGATACGCCACCGGGTCCTTTTCACACCTGCTGCACACACTCACAGCTCTGTGTGAAGGATGCATGCAAGGGATCCTGGCGAGCTGCTAGATTATTGATGAAAGGGGATCGATTTTAAAGAAGTGATTTGGTGTTTTACTTTCATAAAGATGTTGGACTCGCAAAGAGACAGATTACAAAAACAAAGGTCAAAATCGATGAAGCAAAGGTCAAGATATCCTGACTTTTAGTCCACGTCTTTCCCAACCAGCCGGTATCCCCTGGAACGACATTCATATTAGATGATTCTGCACTTCAAGATTTACATCGAATCAACGTTCAGTGCCAACGCGGGAAGTAGTGCCCCGTATGTGGCGAAGCGTGGAGGTTGGGGTGGTGAATGGATGAGTAGCACGTCCAACTTTCCTGAAGTAGACCAGAATTTGACCTGCAAACAGTGATAAAAAAGGTTGATTTTGAATATAATTTTCCAGTCCAAAATTGGTGTTTTTGTGTGGTGATAGAGTTGCGCCTCAGACCACTTGTCAACAGTTTGTATACAGTCTCTGTTTGTAATGCAGGCTTTCTGATAAACATTTAGCGTGTTAAAGCCCAAGCCAAGATAACCCGGATGACATCATCAGGGACATTATATAACTGTTTTCCAACCCTGCGCTTCTCCTAGAAATGACCTTTATATACTATTTATTTGTTTTACAAACATTTTGATGGGAAATCGCTGCCCAGATTGTGTTTTTTTACAGTGAAGGAGGTGCTACTGTTCTGTGGCGTACACAAGTTGCAGGGAGGTGGTCAGGGCGGATGGTGGGCGTTCAAAGCAAAGCAAGGACTTTGCCACCAGAGACAGGGTATGAACCCTGAGTCCTGCTTGTTGTTGTTAGGCTTAGGCAACAAAAGCACTTTGGTTAAGGTTAGTGAAAGATTGGTTTGGTTAAATGTTGATAAAGTTAACATGTTCTTTGTTGTGGCTCAAGTCATTGTGGACTTTTTCAGTGTTATACCAAGATATGTTCTTTCCCACACTGTAATCAAGTACTTTGAGTTGCCTAAACATAACCGCAAAAAAGCTTCATCATGCTTTAGTTGGAACGAACAGTTCTGTAGGAAAGCAAATGAAAAACATTGCCAGGGAACCTTTTGCAGATATGTTCAGTGTCAACATCTTGCGACTAGACAGATACATTCATTAGCAATGTTTCCTCTTTATTTGGATAAAAACAAAATTACAATTCAGTTCAAAATGTATTTGCTGTTGGAAATGATTAGAATATGAGTCATTTACAGGAAACAGGTTTGCTGTTTTCACAGGCTCGCAAGACTGTGAATGATTTACAGTATCAACAAAAGCACTGTAACATGTACATACAGCTTCTGTTTTACAAACCTAAACATAATATGCTGCGTAACTCATCCATCGCCTTGGCAGTGGGCAGCGCTCCTGAGGAATTCGTGGCCTGCTTTGTCTGTCATACCAACAGCACTGTCATGTGAAGGTCTCCAAGAAAAAGGGGGAGGACAAAATAAACAATCAGAGCCTGCAAACAAGGTTTCCGATAACAGCCTCCAAACGCAGGAAAAAAAAAAAAAAACCCACAGAGGAGGTATTCACTGCTGCTTCTAACTATTTGCTCATCACATGGTTGTACAGGAATTCCTCCTGAATGACAAAACATTTTGTCCTTGTGTTCTTCAAAGCAACATTTTGTCTCACAGAAGATGTCAAAGGAGCAAAGAGTTAAGTTGTCAGGATAGGGGAAGGGATTTCTGTTACGCAATTTTTTGCCAGTGAGGTTCAACTTAATTCAGCTTTTTGAATGTGAGCATAAGGTAACTTTAACCCACATCCGTCACAGCGAGACTCATTGTGCATGGATAGGCCTTTTGTTTGGATAAGGGGTTATCAGGGGCCAAGCTAAGCTGCTGTAAGTTGAATTAGTGCTTTCCTTTGAGCCTTTGTGTATGTGTACTAGCAGAGGTCGGAGCATGTGGTATAGTGTTTGATATTTACTGATAAAACGGCAATCTGTAAAGCTTCAAATATATACAGATCTGGCTGTAAAACATGCTTAAAGAGTGCAACTACAATATCTTAAATCTAACTGTCGTGTTATTTTCAAATAGCTCTTAATCAAGTTTTGGTGAAGCAAAACAGTGAACACTAACCTGGGGAGAGGAATACAAATCTTTCAGGATAATGTGGTTAAAGGTGCAGTTCTTCAAAGAAATGTTTGATTTATTTTGTGTAATATCAAGATACATGCAATCTAGTTTGTTTGCTGTCTAAATCTCTGACCCTGTTTACCCTAACCCTAACCCTAACCCTTTTTTAAAATGTGTCTTGGACGATCGGATCACAAGTAGACAGCACTAAATACAAGTGTAAACGACCACCAACACGCATTGTGATCCGATCACTCAAACTACTTGCCGAGGTGGTCTGGGACGCATTTGACCGCATATCTCTTGCAGTGTAGATGCTAATGTGTCCTGATGTGTCCCCGGCATGTACGTAACAGGAAAATACATCATCAATTCTGGTGGTTGTTTTGGTGACAGCACGCCAACGCCAAATGACTTTGTCCTGTCAGTCTCAACAGTTGGAATAGCCCGTACATGTATGTTTTTGTTTTCTTAGCTAGCCTGTGCGAAACAAATCTGGCGCTTGTCTGGTAACAGACTGGCATAATAACTGTGTGCAGGCTCCTCTGAGCTTCTAGAGGAAGTGACGTAGGCAGTAATGAAATCTGGACACAAGTTATCAGCTCACACCCTGGAGACACATGATAGACACAAGTGTGAACGGCGATGTGTCTCGGCTGTCCACTTGTGTTCGGATCACCAAAACGCATTTTAAAACCTCTGTGTGTGTGAATTGGTTAAATGCCGGAAAGGAAACTTCCTCAGGTTAAAGTGTACACTAATTTATTGATTGATTGAATTGAAAAACATATGAAAGAGATACAAAATAACTTTTAACAAAATACCTTTTGATCTGTGAGGATCTCACAGAAATGTCAGCTCAGTCACTACAAGTCTGTTCGCTCATTTTCTATTTAGAAATGCAGCTTTTGTTTTAAACCAAATGACAACAAACAAGCACAAATTCGTTGCCTTGTTGTTGTTGTTGTAGTTGTGCTCCAAGCTTCATTTAACCTTTGAATTCTGTAAACTAAAACTCTTCTACAGTTGGAGTGAAGAGCTGCGTGAAGTGTGAAATAAATGAAAACATACAGTATCAGGTTGTAGCAGAATAATTTGGTGTTATCAGTTTGCTAGAATAAAAAAGCCTACAGTTTACTGTCATAACAAGTGCAGTACAGATGAAGACCATCTTTCTCTGAGGAGGTCGGACTGCTGACCTTTCTGTCCTCTCATGTTTTCATCACCTGGATTCTCTGCAGGTTTGTTGTGTGAGATTATAACAGGAGTGTTTGTGTTTGTGCTCCCGTGTTTGTGTTGAGTTTTTTCTATACGTGTTGTAGCAGTTCACTGTGTGTGTTTGAATGTTTTTTTTATGCCCTTGTGCGTAAGTACATATGCGGTATGTAACTGGGAGTGTTTGTGTGTATGTGTGTGTGTGTGTGTTTGTGTGTGTGTGTGTGTGTGTGCGTGCTCTTTGCTCTTTGAACTGCAGCTCAGGAATGCAGCTGCTCTCAGCGTGAAGTCGACTGTTGTGGAGTCTGTGCATTCTCAACTCAGTCAGGAGTCCGCAGCCATCAGAGTGTAGCAGACAAACCTTCAGTGCACTCACCTGAACACCGCGCACACACTGTTTACATCCACATGAACACACACGTCCAATTCAATCCTCGTTTTTTCTCCCTTAAAATTTTCGACTCAGGTTTATTTAAATGTTTTGTACTTGCTTTTTCCAGCGCTTTTTTGGGGCCAATGTAAATGATGCTTACATGAAACATTCCAACCTGGATGCATCTTCACATAAAATGGAAATAAAAAGTCATAATTTCCTCAAAACCGGCCTGACATATAGTGGTATTTTCGGAAAACTTTTGGATCTCCTCTAGAATTTAAAATACATTTCTGAGGTTGTGAACAATGTCTGTAAAGATGTTTCCACCTGCGCTTCCTTAAATGCGTGTAAGTACATACAAGCTAAACTGAAGTGTTTTTACATTAGCGAGGAATAAAGAAGGCTTGACATTTTTTCTCCTTTAAATGTCAAGTCAGTTTTATTTTCCACATGCTGTGTGAAAGGCTTCTGTAGATAATGGAAACCTTTCAGAATACTGTATGATATATTGTAAAATCTCTCTCTCACACACACACACAGACATACTTTTCATAATATGTACATACAGGTTTTACCAGTTGAAGCCCTGTGGGCTTTGGGATCTGCTGCGTTGTGTGTTTAGCAGACATTCACATTTCTACTTCTACTCCTAGACTTTGGACACTTTGTGTTAAAAGGCATATATGTCCCACACAGTTTTGAGGTTATTGAGGTAAACCTACTCAAATTAAAGCTGAGACTTGGCACTTTAATGTAGTATCCATTATTGTATTTCAAATTGAATGTGCTGAAGCAAATACTTATATTAGTATATAATCTCCTCACCTGAGCAGAAGAGGCTTCTGTTAATGTTAATAAAACACGATATTTAAATGACACAGAAACTAGCATGATAATTTATCCAATCCTGATATAAATTAACTGCTGCAAGAGTGCACTTTAAGAAAGTGTTTGATAAATAGTATAAATATATAAAATTGACACAACTCTTTCGATTTGTCCTTGAGGCTACTGACAGGATCCTCTGTAAATGGTGGAGTGAATATTAGTCTGGAAGTGTGTTAACTGCATTAGTTAAAGAGCAAAGGAATTTGAAAACTGAACTGTGGTTAAACTTTAACTCTGAGGAGTAACCCTGGGTGAACAAGCAGCACATGACTCCATGCTCCTTCCTCATTAGCCCCACTGCCCTTTGGCCCAGAGACCAGAGGAAAAATCATCTTGTCCTCTCTCCCTCATTCGCCCTCGTGCTCTCTCTCCCCCTCTCACAACACTCTCTCCATCCTCCTTAGGCCTTTGACCTCGAGCGAATGACGGAGCAATTTAAAATAAACAGGGCAGTGGAACCTGCCAAAGAAAAACATCTGCTGGCTGACTCCAGAGCAACACACGGTGTCCAATCAATATTTACCCTCCTCCCCACCCACGACCTGCTGGAGGTGGTGGGAAACTTCCCATTTGGTGTGTGTTGTTGTCATTCAAATCAGGTATCTTGTGGTCGCTGTGAACAAGGTATCAACTCGTTGTTTGCAGAGGAGTCAATAGAACTATTTACTGTAATTGCAGTGCAGCCTTTTCTCCATGTGTCTGCTGTGAAGATAAGACACATTATTCAATGTAGTTGATGTTAAACTGAGTTGGAAAACAAGCATTGGCTTCGCTCTGACTCAACCACTTGAACCTTGAAGTTCACAATGTTCCTGTTTTATTTTCTCAGTAGCTTCAAAGTAACATTTTTTTCCAACACCACTTCAGTTACTGCAGGTTGTAAATGTTCTGTACCTGCTTTTTCTGGTGTTATATGTCATTTAAAGGAATAGTTTAACATTTTGTAAGTATGGAGCTAAGAGGTCAGCTTAGCTAAGCATAAAGACTGGAAACAGGGAAAGAATAAGAAGAAAAAGGGAAACAACTATGCTAGCTAAAAACACAACTACCAAAACCTTGAAAGCTCAGTTATTAACAGGTTGTATGTCTTTTGTTTAATCCATACAAAAACATAAACGTAAATTTGTGATTTCAATAGTTACATGATGTAATTGTATTAAAGCAACAGTTTAACACCGTGGCTGACTGTTGTCCTCCATGAAATAGTTACAGCATGTACAGTAACGGTTGTCAACAGTCTGAAAAACCACAAATTGTTGTTTTTACAGTTTCCTTATTGCAGGTAAATGTAGTCATTTCACCCCTGGTTACTTTAAAAATACTGATTAGTGCAACTTTAATTGTTTACCCTTAAGAATGACCTATTCTGATCTGATCGGGGTATAAGATAGTGCTGGTTGAAAATGCATTTTTTGTAGAATATTTTGTTTATAATGAACATAAATTATAAAAACAGTGTTGTTACCATTCAGCAAATGTTTCTCGATCCACTGTGATCTGCAAACACCAGGCAGCACATCCTTGTGTACTGTTTAATGTCCTTCGGAGTTCAACACACTCCAGTTGTATACTCTGACCGATCCAAGGAGACGCTAAGCTGCCAAGCTGTAATACTCAAATCCAGATGTTGTTATTTATGGCTGCACCAGAACATCGAGTGAAAGATTTGAGCTTTCTTGTGCACAATATGTTTTGTATGGAAGGCCATAAAGGTCATAGTTTTATGTTTTGTGTTCTTGTTATCATGGAATATCATGAACAATACGTTCATCACAACAATTTAAAATAAGAAAAAGAAAAAGCTCTGTTGGTTTGAACCGACAATACGAGTTTGTAATGATGGACCTGCCAAAAGATCTGTGGGGTTGAAGAGGCTAATGTGAGCCGACTTAGCTTAGCTTAATGTTTTGCCTCAGATCTAAAATGATTACCATCAACAGGTTGTCAATATGTTATCAGTGAACAGTCCATTTGAAAGATGAACTTCTTTGCTTTCAACCACCTAAGGATCCTGACATTTTCAGACGGGGCATTAACCTAACGCTCTCTGCAGCCACAACAATTTGATTGTGTTCCCAATCATCAAGTTCAATCTCATGTAAATCTGTGTCCAATCTGTTGCTCCCTGATTGTGTCCTCCGCTATCAGCCAGACATTGCTTATAGGTCAACTAAGGTGCTTAGGATGACACAAAATTAACCTAATCAGCTCAGTGAAGACGACTCAAATGCTATAACAGGATTAGGCTGAGGCCACTCCCCCTGCCATCTTTCCCCTCTAAACACCTTATTGCTGTAATCTACCGCTCACAAGCTGACGAGCTAAGTGACCTCATTAGCTCATCTGCTCTGCAGGTTTCGGATGGCCTGGACGCTGATCTGCTCACACTAAATAACACTCAGACTGTTGCTTCCCTATGACTGAAAAGCTCATGCAAGCTTCAAGTCTCTGCAAGCTGATCTGCACACACTACTGCAAAGACTGGAAAGGAAAAAAAGGAAGACAGTGGCTGTCTGTAAGATGGAAAAGCATAATTTTTCTAAAAATTTCAGGTGCTCTTGTGGTTTCAAAGGGGACATATCATTCTTTTTGGGATTTTCTGTTATTTTTAATGAATAACAGTCAAAATAAAGTAAAAAATCCAGGCTTTCTTTGTTTGCAATGTTACCTCTACTTCCTCTTTGTTCTGGCATCAGATTGTTCATGCATGCCCACAAACAAACAAACCGTAGCCTTTGCTGCTACGGTTCTTCAGTGGGTTGTTCGCATTGTCATATTTTGGATGGGATTCAGGCTCGAACATGTACGGATGTATTTGAAATCCAATTACTACTGTGTACGTAGTCTCCAGAAGCTAACAAGTCAGACAGGAGTGAGCTCATCGGGAGGAGGGCCTTAAAGAGACAGGAGCTAAAACAGCCTGTTAGAGACAGAGACTGAACTGAGGGGCTGCATAAAGAGCCAGTATGAGATAAATAAGGAGTTTTCTGAACTGTAAATCTCGCAAAGATATTCCAGTAGATCCCCAGAATATAAATATAGACCCAGCAATTTGCATGATACGTCCCCTTTAAGGTGCTGATGAAATGCAGCATCCCCAGTTTAAGTCTGCCTGGGGACCTGTCTTGCACGTCATTCCCCATCTCCCTCTCCCCTAATTTCTCATCTCTCTACTGTCAGACTCTCTAATAAAGGCATAAAATGCACAAAAAGTAAATCTAAAAGGTTAACAATATTGTAAAGTATCCGTCATTTTCAGGCCTGTAAAGAGTGGCGTGGTCGTATGAAGTAAGCCATCAGTGAAAATCTCTTTCACGTGTGTTTTTAAATTGATCGAACATATATCGATAAAGTCCAGGCATCAAACAACTTTCTCAACCTATTGAAGCATCCATCCTTTGGTAAGAGCTTAAGTGTAAATAGTCACAATTCAAATTACGCAGATTTACCAGACAATGATAACAAGGCTTCGCTCTTTATCTGGTGGTGATGGTGAGGTGTCCTGTTCGTCTGGGATATTTGCTGTCATTATCTGAGTGGGTGAAAGCACAAAGCGGATGTGATAGGCCGTTTGATTGAGGTCAAACCTCTTTCATGGCTCTCCATGCCAATAGCACCCCATCCTCCTGACCTCTCCATGGGCCGACTGGTGTCAGAGAGCTCAGGAGAGAGGTGTCAGGTCAGCGTGGCAGCATCCCTGAGCATGGAGCAGAGAATAGAGAGATATAGAGAGGAGGAGGAGATGAGTGGGGATATGGAGTGGTTGTGACAGGTGAGCTAATGGCTTTGAGAAAGAAAGGACGCGGGGATGAAGGCACAGACTGTGATCTCTTTATACAGCTTACAGAGGGACAACTTATTAAAATGAGGAACGGACGCAGAGAGTAAATGAGTTGACCTAAAACCCCTGGGTCACTGCCCCCCCTCCGTGTGTGTGTGTGTGGATCTGTGTGTGCGATTGCGTCCACCCCCACACTGATTGACAGCCTCTGTCGTTGTCTAATAATGGTTTGGGTATTTTTCCCAGGCACTGAAAAACTCCCCTATCCACAGGCTGAAGGATACATGTGGGGGTATAAATGTGTCCAGAAAGGCGCTGCTAAAATGTTAACAGATGAGATTGTTGCAGCTTTTATGCTATACCCTTCAAAAATGCCAATTTAAATACCAGAAGCGGTCCGTTCTCATGTGCTGTGTTTGACTTTTTTATCTCGCTTGTTCATTAGTGCACTTTACAAAACTGTATTTCAATGCATATTTCATCACAGACTACAATAACTTTATCATGAGCGAGATTAGATTAGACGTTTCATGTTGGCTCAAGGTTAAAGCAAGGTTTTATCAACTCAGCATAGAACAACTGAAGTATGTTTGAGGAATATTAGTTTATAAGCTGTTAAAAAAACGCAGCAGTGAGTTCCAGTGGTGGAATGTCACGCTAATACTACTTATGTACAATTTTAAGGTACATGTACTTCACTTGAGTATTTCATTTTCATGCTATACTTTATACTTCTACTCCACTACATTTATCTGATAGTTATAGTCACAGGTTTCTTTACAAATTACGATTTTACATACAAAATGTAAAATGAGCTCCAAAAATATGATGTATTGTTATAGATTAAACAACCAAACAGTATATATAAAGTAGAATTTTAATCTAAATAAAATGACCTCTGACCAACTATAGTACAACAAAAAAAATGGTACTTAAACATGAATGCATCTGTAACAATAATAATCTGATAATATAATATAGAATAGTATCACTCACAGGAGGCTTTTTTGTGAATTGAGTATATTTAGTTTCTATACTTTAAGTACATTTTGCTAAAGAACAAAAATTATGTTTAATGGAACAAATGTTTTTGTTGTTTGATATGGATTTAGCCAAAGTGCAAATCTGTCAAGCACATACAGCAGATAACACAAGTGTCTGTATGTATATTGATCATTTTTGACTCAACAGTGAGTCCCAGCATATATTGAAGAGTATGACTGCTTCTGATGCACTATATGCATATTTATTCACTTTTTTATTATTATTTTTCACCTTTTTTCTTTATTTGTGGTGTATATGCTGTGTCTGTATGACTTATTTTTTATGTACTTTTTTGAAGTATTTGTCATTTTTTAAGTATTTGTCATTTTCTTTAAAAAGAAAAAAAAAGGTGGCCACAGTTTATTATGATCTACTGCTCTGAAAAAACATACTTTTACTAATGATACTTAATTTTAAATGTTAAATCCAGCTCTTTTACCTGTAATGAAGTGTTTTTTAAATGTGATATTGCTACTTTATACTTTGAAATACTTTTTTTAGGTTGTTGTTTAGGTATTTGATATTAGCTTTGTGTTTAACTTTGTTTAACATTATTTATTCTTTCTTTCCTATCAACTGTGTGTGCATCTGTTGGTCTGGGCGGTGAGCTGCTGCACACAATTGCCCTTACAGGGATAAATAAAGTTGTAAGGAATTGAATTGAATTGAATACTTTTTACGCCACTGGTGAGTCCTCAACATGACTCAGTCACACTGTTAAGATCATGAGTCCCGGTCATACGACCACAAACCTGAGGCTGTAATAACAATATGGATGCACATATAGTGAGTCATTCATGATAAAAGGCAAATACCTTTTTCCTTTCCGTGTGACATTTCGGCATCATGTGGCCTCTTTGATGCAAGAGTCACCCAGAGGTTACAACAATCATGTAGTCTAAAAAAGCTTTGATGAACTCAGGAGCTTAACATAGATCTTAGAGAGAAGGAACACAAAATGGAATGATAATTGTATCATCTGCTCTAATGGCAGCTATTACAACAATAGCGATGGTGACCTGGAGGTATGGGGGGAGCGGGAAGGGCAGGCCCTCTCCGCTGACCTCTGCTCGGGAAAGGGCAAGCTCAGGCAAGAGTCAGGGCGTCAGGGGTTTGCCACCTCGTCTGGCGCTCTGAACCCTCCATTCACAAGCCAACACAACAGCCAGGCATTGCTGTGACCCTGTGGGTGTGACACTCAACCTTTGCCTTAACCTCCTGACCGCCGGTCACAGCTGCAGCTGACTGGTTTGGGAAGGTCAGGGCACAGGGTCGGCTGGAGGGGGGGGGGGGGGGGGGGGGGGGAGGGATGGAGATGACTGAGAGATGAGTGAGTGGAGAAGATGGAGGAAGAGGACATGAAGGCAGAGAAATGGAGGTATGAGGAAAAAATAGAGTAACAAGGGGAGAGATGATTCAACACATCAGTGCACCCAAATTACACATTTTCTCGCTTACCTCTTCTGGTATATATGCCGATAGTTTTTTTTTATTTACTAAGGTTTTAAAAATATCTTTCTCTGAGATTTCTGCTTCTCACCAGTAAAAATAAAGTTGAAACGAATTGAGTTTATGATGCTCACAGCATTTAAAG
The DNA here is from genome assembly GCA_038419695.1 of Scomberomorus guttatus. Taxonomy (NCBI): domain Eukaryota; kingdom Metazoa; phylum Chordata; class Actinopteri; order Scombriformes; family Scombridae; genus Scomberomorus; species Scomberomorus guttatus. The sequence continues at coordinate 23,197,337 of CM076454.1, read as the reverse complement.
GAAAAAGGATGGTATTATTCTACAGTTTTCTCATTGGCAACAAATCCAAATGTGTTTAAGTCTTAATGCTTTTGTTTTTTATACAGTATATTTTGTTTTTTTGGAGGGGGGGGGGTGACAATACCACAAATGCCACATATATTCAGACATCTATATACATGCTAGTTTTAAGTTATTCCATATTTAAACAGTTATGTTACTTATTCGGCATCTTGTTTCATGTAAATAATCCACTTTTTCCCATTTCTGCCAAAAATATTATCTTTTAATTCTCAAAATGTACAATATCAAGCCGTTAGTCTTTCCCTGGGAAATCAGCTTTATGCCAGTTTCTTGTAGCTTTTGTCCTGGCTAAAAGAAAAGTTTTAACCAGGTGTCTGTCCTGTTCTTGTGTAGCCTCCTCAGTGTTGGAATTGCATATCCTGTAATCTGCTTTGTGGTTGCATTTACATTGTCCCAGAAAGGCTTTACTTCAGTTACACTCCAGAAAACTTGAGTATAATTTGCCTCCAGGTCACCAGAGAGCCTCCAACATGTCATTTTTAATACTTTCTGACTTCTCTACTCTACCCTACTGTCTATGGCACTCAGTCCCAAGACCATATGTTCCTAACGAAGTTGTAAATCATTAAAAACAGGTCACAAATATTAAATTAAAATGTTTTTAATGTAATTTACTAATACAGTGGGACACTGTATTCTCTAGCACTTAAATAAGTGTGCATTTGGTGCTCTAGATCATATTTACAGCACCATACGGTTTGAGGATTGACTCAAAATAACCTACAGTGCCCATGTTCATCATAATAAAGTCACCCAGTGTATTGTGGTGGAGGCAGAAATCTAAGATGTAGATATCTCTAAATTGAAATGATCCTTTACCAGAAGTGGAAATTAGAGAAGAAAAGGAAGATGGAGAGAACTATAAACATACAAAGAAGACAAACGGGCTGGCCATACATTTTGTGCGCATGTCAGCCATTGTCCCGGCCCCATCCCCCTTTTTTCGGAGCATTGTCACGACAGCACGGCCGGGTGGCTTTATAGAGTCAGCTCATACGGGAAAAAGGACATGTGCACTCTCGAGGTCAGTCCCGAGGTCCTCAGCGGGTTCAGTCCTTGAATCGGCCTTATACATTCATGACTGCATGACAGCTGTTTCTCTGAAATAAGGAATGTGTCTTGTGATGTGTGAGTAGCTGTTAAACAAGTTAAGCTTTGGAATCCTGTTCAGTTTATTGGCATCTCTCACAAAGGTTGAAAAGGCAGAAATGACGATTTCTTCCATTTTCTTCTGCCTTATATATTCTATATATACCTTTCAAGAGCCAATGAATACCTGATAGAAAACTGTGGACGTCATTAATGAATGGACAGATGTATAGATGGATTGACTTTATAATAGGAAAGAACACTACCTACAAATACAAGTATATAATAAAAAGCAGATTACGGCAGTGATAAAGCTTATATCTGTCTGGCTCAAGGACTTCACAAATAATAAAAATACATACAACAGATTTGTACATTCTAGTTGACGTAGATGACATTTGGCTATGAGGATGACTGAGTCTCCGTTTGAAGAATCAGTGGATCACAGAACAGTCTCTTCCTTCCTCCACTCCAAGGCCTCCCCTGCAGCCTTCGGTGCTCCACTCTGGCCGTGTTGACTCTCCATCATGGCTGCCACTTTCTGTTCCAGCCTCCACACCTGCTCCCGGTACTTCCTGCGAATGTGCCGGTACGAGCTCAAGGCCTTGCTGGAATGGGAGACACCCAACAAGATTCAGTTTGAAACTACAAAACTGACACGGCTTCAGTCAGGGATGCAGACAAATACAAATATATGTTTTTACCTGTGTGCTTGTGTGAGCCGAGCAATCTGCTCCTCATTGTCCCTCCTGTTGGAGGTGCTGTCTGTGAGAGCTGTGCTCAATGAGTCATGGACTAAAGCCAGTCTCTTCTTCAGGGCTTGTTCCCTAAGACAAAACAAAAAAAAACCAAAACAAAACCGTAAGATCAGTTGAAACAGAAGGGGGAACATTGTGTCCGTCTATTAATTTTGTTTAAGGAACTAAACACGTTTCCTCACAGAACTCATATATGAGAATCATAAATGTCTTTTATTATGTGTCTTTCATTACAGAGAAAATGCAATCTTGAGTGTTAACGGCGCTGCTTTATTTAAAAGTATTCACTACTCGAGGTCAGAAGACAAAAAGGATGCTCTGAAGCAGCTGATGGAAAGAACTAGAAGCCCTTTATGTCCAAAGTCTGCATTTCTGCTGATATCGTTTCTAAGCAACAGATCAAAACCAAGGAACAGATGTCTGAGGGATACATTTTCTACACTGACGACCATCAGGTAACTTGTTTTCACCAGTGATGTTACATTTAACTCTTGTTTAGAGATTCTAAATGTTAATATACAGTATTACATATTAGCCATTTGATAGATGCTTTTATTTAAAGTGTCTGAAATGATTTACAATCTTTCAAGTCTGTCTTAAAACAACAGTCAGGTGTCCATATGAACACTGAAAGAGGTTTTCAGTGTTGACTGTGGCAAGAAAAACCTATTTCAATGTTAATTTGGGCACCTGACTTGAAAAATTGCGAACCCGTCCTTTAGAGAAAGAGAATCAACTCCTATTTTTTGCAGTTTCTGTGCCATGCTTTAACGGACACAGAAGCACTTCCTGTAAACGATAAATATATCAAACATGAACCGTTTCCTTTTATGAGGAGAAGACAGCGTCTCACCTCTGCAGGATGGCCTGCAGCTCTTTCAGGATGGGCCTGCTCCGAGGACCAGCGACGTCTCCGTCACTACAAAGTTCAGCTGCATTCTCACAGAGCCTCTGAAACACAACATTCAATTAGGATGATCTTTAAAGCTCCCCCCCAAAACACCCCTTCCCATTCTACTTTATTCATTGTATAGACTAATCTAAAGTCGCAACCTTTTCAACTTGCCCCGCTCTGAAGCAAGCAATATCTACACAACCTTTAATTGTTTGATTTGTACCTGATTAAATGAATATTTTACAACAAAGGTAAGTAAAGATTAGAGAAAAGCCAGACAAAATTAACTCTTGTGTGGCATATTTTTTTTTTCTGAACTAAAGATTGGAAAAGAACAGAATAACATTCATTAAGCCAGATGGGGAGCCATTGTGAGTTTGGTTGAATTAGCAACAGTAACAAGATAATGTCTGCAGAGATCAGTGAGCGAGTAAGACAACACTCACTTGAGGCATGGCTTTCACAAATGCGGCTCACGTCCCCGATGACCTGTCTGAGACACTGCATACAGCTCTACTCATACAGAAAGCTGTATTAAGTAGCTGCCTGTCAGTTCTTTCTCCTCTGACAATGACAGAGGTGCGGTACAGATCTGTGCTGCGGCAACAGGACAGCCCAGCAGAAGACCTTGTGGAACCAAAATATCCCTCTTGGCCTGGAGGGATTCTGCTTTGGTAGATGTATGATTTCCCATGTGGGACACCCAGATTTGAATCGGGTCTGTCACAATAGACCAACGTCCTGCTCCCTCTTGCTCATTTCACCTTGACTTTGAATTATTTGAAAAAATGTAAAAAAAAAAAAAAATGTAGAGTTGCCCCTGTAAGAGTCATTCCTACCTGTTGTTCAGTCTTTCGATCCTCCAGCTCCTCTCGGAGGCTTTCTGGGATGAATGCTCCAGCCGCTTCTTGGGTCTTCTGGGCCATTAAACTCCACTCCAGACACCTCAGCTCTTTCTCCTTGAGGCGGATAAGAGCTCGCAGATCTGACATCTCCTCCTGAACAAAAACAATTAAACACAGGAAATAACACAGTATAAGGAAATTTGTGGTGAAAGACTTTGCAAATTAGTGGCAAAAACACTGAACACTGAACTGACATTTGACATTTTAAGACATTTTATCTCAACTAGCAGGTTTGTACTGTCTTTGTAGGTGTATTTAATACAACCACTAGGATTCACCAAAGCCAGAAATCTTAAGGCTTTTGTAAAATAGTCCTAGTACAATGCAAATACAGTATACAACTGAAACCTTAAATATTTGGTGTCACCACTGGGGTAGTTGTTGACATTTTGGAAAATAAGCTTATTCACTCGCTTGCTGATAATTAAATGAGAAGATCAATTCCATTCTCTTGTTTGTCTGAATGAAGCTACAACCAGGAGACATTTAGCGTAGCTTAGCATAAAGACTGAAAACATTGGGGTATTGCTTGCATTTGTCACTGACTGTCTTTAAAATAAATTCAGCCGCAAAATAAAAAAACATGCTTAATCCAGCTGACAGCTGTCTTAGCCTGCTGTTTGTATTTCTGGCTGTAACAATGATTTAATGTTGTTCTCCTGGTCAGGTCTCTCTCTAAAAACTAGTCTTCAGTTTCAGCAAATCTTTCATCCTGATTAAATAAAAAAAAAAAAATTAAAAGCTAAATTAAGTGGAGACCTGCTAGCAGTGTCTTATATATGTATGTGCGCTCAAAACTCAAACTTTTGTTCTCATAATATAAATTAAGACACACAACTCGTACCCTGACAGAGATGAGTTCAAAGAACAGGGAAGCCTTCTCTTTCTTGGTGTCAGGAGGTCTGGTGTTATCTTTAGTTACGTGTCCCCCTCTCGACCCGGCCGGGGTACCAGTGTCGGGGCTCATTTTACCCTCTGCTCCTGGGCCTGGCTTAGGGAGGCAAATGGCTGCCCGGTCCCTCTTCAGGCGCTCAATTTGCTGACGGAGAACAGCTTCTCGCTCCATCAACTCAGGTGTCCTGCAGGGTTACAGGTAGTGAGCGACCTGACAACAACGTAGTCCAAGAAATCACCATATTTGAATTAAATTTTGTAGAAATTTCATTGACTCATCCCTAGCTTTTGAAACATTTAGTCAATACCATGTTGATAATTGGTGGGACAGAAATATATATGTAACATCTGTAAACTTTTATTCTTTGTCATCACTGACATATTTTCCTTTCTAACACCGTCTGACTGCATAAAGAGAACTTTAAAACGTCACCTCTGCCCTGTGTGACTCTGTGTTTCCGTCTCCTCTGTGACCCCTGCTGTTGAGAAGGAGGTGGACAGCTCTTCAGTTCCCATTTTCCTGAGCTGAGCTGATGGACTGCCAGGCTGCTGCCTGCCACCGGCCGCCTCTGATGAGAGGAAAAAACTGTGAGCCTGACTGGAGTCTGTGTGTTCGTGTGTGTGTTGTGTGTGTGTGTTTGTGGATAACAAGCATACCTACTGTACATGTAAGTGAATTTGTGCGCTGAGTTCTAAGCAGTGCTAAAAAGCTGTATTCAAACACCTGCTGAGTCTGTCTGCAGAGGAATGCTTTGCTGTTTCTTGGCATCGTAAAGTGACAGTAGCTCGTTGTAGGCCTCTTCACACTCCTCGCTGTCAATCAAAACCACAAAGACAACAATACGGGCACGCAAGATGAGAAAAACCCAAATTGATATTGTTATATTGATGACCCGTGCACCTTCATTATTTTGACACACGTCAAAAAACATTGTAATGCTGACAAAGGATAGGCATATGTGTGCAGACAGGCCTTTGTACTTGTGTGACTGGTGTGTTTGATGTGTGTACCAGTATCGGAGAGCCATCTGCAGGGCAGAGCAGTCAGCCTCAAGTCTGTTTAGTGTAATACTGATCTGCTCCGACTCTCCCTTCCTTCGCTCCAGAGCTGCAGTCAGACGTTCATTCCTGGCCTTCAGTCTCTCGATGCACCTGGGACACCGGTGGGGGGAAGGATGAGGGGGTCAAAAGATTATAAACAAAGATTTTTAATTATACAACATTTTCTCTAAGTTGAAACTTCTAAGGAGGAAAGGAAACTATTCAATTATTGACTTTAATCAAATCTTTAAAGAACCTTGATCATGGTATAAATGAAAAAACTTAATTCATGACATGAATCTTGAAAATAACTTGTTGCTTTTTGTCAGGACTCAGCCAGAAGACCTGTTTTTATAACTAAAACCAGACCTTCATAGTTGACACTCCTGTTTACATATTCTACAGTATACTTAGTGTTTCTATGTCTTTGTATACATAAATGGGAATAAAATGGGTTGATATACCATTATAGGGTAACTATGCCTGCTCAGAAAGTTAAATAATGTGACCAGATTTTAAAAAATAAATCTGAGCTGCTCCTCAGTCTCACCTGTTGAGCCGCTCTATCTCAGTCTCCGGGCTGATGGGACTAGGACAAGGACTGCCTGAGTTCACAGAGCCCAGTGGAGAGCTGTCCCCACGAGGAGACAAAGGTGCTACAGCTCTGGCTGCTCTCCTGAGGAGTAAAGGAGAACCAGGGAAGGGAGGAGAGGCCCAGTCCGGGCTGAGACCCCCAGCAGGAGAACCACCTGAGGACCTGTAGGAGGGAGAGCGACTGCCTGACCTCCAGGCTCTGTGGTGACCCACCAGCTGAAAGACACGAGGAGAGGTTTTATATTTATTCTGGTCTGAGTAAACTCAGTCATACAATATTTGATGTTCTATATAAAATGAATTAATTAAAGTTAGCAAACTGTGGCCAAGAGTTTATCGCCAAGGTGTCGTAACATGCAGTGATGTGTATTTTTAACAACACTATGACCTGAGCCTCCTCCTCAGTTTTCAATTCCACTGAGTACTTACTAAATCTCATCTTTGCCTCCATAAACTTGTTTTAACAAGCATTTTAAAGACATTTTATTTAGGATAATTTAGTCATGAAGAAGAAACTCAAGGAGAATCAGTGACTCCTACCTTGTTTTTCTCCTCTTCCATCTGGCTGATGGTGCTTTGTGCTCTCTCCAGCTCCTCCTGGTGACTCTGTAAGGTGCTTCTGAGCACGGACTCACGCTTGTCCTGATCCAGCATCTCTTCCTGGTACTGGTCCTTTGTCAAGCCTGATGGACACGAAATCCCAAACTCTTTTTCCATCTCCTCCAAAATCTGCAACCAGAGTCCCAAATTACTAAAGGAGCTGATAGAAATAGGCTGCAGTCTTAAATTGATCCACCAAAACCTCGAAAGACACAGCAATACTTTCAAAGAATAGAATTTATGACATCTCTGGGGTTTGTATCAGAAAGCAGCTAGTTTACTGTTAAAGGGGTTTGCAGTTATAACTGAAAAATCATAATGAATTTGTTCCTGTCTTAATACCTGAGCAGCCTTCACCCAGCTCTCCTGGGCTGCTCTAAGATGCTCTTTTTGCTTGTCCTGGTCAGAGGCTGTGATGGGGGCAGCCCAGGACCTCCTACAGCTGATGGAGTCCTCCACTGCTGATAAAGTCTCCTGGAGTTTTGTCCAGACTACACCACTGCCCCCTAGAGAAAGAAAAGCAAAGGTGCAATGAATTCTGTTTGATAAAGTGAGGGGCAGTTTACTTTTCTAACAGATAGAGATGCCTGTTCCTTTAAAAATAAGAGACATGGATAGCAGGGATTTACCGTTCTCAGCGTTCTGTGTTTCTACAAACCACCTTAATGTTTCTTGCATTTTTTTCTCATTTGTTTAGACACAAACAGTGTTTCTTATCTGATCTGGTGGGGAAAAGGTCACTGACGTACAGTAGGTTGCACAGGATTCACAGGCTGCTGAACAAAGACACTGTTACACTGATACACTGTGTTTGTGTGAACCTTGCTCAGTCAGTGGAAGTTTAGATGTGGCAGCAGAGGCAGAGATCCTCCCTGGGCTGCTTCTGACCAGCTGGTGGGACAGCAAGTCCGGGACCAGAGGCCTGGATGGTCGTAATGGTCTCAAGTCACCTGGTTCACTGCAGAAGAGCAACAGCAAATATTAGTAAATGTGTTTATTGTGACAGAAGCTGTAAGCTGAATAATACCTATTTTATTAATTGGAAAACATGCATGAAGAAATACATGTTCCTACCAAAATTAGTATCTTATTGATCTTAATTAGTGCCAAAAATCTACACATTTCATCACACCTCACTAATGTTACCTTGGTGCCTTTAGTGATCCCATCTTCTTGTTCAGTTCAGCGATGATGCTGAGTAGGGTGCCCACTTCAGCCTCACACTGAGCCAGTTCTGCTGATGAAGGCTCACCCTCAGGGTCAAGGGTCATGCAGTCGATCTGGGCCATCAGCTCCCCGTCACACCCGGACCCAGCATCCAGGCTGTCACATCTGATCAGGCTGGAATCCTGCACAACCATAATGCATTCAGATTATAAAATAATAACTTGGTGGCTCTTATTCTAGTCATTTTTTTTAGCTGTTTAACTGTATATTAAAGCAAATGTCTTATTTTAAAATATGTGTATCAATATAATACAAAAAATATACGGCCTGTGAATAATCCTCCTCCAGTAAAGCATGGCTCATGATTAAATTTAGCAGAAATAATCTCTCAGTTTCATGTCCACGTATAAAATCTCTTACGCTCTTGAACCGGAGTTGTTGTACTGTTTAGCGGCTATTGTTTTGAGCTGCGGAAAAGGAGGAAACTAAAACATCCTGAGATCCAACTTCCTGCTTAGCAAATATTTGTGGACCAAACCATCTTTTGTTGTGCACAAAGATTGTCAGCTAAATGCCTAAACATGAAATTCAAACCAAATGTCTCTCTTTTATTCTTCTATAAACTACATAATATGCCAAAATGATACAATTTGCTTTTAATCACATGAATTTAAACACATATTGTGGATACAAGAGTGAGCAACATACTTAAAATTCCTTATTCCTGACAAGTCCAGCCAGCCAACCATCTATCTATTATACCCAACCATTTCTACTCAGTGCAACAGAGAGGCTATCCAAACATGCACAGGGCAAAAAGCAGAGAAACAGCTTGTGTAGGTCACCAGACAAACACACCTACTGGCAATTTAGTGTCTTAGTTTATGGGAGGATGTGAAAACTGAATGTTGCACTGAATGAACAACATTGTTCCTTAGAACTCCATCTGCTAATCTGCAATGTTCAAAACAGATATGACTTCAAAACAAGAAGCTATAAATTGATCATCATCCAGTTTGTAGGTCATGTGTCTATCTGCTAATTTACAATGTTCAAAACAGATATGACTTCAAAATGAGAAGCTATAAATTCATCATCATCCAGTTTGTAAATCATGTGTTCAAACACGCTGTAATTCCCTAATAAGACAGATTTGAACTCCATTACGATCTCATAGACTTTGTCAACTTGAGCCATGTCATGCAACACCTAATATGTAAAGCCACACATTTTCAAAACAAACACTGAAACATCTGATCATGACTTACCTCCATACTTAGCCCTCAATGGCTGCAGCAGTTCCTGTTTTGGCCGTTCACTGCCCACAAAACATTTGACAAACTGAGGAGATGTTTTTCTTTGCTTCTGCTGTTTTGTGTTATTTTATTTTCCAATAGTTGGTCAGCTGCTGCTGCCGCAGTCTACTCTCTGCATGTCTGCCTAACAGTGTTTAGTGTGATGAATGAAGTCAGTGGAAAACACTCAGAAAGTCACCCCCACCCATTCCCTGTCACTGTGTGTCCTTTCCTGTTTTGTCCACAGTTAGCTTCCATGCATTTTTAATAGTAGACTATGACCAGTGCTTTGAACTCTGGATACACACACACACACAAAAAAGATTCAAGTATAGTATGATGTTATGTAATTAGAAAAATGCATGATGTTATAATTAATTTGGAGCATGATGTGACTTAACAGACATGCTAAATGTTTTTTTCTATCTCTGTATCTAATGCAAAGATTAGGTCATTTCTGCTGTATTAATTTAAATACATTAAGTCATGGAGCTGGTCCTAATCAGGTGATCAACAAAACCAAACATGATCTGCACAAGATCTGATTTTTTTTTTTTTTTTTTTTTTTTCTGCAGTGTAGGGATGTGTTTTTGTTCTAGTGATACACTGACACACCATTTTTCTTTCATCCTGATGACAGTATTTGTGTATCAATTACATTGGAAGATGTAACAGTAACCAATAATTTGCTGCCTGAAAAAAGTGTAAATAAATCACTTCTATAGACAACATACACAAAATGGATAAGCACTATTCATGAATGACTTTATTTTTTATATTTACTCATATTGCTACAGCCACTACTGCTGCTTCTACAACTGCAATAGCAACTACAATCTTTGAGGCAGAAAAATAGTTACTTTACCCATAAACTGCATTACCCATAATGCCACGAGACTGTGCAGTTCCGGATTTGGTCATTTCCTGTGAGGAAGTTGTCCGTTCAAAACAAACGCTAGCTCGTCGATGAAATATTCGGCAAACTTCCAATGAGTTTTACGATACTTAAATCCTAGAAGCATCGCAGCTATAAATCACGTAAGTCTGCTTTTTCATTTAAACATAAAACACTTAATTCGTAACTATTCGTCTGTTTTGGTGTAATTTACGCTAAAGCTTGCTAATGCTAACAACTCAGCTTGGGACTGCGCTGTCATCAAGCATAACCTGGTTATACCTGCCTGATCAGGAATTGACACATTTTTATGTGAATTATCCATTATGTAAAGCTTTCAAGTCTGTCTTAAAACAACAGTCAGGTGTCCATATGAACAGTGAAAGAGGTTTTCCTCACTGTAATCATTCCTCCTGTTCATACTGGCTATTAAAGGATCCCCTTCAAATGTGCTTTCAATGTAAGTGATGGGGGCCAAAAATGCATTTAAAGGTTTATCTGAAGCTTACATGAGGCTTCAGCAGTCAGAGTTAGTCTTAGCAAGTGGATATCTGCCACATTTACAGGCTTTTTAGCATCAAATTGCCTCTTTGTGTTTCTTCAGTGTTTCCCTGTTGAGCTGCGGTGGAAGTTTTTGACTAATTTGAACGGTTGAAGCTTCATATTAGCTTCAGATAAACTTTTAAATACATTTCTGCACAGTAGGAGGACTGTTTGGTTTTTGTCCCCCATCACTTACATTGTAAGTGCATTATGAAGGGATCTTCTAATGGTCAGCATGAACAGGAGGAATGATTATGGCAAGAAAAACCTATTTCAATGTTCATTTGGGCCCTTGACTATTGTTTTAAGACAGACTTGAAAAATTGTGAACCCGCCTTTTTCAACATGGAGAGATTATAAAGCCATTGTTGTCAGTGGTGTGGGTGGTTTATTTCTGAGATCTATGCTGCTCTCTTGTGCCCATTGCAGGATGAGGACCAGGAGTTTTCTTGCAATTTAAAGTAGCTTTTTATTAAATGTTGTATGATGTATAAAACATGCATTTGTAGTTGTTTCAGGTATCTTTTGAGGGACAGGTGGAAAAATGAGACCACACATTGTATTTTAATTGTCTTAATGTCAGTAGATGCCCATCACCACTAAATAATTAAATGTACTATGATTTAAAAATTGTTAATAAACTCTCTGCATGGCTAAACTATCTAGCCAGTAGCCGCCCAGCTAAACTCAACAGTTCCACTTCCTCAGCATCCTGTGTAGGGCTGTAACTAACAATTATTTTCATTATCAATTAATCTACCAAATATTTTCTCGATTCATTGATTATTTGTGTTGTCCGTAAAATGTCAGCAAATCTCCATCCCAAGTTCCCAGAGCCTCTGGTTACTCTTCAAAATGTCTTGTGTTGTCTGACCAACAGTCCAAAACCAAAAGATAATCAGTTTATTATCATAGAGAAGTATGAAAACCAGAAAATATTCACATTCAGGAAGCTGGAACCTGTGAATTTTTGCTTAAAAGTGTCTTAAATGATTATTTGATTATCAAAATTGTTGCCAATTAATATTCTGCCGATTGACTCATCGATTAATCGACTAATCATTGCAGCTCTAATCCTGTGTATCCATGGAGACGCCTGAGCCTGGCCCAGCAGATGGAGAGGAGCGCCTGGTGGAGCTGCGACCACGGACACGCTCCAACCCTGAAGGTGCCGAGGACCGTCGCAGCAGCACAGGGAGCCTCGGAGGCAACAGTAATCCCAACATATCTCAGCCCGCTGTGGGCAGTCGTGTGGAGGGGGAGGGCGAGGCCTCGACCAGCGATAGTCCCCCGAGTTCCACCACCACGACCGTCTCCACAGCGGCTGCTCAGACTGTAGCACCTGCTGCTGCAGCAGCGACAGCTGCAGCCAGTGTCTCGATGCCACTATCAACTGCTGCTGTTGCAGCCAAAGAGAGGCCGAAGCCCACACAACAACAGCCCACACTGACAACCCCTGTCCCCCCACCAGCAGAGTACCAGCTCCGAGTTCCCCGCGTTAACTGCCCAGAGAAAGTGGTAGGCTCACATTACAGCTATGACAAGTTCCGCATGAAAATCATGACTTATTTTCACCACAAAGTTTGTATTATCTGTTGTTGTCTTCCTCCTAATAGATTATCTGCTTAGACCTTTCTGAAGAAATGTCTTTACCAAAGTTGGAGTCTTTTAATGGGTAAGCTACTGTGTAGTGAACCTTCATTCCCCAGTGATAGTGTGCCATATCTGTGATTTGCTGCCTAATTTGACCGTCTTTCCACTCAGGTCTAAAACAAATGCCCTGAACATATCGCAGAAGATGATTGAGATGTTTGTCAGAACTAAACACAAGATTGACAAACGCCATGAGTTTGCCCTGGTGGTAGTCAATGATGACGCTCTGTGGGTGAGTTAAGGAGACTTTTAATCTGCTCTTAGTAATAATAATAAATTTAATTTGTACTGCACTTATCATTCACAGTGAATCTCAAAGTGCTACATGCTACAGTATTAAAAACATACAACGCACAACATAAAGAAAATAACAAGAGATAAGATGAAAAAGCCTTCCAGAATAAAAAGGGTTTTAAGCCTGTTTTAAAAGAGTCTAGGGTCCTAGTGGTTCCCAAAGTGGGTGCGGAGGCACCCTGAGGTGCCATGAAGACAGGCCAGGGGTCCTGGGAGATTATTCATATTGTTGTTTATCTATTGTGCATTTAATAATGTTTTACCACATTAAAAAAACATTTACATTAACTATGTTTTATGTTATGTTTTTGAACATATCAAAACAGCTTGTGGAAGACAGGATATCCATCATTGTCCGGATTCACTGTGGTATCACACATTCCCAAATTCATATTTGTGTTATGTGGCTCTCTCATCACTGGTAAACATAAAAACAAGACAAGAGACGTCTTATCACTGGAGTCAGACCTGCAGGTTGTTGCAGCAGCCCATTAAAATGCCTGTAGCCTTAAATATAAGCTCATTTTAATGAAAGAAAATGAAAGAAATACATTTAACATATTAACATATAAGTAAAATTATTTATCTGTAAATCCGCACCCCAAATAACATGTTTACATAAGACGTTTTTCCACTTTGCTGGAATATTATCTTTTTTTTTTTTTTTTTTTTTTTTTTAAACCTCTTCTTTGTCACATGTGTTTGTGTCTCAGCTGTCAGGTTTCACCTCTGACCCCAGAGAGTTGTGCAGCTGTCTGTATGACCTGGAGACCAATGTGTGCGAGTCCTTCAGTATCCTTTCATTCAAAACTAAACAATGAAAATAAATTCCCTGCTATGAAGTGATACATAGGACAATACAATAAGTTCTCAAGTTTTAGCCTTAACTGTCCTCTGTAGACCTGGAAGATCTTCTTAATGTGATGTAAGTACTATCTGACTACAAACATGTTTGGTTTCTTAAAGAACATGAAAGTAGCATGGAGGGGCTCCAACTGAGGTAATCTCTTCTGTTGCCTTTGCAGTCGTCAGAAGATCGAGCTGCCATTGATGGAGAACGTTCAGACCATCCCGCCTCCATATGTGGTGCGGACTGTGCTCATCTACAGCCGTCATGCAGGACAGCTACAGTTCAACCCTTCTGAGGCTGTTGGTGTGAGTATGACGCTGCTGAGATATTATTCATTCTGTCTGTACTTTAGTTTCAACATCTGTTCTTTTTTAGTGTGTATTTTTCCCTCCTGAAAGATTTGTTTTCTTTGTGTGTGTTCTCGGATACTTTTAGCAGTGTTGTAACTGTACTTTAAAGTGAAATTCCTGCTTGTTCTTGTGTCCCGCTCCAGAAAATGCTTCAATCTCCGTACTTTTTCTTTGACGTCGTCTACCTCCACAACGGGGCGGAGGATCAGGGGGATGAGACGAGCTGGAGGGTGAGTGGAGAAGCTGATGAAGCGAGGATAATCCCTAATCCAAGCACTTCTGTCCATCCTACTAAACATGCAGAGTGTGGAGAGATGTGAAAACCTATTTAAATATATCACACAGTGATATAATCTGGATATTTCCCTGCTGCTGCATTTCAACTGTGTGATATGTTTTCTGTCTCCAGGAGAACTACACCTCTTTCTGCAACCTCGACTCAAAGGGCATGTGTTATCGCTTTGAGGTTTCCCTGAGTGGACCCGCCATCGAGCTGCACAACTGCATGGCCAAACTCTTGGCTCACCCCTTGCAGAGACCTTTCCAGAGCCATGCATCTTACAGCCTCCTGGAGGGGGAAGACCCCCAGGACATTGAGGCTACTGTCTAGAACGGGACTCGCTCATAAAGCCCTGCTTCTATGGGAAATGCACACACACATTGTCCATTAACTTGCTGTGGAGCAAAAATAATCTTGGTTTTAAGAATATTTGGGAAAACCGAGCCACGTTCTTAAGAAACAAGAGGGTTTAAACAGGCTGATATTAACACAATTACTGTGTTTCAATAAAAGAATGATTGAGGGATTGACTGTTTGAGGCTAAGATAATGATTTAATTATCTTATTATTAACTGTAAAATTGCTCTTGTGGATAGGGGGGATGAAGTAGGTGTCAGAGACGTGAGCAATGGCAGAGACGAAAGAGACGAGGAGGGAAAAAAATAAAAAGCAATGGTAACACCTTAGAGACCTTACTCTCTAAACATTTGTTTTTCTTTCAGATCTTAGGCCACACTGAGTGTCTGTAAGTCTTAAAGGGTGAAATCAGTGCAAACAAGCTGCAATTCCTGTGATAGTTTTCCATAGCAGGGTTTTTTGAGACTTTGGAAGTAATTAACTGGAATATATTGTACTGTATCACAATGGTCACTCTGTAATATTGCCTTTCCTTTTAGTTGGTAATTTCCACCTTTGTTGCCTGTTTTAATGTATATTTTTATTTTATAAGGGGTTGTGTTTATTCGTTTTTTGGTTTGTCATTAGTGTATATTACACAGTCAATGACAGAATGTACCGTAATGAAGATGTGGCCTGATTTGATTCATTTTTTTTCTTTGACAATGATCTCTGTAGCTTTGATGCTTTGATTGTGAAAAAAAGGCCCCTTGTACTGCCAGTCTAGCTGCACTTGAAACACACTGTACAGATGAGCTTTCTGAAACTGTTTCTGGACATAAAAAAAAAGCATGTTTTAATCATATTTTTCAACTTCATATGTTGAATGTTGTGCCTGTGCTTTCTACGTTCTTGTCACGAGATGGCAGCAGATCCTCTAGAAATGAGGTCGATTCTGAACTCAAAGTCTTTGTCGAAGAAATAGAGTTAGAAAGGAGTGACATATTTATAAAGGCACTACATTTTATGCTCTAAATGTTTTCTTTTTTTACAAATTCTTATGCTTTCATCAATGTTCAGCTTTTTTTATTGCTAAAATCTACAGATGTCATTACTCTCAAGCTTCATAATCACTCATTAATATTGCTGAATCTGTATGACAGCATGATTAAGCAGTTATTGTAAATGTTATCTCTTTTCCACCTATGGCACAAATATTACTTCAGTGGTAAAGATATATTTTCCTTTACAATGAATTTGTCTGCTCAGTTATCTTAAGAAGTGTTTTTATCATGGTCTTTAACCATTAGGCTTCCTGTTTTTGTTCAGAAGTTGATCCGATGTCTGTCCTGCCTCCTGATAGTCACTCATTTTCTGTCACTCTTACACGCTTTCATAAATTAGTTTTTTTCCGGTGAAGACAGGTTGTCAGGGAGACAATAGGGAGCAGGAAAAGCCCGGGCCCAGAAGACCTTTCCCCTTTCACACCCTTCCCCAGCAGAGTCGTCATCACTGCAGATAACAGCGCAGGGGGGGATCCAGTGGGTCTCTGCTGCAGGGAGAATTTGTTATTCCATCATCCCTGAAGAATGACATGTCCCTATTGTTTTCATTCTTTCACTTTTCCACTGCCGTGACTCCTTTCCGTGCCTGCTTGGAACAGGATATGGTGGAAATTTTTTGTTTTGTGTGTTATTTTCTGCGTTTTCTCCTCACATGGTTAACTTTGCTCACCTACTAGATGGATTTTTCCTGGTGTCTTTCCTATCATGTGCAGACTGTGGTGGAAAATAACTAAACACATTCACTCAAAGACTACTTTTGAGATAATTGTACTTTCTTTTTATTTACATTTGATGCTACTTTATACTTCTGCTCCACTTAATTTCAGAGGATATAATTGTACTTTTTGCTCCACTACAATTATAATTATTATGCAGATTAAGATTTTAGACATAAAACAAATGATTAAATTATTAAAATACCTGATACCAATCCAGCCTCGCTGGATTAACCTGCCCTGTTTGTTTTCGGGGCTCTATACTCTGTACTTTTCCTTAAGTAACTATTTTGAATGCAGGACTTTAACATGAAGTGGAGTATTTTTACTCTGTGGTATTACTGCTTTTACTTAAGGAAATGATACAAGTACTTGTTCCACCTCTGTGCAGACTAAGCAGTAAAATTAGTGTCAGTCTGCTCACCATTTGGTTATACTATATAGATTTTTATTATTATTTTTCTTATTATTATTAATCACAAATATGTTGCAGCTTTGTCCCATGGTAAGTGCTTGTCTTGTCTAGTAACTCATAGCACACAAATTTGAGGCTTAAGGCTTAACTACAGTAATGCTTATGAAATCCTCCCATCAAAACAATCTGTTTTTCCATCCACTTTTTGAGAAATTCAGCAGCAGTGCAGCTGGAGGCTGTAACTGTGACAGAGGTCAACGAGGGAGGAGAGGAGAGGGAGGTGAGGTGAGGGCTGGGCCAGGATGGACTGGAAGTGTGCCTCCTGCAGCATTTATAAACATGGCCCCTTTACACACCTAAGGGTCATTGTTTACATCCATCCATACATGCCATTTCTGCCTGTATGCCTGACTGTTTGGCAGAGCTGTGGACGATCATCTAACCGCGGGTTCTTCTACCATTTCTGCTTGATCCGGCATCGAAGCTTCAGCACCTGTTCTGCACAGAAGAACACATCAGAGGGGAAACCTTGCGGATTTTGGCAGCCAAAATAATTCCTGTTTAGATCTTCCAAACCAGCTGCCACCATTTCACCCCCGACAGTCATGTACAGCTCTAGCTACTCCCGGGCCAAGTTTGGCCTGGAGGGAAGGGAGCCCCTGCACAGGCCCAAAGGGAAGAGCTGCGGCTACTACATGAGGATCATCTTCTTCTTTTCCTCTCTGATCCAGTCCCTCATCATCGTCAGCCTGGTGCTCTTCCTTATCTATGGACAGCCCGAGAAGTCTGCGGAGGAGAAGAGAGTGAAGGTCAGTGATTTGTTCCTACTCAGAAAACCTGTAAACATTAAAGACCTCCTCCGGATATGTTTTAAAGACAAATAAAAATACTCAGATTTAAATAATTTGTGTCTGATATAGGTTCTCCACAAAAAAAGTTTGATTACCCAGTCCAAAATTCTTAAAATATCATATATGTCAGAGTGAAGTAACAATAAGCAAAACGCTTTTTTTTGGTGGACTTTAAGAGACTTTCTGCAGCAGCTTCTGATCAAACTCTTCAGTGTTGCAGAATCAACCATCACTAGTCTGTTGTTTCTGACACAATATTCTAACACTGGGAATTTTTATTGGCATTGTACTTTTTCATTTCACAGTGTCATGATAACGTATTCAGAGCTGTGAAATACAGCGAATCTGATGATGCTGAATGATTTGTTGTTATGAAGGAGCTGGAGCTGAACTTCAACAGGCTGGGCGAGAACAACATACAGCTGAGGACGGAGAAAAAGGAGCTGGAAGCTCAGCTGGGAGCTCGCACAGCTGAGAAAGCTGCTCTGGAGAAAGAGATGGAAAAGTTGAAGACTGATGCCAACAACACAGAGCATGAATTAAAAGGCAAATTAGTAAGTACATGACTTGATTTATGTGGTATATTGGTTGAATGTGTGCATCTATTGAAAGATATCCTTAACAAAAGTTAATACCAGAAGGTTATTTTGTGAAGCTGTTAAGTAGTTTTTTATTGCCTCTTTACAACAATCAAGGACTTTACAATGTGTTTATGTTGAAAGTTGTACAATATGAATATTTCCTCAGTCTTTGTTGTAGTTTTTCTACCATGATAATTACATATACAAATCATTAATAATGTTTTTTTTCCTTCACAGGCTAACTGTGAGAGGCAGATTGCAACAACACGTAGCAATGTGATGCGGTGTCCCACCACTCCAATAATGTCTCCTGCCACAGTCACTATTGCCAGTATGTACTCCAATCCCATACCAAGTCTAATGCTAAAATATTGTTTAAACATTGTGAAGTTATTCTTCCGATAACCATTCTCTCCAAATGTTGCACCTGGCTATAATTAACACATGTGTTTGTGGTTAAGAGTGCTGCAAAATAAATCACTGTTTTTCTCTTCAGGTGAAATGAAGACCTTGCAAAGCCTCAACGCCCAGCAGAAAGCTATGATAAACCTCATTAAGGTAAATTTCACCCAGATGGTTCAGTCTCTAAGCCACGAGAGAGACAGCGCCCTCAAAGACAGAGACACATTTCACCAGAATGCCAACACCTTACAAAAGGAGAACACCATGCTGAGGGAGCAGCTCACCACCTACACCAGGTACCGTGTGTTTGTATTGTCTGCTTTGTGTGAGTAACTGACTGTGAAACATTATAGGAATAAACACATTAAAGGTTTCATTTTTTTTTAAACTAGGAAATGCAAAGAGGACTTTGCTCATTCTTTGGACGGGATCCAAATGGTGACCAAGGATTTCCTGAACAAGATCAATAACCTGTTTCCCCACCAGATGACCTTTCACCTCACCTGTGAGCGCCAGCAGGAGCAAATGGAGAAGATAAGAAACAGCTGCAGTAACCTGTCCAGAGACGTGGAGAATAAGTTCCAGATGTACTTAGACAACGTGGGCAACAAGGTGTGTGTGCATGCAGCGTATTTTGTGATTTTAGTAGGTGTGCGACGCTTTGAAATATATGGAATAGGAAATAGAATCGACCAAATCTGTTCTCACTCCTGTCTGGCCAACCCTGCTTTTAAATTCTGCTTAAGTTTGATGGAATATTCCAAGAACAATTTGAATGGGAAACTGGTTACTCAAGGGAGGAAGTCTATCCTCTGCATCATTCATGATGAATCTGGCTAAAGAGACAGATGTCCTCTGAGGGATGAACTCAGGGTCAAAACAGAAGTGAAGCGTGTGGCTCTGCTGACACAGCACCCATCCGCAGGACAATAAAAAGACATATTGTCAGCAAATCCGTTTTTTTTTTTTTACTCTGAAAAGCAATATTTGGATACAACTCTGAGTAAGGGGTCAAAAATTGTTTGTTTTTGTGCTGGAATGTATCTTCATTCGGCCATTAATACTTTTTATTTTACATGCGGGCAAAATTTCAAACAGAAATTTTATTCAATGTTGATTTTTATATTGATAAGTATATAGCATGGAGCCGCGCCACGTACCAGAACCTAAGCACGTTTGCAATGCTTGCCTCTAGATGGGCTTTATACAGACAGACAACAAAAAATACATACAAAACACGAAACAATAAAATTACCATAAAACACAATGACGAGCACCAGATCATACATGACTGATCCCTCTTTAAAAGTATTTTCAGCTGAGTTTAAAATTCCCCCATTCATGATTCATTTTGAGTTCTGTAGGTAAATTTCCACATATTGATCCCCCAAAAAGAAAACAGATGTATTTCCAAAGGAATAATTACAAAAACTTTACAGACCCCCATAAACTGAGCTTACTGAGCCAGAGACCCTGAGAGGTGCCACTACATCACTGAGCACCTGAGCATGGTGAATTTTATTTTTTGAGTTTAATATTAGCAAATTTAATGAAACGATCAAAACAGAAAAGAATACAGCCGCATCTTATTGGCTCCCTGCTAAAGATTTATATATCATCAATTATAGATATTCTTCTTCTAGCTTCTTGGGACCACGAAGTTAGACAATAACATAAATGTAAAAAAAGATCACGGAATGCATTAAACTAATAAGTCTAAATATACTGTATTTGCTCACCATTTTAACATTCAGATTCGTCAAACTAATCATTTGTGTCACAGGCCCACCACAGTTTATTTAGAGCAACATGGACGTATAGTTTCTGTCCCTCAGGGAGACTTTCAGTATAGAGTTCATTCTTACTTCAGCTGTGCGGCTTTTACTGCAGCGTGACGTCGAGGAAAATGAACATTAACAAACACTCACATTGTCAACATTCAGATAGAAATAGACACACAATAAACAAAAACAGGTACAATTATGTAAAGGCTCCATCTGGAAAGATATTGGGTACTGTGACACATTCTTCAACCACAGCACATTATCTCTGCGGGACTCTCTGCCAACATGTCTGCTTCTTTCTGCTGAAATTTTTAGAAAATCAGAAATTTAAAAAGGAACATCATGACATCAGATGAAATCACATTTATTTAAAAGAAAATGATTTTCTTCTTCCAGGTGGCCGAGATCCAAGGCCTATCAAGTCGCCTGATGGTGCAAAACTCACACTTCGCCTCCGACCTGAAGCAGTGTCAAATCAATCACAGTGAGACGATTGCCGATGCCGGCAGTCAGCTACAGCTCAAGCAAAAGACTCATGATGAGCAGGTAAAGTATATTTGTACACAGACATTTTAGAGAGTGAGAAGCTGATTTCCTCAGCATCTGGTTTTAAAACTATGACTGGTATCTTTTACACTGTTCCCTTT
Source organism: Scomberomorus guttatus (assembly GCA_038419695.1). Lineage (NCBI taxonomy): Eukaryota > Metazoa > Chordata > Actinopteri > Scombriformes > Scombridae > Scomberomorus > Scomberomorus guttatus. Next base: position 23,176,375 of record CM076454.1, on the reverse strand, counting down.
AAAATAAGACATGTATATTTTGTTCAGTTGGAGAAAATACTGATGGAGCAGAATCGACTGAGAGATCAGAAGAAACTTCTGGAAGACAGTTTGGCCCTGAAAGAGAGAGAGCTGCAGACCCTGAAGGAAATGGCCTCTGCTCAGCCCAACTGTAAGGTAAAATACCTACAGAAGACCTGTCATTTGTTCTGTGCATACATATGAAAGGAAATCAAGGAAGGCAGCGCCCACAAATGGTTAAACCTTCATCGACTGGAGACAGATAATCATTTCTCAAGTCTGCTGGGGTTTCAGCATCTTGCTTTGTACACCTATTTCTTTACTCTCTTTAGTCAGTCAAGGGATTCAAACCAGCAAGTTACAAGGTTAAAAATTATAAAATCCTATTCAGAAATATCTTGTTTTTGGTTTTCTGGGCATATTCACAAGAGTACTGTCCACAATTCCGCCCTTAAATGAAATTTAATCCTCTGATTACATGAACATCGGTGCTGAGGTAAGGTGTCACGTGTGGACTCAGCAGAAAAGAGGAATCTGCGGGCAGCAGCAGCAGGAAGGATGGGCAGGGAAGATAACAAAGGGAAACAATTTTTGGGCACTCCGAAGTTCACAAAATGTCCCATTTTGTTAAACTCCAAGGTTATTACTGGCAGTGTAGCTGTCAGAAGAAGCTGTGCAAATGTGTGTCTGTGCGACTTGTTAATTAATATTATGTGTTTTGCAGTTTGGTCTCCCTGGCTTTCAGGCGGCCCCGCAGCCGAACAGACAAACTGTGGCCAACGGGCTTCCTTTTGGAGCACCTGTCCTCCGAAAAACTCCAACGGTAAACTTTATATTAGAATAAATACCTACTGTATCAGATTACTGTTTTTACAATGTGTAATTTCAGTGATTGCCAGATTTTGTTTTAATTGTTGACTGTACAGATCAGGAGATTAAAATTTTAAAAAGTTTATGAGTGGGAAAAAAACAAACTTCCATCTTTTAATATATGTTTTCGTTATGAAACAGTGATGAAAAAAAGTCTATCCTCTGTATCTTCTTCAGATTTTTCATTCTGTAAACTGTATCAACATAAATTCCAGTATTCAGTTTTTCATCACCGATATTTAATCATAATTATCAATGTCTTCTCTTCCAGGTGAGATGAAATGAACCGACAGTTTAACCATTCAAGGCACCAGCAGTGTGCGACAGTGATCAACGTTCTGCCTTTAAAGAATTTAAGGACATGTATATAGTTCTGGACACACTTCACACTTCACCAAACACAACCTGTAAATATTCTGACTCTACGTTAATGACATATCTTCTGTTGTTGCTCTGTGAATGCCTCATGTAGGTCTACTTGGAAAAAAAAAAAGTTAAACATTTGCTGTGAAAATTTGAATGTAAAAATGTTAATGACACTGGTGTAAATACGATCTCTTGTGAATTACTTACTGTCTTTTGTGTGGTTAGGAAAACAGATACTGGGAAGTCTTTATCACAGAATTAAACTTATAACTAAATAAATAATAAATAACTAAAAAACTGAGCACATCTTAACTGTATTGTCTCCTTTCCTCTTCCAGAGAGCATTAAAAACACACCAGAGAATCAGACAGACTTCAGGCAGTAGCTGCATACTCGTCTGCTATAAACAGAATACTCTTAAAATAGCTACATTTATGTTTCCTAGTGATTCACACTATTCTTAGTTTTAATATCTACTGAAAGCCGGATGACAATACACACTTCCAGCAAGTCATAAACACATCATCACATCTGTACAGACAGTCACTAGAAGTCCAAAATACTGTACGTCAGAAATAAGAAGTAAGAGATGTGATAAGAATTAGACTGAAAGCTGCAGTTTTTATGACTAATTCATTCAGACTGTAAGTCTATTCATTGCCCTTTTTATGATGCATTTAACACATACAGTAGCTGTTATATGAACTGCTCTCAAGCTTTACTACTTCCTTTTCCTTTCATATGCACAAGGTCATGAGCACATACAGTGCCGTAGCTGCAAACAGTGGGCACAGTGCTTTCTTGGAATATTTGCTTAATATCCATAAAAATAACACGCGGTTTGTGATAATTATGCATTCAGTATGATGCAAGAGAAGACTGACATAAAAATGTAAGATAAAATAAAACATAAATTTATGTTTATGGTTGATAGATAACTTGTCACGTTCCAATTGTCAGTTCATGTTGTCTGAAATGCTTTTAGCGACTAATTGAAAGACTGCAGATTACTATTTCTTATGTAAATATTGTACCTTTTAAAGCAATATTATCAGTGTAGCTGTAACTGACATTACATTCAGTAAAAGTGTCTCATGATAATGTCTATTAGGAGACCTTAGAGTAGAAAAATATCTGATTACTGTTTTATAATTTACTGTAGTTCAAATTTTCTGTAATGGGCTTTTTGATATAAAACACTTTTTTCATATAAACATAACATATAAATAACCATCCAACTGAAATGAGTTGTAATAGATTTGTGTGTTTATTATTTTTTCTATTGTCATTGTTGCTTAAATTTATAACTTTTTATTCACAAGTCAAAACATTAAAACTAAATGCAAAATTTCAGCATTTTCCATTTTTAATTCTTGAAAATTACTTCTAGTACAATCAGTGGAATAATGTGTCAGTTCTTTTATTTTCTCATAGTGTCTCTGATTTTATACAATACTTCATTTTGACCCCTAATTTTACAATGTTTAAATCTGAATGTTTTTATGTGGACATTCAGATTATTATCAGATGAAATGTATTTATTACATTGTGACAAAGCCACCGGCTTGGTGAATCATAATTAATGTTAATTATACATTTGAAAAACAGACGTTTTCATGAAGACTGCAGCCATAATTTGCAAAATTTACATTTCAACAACTTTTCTTTCTCGATAGGATGTGAATCCTTTTCTTACTCATATTAAAGCTTATAATTCCTGAGAACTCCTGAGTTTGGTCATAAATGGATGAATCGGATATGGAAAAATTCCACTCTGATCTGGACAGGACAAACATTTCAGAGTCTTTCCATACGGTATAGGAAAACAAGACAAACTCCCAGGCTCACTGATGGATGTGAGTGTTACAGGTGAGCGAGTCTGCCTCCTGTCCTCAGGAAATCCTTTGGATTGTGTTAATGGCAAGCAAAATAGTTGTCAACCCCCAAAGCCCTTGACTCAACTTTTTTACAGAAAGGACGAGGAAGAAGGCGAGGAGTATCCTGGCAGTTAGCTCCCATCCTCTCTTCAACCAGTTTGAGCCTTTGAGCTCCGGGAGGCGCTATAGAGTCCCTCTGACAACTAAAAATGTATTTAAGAAGTCCTTCATCCCAAGTGCCATAAATATTCTTAACTCTACAAAGTGACTGATGAGATTTGATATGAACTGTTTTTAATGTGTAATGTGACCTTGTCTATGTGTTTGTTTTACTAACTGCTTGTCTGTCTCTGTGTTGTTGTTTCTTGTGTTTGGTGAGACAAAGATTATTTTCCACCCTGGTGAACAATGAAAATCTATTATATTCATTTTACATTAAGTGTTTTCAATCTCATGCATAGCCCTGCTCTCTCGCTCTCGCTCTCTCTCTCTCACACACACACACACACACACACACACACACACACACACACACACACACACACACACACACACACACACACACACACACACACACACACACACACACACACACACACACACACATCAAATCATGGTCACTTTTGGGGACATTACATGGACTTACATTCATTTCCTGGAGGCTTACCCTAACCCCAACCATAACCACTGACCCAAAAATCTGCTTTTTCCCAATTGGGGACACAGCTTTTGTCCCCAATTGGACAAACCGTCCCCAATTAACTGGTTTTAAGTCTGAAATGTGTCCCCAAATGTAGCCTATGACAGATAACACGCACGCACACACACACACACACGCACACGCACACGCACGCACACGCACACGCACACACACACACACACGCACTTTATAATGAGTACAGGGTGGAACTGGCTGCACTGGACCCGGTTACATCAACACTGCATCGTCAGGACATCCAATAATCCAAACCAAAGGAAACGTGTGCTCATTAGTCAGCTATGAATCAAATTGTAAAACAAACTTTGGTTGAGTCATGGTTCAAAATGAAGAGGATGGGATGAGTAATGAACATCATTATTTTTATGGCTGTATTACAGACAGTAGAGAGACGACAGAAGATAAGATGCAACAAAGGTTCCCAGCCGGTCTGAAGCTACAGGGGCCCCCTTATATTTGATATTCTTAAAGTTTTGTTCATTTCATTTATTCACTCAATCTACAAATTGAGGATTATCATGATCAAACTATTAATATTGTATGACTTATTTTAAATTGAGGCATAAAACATTTCTCTTTGCCACTGCATGTTATTACATTAAATTTGGTCCTATTTATTCACATTAGCACTGCGCTGCACATCTTTATTCTTAAGTGTTTTATTCCATTTTAGTTTATTTTTATCTTCTGATTTACTTCATTCTTTTAAATTACATTTATATATGTCTTTTTATATTGCTTTGTGTTTCTTTTAGATCTTGTCTTAATGCCTTTTTACATGTTATATACAGTCAAGCACTTTGAACTGCTTTGTTGTTGAACGCTGCTAAACAGAGGTTGCCTTACTTTCTTATTTACTGACACATTTTGTAGGGCGATGTTTCCATGTAATTGTTTCTTAAATAAAGAGTCCAATAATTATCTGTATAGTGCTCCGACCCCAACTATGTTATCCTCAACCCTCAATACTATATGGTGCAGATGAGAATATATCCGCAACACCAAGTATTAAAAACTGTCAAATATTGAAAGCTGGCATTGCAGGACGATTTATTATCTTGTTTACAAATAGTTCCTGATTTCAATTTAAAAAAAAAAAACAATTCTAGACTATTTTATGTCAGCAAAGTTCCTGTATGGCTGCAAACAGTTGTTTTGGTATTGTATATATATATAACTCAGGTACTGTGTTAGAAATTAGTATCCAACACACATAGTCGCTACTTCAAAGATGAACCAGGCGCCAAAATATACTGCCACTGATTTGTATGACAGCAAGTCCCACTTTTAGCTTAAACTCCCCCTCTGCTGTAATTAATCAAGGAGAACATGAAAGAGGACTAAAAGGCTGACAGAGCAGTACGGAAAGAGGAAAGGTCAGGTAGCAGAAACAGCGAGAAGAGAGAGACAAAAAGACGGACAGGCGGGCAGTTATGTTGGTGTACAGCAGGGCAAATGTCGTCAGAGACTGGGAGAGAAGAAACCGACTGGGGAAGAAGGGTGAGGAGTTCAACAAGGAAACATAAATATTTGATCAAGGCCAGACTGACAGGGGAACAAAGGCCACAGGGAGCATCGCCTCCAAAAATGTCCCTTTCCCACAGAGCAGAGAGGGGCAGCTGGGTCAGTCTGACTTTCTTTACATACTGTATGTCTATTTGTGCTTTATGCTGGGAGGTGGGCTAAAGATGCAGTTTACAAAGAAAATACATCAGAAAACAAAGCCTTCACAACTTGTACTTAATTTAATGACAGCTACGGTCAATTCAATCTTAGTAAGAACGAGTAAGCTTTTGTGTAATATAAAAACACATTTATACATTTCATTTGATGAGGGTATTATCACAGGTGAAGTACAGGGTTTGGCAAGTTAAGAAATTCTTGCAAGTGCATTGGGCATTTGTATGGCAGCATATGATGTGAAAGTGTATTGTTATGTGGAAAAGTGCAAAAAACAAAAAAAGACTTACAGTAACAAGCCAATGCATGGTAATGACTAAAATCTATAGTACACAAGACAAACAATCGTCTGCCTTATATCTGTTTGATTCACAAGAAAAAAAATCTGTCAACATGTTAAAGAAGAATTCACGTTAAAGAAACAGTTCAACATTTTGGGAAATATGATTATTAATTATCTTGCTGAGAGTTAGATGAAAAGATCGATACCACTCTCATGTCTGAGCATCCAATAAAAAAAAATACAGCCAGCAGTCGGTTAGCTTACCTTAGCATAAAGACCGGGCGGAGGGAGAAACAACTAGCCTGGTGTCCTGAGGTAACAAAATCTGACAAGTTGAGGTTTTACGGGGCGTTACGTGCCAGGCTAGGCCAGTGACTTCCTGAAGTCTGAGGTGGTTGCCTGGCAACTTCACGATGAAGAAAATACTCCAATTTCATATTGAACGGAAATTCCAGTGGTATCGTTCTTCTCATCTTATGACCTCAAATGTCAAATTATTCCTTTAATTTAGTTGATTTTTTAAGTAAGCTGCAATGTAAGTAGCAGCAAATAGTCACTACCTGTGTCTACTGCATCAAAGTCAGATAAATGCAAAAATTCAAATTCAGTTTCTCATCACGATCATGCAATGGGGGCATCTGGGGGTGGCCAAGGGGTGTAAGAGACTAACCATGTAATTGTACCATCCACGGTTCAAGACCATCCAGGGACGTTTGTTGCATCCCTCATCGCTCTCCTCTTATTTATTATTATTTCTCCACTGTGTCAACATACCCATAAATACTTTACCTAAAAATAATACCAGAGATTTCACTAAGAGAACAACCTGGAGAATTACACACACACACACACACACACACAAACAAAAAGGAGTACAGCTGAAATGATACCTGCTCCCAAGAACAAATTCTTCATTGTTCTGCTGTACAAATAAACATCCAAACTTTGAATCCGTGACCTTGCTGATGTCTGGCAGCTGGCTTTATTTTGCAGCACAAAATTTACCTTGGCTATTAAGTTGCGACCCAAGAGCCTAATATTCACCTATCAAAGGCCTTCAAAATCTATTTTTAATTATGACTCAAGACTTGCCAAACAATTATCCAGCATAAATGAGGCCTCTGAGGCACCTGTCATCACGCTCAACTATTTTCAGTGTATTAACAAAAAACAAACATTTCTGTGTCTTGGGAGCTGAGTGATTCTGCAGCCAAGAACATCAATTTCATTCTTCTTACTCTTGCTGTGCCTCGAAGCCTGGCATAATGCCGAAGCTGTGCCCCTTTTGTCCCATTTTCTCTACTGATACTCTGGGACCATACAAGAATGCAGCCTTCCTCTCTAAGCACGCTATTATTACATTTACTTCATGTTTTTGCTGCTACTCATCTGACTATTTGCCAATGCAGAAGTCTTTGAAGATGATATCCAGGATCTCTTCTGCTCCGACCCGTCCAGTGATCCGGCCCAGGCTGGTGAGGGCCAACCGGACACCCTCGGCTGCCAGAGCGAGGTCGGTGTCGCGGTATCGCTGGTACTGAGCCAGGGCCGCAACACACTGCTGCAGGTGGGCCCTGTGGCGAGCCTGGGTCAGGGTGGGGGCCCCAGACAGAGGGTCGCCACACCTAGAGAGGAAATCAGAGTACATATTGAACCAGGGAAATAAAACACTTATTATTTTGTGGTTTTTTTTATACTAAAATCTACAAAAACAAAGCAAACACATTAAAAAAACCTGATTTAAACAATCAATTTGCAGCACAAACATTCTGTTTTTTATTTCTGACTTTGGCAAGTCAAATTTATTCATAGAGCACATTTAAAAACATTGACCAAACTTGCCAAGAGTAAAATGAGAAGACTGATACCGGTATCATATCTGTCCATTTACACTGAAACTAGAGACAGCAGCTGGTTAGCTGGAAGCAGAGGGAAACAGCTAACCTGGCTCGGCCCAAAGGTAAAAAAGCTGCCTACCAACATCTCTGAACCTCACTAATTTACACTTTACATGTCAGTTTAATCTGTACAAAAACCGAAGTGTATTCCTTTAAGATTTATCCATGCTGATATTGTTTCTTATAAAATCATCACAGATCCCAAAGAAGAAACAAAGAAATGAATCTTTCTCATACATCATCACCCTGGCGCAACAAAACGTACAAAATGTAATAAATTATAGGAACTCACAGAGTCTTGACACTGTTGTGTAGCGCTGTGAGGAAGTCATGCAGTCCTTCATTAGTGTGGCAGGAGACCAGACACACAGGAGGGAGTCCAGAGATCCATCTCAGCTCCTTGTCCAACGTTTGCCTCTGTTCCTCAGGCAGCAGGTCCGTCTTATTCAGCACCAGGAGACACCTGTCCACAGGAAATGCTGTGACAGGTGGAGAAGGGGAATTTTTAAATGAGAAATGTAAAAATGATAATGATAAAAATCCTCTTACTGTCCCGAAGCGCAGAATCCCTCAAAATTAAGTTGAAAGTCTCACTAGTAGTCCAGCAGAAGAAGAAGCAGGTAAGGTCTAGCTACAATACCTGTCTCAGGCTGCTCCTGGGAGGGCAGGACACTCCTCAGGTGTTCCTGAAGGAAGGCTGCAGCTTGCTGGGTATCAGGGGGGAGGTGAGCACAGTCCACAACCACCAGAGTCAGATCTGCCTGCTCCACCCTGGAGAAAACAAATTAATTATTCAGCTTTTTTTTTTATTTTAATGCAGAATATTTTTTTAATCTTAATCTCTACACTGTAGGTCAAATGGCTCCAACCTAGAACTGAGAGAAGCATTAATATCATATCAATATATATATAGTCTGAAATCCTATTCAATCTTCATGTTGCCTGTTCTTGCGTCTCTGAACTGATCAGACTGTTGTGTGTAAAATAACAAATACCTTTTAGCCATAATATACAAATTATTGATGTTTTTTTCCCCAGAGATTCATTCTTCATATTGATTAAGGCAAAATGATTTCAAAGGTGGCTGTAAAAGAATCCATTGAGATTTTCTGGTCATTTAAAAAAGATGAATTAATCTAAATGTTATTCACTTTAAATACTGAGGTTGCTGTTGCCCCCAGCACCGACCCACTGCTGTACTTCGGGTCTCACTGTGAGGTAGCAGCAGCAGCAGCGGATGCTTGTACTTACCATGTCCTTCCTGTAGTGACCCAGGTCACGAGCCTCTGACCTGCTCCCTGCACAGAAAGTTCCCTATATAACACAAACTGCCCACCCTTCCTATAGAGCCACCAGGTCACCCAAATAACTTACACAATCCATAAAGGATGAAATTAGAGTGTTTGCAGTCAGGTTTTCTTTTGGATTTTCATTTGTCTTTCATCTGTTTTTACTAGTTACCAAACAAATCTTAAGACATTCATGTTTTTGTTGTTTTTCAAATGAAAAAGAACATGTCAAACAGTATGTATTCCCAGGGAAAAGGTGGGGAGTGTCCCGCTACATCTTCTACTGCTTAACAAATGTTGCTGGTATTGTTTGCAATGTAGTGATTTAATGCCTAATTACTGTGTCAGACGTTATCCCCCCCTGCCAAGAATTCAAGTACTGGGGAAACACTTGACATTTGTCTTTTTCTGGCATGTAAACTGGTACACTTTATAACGAATATTTGCTGAAGTCTTTAAGTTCTGTACTATACTTGAGCTTTTCAGGCAACTGTGAACAAGACAACGGCCACGCTAGGAGCTCTGTGAGGCTGTACTTAGGCAGCCTCACAGGCAGCCTGGTGCTTTGAGTTAAATGCTAATGTCTGCATACTAACATGGTCTCAATTATGATGTTAACAGGCTGATGTTTAGCAGCTATAATATTTACCCTGTTTCTTACTTACTTAAGTGAGTTAGCATGCTAACAATTGCATTGAACACAATCATGTCATGGGTACATGCATGTGTATAAAAGTTGATTGAATAGTGTGTTAGTGTCCATTGTTCTGTCTGTTTGCCTGTTTATATATGATAAAGCAGTGATGAGGTCCCCAACAAGTATTACTATTCTTCCTTGGTGTAAACAGTGGAAGCAGCTGTCAGCGAATGGGCAGGTTAATTCTCTACATCACACCACTTTAGGTAAATACTCTAAGTATAGGAAAGGAAAAGGTGGCTCTTCATTACGTAACCTCCTCAGGGTGTTTGTTCCATGTATTTATAAATATGCAATAGTTATAAATACAAAAGTCAGCAATAATATAAACTCAGGAGGTTACACAGACATTACATTATATTACATATGTACAAAGGAAAGAAATGACTAATTTCTTCCTTTCTTTGTTCTCGAGGACAGCATCCATCTCAGGGCTAATTTGTCCATCTCACATTAGGAACACATGAGCAGCACATGAGCAGCACATGAGCAGCACTGGGAATGTGCTACTACCTTTCCCGAGCCCGGCGGACCCCCTCTCTCTCCACCAGGTCCGGGCTGTCTCTGAGGCCGGCTGTGTCACTCAAGAGGATAGGGAAGCCACCGATGTCCAGTGCCGTCTCCACTACATCCCTGGTCGTTCCAGCAATGGGAGACACAATGGCTGCAGGTCTCTGGCCTGGATTTAAAAAGGTTAAAGGTTAAAGGGTGAGGCTGGTGATAATTTATATTTTTCTTGTTGTCAAAAAATCCCATGAAAAGACTGAAACTAACAGTGCGTTTGTCCGTCTCTCAATACTTTCCAGCTTACCCAACCTGTCTGTGGCTCTCAGCACCAATCCCATATGTTCCTTCTCAAGAAGTAAATCTTCAAAAATGGGTCAAAAATATATACTTTCATTTCTAAAAAAAGAATATATAATTCCCTAAATAGGTTTTGGTTTTTACATGGATTTGGTGAAAAAAAGAAAAAACATTTTTTTTAAAGAATTTCCTACATCAAATAACTCTTTATTCTTTATTTATTCAAGTCAGTTATTACTTGTCAGTGCAGACTGGGTGAGCTCACGTCATGGGGAAGACTAATCAGAAGAGGAAATGATAACAGGATATTATCTGAAGGTTGATAAATACTCCTGTTATTCTGATAGGAAGCTGTGAGGAGCTCCTGCCAAGCCTCCATTCTGAGTAGTTTATATAAAATGATTCTAAATGGTTTCAGGATACAATATTTCAAACAAATATAACATGACAGCATAAACAACAAGGGTTTTAGGTTGACACCAACCATGAGAGGAGCTGTCTAAGAGTGAGAAAATTCAGATGCTACAACTACAAATATAGTGTTTACTTTTATATTTACTATATATACATATTTCATTATTAACTGTCATTGCTACACTATCAATTAAAAATTATTGCAGCCTGACCAGATTTAAAAGACTAACATTACATTCCTGTGCTATGAAAGTAATATATAAGATAAGATAAGATAAGATAATATGCATCACTCTGATCTTTTAGATGAAAAGGTTAGCTACTGTAACATTTAAGCAAATAAAATAACTTGCGCTTGTTTGACAAAATAATTAAGGTCCGCAAACTCATTTAGCTGATGACAACTGCAAGATGTGGTTGAAAGCTCCAGAAAAAAGGCTAATAAGTTGACCTTAAGTTAACTTTATTTTGTCAACCTACTATTTCCAAGGTCAAACATTTCACGCTCAACTTTCGTGAAGTTTACCTTTGATTTTTTTAAAAATCAAATCAAAATGAAAACTCAGCTTTTTTTTTTTTTTTTTTTTTTTTTTTTTTTTACAAACCAAACCCTGGATGTTGGAGCTGCGGGTCGAAGTGGTCAACACTAATCCCCATGACAACTTTCACATTTCAAAGTCAGACCGCCGCTTATTCTAGATTTGTTTCCTCCACAAAATCCTGTCTTGGCAAGGAAACACTGATTTCTTTCCTCACTTTCTGTGCACAGAGCACAGTGTTTGCATTTTAATGAATGCACATTTCAAAACATTTTTTAAATCAAGCTGCTTATTTATGACTGATTCTACCTTCTTCTCCTTTAAGTCATGACTGACAGCAGCATGATTCAACACTTAAGTCCTTAAGTCTGCATTTAGAAGATAGTATGTCACATTTTAATCTTAATCCCTTCATGGTGTGTGTGTGTGTGTGTGTGTGTGTGTGTGTGTGTGTGTGTGTGTTGGTTTTCTTGGTTCTCTTACAGAGTGTGTTAAGGAGGCTACTTTTCCCTGCATTAGTGGCTCCTGCGATGACCACCTGGACTCCGCTGCGTAGCCGCTCGCCCCTCCTCTCATCCTTCAGGTGTTGCTTCATCTCGGTTTGCAGATCATACAACGATCCGTCCACTGTGGCAGTGAGAAGGAGCGAGAGAGACAGAGGAGGGAACAGGACATGACGAAGGTTTCATGTTTAACTTCACTTTCATGGCCTTGTAAAAGGAATTTTTGTCCTTTGACGGAAAAAGGCCTGTCCTCCAGTGTCTGACATCTTTTGTCTGGACGAAAAATAGGTCGTGGCCTGTCTCTTTCCGCATTTGACTGACGGGGAAAGATTCTTTTTTTTTTCCAAATATGATGTATCAACAATAAATAATTTTTCTTACAGTGAAAAATGTTCATTTCTGGAGAACCTGAATCGAGCGCATTAATTCACCCAACTTGAGATAAAACTCAGCGGCAGAAACTTCAGGTATAATATAAAAATATTTTGTTCCTGTCATTTGCTATATGTTTGCAGGTGGCAGTGGAAAGTATTTATGCCAGGTTTTCTATTTTTGGAAATGAGTCTATTATTATTTGCAGTTTGCCTCCGAGGCGTGAGCCAACATTCCAAGCCACCAAAACAAACAATAGTTCCCAGGGTTTATTGTGTCGAAACTTCACAACATCTGAGGCTTCTGAGGAGCTCTGCCAGTGCCAGACAGCAGGCGACAGACTCAGGGGGGACATCCCTCGCACACACACACACACGCTCACCTTCGCATACATTGTGAGCATGGGAAACCTGCGCGTAGAGCGAACAGTTGGGCTACAGACGGCGCTGCTGACAGTACTATTCCTGTGAGCGACATGGCAGGTTGGCTTTGAAGGCAAAACGAATGCCTCTACTGTCCCCCTGGCCTTCTCTCCACACTTCCTAAAAGGAAATAGTTTTTTGAGCAGTTTGATGTCTATGGCTTCTCCCTACACTGCAGCAAAACTCACACGATGGCCCGCTGAAGATCCAAACAGGAAAGCCAGCCTGACTCCTCTCTCCTTAGAGAGAAACAGAGCCCCTCACCTCCCTCTAAAGCCCCAGGGATGACTGTGCTGTGGCACAGAGGACAACACACACACACATACCTTGGTTTAAGATCCCATCCTCAATGAGCTCATCCTCGCTGAAGTCTATGAAGGCCTCCACATGGGCAAGACACTGTGAGGCAGCGCAAAACAGAGAGAAGAGAAGAGGATGAAATGCAGGTTGTCTTAAACCACTTAATTAACACACTGAAATCAATCTTAAAATAAGTACCCACGTGCCCATATTTACATTGAAAGCATTATTAGTCACTAAAATTCCAATGGCTTCCTCGGGAAGTCATACATCATTTCCACATTTTTGAGATTCATTCCAGGGAGAGAGAAAAGTTATTGTATTTCCACCGAATCCCCGATCAGTATCTTGATTGACACTGTGGAACATATACACAATACTATAGCTGCACAAAAACAGGAAGCATCAGATTCCCAAACTTTAATCCATTCACAATAGTGGGAAGCCAGCGGTTAAAAAAGCTGCATTGTTTGGGTGTCAAATTGGGGTGTGACACAAAGCATCATACAGATGGTATATTTCTGAATAACTGGATTCCCAGAAAGCATCGTCCAAAATAAAGGCAACTTTGAATTACTAGGAACTTTATAGTGACCTTCCTAAAAGAGCTGCAGACAAGCAGCTCAGCAAAGTTTCTCAGGGGAGAACACCTGGATTTGTTGGTCAGACTAGTATTGCCAGTAAATATTCTCCAAAACATTACACAGAAGAGGAGGGTTTGGCTCGCAGCCACTAAGTTGAAGTGTTCATCTGCGTTCAGTGACCTGCTGCTCTGAACTGCCGCTCTGAACTGCCCTAACATGGTGCGAAAAGAAAACTCTCAGAAATAAGCCAGACTATTTTCTCTCCCAGAAAAGTTCAAGCTCAACAGTTTCTGAACTTCTTTGACAGCTGGCTCAAGTTTCAGGTGGTGCAGATGAACCCTGCGTCCTCCTGGTCTGATCACTAAAATAGTACAACACACTACGAGCTTTCGACAACAGTCACTAACCCTGGTGCTCAACTACTGTACAGTGAATTTTACAGCTGAAGTGATTCTTCCTCCACTCTGATGTATCTTATCTTCAAGAGTGGATCAGCTTTCACACAACTATTTATATATACGCGGTATACAGGATACCGTTCAGATAAGAAAGACAATACTGCTGCACAGAATATATTCATGTCTTGTTTATTTGACTGTCTTGAGTGACAGACACACAACAGCTGTGCTTGGCATTACACTGTTTAATCCTTCCAAAACAATGCAAAGGCAGCTGTTCAGAAGAAACCGCATTGAATGGGTGTCACTTGAGTGATGGTGGAACAGCGCATAAGTTAATTTCCTCAGGAAAATCCAAATTAACAAGGTCACTGATTCTCAGTAGCTTTGACTCAGTTCTGATTCCCGGACGGAGCAGAATTACACAGAATACACACTTAATGCTGTGGAATCATCACGAAACTTTTCTAAAGAGAGTCAAAGTGCTGACCCGAGGAAGTGTTGGGGTCACTGACCTCATCCTTTCAGCCACCTTTCATCAGTTATCACACAATAGTAACAACAACGACGACGACATATGAACTGTCTTAACAAAACGAAAAAACGTGTCCTTCAGTAGATCAACACTAACATGAATCAGATATTATGGTCGTAAAAAACTGTGCTCTTACCTGCTGGGAAATACACTATATTTATTTATGTTTACTGAAATTAATGGATCAACATGGTTTGGTTGAACAAATTAGAAATAATGGCAGTAGTAGTGACACCATAATGTGCTTGAAATTATTATTGATAATATTGGGAATTGATAATGATTTATTAATGTACCTGCAAAAGTAAGTATCAGTACTTTAGAAAACTGGACAGGTTTCTCTCTGTGAAGTGACATTAGGATCAATTTATTCCTTTTCTTCCTTCAAATATGTTTGTTGTGTTTTGTGTTTCCAGTTCTAAATAGGATGCGAGATAAATAGCTTTATTAGATAATGATAATAGAGAGATGACAGGAAACTGTCCCCAGCCAGACTTATACCGGTTCATGGTTGGCATCTTGACCCCTAAACCACGGGAGCACCCCATAAAATGGATCATAACAATTAATATTGGGATTTTAAGTATTGAACAGACACACACAATGGACATGTACTACAGCAAAATGAAAACAGGAAGCCTCTGATTCCCATTAGTTAATCTATCAACGGTCAGCTGCAAAAGCCACTGCGAGATACAAAAGAAAAAAAAAAAAAGACAGCATTGTTTTGGCTGTGAAACTACTGAGGCCTGACCTACAGCACAGTACAGACAGGTTCTTTCCAAAACACTGTTTTCAGAGAAATGTCAGACATCATGAACATGGACAGAGTCTCTCCCAGGAGAAGGAGGAGTTCAGCTTGTTTCTGCTGTCAAGACAAAACAGAATTAAATACTACACCGGTTGTTTTTAAACAGGCATTTTCAAAGACGGTGGCTACCTGTCCACCTGTCAGTTCAAAAACCATATCGAGTAGATTATGAGTCAAGATCGGGTCCAAAGGTGGTCGAGATGAGTTAAAGACCAGAGCAAAGTCTGATTCCAAAATACAAATTTTTTGACTAGAAGTGTCTGAGAAGCAGAAATGTAACATCCAACTAGTCACAGTTTGTCCAGTAGAGACAGAATCACATAAATGTCTGTAGTGCTGGGGAAATTGCACACCAAACATCCATAAAAAATATTTTTTCTATCATATACAAAAGTAAAAAAATCATCAGAGACCAAGACAAAATGTCAGTGATCAAAACCTGATTTGAAGCCAGACTCCAGAAACAAAACTTCAGTTCCTGCCACACATATAGTACTACACCTTTACCTTTAAGCTCACAGCTCCGCTCCTAATGAAAATATCTATCTGTTTGCATGTCTACTATCTGTTTATTATGGAGGAAACCACTGTCTACACCACCAGTAACTACAGGACGACCTACCCGTTTCAGTTTGTGAGTCCAGTCCTGATAGAGGCGTCCCAGTTCTCCTGACATCTGCCGGAGAGCCTGCCTCCTCTGGGCCTCTGTCTCAGCGTGGATCAGATCCCCGAGCCCCTCCACCTTCAAGAAGCATTACAATAAATATGAACCAGTACAAAAGAAACACTTTTATGTTGCCATATCTATCTTTATAAAGCTAGATATTGCTGCCTCTGTTATAACAAACTGTGTGATTGCAGGACTCCCCTCCAAACGTGTCTTATTTACAGAGCCAGTTATATGGTTTTATAAGCATGTGATGCTGCTGTGTGTACAATGCTGCTGATTAGACTGCTTTTATGCTCTTGACAAGAAAAATTATTTCCAGGGGCCATAAAGTTTATCGTATCTCATAATGGGATAAGAAATTAGCTTTTTCTCTTAGGAAGAATTTTGCTTCCTTGTTCTGATTTTCCAAAGCATTTTGATCATTTTCAGCTGCAATTCTGTTATACTGTAAAAATTTAAATGTAGAAATGCATTTGCATTGACCACTGATACATAAACTCATTCTATAATGCTAAAATTTACTTTTAATCATGATATCATGTCATACACAGTACACAGAAAATCCTGAACAGACTTGTATTACTGTATAAAGCTGCATATTTGGCTGCTTATCAGAGAAAAAAACAGAATTTACCATCTCGGGCAGCCCACAGCTGCATTTCTGCATACATTTTTGACAACCCAATGAAAGAAACGTACAAAGGGCAAAATATGTCAAAATAAATTTCAATGCTGACATTCTATGAACTTGAAATCCCTGTTTATATCTGACCTTGTTTATTCCACGTTTGCCTTGTATAATTACTCAAAAATATGATACAAATCTGCAGAGATGTGTTTCTACATGCTCTTCTTGACCTACCTCTGTCAGGCCAAGTTTCCCCGCTTGAAAGGCCCTCCGCGTGAACTCCCCAGCTTCAGCAGGCCTCATGCCAGGCACGCTTCCTGAGAAACAAACACACAAACACACAGGCACACAGGCACACACGTAGCATACAAACATGAAAAAATGTGTGTGCCAGGTGGTGGGCAGGCATCATGCACACACACACAAACCAAAGAGGATCAAATGTCAGTTAGAGTTCACTTGGAATAAAAACAGACAATTATGCAGGTTAAAGAGGTTACATTGTTTTTACAACCGTTTTTTTAAAGCTCATCAGGAGGAGACAATAGTAAGCACGAAACCATTTGGCCAAACGAGGTCACAACCTTGTCAACCTTGTAACTGGAGCAAAATATCCTGTTTAACAAGCTGCTGACTGGTTATCATCCTCCCAACAGTGTGATTACCTTTCATTCAGTTTTAAAAATTAAGAATTATTCAAAAATGTCTCATACATGCACTGTAATGTTTTCTCATCTCTCCATTCATGACTTTTATTAACTGGTGACAAACTTTCATTAACATTTCAGATTTATACAATACTGCCCTCTAGAGGCCAATGTGAGAACTGCAGTATAAAATGTATTTGTCAGTCACAGTGGGATTGACATGCCTGCCAAGGCCCATATTATAAGTATCTTAGAAAAAGGAATACGTGTGTCAGTTTTCAGTTTTAAGTCACACTGATGGACAGTCACATGACTCGACCAGATGTTGTGTTTAGAATATTTATGCAGACTTAAAGCTTGAGGAGTCAAGGATGTGAATAGAACAGAATAGAATAGGCACAAATATAGAAAAAATGGCAAACAACATGACTGCACATCACAGTGTATGTGTGTGTTATACTGCATTATATCAAGTTGCATAACACATATTTATCATATTCATAATGACAACTGGATGTTACCTAGAGCCTGTAAGACAGCAGTAATGACAGCAGGACCGCCGTGGATGTGGAACTCTACGCTGTCCTCTCCTGTGAAACTGTGAGGAGCTGATGACACGAAAACAAGAGAAACAACAGGCTGAATATTCTTTAGTCATTTAAATATGTAGAAGGAGCAAAATCCAAGAAATACTTTCATGTTTACTGGGGTGACATAAATACTGTGATGACATAAAACACATCAGCTCCGGCTTATAGGGCTTCAACAGGCAGTGAAAGATGATTGATCTAAATACTCTTAACATGGGAGATGGAAATTAACGTCAATATTTAGCAACCATGCTGTTCTGGCATCACCTTACACCAAAGGATTCTAAATACTGCTGAAAAAATTAGTTCATTAATCGATAAATTGATTACAAGAAAATTAGAAAAAACTATTCTGATATTTATTAATTCTTTTGATCATTTATCATTTATCGTGCAAAAATGCCAAATGCCAATTCACTACTTCCAGTTGATCAGATATGAGGATTTACATGTTATTATGTTAAATTTGACTTGTGCTGTTTGGACAAAACAAACAAAATATCTGAAAATGTCAACTTGGTCTCCTAGAAATTCTAATTCTTCACTATTTTTTGACATTTTATAAAACAAACAATGAATCATAAAAATAAATAAGGACTGGTTAATTGATTATGAAAATAATATGTAGTTGCTCACTCACTCACACAGGCACTCAGTGCTGTTTTACAAGATGGTTTGTATTTTTTTACTTAGAAGACTTTTGGGGGAAATTAAATCCCTCTCTGATGGACAGTGGGCAGGAGTTTTGCATGTTTTAGCCCATTTACTATGCTATACGGTATGTTACTTTTACTTCAGTATGGCATAAAAATCCACTTGCAGAGACGTGAAAGTTGCTCGAACATCCATGTAATATCCTTAACACATGGATATGTACTGTAACACAAATTATGAGGAGAAATTATAGGAGAAAAAGTCACTTAAAACACTCAAAGGTGAAGAAATGAAATGTGTGTGTGGTCCAAGCGAGCACACCTGGGAACCAGAGGACAAGTCCGTGGTCCAGCACTTCTTTGGATCGGGGGTCTGTGATGCTCCGTAACAGGACAGTGCGTGGAGAAGGCAGGCTGCGTGTAAGCCCGGCCATGCACCTCAGGGCTGTAACTGAGGCGGGACCACTGACCCGTACCACAGCCACCCCACACCTGCCGTGGCCTGATGACAACGCAAAGATTGTCTCAGCATCCGCCAGTCCAGCTGGGACTCCATCGCAGGTGCACAAATGTCTGCTAAGCGGAGTCCCTCTGCTGGAGAAAAGAAAATGGTGAGACACACTGTAACCTCTAATTATATATTAGATTATTTAAGTCTAATATGTTGGTTACGTGTCTATATAGGCATGTGATAAGTTGCGATAAGAGCCCTGAAACTGAAAAAAGGCAGTGAAGGTTTTCAAATCAAAAATATAGCTGAGTATGTCAATAATACTGTTAGAATAAAAAATCAAATGTAATAAGAAATATAAAGTTTTATATTTGCGTTGAGAAAAAATAAATGATTAAATATGTGCCAAGACCAAAATCACAGGAAAACTATGGAGTTGAAAATTAAATGAGCTAGTAAAAGAAAAATAAGTTAATAAGTTTAATTTAATAAAATTTGTTGGTGGTAAAAAGGAAAATATAAAAAGCTTTTCTCGTTTTATAACAAACTGATTGAAGGTTTAAGGAAAAGTATAAAGATTTATATTTCTTTTTACATCCCATTTGAATTATTTAACTAACAGTATTATTTATTGATCTGATAATCTTTTACTGCCTTTTGTCTGTTTGGGGGCTCCATATGTACTGAAACATGCATGAAATCACCTTTGAAACAAACTAAATGGCAATATTTCATTCTGCAGTGTTTGTATCTACTACCAGTGGTTGAAAGTAACCAAATACATTTACTAAAGTTACTAAAGCACAATTCCACTCACCGCATTTCAAAGGGAAATATTGTACTTTCTACTCCACTACATTTAT
Organism: Scomberomorus guttatus; assembly: GCA_038419695.1. Lineage (NCBI taxonomy): Eukaryota > Metazoa > Chordata > Actinopteri > Scombriformes > Scombridae > Scomberomorus > Scomberomorus guttatus. The sequence goes on along the minus strand of CM076454.1, from coordinate 23,156,513 downwards.
TTGACAGCTTTAGTTACTTTTCAGATGAAGATTTGACACAATGGATAATATAACAAGCTTTTAAAAATACAACACATTGTTAAAGATGAAACCAGTGGTTTCCAACCTTTTTGGCTTTTGATGTCTTACAAAAAGCAGTGTGTAGTCGGGGTTATATTTCAGATGTCTATGAGTTGTTAACAGCTCCACCAAATAGTCATTTTCCCCTCTAAACTTCTCACATGGTTTCATTTCAATAAATGTTCAAATGATCCAATATTTCACCAACAATCAAAGATTAGAGAAAAGGTCCAAAAACTGAAAACAGATTTGTGTATCAGAACTTTGTTTTTTCTTCTTTCCTCTCCCATTAATCATCTCACGACCCCTCAGATTTATCTGGTGACCTTTTGGAGGGGCCTGACCCCTAGGTTGGGAACCACTGGACTAAACTAGCAAACTGTATATAAAGTAGTTGAAACTAGCTCCACCTCCAGCAGCTACAACAGTAACATGCTGCTTACACACTGATGCTTCAGTATTAATAATCTAATTATGTCATATATAATAATATATCAGTCAGAGGGAGGAAATTAGTACTTTTACTTTAATGCTTTAAGTACATTTTGCTGTTAATACTTCCTTTTCATACACTTTTACTTGTAATCGAGTATTTTTACATTGTTGTGTTGGTACTTTTACTTAAGTAAAGGATCCGAATACTTCTTCTACCACTGTCTACTACAAGGAAAACGACACAAGGGGTCTTTCAGAAGTAGTGTTTAGAAAACATTAATCTAGTAACAAACCTTGTCCTAAGTGTGTGGACAGCAGCTTTCCATATCCCACGATAAATGGACGGCAGTGGCAGCATAATATAAGATACTAATAATACTAAAACCAAACGTTTAATGTACTTGCTGTTTCACGTGTGGCTGCTTTCAGGGACTGACATTGCAAAAATATGCTCTGTCCTTGACAAAATCATTATGTTTACCTTTTCTCCCTGTAAGCTGATGTTAGAATAACCTGTGAATGTAACGTTAGCTGATAAAAAGAGACAGTTTATCATCCGGAACTGTTTCTAAGCACTAAAGAGGCTAACAGCTCCTGTCCACAGCTCCTACCATTTACATTTACCACGGTGAGGCTGTTGCTCCCCCTGTTGATTGTGATTGGTCAACGGTTTCCACAACAGCCGTAGTGTCTTCAGTTCCATTCGTTCAGAGACCTGTCAATCTACAGTTAGTCCCGCCTACTGTGTGCCGTTAAATTCGGTCCGTGTTCCTCCCGTTGCCCTTCACAACATTTACGTCACTGACCGCTCTCCTGCTATATCTATCTATCTATCTATCTATCTATCTATCTATCTATCTATCTATCTATCTATCTATTTATCTATCTATTTATCTATTTTGATTTTTGATAGATAAATAGTAATTTTGTTCACAGTACATACAGATACATGTGCCTATACATCGACTAACCACAAACAAAAAAATACATATGCACACGTCTTGAATTTATTTTACTTGTTGTTTGATTAATATTTTCATTTTTTATTATAATCTTTTTTTACTATGATTATTTATTTATTTAATTTATCTCAATCTGAATAATTTCCACAATAATGCACCATGTATCTAGGTGGTAAAGGTTGTTATTTGTGGTATAATCTATCTCATTGTATTGTGGTAATTCCATGGGAAAGTGCAGATCAGACCAGTTGTAAAATGCAATACAATGCAGAACAAACCTATGTCTGGTTCTTACTTAATGTGTTCATTTTATTTTCGAATCAAATAAAAATAGAGAGGTGGGGAAAAACCTGTGACAGATCCTGAAAAGTCTATCTCTCTGTGGAAACAGAGATGACTAGTTGTGGTGCTTTCTGAAAAACAGAAATACTGGTAAGGAACAAATCAATTTAGATTAAAGAATGAGTAATTTAGAACAAAAAACAAAAGGGCAGAAAAATGGTGTTTCTTTAAAGACAGATTGCCAATATAAATACAGCAAATCAGTGTCAATAAATTGTTTATTTTAATAAATTGGTTATTCTTTAGCTTGATTTTCTGGTGACCATTTGAAGCTCATTTTCAGTTTATGGATGTTTCTGATATTTTGTCCATTCAGTTCATACCAACAAAGGTAGACTAGATATTAGAAACGTGTTTCAGTATAACCACAAATTACAGCTTCCAAAAGAACCATAATATAAATAATAAATCAATATCTCTCTAAAACAGTTTAAACTAAAACTAATCATTATACCTGGCATGATCTACAGTACTGCAGAGCTATTGTACTAGTCTGCCTTGCCTTACTTTGGGATATGTGTCCTTAATATAGTGGATTGTGTGCATTAAGTGATCATTTTTTAAAGCAACACTGTCACCATGTTAACTTTTACAAAGTTAAATTTTCACTAAATGTTTTGCTCTGTGTTGCTTTTTGTGCCTTGTAAATGATTGGTGTTGTGGTCTGTGGTCCGTCATGGCCTACATACAGTATATCATGCATATCATTGAATACAAACACAGAGTATAGCCTACATGTACACTGGAGTGTGTGCCCCACTGCAGATCCTTGCAGCTGTCAGCCCAGAGGGTGGTGAGTAAGCAGAATTTCTGCTCGCAGACGGGGGTACTTCTGAGCTCTGAGCCATACGTGGGGGAGGGCTGCCTGCCTGCCAGCCTGCCTGCGTGGCTGTCCAGTGAAACACGGCATCCAGGGGGGCTGGCCAAGGAGATAGATTGTGTACACGCCGAAGAAGCACGGCCTAAGGGCCCGGGGAGCAATCTTTAACCTGGGATCTCAATAATTTATAGTTTGCATTGTGTGGTCACAAAGCATGACAGCTGCCACCTCACAGCTGTTGAGCAACATCAATGCACAAACATATTTGTGTCTCCTGACCAAAAAGACTATTAATTAGCCAAGACTGTTAAGTAAACCATGGATCTAAAAGATAGTAAACACACGCACTGTTTAAAACAGGACAAACAGGACTATTTATGAGAAAAACATATTTGCCTGTAGTAGATCATATGACTGAGTCTACATCTTAACCATCATCTGTGTTTGTTTTGAAGGATGTAAGTTTGCTTAAGGTGTAGGCTTACTTTGTCTCAAGGCGACAATTATTTTCCCATTTTGAAAGACATAACAAGGCGAATGTAAACATATATGACATCATAATTTGTCCTGTAAAGAAGGTCTGCATGTTTATAGTTTGTTGATGCGGATGGTAAGAAATAACTAGATCAAGCCATGCTGTGTATGCAAAAACGAGTATTATACAACTGCATGCAAAGTATATTTTAGTGTGTATTGAGTGTCCAGTGGACTGAAGAGAGGAGACATGACTTGTCCCAAGACCTGAGTGTCACTAAAAATTTAATCTATGAAGATATTTTTTGCATTAATAAATAAGTCATAGTCTATTTAATCTTTGAAGACAGGGTATAGTGCAGTCACACTCACAGAGGAGCAATAGTCTACCTGCTGGACTGGATAAGCCACCTGCCTGATAGAAAGCACCGCTGAGAGAATTAAAGGTAGGTACAAAGGTATGCTATTATATGTTATTCATTAACAGCATGTTGGTTAGCACATGAATGAGCAGAAGGCCAATTAACAAATGTCATCAATGTATTTTTATTTTTTGCCTTAATATAGCAAAGCAGATGCTATTTCTGGCATCAACTTGAAGCCTGACGTCTGGCAGAGGTCACTGTAGGGCGATAAATATAAATTACTTGAGAATTTCTCTATGATGAAACTGCATGGACATGCAATAAAGGAACATTACTTTTATGTTCCTAAAATATTCTTTTAGAGACTTAAAGAGGACTGTAAGTGAATTGAGTTTGGCCCTATAGTCACCTAATCTGACTATGATATGTATATCATATATGAAGACATTCATCCAATAGCGTTCCAAATTTGCATTTTGGAGGCTATAAGATCCTCATAAAATTTGGCTAATGTAGTTGATTGTCCTAAGTGTGTGTGTCACTCAGCTCCCCCACACCCTCCCCCTCTCTTCGCCCCTCCTCTGGACTCGTCGGAGGATCGCTCTCCATCTAGCCGCGCATCCTGCTCCAGACCAGGATGATCCGCCGCCGCACCGACACCGACAACCTTCACTTCACTTTCACACTCGTTTGACCCTTCACTCGGACCCCCGCCGGCCGCCGCGCTACACCCATGCTTTACCCTCCTCCTGAGATGCGATACCACTGCACAATTTCCCGGAGAATATCTTCATCTTCCGTCGCTCCTCGCTGATAGAGAGCATGCCCGACACGGGGTCGGCAGCGGCGGGCGCTGCAGCCGCGGCGGCCGCCAGTGCTGCGACCACCGCCGGCGACGGCCCCGAGAGCTCCCGGCACCGACACCGAGCACAGCAGGGAGACGCGGAGAGGCCGGAGCCGGGCGCTGCCCCGCCACAAGCCTCCTCCGGTGTACTGGGTGAGTCGAGTATACCTCTTTCGCTCGGACGATGCGGCTAGGGAGCGTATAAAGGAAGAGAGGACAGGTGGACGTGATGCTGGGAAACGAGACGAGCACCTCGCGGCACTGTTCTTTTGTCTCCACGAGGGCGTCCTAAAATTACCAACTGATTAGACTACAGGCCTATAAATAATGGCTTTGACTTGTATTGCATGTTCCTATCGCAACTGCTTTTAAAAATGATTGATGCAATATCTTTTTTTTTAGGAAAATGTCAATAATTCACCTTTTTGTCGGTTATTGTAGCCTATATTACCTCTTGTCTCCTGTCACAAGCCTATTTCCATAGTATTTATATGGACACTCAGAGTCATTGCTACTGTAGTTTTCTACAGCATCCTTATACTGTAGACTACTAGTAGCCTATGATTGGCTGCTAGCTGTTTTTATTTAAGGGGTTTCCGTTCAGTTCTGTATTATGTCTGAGATCTGCCAGCTTTTCCTCCTGGTAACCAAATGTTTATCAACTTCATGATGTCATCCAGGGTTTTCTAAACTATCCAGTGCAGCCTTGATCTTCAGTCTGACTGTCTACTTCCCTGTTATTAAGTTGTCATGCTGTTGGATAACAGGCAGGTGCATGTTTTGTCATTCTAAATAGGCTATACCGCTAATATTTACACAGTTTGTCACTGTGTGTGTATGTGGTGTGGTTTATATACCTCATTACAGTTGATTGTATTTTTCTTTTTGGTACGGTCTCTGTGTTATTCCTTAGGGACTCCTGAAATTATAGGATTATCTACCTTTTTATAAAGGGGAAGCATGCTTTCTGTTTACACTCCCTGACACGAATAGTGGATTTGAATTTGGCCATTTTTGCAATAGGCTATTTTTGGCACAGACCACAATATTAGTCTGGGTATAGCCTCAGCTGCCGAGCCAGGGTTGTTTTCCTGTGTGCGGGGCGCAGACACAGCCTCTGTGCTCCCTGCGAGTAGTGCTGCAGAGTGATGCAGTGGAGCAGTGGGCCGTCAGCCGATGAGCGCTCATTTCCACACTTGGTCGAGGTAACCTGAGAGGGCTGCTGCTGAATGGAAGAGCAGCCTGATGTCAGCTTATTGAGAGGGTGGCACTCAGTGGAGTCCAAACTGGAGTCCAGTGGTGCCAGCCTGGGTCCAAGAATGGTTTGCAGGAAGATTGAGGGGTCAGCAGATAGTATTGTATTGGAAGAAGTATTATAGTCAACTCGCCGGAGTCACCAAACATGTACTCAGATTATGGTTCCTGGGTACCAAACTCTTAATAATCCTTTTTTGGATTATTGGGAAATGTGTCAGTTGCAGTGATTCATGATTTAAAACAAAATTCTGCCAATTTTACTCAGAAAAATTTCTTGGTTAGCTTGTGTATAGACAATATTTTACATCTGAGAACTTTGTCTTCTTTTGTTAAATGAAAACCGGATTTTGTAAAGTTAAACATGTTAATATTTGTCGAATCAATTATGGAAAAAAAGTACAATTTTGGTACCAAAACTCTGGTATCATATCAGCACAAGTATCGCAAAATTTGAAATGATACCCCCCCCCCCCCCCCCCAGCCCCTTTACTTGGGTTTCTGTGACATCAGTAAGTTTGAGATCCTGCACTGAACCCACTTCTAAGATGCCGAATCTTATGTCTGACTGTCGGGAAAACTACAACCTTCAAAGAATAGTTCAACATTTTTAAGAAAGCAGTCGCTTCTTAGAGTCTCCGCTGGTCGCAGTCACTGCTCCTGGCCAAGAAATAGCCTGATACATAGCCCATATTCAGTGAGTGTAGGAGTGCTGGTTGGCAGATTATTTAACCTCGGAAAGAGCCAGGCTAGCTGTTTTCCCTTGTTTTCATTCTTTATCCGAAGCTAAGCTAGCCGCCGCCTCCTGGCTCCAGCATATAATTGAATGGACAGATATAAGAGTGGTATTGATGTTCTCATCTAACTCTCAGCAAGAAGGCGAATAAGCATATTTCCCAAATGGTCAAACTATTACTGTAAAATGTCTAAACTGATACATGCAAACAGTAATCCCAGACAACAAAAAACTTATTTCACAGCTGAACAATTTGCTGTTAAAGTATCTAAAGAGTAGGGTATGTATCTGAAACGTAAGGAGCAGCGACTGTCTTGCCCTCTTGAAACCTCGTGCTCCCACTTGGCTGTGCATTTCCTTGCATGGGTCGGTCATGAGAGAGAAGGATTGGTCTTGGAGACTTCAGTGGGATTACCTGATATCACATAACCACCCTCACACGTGTCAGTGTCAGTCAGCTAGCACAGCATGACTGCAGGGTGATTTCTCCAGCCCGAGATTTTGATTGCAGCCTGGAAGGATTTTCCTCACTGGAGGCTTGGATGCTCGATTGTCTCCGTGCCTCCACCATATTTTCCTAATCCCATCACAGTAGACTGGAACGACTTTGATCCTCTCAGCCATCTTCCTTTGTAGCTCCAACACTCACAAGCCCATGTTTCAAAGATTAATTAAGCGCCCATCATTAGAAAAAGCAACGCGGAAGTCTCACCAATTAGTTTGTGTTCCCTCTGAGGCCAGTGTTGATAAGATTCTGTGTTATGGAAATCAGGTCATGTAATTTGTGGTTGCCCAATCAGCCAGCACCGAGGTTTAGGATTTAGGACATTTGTCGGGATATACAGTGAGATTCATTCTTACTTTGGAAAAGACGTGATGATAGTATGTTGCAGCTGTAAATTTGTGTCCCCTGCATACTTCCCTGTAAATCTGATGGGATTTGAACTAACCTCATTTTACCACAAATTACTTTTCTACCTCAGGTTTAGTTCACAGTTTTTCTTTGGCAGCCCCTGTAGATTGGGGCCTAATGAGCTGGTGTGTAGATGGCAACTGAATAGTTTCCCTCATCAGGACAGTGACCAAAATTCGTTAGTAATTAATGAATTGTAGCCTCATGCAAGGGGATTCTTCACCACAGCTATGACACTAACTCTTAATTGGGCCACTGCAAAATTTCACATTTTTGTCGCACTATTACAGGACAGTCGGTGTCATGGACTTATTGTATTTCTTTGTTTTATTAACAGCTACACTATATAAATTAAGTTTCACTGTATAAAATATATAAATGTGCAGATTTAGCAAGTGAAGCCAGTTTAGAACTAAAGTACAAAACCCTTTTTTCACCCGTGTTCTGATCTGAAAGTGAAGGTCTATAGTGAGGCGGTGGTGAGATCTGAAGGGTCCATTTTCATCTATGTAAACTTATTTAACTCCATTCTTAATGCTTTGCATTAATAGATGCACTTTACAGTCTGCAAAATGCATGAGAAAAAATGTATTAAGCATGGCCACTTGGCTAGAGCTCTGCTCTCTTTCTTATCTCTCGCTCTCACTGCCTCTTAAGCAAGTAGAATACCTCAGCTTTGCTTCAGACAGATTTAGTTAGGTTCAGTGTCACACAGGTTGCTTTAAATACAGCAGCGTAAGGCAGGCCAGTGTTGAGAGGGAAAAGCAGCACACTGAACTTCCTAAATGAAGAGCTGTTTTTCTCAGCAGCAGCAGACAGGCTGAGCCACCGGTTTTGTGCCCTCCCACAGCTTCATAAATGAAGGGGCTGATGAATGTAATGCAGTATGATATAATGACAGCAGTGTGTTGTGCCTAATGACTCCGAACTTAATGCCTCTCTCTCTCTGGTTCTCTTTGCCTATCTCACTCTTATTCATTGCACGCTCCGCAGAGATATATTTCTTGTTCTCCCTCTCCTATCCCCATCTAGAGTAAGTGCTGAGCTGTACATTAGCTGCATTAGCGATCAAGGAAAATCGCCTTTATGTGGGATGACCTTGCTGTTAGTAATGTTGGTGCTTTATTAACCTTACCTGATCAGTCAGACACACAGCTGACAGATAACTTATGTGACCCAGCTCTTGATGGGGTGAGACATTTCACACTTTAAGCAGGCCCATCAGGCTAACTATAAAATTAAGTGGCCAACTCTTTACTCTGATAACACTTGATATTTATTATGAGCAGCTTGCCTTAAAATTTAGTTTACAGTTAGTTTAATAGATTTTCTGTTGATGATGATATAGTTTGTGTGACTGGGACTTGTCTCATGGTCTATTTGTGGGCATAGTGGCTGTATGTGTTCATGCTAACTACCCAAACTCATCTCTCTGTTGTCAGAAAAATAAGATTCATCACCTCATCAATACTGTGCTAAATACCGAACGTATTAGGCGGATATGTATCGGCCATGATGTGACTTATCCACATTAAATGCAGTTTCTTCATCAGTGTCAGTGTTTCCGCTATCAGTTACATCCATTCAGTCACACTGGGCTTCTGGCTCAGTCTTTAGTGCCACAGCAATCCCTGGACTCGTTTTACTTTCCATAAAATTGATTCCAATGAGTCCAACAAAGTGAAGCATATAGATTTTGAAATCAGGAAAAAGAGAGGACTGGTGTTGGATGGGTTTCTCGTAGATACCCTGAGTACAGGTATTGGAATCAGTATCAGAGATTGTGAGGAAAAAGTTTGGATTGGTGCTTTGCTAGTGAGGTTTTCTCCAAGAAAGTCCTACTTGAAAACCGTGGTGACCTTGGTTGACACAGAGGGGGTTTGGCCAAATAGACAAATTGAACAAATGTGAACAAATTTCTTTTGTACACTGAGAAAAGTCTGTTTTTATCGCACAGAGCTGATGATACAACAGTCGTAGAAATGTAGAAAGTTTGAGAAATATTTTTTTGAAGCTGGTTGATGTGTTGCTGTCATGTGTTTAGTCAGTAGACTCAAGGAAATGTTTCTTGTATTAAATAAATTCTAAACAAACTGAGAGCAACACGCTCTGCTGAATTTACATCCATTTAGTGGCGGATCAGTGCAGCTACACCCTCCGACCAGCAGCGCAGTCTGCCTTTTTGTTACCTGATTCTTGCTGGCTTGGTTTTCCAGATGCTACTCTGCAGACGCAGCAGAGATGATGCCATACCTGTACCACCTGTATTATCAGAGTCCTTCAGGGAACGGCATCCCCCTGTAACTGTGCTGCTGTGTAGATCACGTTCAGCCACAACATTGAGATGCAGGAATGTTTTAGGACGCTACAAACACTTCCCCTGAGTTGTGATAAACCATCTGTCTTGCCAGTGGTGATTCACTTGCCCTAGATTCTCAAGTTTTGAATGGCTTAATCATATCATCCTTAATGCCTCTTTGCTTCTAGCCGACCAACTTCTAAATCCCCATTCATGCCCTCTGGAAGTTTACACTTTTCCATTTATAGCCATGAAGATTATCAAACTGTAAGCAGAAAATGATAATGCACACTCCAGAGCTTAATGCATTCGAAGCACAGACGGAGCGCTGCTGGTGTTGCCTGTCTCCTGCCTTTGTGCGGAGCCACTGGCTTGTCGCAGAGATCTCATCGGTGAGTTTAGGCTCCATTCGCTGCGATCAAAGCACAGTCAATAACCAGCCTCCTCCTGTGTGAAACTGATATTGCATTCCTCAAGGAAAAAGGAGGATTATAGTGCATTCGGTCACCCCGTCGGTAGTTTATCCTCTGACTGCACTGACTAGGCCTGGATTTTTATTTCCTTTTTTTTTTTTTTTTTTGTAGTTGCCAAGCAAAGCCAGGAGAAATACAATGACCATGATGAAGAATGCTGTTTTTAGCCTGTGCAGCCTCCAGAGAAGGCTAAAGGGCTATGAAAGTGTAACGTACAGCACAGCGGGAGGAAGATCTATTTCCTCCAGCTAATAACTAGACATATTATCCATATATTTTCCATGTCAGTGTTAGCACAGAGCCAGTCGATGACAAGCAAGGGAATTATAAAGCACAATCAGTCTGTAAAATAGGTCTCCATCCTCTCCATCATTCTTGTTTCCCTCCTAGTACCCTCCTGTGACTTGTGTTGTTTAGCCACTATACTTTAATATTTGTTTGGTTGGTAGAGAAGTGGAATCAATCTTTATTGTCTTCTCCTCATTACCCTCTAAAGCAGGCTGAATTTCAAAGTTAAACCTTGGTAGAAAGCAGCGTGTTCTGTTTGTTCCAGGTGATGCGCACTCAAAAATGCTGCAACATGCAAACACCCCCCCCCCCCCCCCCCATTGTCCTGCACGGCTCTTTGTTTTTGTCTTGTTTGGTAGGAGTGTAGGGCAGGAAGGGAGCTTAATAGTGCATATGAGGAACAGAATCAGTGCTCATCAGCTTCGACCCTTTCTGCCAACTGAAGTGTTTTGAGTAATTTATATGCAGCTCTGTAATGGTGCAAACAACACTTTTTGCTTAAATATTAGCAATAGAGCTAAGGTGACAGATAAGAAGATGACAGATAAGAACTTGACTGAGATGTCACCTCAATAACTCCTGTAAAAAGTATGTGTTTTCCTTCCTCTGGCCCCCTTTTTTTTGTATCTGTTTCCTTGTTGAGGTAGACGATAGATGAAGGAGGATCACTTCTCATACAATGTTCATTTTTATGCTTGCCAGAAGCAACATCAATCACCAAGGCACTGCATTATTTTTATTGGTCCTTGCTGAGCTTTCTATCACGCCAATGCCATTAACCTTGAAAAAACAGCCAAGGACCAACCATCCTATAGTTTTCTGTTGTTTTGTCAAATGGAAATATTCTTGATGTCTCATGCATCATCACCATTATCATTATACGGTTTTTATAGGCATGTTTGGTATCTTTGAAAACTTCGGGATCTCCGCTAAAATTTGAAATAGAGTTCTGCGGGTTTAAACGAAGCATGGCTGCATGGGTTAGTTCAGTGGAGTTGAAGAGGATTGAGGGTGTTATTAGCACTGTTTTGGTTTGCCTCTTTTCTTCTTTGTCTGAAAAGCCCAGTCAGAGTTTGGCCCCTGCCTTTAATAAGAATTTGGATGTGGTGAAAGTCTGTCCATAGCTAAGGGGAACATTCTGTTCTAGCTCATATATTTGCACAGTCAATGTTGACTGATGGAAGCCTGCAACAGCAAAATACGGGCTTGTATTATGCTTCACTCTCATATATTTCCTCTATTTTCTCTTTTCTCCATGACTTTTTTCTTACTGTTTCAGTCCACACAATCACGCATAAAAAAAATACATATATGTGTCATCTACAGCAGCATCTGTTGTTTGGCTACACGTCTTTTTGTCATATGGTCCGACACTCACAATTCTGGTTCACCGTGTTATGCTTGCTGCAGTTTTTACTCCCGTTCATTTCACTTGGCAAAGTGCTACAGTATGAGAAGGCTGCGATTGTGCGGCGTTTCTGATGATGCCTGAAGAAATGAGCTGTCAAGGAAAATAAACTGCATTGCCACTGCTGGAACACCTGTATATGCATTTGAGAGAAATATCTCCAGTTATTCACTTTGCTCCTTTGCTCCAGCCTGTTGTTTGTCTAAAGGTCCTTGAATGTGATTGTCTCCATTCAGATGGAGAAGATTAATTCATTAGCCTTTTTAAATTAAGTGGTCTCACTGAGTTAAAGATACAAAGACTTTGGGAAACTGTAAAATCAGTTTGTTTTACTGTAATTTTCTCAACCCCGCTCTTGGCCGCAGTACCACACTTCTTCTACTGCTTTTACTCTAGAATGTATATCATATTGTATTGTATATATTGTATTGTATATGTTTTTTATGTCATTTGTATAGTGTCATTTTGTATAGTAGTAGCACCTTCCTAATGTTGCACTGTGGAAACTGCAGTGCTAAATAAGTCAGTATGAAATGCTGCATAGATCTTCCTCAAGCTCCTTTTTGAAAGACACGAGAAATCAAAGCTGCCTAAGTCCTTAATGATGTCTTCCTCTGCTTGTCATTGAGCAGGGAAGGAAATGGGAGGAATGGTGTAGTAATGTAGAATAATCTCTGGTTCCTCTGGGTATTGATCTGACTCTGATCCTTCCTCCTCATCTTTCCTGTCCAGGAATAGAGTATGGTACCATCATACAGATCGGCTAGTGCACAGCTGTCAGACAGACCAACTCACGGCTACAGTATCTAAATGTATTTCTATAAATTCACTCTGTAATTATCCTTTCTTCTTCTGTTGCTGGAGTGCCCAGCATAATTTCTGATGTGAGTAGAAATACCCAGTTTGTGTGACGTGTACAGTTTATCAAATGATTATAATTATGAGTGACCCCCTGAGACACTGGCACAAACTGGATTCCTTCAATTTTGACGAAAGCAATCTCGTTCCTATATTTCATCTCATAATTCAATTAACTTTCACTAAATAGATGTGGCTCCAAAAAAAGAGTCTCTTAACTGTTTTCTGTAGCCTTCCTGAAATAGTTGCTGGGTTTGTGCCTGGTACAGTCAGTCAAATGTACAGTAACACACCTACATTAGAGACTAATGCCCTTTGTTAAAGCTCCTTAAAAATGTATGAGTATGTTTTCTCTGAACGCCTGAGTTGTTACGTCCTCCATATGACCCTCAGTGTGCTCTGAATAAAAACATTTGGTGTTTATAGTAGTTAAATTTGCATTGTGCAGAGCAGCACACATTTTTTAGGTAAAAGAAAAAGGTCCATTTCTCTTATACTCTGTGGCGCTCGGTCTAAAGAGGTTAGTAGGATCAATCCATTGTTGGTTTTGGTCTGATCATGAGATTTGTTGACATTAAGAAAAATAAAGAATATCACCAGACTTATTCTTTAAGACTTTGTTATCAGTTCCATCTTATTTTTAATTTGTTTCAAGATACTCGGTCAGTATCTTGTCCCATGGTGCTGCAGTGACCTTTAACCTGCTCCAAAAAACACAAAAATGACCACTTATGTGTGTTCACAAGTGTAATCCGTGTCCCGTTTGTTCTCTGTGTTCATCAGAAAAGCCTTCCTCCACTTTGGCAGTTGCCCACTGTTCAACAAGGAGGTCTGTTTGCTCAACAAAGGCTGCTATTCACTCCACTATATTCATCATCACCACTCGCATATTCATAATTCGTAATCCCCCCCCTCCTGACAATACTCAATTCAGGCAGTCAGATAACCAGTCTATGGTTGTCTGAAGGAGCAGTCTGCATTGACTGGGCATGAAAGGGATTCAACACTGGCTTCCGTTCATGATTGTTACCTGACAGAGAGTCGATTTCCTCATTTAACCTCAGCTTTATAACAGATATTACAGATCAAACCTGGCTTCTTTGTTTTTTCACCCAAATTATCCAGCTAACCTGGGATGAACCAGCCGTTAGTCTGCTTGGCAGAAAGAAAGAGTGGGAAATGAAGGAGGCAGATTTAGTGAGACTTAGTGCGGAGCGGAGACAAAAGAGTGATGTAAAGGAGAGAAAGAAGACAGGATGGGGAAAAGTGATACTTCAGCTATTCTGCTGTGTGAGCACTGTGGCTCTTTTCTTCTTGCATGGTCTTGCCTCGTCCTTCTCTTGGCTCTCAGCCTCGGGCGGCTCCAGTGTCACATGTAATCATTGTTATTTTGAAGCCAAGGACGAGTCCCTATAATCCTCCCTGCGCCTGTTAATGAGGAAACCAGAGTTCTGACATCCACCAGCACTGACATCTTCATCCCATTTGTCACAAAGGTGGAACAGACACCTCCTATCTCCCTGCCACAGAAGGACAGACACAGTTTCTTTTATCACCACACCGGTCTCTCTAGTGATGATTTTGTCTAGGGATGGCAATGTTAGTCGGCCGCTCCTTTTTCTTTGGTCCAAACTGAAATAAATTAGCAACTATTAGAGGGATTGCTATGAAATTTTGATTTCTACTGACTTTGGTGATCTCCTGAGTTTTCCTTTATAGTGCCATCATGAGGTTGACATTTGTGGGTTTCCAGTAAAATATCTTGACAACTACTGGATGTATTGCCATGAAATTTGGTACAGACACTCATGTCCCCCTCAGAATCAACTGTAATAACTTTGATCCCTAAATGTTTCCTGCATCACCATCGGCGGGTCAAAATATTTGAGTTAATGACCAAATACCTGCAAAACTTATCACATTCCCATCGGCCTCAGCGGTGCCCTGTGTTTAGTGCTAATTAGCACATCTTAGCACACTAACACAGAGATACAGTATAAGATGGAGAACATGGTAAACATTGCACCTACTTAACATTAACATGTTAGCGTTGCCATTAGCATTTAGCTCAAAGTCCCGCTGCACCGAAGTACAGTACTTGCAGAGCTGCGAGCATGGCTGTAGACTCTTAGTCTACTGGTCCAAAATCAAAATACATTTAAGTTTCTTTTTGAGGACTGCATTGAAGCTGAGTCTTGTATAATAATGTGATTTGTTAATGACTGTAGAAGGAAGACACTGAGTTTGTTAATGAGGAGCAGACTTGATTGCAGGCTGATTGCAATACATCTACAGGAAACCAGTTGTGATCACAGGCCGGCGCTCGTTTTTGAAAGACAACTCACAGCTTGTTCCTCTTTATGTACGTTCAGTCCTTTCAATGTCAGTGTTTGAAGTGGTGAGTGATGGTTTTTGCAGCAGTTGCAATGCTACTGCTAATTCCTGAAATTGAGCTTTTGCACACACACAAAAAAAATGCTGTGTTAGTGTTTGGCCACTGGAGCATCTGCACTCTGTTAACCAAAGTTTATTTGCATCAGAATCAAGTAGTCACTTTTTTTTTTTTTCCCTCTGCCTAGCTTGAAGGCATCATCCATAGGAGCTCCATGTTCACAGTGATGACAAATAACTCTTGAGACAGCCTGAGTGAGAGGAAAAGGGGTAGAGCTGAGAGAGAAAAATAAATAAAAAGAAAGCAAGAAGAGAAGGAGGGACTGAGGGATTCTGTCCAGGGGGGACTGAGAGAGAGGATTTGGATGAGATCGAGAGGCAGGGATGGTAGTAGCAAAAAGATATAAAGAGGAGAGAGAGATGGTGTGGAAGAGAGGAACAGGCTGAGGTGAAAGGGAGCATTGAGAGACAGAAGGAGTGCTCTGCCTCAATGGGAAGACGGGCTTTCATATCATCTAAACACATCTGTGTGTGCAGCTGCCAGTGGAAAAAAAAAAAAAAAGATGCAATGTGCAACTCAGGGTTTTTGTGTTTGTCGATTTGGTGCCTAAATGTATGCAGACTGTGCACAGTACCTTGCATTGGGAGGTTGCAGTGTGGTGGCCGTTGCGACAAGCAATAAAGCGAGTCAGTGTTTGGAAGTTGGAGAAAGAGGGAGGGAGAGGAAGAGGGAGACAGATAAGAGAAGGTAGGATTATGGTTTGCATTTTCCCCTCAAAACGTGGGCTGCAGTGGCATTATCTTCACAGGTGGAACGGTCTTATTTGGTAATTATTTAAGACATTTCAGCTGCGTGATTTGATGACTCAGTACGCATGTCATTGTTGGACCCCTCCATATACAGTACATACGTACGTAGTGATGCTCTGTGATTCTGTCGGCACGTTTTACTGTGTGCCTGTGTCTGTATCTCTCTCTGAGTTGTGTGTGTGTTTGTGTAGACAGGCGGAGGGTTGGGAACAGACTGTCTATCAGTAATGTTGCCTCATGGTCCAGCATGGCTGGGTGTGGACTGTACAAGCTGGCGACATACAGTACAGTTGGGGACAGAGATTATTCTAATGAAGAAAATTATTGGGTGCTTGAATTCGATCAGGCTCTAATCTAGTCCCGCTTACTGATGTAATCGTTCTAATAGGGTCATTTGCTTTCATTCACACACACACACACACACTCAGTAGATGTGACAATGGATGTTTTCTCCCTGTTTTATTTGCTATCCTCCCTACATGTCCGTTGGGAGTTTTGTCAATCTTCCTGCTGTCACCGTGTCTGTGTGTTTGTGTCTGTCTCCCTATTAGTCCGTGTAGATGAGAGTCGTACTTTAAAATGACTCAACACAAAGCGTTTCTTGGCTGCCAAAAACAGTCAAATCCTGCCATAGTCTCCAGCCTCCCAGGAAATGCACACTGTTGCCAGGCACACTCAGCGAGGGCATCTTTTTCTAGAGGTGCTTTTGAAAATGTAACTCTTCAGCTTCACGTCAGTGCAGTAAACCAGCGCTGCAGGCCTCAAAAAGTCAGAAAGGTGGCATTTTGTCTCCCCAGATGGTGCCAAATGCTGTATGTAGGCATCAAGATGCCACTGTTACCACGACAGGCTGCAAAAGTATTCCAGTATTTTATTTTTACCTGATGTGAACCCAAGTTGAAGACAAAATCAATTCCACATTTGTTGTTCTACCTACGCACTGTGAATTAATTCTTGTTTCATTTAATGCTGTGAATTCAGTGACCAACTAAGGCTTTCATCAGGTAAAATGATCACCTGATCACACCTGTAATTATAGACCATTGGTGCTGATTCAGCAGACATGTTGTCGTCTCATGATTGGATGCTTGGTCAAACAAACTTTGTTCCCATTCATAATTCAGAGTGAGATCATGTTGTTTCCCTCATATCAAATGATAATAACTTTACACAAAGACCTGCATACATATCATTCATTTGAATATCTAACTATAAGCGTTACTACACTATTAGTAATGCTGTGTGTTGCTTTTCTTTGAAACAGTTCTCTGCTGCGAAAGTGATTGTGTTTTACATCTACTGACGCAACAACAGCGTCTTGTTTGGAATAAGGCAGATGAAATGTGTAATTTGTGTTATTTAGTGGCTCTTATGCAAAACACTGAGGCAGTAACTGCTAATCACCAAGGTGGTTGTCAGAGAAAACAAGCTCTTTGCAGGTTATCATTTAAACTGACACGTTATTTCTTCTGTCAAATGCCATACTGCATAGCCCACTTTACTATGACTTTCTCCATACACTACCTTCAGGAAAGTGATGTGAACTTGAAATTAGATTTGTCTTTTTATCTTTCATTTTTATAAAGTTGTAAATGTGTGGTCTGCAAAGGTATATGATCAGTCACGGTTGCGTTATCTTTCAATTTGCTAATAATACTGCTCCTTGTCATCAAGTTCTTCTATATTTCCACTGCCCCGTTTCCATCAATCACTGCATTATCCATATGATGTAATTTCAGGGGGGCTGTGGAGTTTTTTGGTAAACAAATATAAGTTATGTTTACATTCAGTGTTACTGACCAAAATGCATGTGCGTATCCTCGAGGTCTAACATGCGTGTTGAATGTATTTCCTTCCTCATAAAACATTAGCTGATTTTTTTTTTTTCACTTGCAGTCTTCTTCTTTCCTGCCTTTGCTGGTGCATTGCTGTGTTTCTTGGTGCATTACTGCTGCCCGTACAGTAGATTATTGGAATAGTGTGAAACCATTGGCAGGACTGTGTAAAACAGCTCCATGGTGCTACTACAGGTCAGAAACTCCACAGGGTGCCGTTTAAAAAGCAGAAATGCTTAAAGTATCGTCCACTTTGTTCCTTTCGAGGAAGATTCAAAGAAGACCCTTTTATTTCATATTGTGTTCAGGTCTTTGACTTAAGTTGACAGTAGGGGAAAAATACAGTATGTTTACTGAAATCTATAACATTTCAACATGTCTATGACTCAGGAACCAAAAAAGGTGTTGATGTGTTATAATATATATGATATATCTACAAATTTACCAGTTTACACAGTCAATAATATGACTGACATTCACAAATATAATGGTTTCTTTCTTTCTATTCTTTAAACCCAAACTTTTGTTTCAACTGCTTAAAGATTCAGCCCAAAACTTAAAATAACCTTCACCTGATGAAGTAAAAGTTGACTGCTCAAGTCAAGCATAAAGACCAGCCAGTTATCAAGCAGACTCACACAGCCAGCGAGGACCGTAAATGCATCATCAAGTCTTTCTTTAAGTGCCTATGACCTTCATTTTAGTGCTTCGCCTGAGTTTCATAACTGACTTACACCCTATTAATCTGGTACTTTATATCTCAGGCTCACACACATGCACATAGACAAATACCTGCACGGACACACACACACACACACACACACACACACACACACACATAAACACCCCACAGAAATGCTTCAGAGAGCGACTCCGATCACAGAAAGACACCCCGCTTGTTACTCCCGCCTGGCTGCTGTCTGATAAGCGTTAGCCCTGGAACGGTCGTCTCTCTGTGAAGGCCGTGAGTAACACAGGCTTTATCTGTATCACTGCTAGCTTTCGGCCAACCTGCTCAACAGCGACCTGGTTTCTGTTACAGGGCCAAAGGGTGCTTTCAAACTCCGAAATTCTCTTTATTTTGCCAAATAAACAACATTTTCCTATGTAGTTGTTATATACAGAGATTTTCTGGGCTGCAGTGTAAAAAACATACATAGAACTGGGCGGACTTTAAACCTTTAACTGCTTTAAATCAAACTTTCAAACAGTAAATTGTGTTTACAGTTCAAAATCCAACATACAGTGTTTGTACAAAATCTGTGGCAGTCACTATTTTCTTGACGAAGACTAATGGGGTAAAACTAGGTAGCCATCAATGCAAATTGATTACCCTTGTTAAATCAATCATGGAGGGGGAGCAGGAGATAATGAGAAGCAGATGAGTTTAAAAATGATAATAAGTAACGGGCTATGACTCGAAATCAAGATGATGCTCAGAATATGTTGTGTATTCTGCATGTAGTTTATATGAGAGAACCTAATTTTCAAGTATGGATTTGTAATAAAATAATGTAAAAATGTTTGCAGTACAAAAACAGACTCTTACACAAACATATATACACACCTGTCAGACAGCAGTCGAGCCTTGATGGGTTTTATATGAAACAGTGTTCAGGTTCAACCAAGTAACAAATACACAAATGTATGCAAACCATTCGAACACACGCTCAGTATTGGGGCTCATAAATTAAAGCACTGTGAGAGAAACCAATCTGGTGGCTGTTCCAGGATTGTGTATGTGTGCTGTGTGTGTTGCCCTCAGCAATGAATACAGGACTCATTAGAATTGCTGTCATGTAGCAGCACTGCCTGCGGCATTTCATCTAAAGCACAGTGGTGCGACCGGTCAGATTTCAGGAGTACCACTCAAGATTAAAAAGTCAAAAATACCTTGCTCTGTTTCCTGTTCAGCCTGCTGCCATGTTTGAAAATGTTCTTCAGAAGGGCAAAACGGCGTGGAACCAGATAAAGTTGTCACAACCTCTTTGTAAGTACTGAAGAGAGATCCTTTTAATAGTAATACTACCTTCAAGTCAAACTCTCCTTCTAGGTACCAATGTGTTTTGATGTATCGTGACAGAAAATATCATCCTCAGCCAAATATGTTAAGTTGAATTTTAAAGGTAGAAAAGTCTTCAGATTTTACTGGGTAAAGCTTTTATTTGGTTGGCATCCTCTCCGTGTCTCTAATGTCTCTAATTAGTTTTTACTTAATTGTATTTATATTGCACCGTTTAGGTGAGATTGTGCATTCTAGAGAAGAGATGGTGAACAAAAAAAAGCAACAAGAAAAGATTAAACTACAATGGTTGTACATAAAGGAATAAAATTACAAGAGAGATCTTTGTGAGAGTAACAACCTTGAAAAGATAATAAACAGGATAAAAATCATAAAATGAGCTTCATAACTTACTAAGATTGCATAACTACAACAAAGAGATAATACAACGCTAATAAATAAAAACAGTATAAGAGGATGCTAAAATACTGTCATTAAGTGAGAAACAAATAAATATTACTTGGACATTGAACTAATTTTATAGAATGGATAACAATGACCTAGATGACTGAGAAACTTCACAGACAAGATTTAAAGCTGCATTTTTGGGGGCAGCAGAACAAGCTGTAAACACTGCGTTGACATATTATCACATATAAAGTTGTCTTGGCAAACGTCTTAGCAAGCAGTTGCCTACTTACACATCCAGCAGACACGGAACAACATCGGCATTCATTAGTCACGTTTCTTTCCACCTTTTTGCTTCAAATTGGTCTCCACCATCTCCTGAGAAAAAATATCTGGCTCTTGAGTGGCTAAATGCTCTGTTTTTACCAACTACTTGCTAACTTTGTCTGCTGTTTGGTGCTGGGCAGGTAGTGTACAGTGAGTTTATTTTAGCTTTTTAGCTGAAAATAGCTGCCTGCTGTGTCTGGAAACAAGGCTGATGAGAGCTGATTTTACAGAAAACCAAAACATTAATCCAAAATAGACTAAAAGATTGAGGGGGGAACTGAGTTGTATAATATCTACAAATCTTTCGATTACACTTAGTCACTTGATCCATTGGTAATTATATATAAAAAACATTGATTACTGCAGGTTTAAAAACACAGACAATGCCAGCAGACCTAATTTCCCCAATAATAAGCTAAAGTGCAGTGACAAGTGAAAAATTGACTCAAATGGTGACTTAGTTTGTGCAACAGCTTTGCACTGCATGTTAGTGTAGTGCTTATGTGCATACATACAGTAAACAGGGGAAACAAATACATGTATATCCTCTGGCCATCAGGTTTGTGGGATGCGTCACTCTGTCGCTCTCTGTCATCATCTGTTCCAGGAAGTAGAAGGACATGTTAAGCAGCAGCACAATGATGTTTTATGTGACAGGTGTTTATTGGATCCCCAGAACACATAGATACTGTATGATTTACTGCATCATGCCAGTAGTAGTGTGTCATGGTTAAATTTACAGCCTGCCATGCCCTTGATCTTTCTGTGTGTGTGTGTGCATGGCATGCATTCACTTTTGTAGCTATGTAAGCAATACTACCTAAACCAGTGGTCAGATATACAGTAACTTCATGTGTAAAATGACATGTAACTCTCGTATTTCATATTTGGTCTCTTTTGCTTCCACTCTTAGATATCTAACATATTCTCCTGCTTTCAAATACATATAAATAAACAAATAGTATATTCTATATAAATGATTAATGCTGTCATACTAAACGTGCCTGTGTGTGATTTCTGAAAAGTGTTCCACTTTCCGGCTCCTCTAATGACCCACGCCTCAGTGATCACAGGGTTGTTGTGGGACAGGCGTTCTCTCCAGGCTGCTGTCATTATTATTCAGGACCCGGGAAACATTTTTCACAAACTGTTCTCTGACAGCTGAGCAGCGTCTGGGGTTGCACTGGTTAAAGAATGGCTTGGTCTTGTTTAAACTGCTGGCTCTGCTGCCATTCTGAAGCACATATCTGTGGGAATATGAGACACCAGTGGGTCAGTGACAGATGAATGAGGTGTCAAATTGAAGATAAAGTTCATTTGAGCCTGGAGACAAAAGTGTAATTTTTCCATGACGTAACCATAGAAGAATTATATACTGTGCATTATTTTCCTTCAGACTGCTGCATTAAGGACAGCTGTGTTATAACGTGACATTACCGTGTGGCTACAGTAAAGCTATTTTTGGTGTGCTGTTGACTTCAGAAATAGAGACGACGTAATTCTACACAGCTGAATATATGGTTGTATATGGAGCACAGTCGAAATATTTAACTGTCACCCAGTGAACCTTGAGGAGTGTTCTTTGATGGACTCAGAAGATATCACATAGAAATTACTGCACTATAAGTTTTGAATTGATTGAGCTGAGTGTCTGTGTGTGTATGTGACAATTCAGAGAGTGTGGACAATGTGTGGCGTCTGGTCTTGGCAGGGCGGGATTAGCTCTGTCAGTCTCACGTCGTGAGGTGAAGGGGGCGTGACATTTAAATCTGTCCCGTCGAGAAGGATGATTTTGTGTCTGTGTGTGTTGGGGCAGCGGGGGTAAGAGATTTGGAGGAGGGGTTTTGCTGAAAATGTTAGAAATGTCATTGCTCCTTACACTGTTTCACTTTGAAAAGGTGACTCTCTCTCTCTCTCTTTTTCTCCCCCCCTCTCTCCTCTTCTTGCCCTCTCAGATAAGTTGTTTGGAAAGCGGCTGCTGCAGGCTGGGAGACACATCATGTCTCATAAGTCTTGGATGAAAACGGTGCCCACAGAGAACTGTGATGTGCTCATGACATTTGCAGGTCAAGTACTCAAACACACACACACACACACACACACACACACACACACACACACACACACACACACACACACACACACATGTTCGCATGTCTATACTTGTGAGGACCCTCATTGACAGACAGTAGTGCGTTCCCTAATACCTGACCCTAACCTTAACCATCGTAACTATATGCCTACATGCCAATTAATCTGCAGATCATTTCTCAATGAATGTTTTGTCTATAGAATGTCATAAAATAGTAATCTCCAAGGTGATATATTACAATTGCTTGTTTTGTCCAACTAACCTAAATATATCCAGTATCCTATTATTATATGCAAAAGAAATCAGCATATCCTCACTTTAGAGCAGCTGGAACCTGCTTGAAAAGTGACTGAAGAATGATCAAAATAGTTGTCACTTAATTTTTTTGTCAATTCGACTAATATTTTTAGCTCTACTAAACCCTAAAACCAATTCTTAACCCTCAAACAGCCTTTGAAGAAGTGAGGACCAGACAGAATTTTTTTTTTTAAAATATCTTCACTCTCAAGTTCTTAATCTAATATTAGTCCTCACAAATATAGATGTACAAGAGCACATACACGTTTGTATTATGCACTTTAACACAAATTTGCCATGAAACTTAATTTTAGTTTGATGCTCTACAAAATGTGAAATCCATCCATCCGTTTTCTATACCGCTTATCCTCTAGAGCGTTGCAGAAAAATGTGAAATGTGATTTTTAATTCCATTTCAACAATTACCTTTAAATTCTCTGATGACAAGGAAGAAAGCAATACACTTTTTGTTCCTTTTAGTTACTTCCATTTAAAGTATTTTCAGATGATTCTGTATCTCTTAAAGAGCAGCCCACCACTAAGCAGCAGAGAGTGTTTTCAGCTATTATCTGAAACCGTAGTTGTAAACTGTTGATAATGAAGATGGGGATTATGACTGTGATGTTGATAATACCACTTCTTAAACTTTCTTAGCCATAGCCCGAAGGTCAGAGAAACAGATTTATGACCAGCTGAAATCCTTGAACCAATTGAGGAAACAAAGAGAAGAGTCATTCGCAAGTGTTTGTTAGTACAACACTTAACCTCCAGCTGCTGCTCAGGAATGAATAGCATGACTGTGGGGGGGGTACTCGGCAGTTCCTGAGTATAGTGATGCGTGGGTATGGTTGAAAATGTATTTTTGTTTTTCATTTCCTGCCACAGACACTACAGATGACCACACGTTGCTATGGCTACTGAACCACATCCGGCTGGGAATCCCAGAACTCATCATCCAAATCCGACATCATAAGCACACACGTGTCTACGCATTCTTCGTCACCGCCACATATGAAAAGTAAGAACGCTGCACTGAATAAATGTCAAGGGTATATTTACTCATTCATTTTTATGTGCTTATTGACAGAAGGGCTGCAACTAATACTTATTTCATTATTGATTCATTTGTCAACTGTTTTTTAAATTGATCAACAAATTGTTTTGTCCATAAAATGCCGGACAATAGCGAAAATGTTCAGTTTGCCAGAACACAATGTAATAATATTCTAAATGTCTTGTTTCGTCTAACCAGCCATTCAAAACCCAAAAGATATTCAATACAATCACTTAAAACAGAAAAAAAGTAGAAGATTCTCTCATTGGAGAAGCTGGAACATGTAAATGTTTATCATTTTTATTTAAACTAATGATTAATCCATCAAAATTGATAGACTTATTGATTAATTATTTAAGTTAAATTAGTATGACAATGTGAAATAATAGAATAAAAAAGTTACTAAGTATGAAAAAGAAGAAAAAAGTTAGTTACAGTAACTTGAGTTTTATGAAGATGTGGTCAGGTAGATTTCATATACTTAAAGGAATAGTTTGACATTTTTGGAAATATGTATTTATATACATATTTAGCATACAGACATATCGATCTTCTCTCGTCAAAGAAAGCGAATAAGCACATTTTCCAAAATGTTAAATTATTCCTTGAAATTGATTAAAATATTCTCAGATTTATAAAAATAGTTAATTTGAACACTGTTAGCTACAGCTGAACAATATTCGACCCCCCTGAACATCAGATCCAAAAAACAACTTGTGTATTTTCTGCTTTGTTGTCATGACCTCTTAAAGGTAGTGCTGTTACTGCTGTTTTATCTGTATGTGTGTGAATTTGTCACCCTGTTAAAGTGGAAAGGCAAGAAGCAGAACAAGAATAAACTGCCTAATGAATTATACAGTATATGTTACTTCTCCTGGTAGTTTGAGGTTCAGATATATTTAAATGCTACTACTGAAGTTGAGATGTTAAAGACAAAAATATCCCTGCTGTTCTTTGCTGGTATAAAATAGTACATTCGTTTATCATAGTATTATATTTAGCTGCAGCTAGTGAAGTTGCCATGGCGCCTGGTGTATCTGCACCACTCGTCTGCTTGTGGCTGCTGTGCTGCAGGTTATTAAAAGTTTTTGCTGAAGGTTAGAGTCAGGCTAAACAATATGGATTGTATTCGCTCTGATTACACTGCCCAGACTCAGTTCAGCATTGTCTTGTTTTTGAAAAATCCCCAGGGGAATTGTGGATGAGCTCAGGGTCATTTTAATCTTGGCGCTGACTTTGATGTATAAATACTGAGAAATACAATCCAAGTGATCTAATAAATAATAATAATAATACATTTAATTTGTACTGCACTTTTTATTCATAGTGAAACTCAAAGTGCTACAGTATTAATAATATAGAACACACAACATAAAGAAAATAGTAATAAGAGTTAAGGTGAAAAAGTTTTCCTGAATAGAAAGGTTTTTAGGCCCTTTTTATGGTCTTTTTTTAGGGTTTTCTAGGGTCTGTGCTGCCCTCAGATGGTTAGGAAGGTTGTTCCACAAGTGTGGTGCAGCGGACAGAAGGCTTGATCCCGAATGGTGCAGAGCTTAGTACTGGGGGCCCGGAGGAGTAAGCTGCTGGCAGATCTGAGGGTGCAGGTGGAGGTTTGTGGTATGATCAGTTCCTGTAAGTAGGGAGGCGCATGTCCGTTGATGGATTTGTATGTGAGTAGCAGGACTTTGTAGTCAATCCTGAAGGAGACAGGGAGCCAGTGCAGTGAAAACAGAATTGGTGTTATGTGTTCATGTTTTTGCACTCTCATCAGGATCCTGGCAGCTCTGTTCTGAATGTACTGGAGCTCCTGGATGCTCCTACCAGTGGTCCCTGTGAGAACCGCATTGCAGTAGTCCAGTCTTGAGGAGATAAAGGCGTGGACAAGTTTCTCTGCATCTGACATGATTACAGAGTTTTTGAGATGGTAGAAAGAGGTTTTGCACAGATGTCTTAAGTGGTCATCAAAAGTCAGCTGAGGGTCAAACCTAACACCCAGATTAGTGACTGAGGAGGAAAGGGGGATGTCCTGGCCGTCAAAGGTGAGATGAGGTATGGGGGATGACTGAATCCAGTGTGGAGTGCCAATAAGGAGAGTTTCAGTTTTGCTGCTGTTTAACTGGAGGAAATTTGTGTTCATTCAGGCCTTTATCTCCTTAAGACAGGTGCTTAGGTGTGACATGGCTGCAGAAGGGCTTGGGACAGTTTTGATGTACAGCTGGGTATCATCAGCATAGCAATGAAAAGACATCCCATGTCTGCTGATGACACGTCCAAGGGGAAGCATGTAGAGGGTAAAGAGGATGGGGCCAAGAACCAATCCTTGCGGAACACCTCAGGTGACAGGGAGCAATCTAGACCTGCATCCTCCCAGTGAGACATAATGCAGAGTCTGATGGTCCAATGGTGATGTGGAGGCGCTCTAAGAGGATAGTGTGATCCACAGTGTCAAATTCAGTGCTCAGGTCAAGGAGAATCAGGAAACAAGGGGACCCCGCATCAGCTGCCATCAGCAGGTCATTCACAACCCTGAGCAGAGCTTCAGTGCTGTGTGCTGAACGAAAACCTGAGATAGGTCTGTAGCTGGAAAGAACCTCTGGGTCCAGGGTGGGCTTCTTGAGGAGGGGGCGGATGATGGCGATCTTGAGGGCAGATGGAACACCAGTTTGAAGGGAGAGGTTGACAGTTTGGGTGATCAGGGGGCTGAGAAAGGGGATGTATGATTTAAGCAGAGCTGTGGGAATGGGGTTCAGGGCACAAGTACAGGGTTTCATCTTCCTGAGGATTTCCTCAATGTGGCTCTGCCTGATGCCAGTAAAATGGAGTAGAGATGGCGAGCTCCCAGACAAAGGGTCGATGACAGGAGGAGGCAGAGAGGAAGAGCTGGACATCAGAGAGCGGATGTTGTTGACCTTGACTCTGAAAAAGTCAATGAAGGTGTTACATCACTATTCTGTAGCCTCAAATGGGGAAGATGATTGTGGCTCCAGGAGATGATTTATGGTGGAAAAAGGCGAAGCGCCCTGGTAGCCTAATGGTTACTGCACATGCCACATAACCACAACATCTGTGGTTCGGTTCCGGCAGCAGACCTTTGTTGCATGTCTTACCCATCTCTCTCTCTCCCTTTCGTTTCCTGTCAACTCTCTCCACTTTTGGTATAATAAAGGCACAAAAATGCCCTAAAAATATATTTTTTTAAAAAAGATGCTTTGGGTTGCCAGGATTGTTATTCATTAGGTTGGAGTAGAACTGTGACTGATCATCTTTAAGGGACTTTGAGTAAGTCACGGAAAGCCAGTTTATGGACAGCCAGCCTGGAGTGTCTGAAGCGTCATTCTAGGACACGTCTAGCTGTTTTTATTTTCCACAGGTCCTGAGTGAACCAGGGAGCAGAGCATGAAAAATTGACTTCACGTGTCTTGACATGGGCATGAAGTTCAAAGACACTGCTCAGAGATGTATTGTAGAGTGCCACTACTTCATCCACTGATGCAGAAGCTGGGCAGGTTATGTGATGGAGGTCCGTAGTTATATACTTTTCCAGTTCTGAAAAAGCATTTGACGCTTAGGTTTAGTAGGGGGTGACAGGAATGTCAAATCCATTGAGACCCCTTTTTTGTCGAACACAGATCAGACCAGACCAGAACATAGACCTGTAGGTTATTAATGGTGGTCGGAGTCAGTGATGACCAGGTCAACTGTGTGCTCCCTGGTGTGAGTAGAGACATCAACATGCTGCTTCAGGCTGAGACACTCAATCAGACTCAGGAACTCCACTGCAAAATGACAGGAGGGGTTGTCAACATGTATATTCATATCACCAACAATGACAGTGTCGGTTTACATGGCGCAGAGTGAGGTAAGGAGGTCATCTATCTCAGGGAGGAAAGATAAGTTTTGTTTGGGGGGGGGGGGGCATTAGATGAGAAGCACCGTCATGGAGTATGGAGATTTACATTTTAGAGCAAGGCATAGTTAGGCCAGAGTTGCGGGCTTTTTCCATGTAACTATAGCCAGGAGGGCAGGCCTCATTAAGCACAGAGCAGTCCTCTGGTTTACGCCAGGTTTCAGTTTGTCCAAGATGTGGTCGTGTATGAGGAGGGATTTATTGGTGAGAGATTGTGTATTAAATAGTTCCATGGTGGCAGGAGACAGAGCTGAGGATTGAAGTCTCTGCAAACTCTGCAGTACACTGTTCCACTCCATATTTTGCATCTTGGCATAGGGTAGTGTCACAATGTTTCCAATGCTGACGCCCAAGTTTGTTTTGCTTCCGTATTCCACATTGAAACCACGGCGCGAGCCTCTGTGGCTATAACAAGGTCTGTTTCTTAAAATCCCAAACTCTTGGCAGCGGGTTAAGAACCCCTTGTCAGATGTAATTAGGAAGCTGCGTAAACTCCGTAGCTGTGTGGGAGTGTAGGATATCATACTTGAAGCAGTTGTGTCATTTGGGCAGAAAGGCAGCATTGGTAACAGCCACAGCCACAGTCACAGTCACACAGCGGAGATCATTACAGCAAACATGAGGGGAGCACCGGCTGAAGAAAAACCCCAGTCACTAGAGTCTGTCAGTGACAGCGCAGCTCTGGGTGATTTCCTGGGTGATAGAGAGTGCAGGGGAGCAGGATGGGGCTTTGGGGCACACCTGTGCTGGCAGGCTGGAGGAAGAGACAGCTGCTGTCCTCCGGAGGGATCCCAGTAGAGAAGGTAGGAAGCACTTTACGTTGAATAATCCGAAATCTGTAAATCCCAGTAGAGAAGATAGGCAGTACTTCACTTAAATTAATCGAAAGGCCACCAGTTCGATAGCACATATTCCAACTCAGGGAGTGATCAAAACATGCAGACATAAAAAATATAAAAAGCTCAAGCAAAATGCAGGAAGTCCACGTTAATCACATGAGCAGTGAAGTTCACATTCAGTTGTCTATTTAGCAAAGAGGAGCGACACCAGCTTTTCCTTGTAATGCAGAGTAGCCTCTTTCCCACTGCAACACAAGCACCAAAACAAATCTGCACAACAGATCTGGGTGGCACCCGCTGTTCCATACTTCATTTCAACTCTTGACAAATGTTGAGTCCTCTCTGCTGACTGTGCATTTAACAATGGGCCTCTCGAAAAAATCCTGAGAGTCTCGACCAAACATTTTACACAAAAATGGAATAGGAATAGACAGATGGCCAGAAGGAAAGAAGAAAGAGACATAAAGGGTGATAGAGAGAGACAGAAGTAGAGAGATAATAGAAGGAGAAAAAGAAGAGGGAGGCAGAAAGACAAAGATAAGGAAAAGGAAGGAGTGAAGCAGGGTAGTGTGGTGGGAGGATGCAGAGAGAGCTTTCTGAAAGTGTGCCAGTGGGTTTTAAATGAAATGCTCAAGGAAAATGATTGCTGTGTGACACGAAGCACACTCTCCTCTCTCTCGCTCGCTCTCTACATGCACGCACCTGCTGTTAGATAGGTTGACCTACATTTTATGTGATAGAAAAGATAACCCAGAAAGTATTCCATCCTCTCGAATTCACCTTGAATAGTCATTCTTTTTGCGTACAAACCAGGGAGAATTTTCCTTTCCTTTCCTGTCCTCTGTCTTTCTATTACGTAGCTAAGTGAGTGTGTTTACTAAATGTAGTCTTATTTTATATTATCCTATCAACTGAAATGACATTGTTCTTTTTCTTATGTGTTTGTTTTTAAAGAGAATAGTAGTCGATGTAGAAATTCTGAGAGTATGAGATAAGCAGCAGGAGCCAGTTGCATCAGCTGTTCAAACTTAGCTTAGTTATAACGTAATTTACAGTACACATCATTAAATCACAACCAGCGGCACCACACAAACTAGCTAGTTTTTAAGTAGTTTAGCTGTTACTAAATATTTACACCTAACTGTAAGTGGAAATGTTGCGTAAGTTTGATGAATCAACAAACTGAACTAACATTAGCTTGCTAATATCAGACCGGTACAGATTAAAGAGTAAAATAGGTAAATAAGGAATATGTTCGACATATCTGACCTGACACTTTAAATTTCACAGAAAAAAGACTGGTACTGTACATTCACAAAGCCCCTAGGCCCCTAAAACTGTTATCTCTGGAAGTTATGTCACACTGACTTCCTGTTTACATAGTTCGTTGTCTCTTATTGGACAGTGCCACAGATGTTTCCTAGCAACCGATTTTTAGTTTAAATGGTGCAACCTGATTTAGTAAATCACTAGTTTGAAACTTTACACACAAACCTGGTGGTGAATTTACAAACAGCTGGTGCAACCCGGTGCAGGACAGCTTGTGTTCAGTGCTGTTCTGCGTGTTATTTCCAGTAAGGCTCCATTTATTGCTTTGAAAACAACCTCAGCAGAAAGCACGATTTTAACAATTAACATACTCAGTGTGACACCAATGTCCTCCTGCTCTTACCTGACACACCGTCCAATACTCATTCATCAACTCTGACCAGGCACTTCACAATATTCCACCCTGTTCTGCTGAGTTTCTACATTACGTCTGATATTTGCTAAATTAGCATAAACCTTGCTTGCAGTGCTGGTGCTCTCCCTCAGCAGTATTCTGCTCTCTTACAAGGTTAGCTTTGTCCACACATTGCCTTTGACTGTGCCTCCAAAAGAAGACTCCTTGAATTTTGGGAGAGCGAGCGTAAAAGGCGATAGAGTTTTTGATTAAATAAGAGAAGGGGAATCTCATTAAGATTCCTGGCAGCAGCAGGAGCTGCACACCTTTTTGAAGGGCCTTGCAGTTATTGGCTTAGATTACCAAACAGTTGGTTTAAATAGATACAGCCTTGTTTTTTTTCTCTGACAAGGACCTTTATTTTGATGGCGCTGCACACTAAGCAGTATTCGGAGGTGATACAGAAGCTTACACCTCACATTTCTGCTGTAATCCATCATGGTGCTGATTGTACTTCACTGTACCGCTCCTCCATGTGCCTGGAGCTGCATGATGGATGGATGTTAGAGGCCCACCTAGGCTGTTGTCCTGTATGTATGTGTGTGTATATACTATATATACATGTACATGTGAAAGAGAGAGGTGAGCTTTCAGCCAGTAGGGAACGGAGGGCGTGGTGCTGCATTATTACTGCGATTTCAGCACAAAGCCGCTGGGAAGGACAGAAGGAGAAGAGAAATGGATGATGGGATAAAGTAGGAGGAGGGGAGAGAAAACAAGAGGAGAGGACTCTGAGAGATAAAAGGATGAAGAGTGAAGGGGGAGGGAAGAGAGAGAGGAGGGGAGAGGACTGGTTGGAGAAAGGAGGAGGAGGCAGGAAGAGAGGAGACGTGGAGGAGGGGTTGATGGGAAATGAGATGATGAGGCAGAGTGATGAGGTTAAGGCATTAGAGGAGAGTTGAGATGACATTAACACTATGAAGGACAATATATATCGGCTCATTTTGTTGGTTGCTGTTGGTTTTCTTACTCCTGTGAAAAACTGACCAAATACAATGAAACATTTCTTACACAGCTAAAAGGGAGTTAATTTATCTACAGTAGAGCACAAGGTAACATATTCATAACTTCCTTTTCTGTCCAAAAGACTGTGCAAAACCAAAAGAAATTAAATTTACGATAATAAAAAAACAGAGAAAAGCAGCAAATCCTCCTATTTTAGAGGCTAGAAGCTGCAAATGTTTGGCATTTTTGCTTGATAAAGTAATTAAATGATCAATCAATTTTCTGTCAAATGACTAATTAATTGTTCTACAACATCAACATTAAACAGCTCTCAGTTTCAAGAACAATGAGCAATGTTTTTAAAGACTGACTATTTTGCACCAATGCTCAACAATCATACAAAGAAAAACAGTGGACCAGAGTGCATTGCATCTATAAGGCACGGTCTAATTAACAGGAATGCTTAATTGGACAAACAACACTCTGTTACTGTGCTGTTGTTACCGCTCTGTGCAGCACCACAGACTGAAGTCAAATAGAGGGTAGATTTTGTGTTTATGGTCTGTATGTTTGTCCTGCAGTTTGTTGCGAGGTGCTGAGGAGATGGGACTGAGGAAAGCGGTGAAGCCCGAGTTTGGAGGAGGAACACGGAGCTTCTCCTGTGAGGAGGACTACATCTACGAGAACATTGAGAGTGAGCTGTGCTTCTTTACCTCACAGGTCAGTTTCGGTACACACACACACACACCCATGTGCAAACATTTAAACATGCTCAAAATGCATTACAGGGATTTATGCTCTCCTTTTGTTTGCTGCAGGAGAGGCAGAGCATCATTAAATACTGGCTGGACAATCTACGTGCCAAACATGGGGAGGTGCTTCATAATATCAACTTCCTGGAGGGCCAGCCAATCAGTAAGCGGCATCATTTATCAGTACGGTGTTGCTAGATGCTTGGACTTTTGTCTTTATTAAACAGCTTTCTTGGCAGACTGGTCTGAAATCATGAGAAGCCAAATGTGATGAATCTGATATTTTACTGCACTCAGTAGATTTATCTTCTCTTCTTCTATCTATGTTTCTCTATTTGATCAAATTAATTTTACAGTAACTTCAGCTAATTATTGTCTCTGCAGTCCCGGAGCTGAGTGCACGAGGTGTGATCCAGCAGGTGTTTCCTCTCCATGAGCAGAGGATCCTCAGTCAGCTGATGAAGTCTTGGGTCCAGGCTGTTTGTGAGAAACAACCCTTAGGTCAGCAGAACAAGATACACTCACACACTGAAACTCTCATTCACATAATAGTACAATAAAGTACTTTTGACACAGACGTACTTCCCGTCTTTTTTACTTCTTTTTAGCTTGAATGTATGTGTGATGTCTGTCTCAAAATATATTTTTCTTAGTATTTTTTTTTATGGTGTTTACAGATGATATCTGCGACTACTTTGGGGTGAAAATTGCCATGTATTTTGCCTGGCTGGGTTTCTACACCACTTCCATGTTATATCCTGCTGTGATCGGTTTTGTGCTGTGGATGCTCACCGAGTCAGATCAGGTGAGGAGAGAAACTGTCATAGCCTAAAACAATTTTAACCAGAAGTGAACTACTGTAGGAAAAAAAAACAACTTCATAGTTCGAGAGATTTTAATGACTAATATTAAAGTGTATAAACAAATAAATATCAACCCTATAACACATTGACGCACAATATCACATTATATTCTGTATCAGTGGTTCCAACTTCATTTTTATGTTTGTATGTTTTGAAACTTTGGATTACTTGTATAATTTAAAATGAGGTTAATAAAGGCCGGTGCTCGTTAAGGGGTTGTAAAAATAAATTATGAAATTTGTCATTAACATACACTACAGTTTAAAGCATCTGCATGTGTGTGTTTGGGGTGTTTCAGACGAGCCGTGATATCTGCTGTGTGGTGTTTGCACTGTTCAATGTGGTGTGGGCCACTCTGTTTCTGGAACGGTGGAAGAGGAGGGGGGCTGAGCTGGCGTACAAGTGGGGAACACTGGACACGCCTGCTGAATCCCTGGAGGAACCACGTCCTCAGTTCCGGGTGAGAAATACTAAAGCTCTGATTCCTTCATCTTCCTCTTCTCTCCTCTTTCAGGCCCTTTCATGCTTTTTCTCTCTCGACAGGGAGTCAAGCGCTGCAGTCCTATAACAGGATGTGAGGAGTTCTACTACCCTCCATGGCGGAGACGTGTGTTCAGGTGGCTGGTCAGCCTGCCGATCTGTATCCTCTGTCTCTGTTTCGTCTTCCTGGTCATGCTCATCTGCTTCGAGCTGCAGGTCAGTCAGCTGTCAGCATCTGTTTTTATGTCACCTGCTTGTATGAATATAGTAGAAATAGTTTAGATGGTGAAAATCTTTGAAAAGGACAGACGCAATGATACAGAAACTTCTTTGATGGCTGTGTATAGAACCACAGGCTAGACAGATTGTGAGTGGAACTTATGAATAATGCAGAATAATAAAGAAAAAGAAAAGATACCTTCTTCCTAAAAATGTTTGTCCAAGGACACAACTGCTTAGATGCCCTTGATGTTTTTTCTTGGAGATGACAAACAAAAATCTGTGATTGTGTCTCTACAGGAGTTTGTGATGGGGATCAAGGAAATGCCTCGGCTAGCTCGCTTCATCCCCAAAATCATGCTAGCTATCACTGTGACTGCATGTGACGAGGTGTACAGGAAAATTGCCTGCTGGCTCAATGACATGGGTAAGAGTTTCCCAGACTGATGCAAATCTACATTTAGAGCAAGACATCACACACTGCTTTTATAAAATACATTCAGTACATTACATTGCTCAGGAGTGCTTCAGTAGGTACACTAAATGATGATTTATATTTTCTTTCCACAGAAAACTATAGACTCCAGAGTGCCTATGAGAAAAATCTCATCATCAAAATGGTTCTTGTGAGTGACTTTTCATTTCATAACATCTAACCTATCCATCAGATTTACAGTTTTTAAACAAATTTTCAAATTCATGTTCACACATTTCTTTCTCTGTTGATGACGTCCTTTAATTCTTTTCTCTTGCAGTTTCAGTTTGTAAATTCTTATCTCAGCCTTTTTTACATTGGATTCTACCTCAAAGACATGGAGCGGCTGAAAGAGGTAAGTAACAATCACAATCCCAGCTCTAATGTTTCTCTGTCACGCATTAGCTTCAGTAATGCTTCTGTCTACCAACATGTGTTGTTGTAATCTCCCATCCTTAAATGCTTTGCTCTTTCTGCTTAAATGCATTTATTTCCATAACCGTCCATCAACACATCCGCCATTCCACCCCATCCATCCATTGTCCATCTGTGGAAGATGCTGCTGGTGTTGTCTCTGTTAAGGAGTCTACAGAGGCAGGTCCGGGTCAATGTGATGCCTTCCCTCTACCTCAAGATCCAGATGCTTGTGGTCTCTGTTCCCTGGTTCTTCAGGGCTTTACTCAGGTCCAAAGTATGACCCCTGCACATACTCTGAGTGGGAGGTCAGAGGTCAATTTATGACCACCTCCGTCATCCCTTGTGTGGCATGTCATGTCAACCACGCCTTTAACTACCAACCTGCTTTGTAAAAAATATGATGGTTTGTCTTTAAATGTCTCTTTTCATGGTTTTGTTTTGATTAAAATACAACATTGAGGTTCAAAAGCCAAAGTATAATTTCACAATGTCACCATGTGAAATATGATGATGTTTTTCTTATAATGTCAGTTATATCTTTCCATACTTTCAGTTTTATAGTTTTAACCTGTGGCTACATGTTGGATGTACAGTAAAACACAGAACACAGTACTCTGAGCAATAAGGATCATGTGATTACTGATTCACAATTACCTGGTCGGTTAAACAGCGACACCATTTAGTAGCAAATCAACAACACACCCTAGTTTTCCAAAGGCAAGTGGCTGTGTGAAAAGGATATTTCCGCAGCCTGTTCCAGCTGGTTTAACATTGAATATTGAGGCGGAAAAATAGCTTTTCAGCTTTTAGAGGGATCTGATGACGTGACTGGTTATTTTCTAATTTTTCAGCATTTATAATTTCTATATTTCATATACTGGGGGGGACGTAAAAACCCCCCCCCCATCCTACATGGTGATTATACACCTGGGACTCAATGTTTTTTATTACGTTTCCTTCTGTGCAGTTAGTAGGAATAGTTTTGTTGATACAACTCTCTTCACTCATACCTCATTTTCTCACTTTGTCTGTCAGTTTCTGTTACACTCTCAGCCCGATGTGCCACCTCATTGAGCTTGTTATAATCGGTTAACATCACCTGCCTTCATAGCTTTCTCATGTCTGGGTCCCAACAAATAAAGACCAGCTTCTACACTTATTTGTCACAGAATATTTTACAGTCAGTCAGTCCACTTACAACTGAATTACTGTACAATGCAACAGTAAAATAACCTTATAAGCAGCCATGACTTTTTATACTTTAGTATAATGATAGGAAACCAAAGGTAAGAAAAAACTAGCTAAACATTGTAAAAACACTGGTTTGGTCCTTTAATCATCTGAAATGAAAACCATCTGGTGTTGTCAGCCTCATTCTGCCAGTGTCTGACTCTGACGTATCTATTCAGACTGCTCCAGTAGGTAGCAGGCAGAGAACAGTATCTGCTTTTCTCTATTTAAGTAACATTTTGTCTATGTCCTTGTCAGGAACTCAATGTGGTTTTGTGTTGTGCTCTAGCGAGAAACTGCAGTATATTTTGCATCAGCGTTATTTGACTTGGAAACAATTTATTTTTAAATTTAAAGCCAATAAACAATAGTGAGCTTTGTGATGCTGCAATGCTTGAAAATGTATATCCCCTGGGTTTATATTAAAGGGCTGAAGAAATAGTCACTGCCTGGCTTTGAGTGTTAAAGGATAATTCTAGTTTATTGCAGCTTGGGTGCTATTGTGTATATATATAGTATGGGTCATCATTTCTGTTTGTTATAATATTGTAAAGCCAGACGGGGTAAAGAAACATGAGCGGTCAGATCATGACACAGTTCAGCCAGATGATCTAAAACAGTTTTTGGAGGTGGAACCGAAAGTGATCCCACCTGAAAATGTTGGTTAAAAATCCTTCACTGCACAGGAAAAAGTGACTATAGCAAGTAGAGTAGGTTAAAGTTGAACCAAGAAGTTTGTTGTAAACAACTAATAGTCATGATTTTACAGTTTGCCTTTTTTTTTCTTCTTCCAAATACACTAAACACACCACCCTGAGGGTTTGTTTAAAACCTGTATGATAGTCTGCTGGTGTTGCTTTATCTGTTAGACTTGTTGTTTGTGATGTTGTCGTGTTGTCAGATCTCAGCAACTTGACGAGTTGATTAATACTAATAGCAATGAAAAAGTTGTACAAAAAAACTGGCATCATTCTTTAAGTTAAGTGCATTTGTACTTCCTGTTATGTGTGATTTGTGCTCTGTAAGGTATGAGTGTTACTGAAAGAGCTTGAGCGCTCATATTCATCTGTCACTGGCCTCTGTGCATCATATGTCATTGAAAAGTGGGTTCAATGGATGTTCAGTGAATCACACGGGGCAGGAAACTGCGTTTGCACTTCTTGACACACTCAAATCAGTGATGTCACAGTTGAAAGTTCAGCAAAAGATTTCTGACCCATGTGATTTGCTTGTGGATAAAGCATTTGTATACTACCCATTTTTTGATTGATTTGAGGTTGTATATTATTGCTTCCTAAGTCTATGTGATCGTGTTCTCGTCTTTGTCCTGGTGCTCTTCTTGCTTTCCCACCTGTCTAGCCTGTTGCATTTCAAGCTGTATGCATTTTTCCAGGATAGTGTTCATTTTCAATGCTCTGATTAGTTTGACAGTATATTCTGTTCACTCAGTGTGGCAGAAACACAAAAATCCCTTCATTTGTTGTTACTGTTTCTCTCTGTTCATCTCAGATGCTGGCCACTCTGCTCATCATACGCCAGTTCCTTCAAAATGTGAAGGAAGTGCTGCAGCCTTACCTGTATGAGCGCCACAAGCTGGGCGAGCTTACACTGCGAGCTGTGTGGGATCTGCTGCTCTCAGTGCTGCTGAAATACGCCCGGCTGGCAGCTGGAAAAGCCCAGGCCTCTCCCACCGACCAGGCCATGCCAGGACCTGGCCTGAGGGGCACCAGGCCTGGGGTGGGGCAGCCAGACAGAAGGTCTCACTCATTACTTACACTTTAAATTAATCAGTAAAAATAATGGAGGAAGTCATTAGTCACTATAAACAGACCAGCTTGTGCTTAAATAGACCATTAGAACATCACCGTGAACGGTTAACACACGCTTTGTCTGACGTCTATCTCTCTCTTCTACTCCTCGTAGGGAAAAGAAGTGTTTGAACGGGGGATGCGGGGTGCCTGATGAAGAGGAGGGAGGTGAGAGGGACGAGGCTGACAGCGGGAGGTTCAGTGAAGGAGAGACGGAGGAGGAAAGTCTGATCGACTGCGGTTTGAAACTGAGGAAAGTCAGCTTCATAGAGAAGGTACAAAGCTGTGTAATAACATAATGAATTTATGTGATGTTAATATGGTTCATATGCTTATATTGTAGCACTTTGTTCATTTGTTTTAAGAAAGGTGTTATACAAATATAGTACCAACAATTAGTAGTTTTAATAGTAGCAATAGTGTTCATTGTTGCTAATCATGTTGTTGTTGTTAAGGTGGACAGAAGGCCAGCCTGCAGTGTGCCACCCATGGACAACAGTTTCCTGGAGGAGGGGAGCCCCACTATGGTGGAAAAAGGAATGGACCCTGCCTCTGTGTTTGAAATGTGTGACGACGACGACGATAATGGCATCCATGATGTGAAAGAGTCAGGTGGGGCAGGGACAGGTGCGACTGAGGGAATTAATGCTGCTGCTGCTGGTGTTGCTGCTGCTGCTGCTGCTGCTACTGGTGCTGCTGCCGCCGCCAGTGGCACCCAGCTGCCTTCTGGGCCTGAGAGCAGCACATCATTGCGACACAGAAGAAGAGGCAGGAGCGCAGAGAGGGCTGAACCTAAAACGAAAAGGGATTCATGGATTGACCCCCCTGAGGAGAGAGAGAGCACCACGCTCACTCAGGCTGAGATAGAGAGCTGCATGCAGACTTATGAGGTAAGAAGGACAAAAACAAAAACTCTGCATTTGATTTTAAAAGATTTTCTTTAAAAATATTTCGGTCAGTTCACTAAAAGTACAAAAGAAATACATTAGTACTTGTAATCTCCTGAAAACTGCTGACCACATGCATAATAAAAACTCTCTGTAGCCGCAGGAGTAAGAGAGAAAATCTGTGTTCTTGTAATTTGGATGAACCACCTTTTAAGATTTTTGTTGAAACTAAGAGATCCTGTGGAGTCCTTTATACAGTCTGCCACATAACTTATCATCCCTTACACTTGGAAACGGAGCAGTCATAAATGACTATATCAAAGCTCAACAACTGTTTTTGGTATTTGGTATCATTGTGTGTGTGATTTAAACCACAGAAATGCAATCTTGTCTTGTAGCTGCAAAGTACTGTCAGTCACTCGTTAGATCTGGCGTAACGATCCACTTTGCCTCTCTCAGGACACCTTCCAGGACTACCAAGAGATGTTTGTCCAGTTTGGCTACGTGGTGCTCTTCTCCTCGGCCTTCCCCCTGGCTGCCATGTGCGCTCTCATCAACAACATCATTGAGATTCGCAGTGATGCCTTTAAGCTCTGCACTGGTCTGCAGAGGCCCTTTGGACTTAGAGTGGAGAGCATCGGCCAGTGGCAGGTCAGAAATATACACTTTGCACATTAACAAGTGCTCATGAGGCTTTTCTGTCTTGAGTCCTGAATTGATTGAATTGATTGTCACCTGAAGACAGAGACGGTTAAAAACATGCTGACAAGATGCAAAAACACTGGCTTTGAAGGCTGAGTACAGTGGATGATTATGTAAACAGTATTTGATAATGGCTTTAAATTTATAAATTCAGATGAAATAACTGAACTGAAATAAACAGAAATTATTTTCTCTTGTTCTGCGTTATGTGTGTATTAAGCTTGTGTTTTTGTTTTTGTTTTTCTCCTGCACAGACTGCGATGGAAGCCATGGGTCTGATTGCCATCATAGTGAACTGTTACCTGATTGGTCAGTGTGGTCAGCTGCAGCGTCTCTTCCCGTGGCTCAGCCCTGAGATGGCCATCATCTCAATCGTCATCCTCGAGGTACCACAGCTTGTTCCTGCTAGCCAGTCTGAAGTGCTTAGAGCAGTGCTTTTTCAAACTTTTTCTCTGGGCACCAGCGTTTTCAACATCACCTTTTCTTATGACCCAGCACAAACTGTATGCTAATCAGAAAATGTGCCAGGTATTTTGGCTGCAAACAAGTTTACTATTGTATATACACTAGTTTCAGCCTGCAGAGACTTAGGAGAGATTAATGGCAGGACATACTTGAATCTCTTCAGCACATATTTTACACATATTTTAACTTAATCTATTTTACACCAACATGACTATAGAACAGAATACAAGGCAATGCTACTGTATGTACAGAACACTGTAGTATGCACTGTGTTATGCTGTTGAAGCTGATCAATAGTAGTTAATGTGGAATGGGTTTCAATTTACCAACCTTTTGTATAAACCTAAAGAGTTAAATTGAAGCTCTCTTCATGTTTCTCCAACTACTTGTAACATATTTAGATTCTGGCTCTGTCAGCTCTGCACTCTGTGGCTGTCTATATTCGGAAAAAGGTAAACAGCCTGCAGCTCTGTCTTGGCCTGATAAAGAAGTCAGGCCTATCAGAGGGAGAATATCAAGGCACAAATGTTGTTGTGCCAGAATTAGTTCAAGTAACATACTCTTAAAGTGTATTCTGTCTTCTTTATCTGATTCGCATTGTATTTTCATGTAACTATTTTTTGTTTTATCCCAAACCACCTCTTTCTACCTGCCCGTCTATCTGCAGCACTTTGCCATCCTCCTGAAGTATGTCATCCATGTGGCCATTCCCGACATTCCTACATGGGTCCGGGAGGAGATGGCTAAACTGGATTATCAGCGCAGGGAGGCGTTTAAGGTAAATTACGAGGCAGCACAAGATGTGGAAAATTTTACTTGTCATGGAAAAGTTGCAAGAGAGGGATGAAGTTTTATTCAGGCGGTTTGAACAAGCCAACACATCTGTGTTTATCCCTCACCAGACCAACCTTTATTATTATTTGCGTACTGTATTGCACTGTCATATCTGTACTGTAATATAATAAAAATTGATAGCAGTGGCTGTCAGAGGAGCCAGACTTGCTGCTGCTAACACAATGTACTGCGGCACTGCAGTCATTTTTTTGGAGACAAGTTGCAATTTTGGTCAAATTTTAGCAACAAGACTTTGTATTGTATCAGCTGCACTGTAAGAAAACACATGCTGTGGCCTCTGCTGTACTAATGCAGGATTCTTAGTAAGGGATTTGTTTGATGGGTAGCACTGCAGTATTGTAATGGTTAGCTGGGTTAGTGCTGATTCTAGTAAATACACTGAATCCATCCTGTTTCCTTTCCTCTGCAGAAGCATGAGCGGCAGGCGCAGCAGCATTACCAGCAGCTGCAGAGGAGGAAGAGGGAGGAGGAGGAGAGGCAGAGGCAGGCGGAGCATATGGCCCGTAGGGAAAGGGAGCGGGACGACAGCAAGGGCGACTCCTCTGGGGATCACCACCACGACAAAAGTCACGGCAGCAAATCGCGCCCCGGTGGTGGAGGAGGAGGGAGCGGCGGGTCAGACAAGCCCAAGAGGCCCAGCTCTCTGCTGGCCAACAATAATGTGATGAAGCTGAAACAGATCATCCCGCTGCAGAGTAAGTTCTCCTCGGGCGGTGCCCGCTCCCCTCAGTCACCCACTGGCAGTGAGCCAAAGCTGCCAGGGTTCCTGAGCTTCAAATTCCTCAAGTCACCTGAGAATAAGAAGGAATGTGCTGCGGCTTCTTCGGCTGCCACCACAGCCACAAATGCCACAGCGTCAACGTCATCAT
The DNA here is from genome assembly GCA_038419695.1 of Scomberomorus guttatus. NCBI lineage: Eukaryota > Metazoa > Chordata > Actinopteri > Scombriformes > Scombridae > Scomberomorus > Scomberomorus guttatus. Next base: position 23,115,330 of record CM076454.1, on the reverse strand, counting down.
CATCCTCATCATCAGGTAGCAGCTCTCAGGAGCGTTCTCAGTCACCCAGCAAAGCCTTCAACCCTGGGAAACTGTTTAATTTTGGGAAATCTGAGGGGGGGACATGTGTGAATGGGGCTCCGCTGCCCAGATCTGGGGAAGGATCATCATCACAGACGTCAGATAGACAAGCTTCCAGGTCTGACTTGAACGGCGTACCAGACGAGATCCCCTCTCCTGGAGGGGAAGGGTCAGAAAATGGACATTCAACAGACTTGGACCCAGTCGGTCCGAAAGTCTAGTAGCTCCAGATTGAACAAACTTGTCTTTGGTTACATCTCAACTGAAGAAATGATGTGTTTACTGTGAGGAAAGGCCTAACCTTCCTTCTGTGCTGTCACAGGCCATGTGTCGAAGTACTTGAAGCAGAGAAAGGAAAAGTCGAAACTGATGAGAGGTGACTGTTGATTTGGTTTGCTTTTTTGCTGAGAGACAAAAAAAAAAAAAAAACAGGCTTCTTAAGAAAGACGAAACCCTCCTATCATGACAGAAAATACACACACACACACACACAACACTCCCTTACACACACAAACATAAAAATCCTTCCTTGTCTGCAATACATAAAGAAATGCATGAGCTGCGTTTCTAATGTTTTTAAGCCTTTAAAGCAAAGAGCTGTGTTTCTTGATTTCTTCTAGTCAGAAATTGTAAGCATCTCGGTGGCCTCCCACTAGGACGTAACAGCCTGTGGAGGAAAAAGATGAAAAAAACGTATACAGTGGTATGAAAGGATCACCGATTGTACATCAAATAACTACTGAGAGTGTTTTTAGCCATCACAACAGAAGTGATTATTAGATAACTGTCTCATTTTTAACTGTGAAGAATTCTTGGGCCCTTCACTTTTATATTGAAGTGGAAAAATGGAAAAGCAATATCAATCAGTGTTTTAATTATAAGTAGTACCGCAATTCTTATCAATCATCACACAAACCCTCCCTTAATAAGCATCCCCGATATATCACCAGCTTTATTTTCAAAGCAGAGGTGATATCTGAGCTTTGTACACTTCTTCCCATCCTGTGGCAGTATCAGATCTGTTTGAAAAGAAAGTAAAGACCTTAGTAAGTCAAGCTGTCACATACCAATATTTTTCCCCAAGAGAAAAAGCAAAAACAAAGCAGAAGTAGACGTAGGTGAAAATGGAGCATGGAAGCCCGTTGCTTGCTGTTCCCCCCCCGTCCGAGCTTGTAGACCACCTTGTAAACACAGATGGTGCTCCATTCCACGAGCGCAGAGTTAAAGAAGATACATTTGCACTAAACCCTTGCGCCCTGCATCGAAACGTATCTCTCTCAGCAGGAGAGAGGGCCGACACCAGCCTGCCTCATAACATTATGCAAAAGCTGGATTGTTGTTTCCTCCTTTCACACACACAGTACATGCTATCTAGTCACCTGTCCCTGCTCCCAGCAACCAAGGGATTTTCCTAAATATTCAGATTAGGCTTTTTCTGTTGTTTTTTTTTTGTTTGTTTTTTTACGATAGTTGCTCGTATTTCTGTTGAGCTCCATATCTTTTTATACGCACTATTTGCTGCATTGCTTTATTGCAGTGCTGATGATGGGAATTTCCTTTTTTCAACCAAAGCGGTATTTTTCGGATTATACTGTTAACCCAAGATGTATGTGCTGTATGTTCTGTTGATCATGCACATCATGGATATACTGTATATTGTCCCTTGAGTAATCAAGCCCATCATCTACCATTAACCGGTGTTTCACTACTGCAGGGTCTCCAGAAGGTGGTGCCAGAGTTTATCTGCATAGCAAATTGTGTTGTTGAACCACTTATTTTGATGCACTATTGACTATTTTGCCCATGCCATCAGTGTGTGATAGAGCAAGAGGAGCAGGCTGCAGTTTTGGAGCGCTTTGAAAGGAAAGACGGTCATTAAAAAAGGTACATATAGAGACGAAAACATTAACTATGCATTTCAATACCACCACCTCTGGCAAGGATTTTGGCAATAACACTGAGTTGCAGGAGATTTATCTGTAATACTATAGGTCTAAACTAACCCCTCCACCCGCGGCACCCATCCATCCTGCGTTATCCCTAGCCAGACTCTATGCACCATGTCCCTGCTACAAAACCTTTTCTTTGTGTCCGCTCAATATTCACTGTCAATGTCAGTGAATGCAGCACTCTCTCAGCTCCCTCCTGTCTCATGTTTAATGCAAGGAATCTCCCCTGACTCACAATTAAAATAATAACAATGATCTCATTCAACCACTGCTTCATGTTCACAGAATCTGTCTCACCTGGGTGGGGGGCGGTGACGACATTGACCTTCTGCATTTTTTGCTGCGGCTTTTCATGATATTTGTAACAACTTAACAATAAGTCTAGTGCATCTTTTCAATCACATGCATAAAGAAAATACAAGATAGGCAAAAATGTGAGATTCTATTAATTACATTAAATGCAATAAGGAAATAGACAAGACATTAATTTGTGTGGTCACGGTATCATTTTACTGTCAATCTATGTTCTTTTTTATATTTGGAAGTCATTGTTTATTACAAATGTAAAATGAGAAGTGCAAGGCTGAGAGAAATGCAATATGATCAGTGTCTTTTGTACCATTCTAACAGGCGGGTCATTGTTAAAGGGACACATGATAGAGATCAGGATGGTACCGCGTAGCTGAGCTTAGTCTCATCAGAACCTTTTTTTTTCTTGCAGCATTTGGATTTCAGGGATGAATGACTTCATGATGCAATAGAGTCCATATATCATTTGAAGGTTTGTGTAGGAAGGAGAAGCCAGCGACAAAGCAGAGGTGGTTTAAGTGAGAGGAGAGAAGATAAGGGCACGTGCTGACACTGGTGCAACACAGTGAATCTGAGCTTAGGCCTCCGTGTAGTTCCTCCTTATTCAGGGAAAACATACAACTTCACAGAATGGAAATAGAAAGCATTAACCAACTTATTGCTTCTTTCATCCTTGCACTTTTGGCAGCAGCAACATATTGTCATCTTCTGAATATTGCTAGTATGGAGGTCTTTAAATAAGCTTTGGTTGAAGTAAATCTAGATATTGGACAGTTTCGGATAGAGTAGAAAACTTCATCAAGAGGCATCCCACGCCAGAGGCAGCACCGTCACTGTTTTCTCGGGTCCAGCACAGGCATGCGTTGCAGAAGGACAGCAGCTCAGACAACTGAGACTATCAAAGTAACAGCGGTTCTTTAAAAGGTTTTTGGCTTATTTAGACTTTACAAGCACCATGAAACACGATGTGAAATCAGTGGGATAGGACTGAATGCATTTAGCAAACGTACTGTCTTCTTCTGGATTTTAAGAGTGGATGTGAACAGGTGAGATTCTCACCACAGCTATATTAAATCCTGACCCTAACCTCAGAGTTTAAGATTAGACATCTTCATGGAAGCCTCACTTACTGAACATCATATGCTCTTCCAATGTACCACTGTACAAAAAAAGATCTTTTAAAGAAAAATACTGGGAAATGGGACTATTTATTTCTTTTAATTTATTTTGTCATATTTTTGTAAGACCTGAAAAATAGTTAATAAAACTATTTCAAATGCATTTCGTGTGTTGTGAGCAATTTGTTCCTTCAAAATCATCACGGTGCAAGTTTTTCTTGCTCACAAATGTTTGTCAATATTAAGACTCGCAGTATCTCCTTAATTCCAAGGATTTTACAAATCCCCCATTTAAAGTACCACATGACAAATACCCAGTTTCAGTCCAGTTTTATTTCAGTAAAGCTAAAAAGAACATATCTGATCTAACACACGAGATGGGGCAAGGCCTAGGGTGTTGTAGAACAGTCTGAGCAGAAGCATAACGTGGTTTTATCACTTCAAAAACAGACAGGATATTTACACTGTAGGTAGGAAGATGACCGACCACACTGTCAACCCACATTGCAGCATAGACTTACAGAACGACAGGATGCTTTGATGTGACTTTGCTGGGCAGTGATAAGAACATTTTTTTTCTTTAAATTAAAAAAAAAAAAAAGCTTTATTCAGTGTTGCTCAGTATGTGACACCAATACAAACTGAATCTCAGGAACAAGGCAGGATGGCGACTGCACTTTGCTGTGCATGCTTATTGTGCACTCTATGGCTGAAATTATAATACCCCTTTCAGCCCTCTGTATACCTCTGCGCCAGCTCTCAGGCGAAAACCACCCGGGGCTGTCGCAAGTACAGGACGAACGGTACAGCTATCTGAGCTGGGAGAGGAAAAGGGTCCGAACCATGATGACAGGTTGTAAGGCCTCTAAGGCTAATACCTTCCACAGTCACACAAGATAATGCCACAACCCCAAACCCCTAAAGTTTTATTACTGGTCCAGGAATATAATGCCAAGCTGTGAAAAACATAAACATGCAAGGCAAGATAAAATCCACTGGGCACCGGGGCTCTTGTCTTTACCTTCACATGGGTTGTTTCCTATTGTATCCGTGAGTATGTAGTATTATTATTATACAAAAAGGCAGACACAAAGATTCTTCATTGGATAAACTAATTCTGGTACTGGCAATTATTTACACATATCATAATGTATTCTTTTTCCCTTTTCCAGACATTACTACACACATTTTTCCTCATCTGTGCTGTTACCAAGTTGTGCAAAATAATCAGACACTGGGATTTACAACTCCATATTTAAGCTTTTCACTTCTTTTTCCTTTTACACCCATTGATGACAGAACAGCGAAAACTCAGAGCCAATCCCATTCATACTAGCCTCAGTAAGCCAGAAGGTGGTGCTAGATGCAAAAATATTTCTCAAACACCAAGACAACATTTAATCCTACAAGCACAAGTTCCTGGATAGAATGGAGATATGCATATTCACCATAAACATAAACGTCTAAGGGGAAATCTGGAAGAGTTGCTTCTACTTTGTGCTGTTCTTCACAGTGCATTCTTGGTTCTGTTGATTCAAACAGTGTGGAAAAATAATGCAATGCCCCCATGTGGTTGCAGAGTAGGCAGTGAAACTGAGAGGGTGGGCACTGTGGCTGGCAGGAAGCGCATCGCCATACATAAACAATAATAGTTATAATAAAATTAAAACAGTAACAAATGTTATCTTTGCACAAATCAGGACAGACTCTCCAGGTGACAGAAGGCTACACAAGTCATGTACCAGTATGAGACTGTTTTTTTTTTTTTAGGGTAAATTCTGACTTTATCAAGTCCATTGCTGATCTTAAATCTACACTGCCACTTTTTCAACTATTCATTCACTTCACACATACAACACACAATACACCCTCACAGCTCAGCATGCATACAAACATATACACATACAATAATCCACACAGGACATGGTCAATACAAATTAAAGTAACATCAGTATGAAGTCCTGTCTTCAAGGCCAAAGTGTCACTGATTAACACTGAGTTAGGGAGACAGCTCAGGAGAAAATATTGCTGTAAAATTTTCCTAAAACCAGCTACATCATTCATGACCATTTATCGTTACATTTTTCCATACACATTATCTTTAGGCCATAAATGGCTGCTTTGTTAATGGAAATTTCCCTAATTCTCTATGGGTGACTCTTAATTTCATGCCAGGAAAGGCATCCTGCCATAGTATAAAATGGCTAGAAGTCTTTACTCAGATGGGATTATCCTTTCTGTTCTTTGTTTATATCGGCTAGGCCCTGTGTACGTACACACACACACACACACACACACACACACACACACACACACACACACACACACACACACACACACACACACACACACACACACACACACACACACACACACACACACACACACACACACACACACACACACACACACACACACACACACACACACACACACACACACACACACACACACTTATGAGTCCTCATTCATCTCTTGGCTATCTGTCCTGGCGATCTTCCTTGGGGGTGCTGGGCTGTCGCCCTCACCTTGTTCCTGTTCCCTTTTCTTTGCTGCATTCTGTTTGACACAAAGGATTATATAGCAGTCAGTAAAATCACACAATATCACTTTAATGGTAATCCAGCTATCAAAGATTAATCATAGTATTATGAGGCTCACGATTAACTGAGACCTAATTAAGACTGTTGACAAGTAAAGCAAGATTTAGAAAATTAACTCAGAAGAACTGAACATGCTCACCTTTTTGTCCCACTGCTGATGGAGGTAACGCAGGAGAATGTTGGTTTTCTCTGTTACAATAACTGTAGAGAAAACACAACCAGCATATTACTGAGAAATTACATTTAAAGCTGATCAGCTAAGAGCACAGTCTCCAAAAAACGATGCCAGTTTAGCCTGGTTTAATATGGATTTACTGAAGATTCATCAGTGATAAACTACAACAAAGGCTTCTGTTAGTACAGCCTTACTGTAAATGTATGGTTTTAAGTGACTATTCTCCTACAGTTTTGACCTTGAGCCTTTTGCTGTGAGTCTGATACTTACTCTGTTCAGAGGGGTATTCACGTGTTGGAAGGTAAACAGAGGGCCTTCGGTTCTGTAAGACATACATAAACATATTAGACTATTGTTAAGCATCTTATCCCACAGTGTATTGGGATTAATGACAGTGTGAGGAAATAAATATCATCATAGTCTACTTACAGATGCTTTACAAACAGAGTCTGCATGAAACCTGCTGAAGTTGCTCTTATTGTAGACAGGAAGTCCTTTCAAGAAATCAGCCTGTGGGAAGAGGGTGAGGTGATCAGTTAACCCTGCAGCTCTGGTTTGCTGAATATATTTACCCTAAAGATTAATCTCATGTCACCTGCCTGTCTGTCTATTCCACTTTTAGCATGCGGACCCATTTCAGTTGTTATTCACCTCTGTGGCAATTTAAAACAACTGCTACAACCAGTAGTGGAAAAAGTATTCAGATCCTTTACTTAAGTAAGAGTATCAATACAGTAATGTAAAAATACTCCATTACAAGTAAAAGTCCTGCAAGAAAAATCCTACTTAAGTAAAAGTACGTAAGTATTAGCAGTTACTGTCGTAGCTGCTGGAGGTGGAGCTAGTTCGAACTACTTTATATACAGTTAGCTAGTTTAGTCCAGTGGTTCCCAACCTAGGGGTCAGGCCCCTCCAAAGGGTCACCAGATAAATCTGAGGGGTCGTGAGATGATTAATGTGAGAGGAAAGAAGAAAAAAGAGAAAAGAAAAGATCTGATACACAAATCTGTTTTCAGTTTTTGGACTTTGTAAATATTAAATCATTTGAACATTTATTGAAGAAACCATGTGAGAAGCTTAGAGGGAAAATCACTATTTGGTGAAGCTGTTAACAACTCATAGACATCTGAAATGTGACCCCGACTACACACTGCTTTTTGTAAGACATCAAAAGCCAAAAACCACATTTAACAATGTGTTGTATTTTAAAAGCTTGTTATATTATCCATTGTGTCAAATCCTTATCTGAAAAAGTAACTAAAGCTGTCAAATAAATGTGGTGGAGAGGAAGTATAAAGTAGCATCAAATGGAAATACTCAAGTAAAGTACAAGTACCACAAAATTGTACTTAGGTACTTTCCACCACTGGCTAAAACCAATGAACATCAGACGTCAGAATGGGTATCCTGAGTTTTCTAATGCATATATTAGATTAGACATAGAGGCGGAGAACACAGTGACTGTGGATACAGGATACAGACAGCTGTGCTGGGCGTTCCCTCATACCCGGTGCACGCTAACGGGCCTGCAGCCTTCCCTGTAACGTCCCCAATAACCTCCCAACTGAAGGCGATGACATGAGATTGAATGTAACGTTACAGCAAGTGGTGTCAAATTAGCGAGTCGGAGCTGAGCAGCTCTGAGCACAAAACGAAGCCGGTTCGGCCTTTACTGAATGAATATCCACCAGGAGAAGCAGGTGTGGCGAGCAGCTACCAGTCAGCTAACTAACATATGCACTCCGAGATCGACACAGCAGCTTGAGCTGACTTGAGTAGCTCTGTATTGATATGTGAAGCATGTACCTTCTCCATGGTAATGGTTTAAATCTCCAACGTCGAGTCGCCGACTTGTGACTTGGAGTCTGTTGTCGAGTGCGTTACGGTTAGCCGCGCTAGCTTACTGAACAGTTAGCCGACACAGCTGTCCTATCGGGTCCTCTTGCCAAGAGAAAACAACGACCTTCACAGACAAATTGTTGTTTCCATTCTAGATCCCGGCGCCCATGGGAAAAAATGTATCAACTCAAGAAAAAATAGCCCATGAGTTGGCAAAGCTAGTTACATAGGACTTCCTCAGCTAGCATGATGGCTGGGTGGTAGCGATGCTTCCTTGGCCACGCCCCGAAAAGCGCCCATTGGCTTGATTTTGCCCCCACGTGTTAGCCCCTTGACCAAACAGCCAATCATTAAGCAGAACAAAGTCTGCCCCTCCCTAAAATATTGACAAGGCAGCAACATGTAAAAAGCGTCACAGCGGATCCAACAGCTTGGAAAGTACTTCTTAGTACATGTTACTGACCTTTGTCTGCAAACAGCAGTGGTGGAGAGTAACTAAGTACATTTACTCAAGTACTCCATTTAAGTACAATTTTGCGGTACTTGTGCAGAGTACTTCCACCAATGTCCAAAATACAGCTGAATGAAATATAATTTCTCTCAGGACCAGAGTAAAAAAAAAAACGTTAGGCTAAAAAAAAACATGAGAAAAAAATGGAGATGGATACAATTTGGGTTATTTAAAACCATTTAATTTAATAATTACATATCCTGGATTTGAGGACTGTTGAGTTTACCACTTTAATGAGCGATCTGGGAATGTGTGTAGGACATCCTGTGAAGAAAAGCAGCTAAAATCCTATATCCTATATTGAAGAGAGTCAAAGTGTTTGACCACTGCACCACTGACACCGTGATGTTTCTTAGAGGAGAGCCCCTGATATTTAAAACATACAAAAGTACAGAGGCACTGTTGCAGTTTCAAGCTTTTGGTTTTGCTTAAAAACATAATTTTAAAGCTGCAACAATGCTTCTGTCCTTTCTTTTTGGAGGGACTCTACTTTTATTCACTGTTCTTTGATACCCAGGTATGCTCAAGCACCCTACAGCATTATCAATATCAATACATCCCAGTTTATGACCAACATGCAGTATATTATGATACACCTCGAATTAACCTTAATTTGTTACAGCTGATGAAGAGGTTGGATCTTGATGTCTGTGGTCTTTTCTCACCTCACTCTAGCACCTGCCTTCATGGGCTCCTCACATATAGTTACCTAGCAACAACAGCCATGGCAACTGCTACAGCACCAGCTCCTTATGATGCTGTAGAACTGAATAAGACAGAGTGAATATTAATTGCTGTTGTGGAATATTTGTCCATGGTAACTTGGGTATTTTGATTAAAATTCAAAATAATGACAAATAACTAGAGGAGAATGTCTTGCTGCAATGACATAAATCGAGTAAAACTATCAATAGGAACTTTTTTCAAGCAAAAACTCCTCTGAAGTTTTCTGTGCAGCGACTATAGTTTCAACCCACAAACTCTGACTAAAGAGTCAGTTCATTAAGTGAATGAAAACATCTACACACTGCATTGTGAAAGCCAATTGAAATCATTGGTAGATTTATGCATGAGCCTCAATACACCACCTCAGACACCAGTTATGATAGTCAGAGGTTTTTCAAACTTGCAAAATGTTGTTTTTTACAAGATTCCCATTTGAATAGTTGACTATTTCTATAGTAGATTATTTTCTTTAGTTAACACAGAGTAAGAATATTTTAAATAAGGAACAAGCTGTTGTGACATTTCTTTAACTTTGATTTTTAAGTTACTTTAAATTATAATAAAATTTCAGTTCTGGCAGTGTATATATTTATTTAGTTTTTTTTTTTTTTACCCCTGTTTTATCATGAGCATGAGCATATCCTCTGGTTGTCTTGCGTCACAGAGCAGCAGGGGGCATCTCCTCACGTGCACAAACTCAACCAGGAGGTTTCAGTGGGTCGGACGCACCAGCAGTTGATGGAGTAAAAACATCCGGCTGCGCTCCGGCGCGTCAACATGCGCTCTCACCAATATTCCAACATGGAACTGGAGCTCTGGCACACGCAGATACTTGGAGCCTCTGAACAGTAGACAGATATGCTGTCAGCAGGCTGATACCGGCCGCCATGTGGAGGCTACCTACAGGACAAGAGATAAATTAGATTATTGGATTGACTGCAACAGATTATAGCTCCCCTACTTCCTCGGTGCCTCATAAGAAAACCGCATCAATCTGATCATATTTCACGCGGAACTTTGGAAATATAAAGGTATGTTTTTTGCTGTATTGCCATGTATTTTTGTTTTTCTTGGGCTAAGATTGTTTTGGTTACAGTATAATGTTTGGCAACAGATAAGGAATAGGTCGCTGCATACGAAGTTGCGCTATAATCCAAGGCAAACAGGTTATTTAGTGCGTCTCGTGTAAAATTGAACTAAAAGGGAAATACATTGTGGCACTTACCTCATATGCAGCATCAGACGCCAGTGAGTGCCCTATTCACCTCGGATTGTTATTAGTGAATAGATGGACATCAGGTAAAAGACGTTTTATTCTTCTACAATAAGCAGCAAAGTTATTTTAGTGAGCAATGAAGCCTTCATATCGCTTCCTTTGTGAAAAGTTGTTTTTCTGTTGGCTAATTGGTTCAAATTATAGGTCTAACCTATCTGTCAGCTTTACATTGTCGCTGAATGGTCACTAAAATTGTCCAATTTTAGACTGATTGAATTTCGCACATAATACGTGAAGTGCCTCAAAATATGTTTATTTTTGAATACATTCCATTTTTCTGAGCATATCGACATAATAAATGATGCATCTGTCTCACCAGCCTGTGGCTAAATGCTTCGAAATAACTTTGAATTTCAGTGTTTTTCCATCACGTGTGTTTAGAGCATTTGTCTTTATACAAAGCAACATGCAGACAGTGATGTCCTCTTGCTTAAAATGTGCAGTTCTGTCATGCTTCTTCCCATGCAGCAGTCCTTAAGAAATACTTATTTTGAAGATAGTAGATAGCACTACAGTATGTATTGATAAAAGTATGACATACTACAGCAAGCAAGTGCAATACAGCAGTCAGGGTCTATCAACAGTGAATGTACTGTAATTGTTTTTAATCCCTGTGACAGTCTTTGCTCTTTTCTGGGCACCAGTCCCGACTGTGATTGTGTCTGACCTGTGTCTGAATTGTTATATAACAGCCTCCTGCAGCCACTGACAACAGAAGTCACTTAGAGACTGCAACAAGAATGAAACTCACTGTGATTAGAGAGGATAGCAGTAATGTAAAGGCACATACCTACAATTATAGTCTGCAACCTATCAGTAACACTGGGATACGAGTGAAGAGAAAACAATGCTTTGATCAAGTTAGGGAAGCTGGCTTGTGACGATGAGGTTATTGGTTCATTTCTAGTTCATCTCTGGACTAGCGTCTGAGCTGGAAAGTGAATGAGAAGCCCCTTCCTCATTACCCTCTGATGAGGGTAAACAAGACAGATGACACCTGACTGCACCAGTGGCCAACAGAAATGGAATGAATTAGTCAACTAATCACTACCATCACAAATATGGTAAAAGACGGTCTGTGTATTTCACCCATCTGGGTGAATTACGACATGCAATATGAATCAACATGCAGGCGCATCATGCATGATGCAGCCTACTCTTTCAGCCTCAATTAAGAGATGAGTGGGACAGATTATGTTGTCAGATCAGAGAATCTTTTGGTCAGTGACTTGCCAATCACAATGATCTCAGTCTGTCTTCTGTTCTGTTCTTCTGTCCCTATGTTTCTGTGCAAGGACTTTTTCCCACTGTATGATAGAAAAAGTGCCATCTTTGTTCCTGCTTATTGAATAATATCTACAGACTAAATTAGAAAAACAAGGGGTGACTGCGCTGAAACGGGGACATAAGACACGCTTGGTATGATAGAATTACTACACAACACCTTTTCTGTATTTGGGTACTATCACAAAGCAACAGTTTTAAAGTTGATTCTAACATTGGAGGTGAATGAGGATGATGTGGTGCTTTAAAAGTGGGAGGTGATGGATGTATTGGAGTTTTTAGGGGTATTTAAAGGCTTTTGAAATTGACGTAGACCACAAAAGAAACATATTTTTTTTGCGTCAGTGATTTCCTTTTGATGCAAGGATAATATTAGCGGTTAATGTGGCACCTTCAGTAATATCACAATGGCCTACTCAGCCTCCTCCAGTCAAAAAACACACAGTGCAACTCTGCTGTTTGGATAGAGGATGTGCAAGTATAAGCAGAAAGGGCACGAGAATAGCCAGCAAAGCAGGAACGCTCTATTACATTGTGCCCATAATCCCCAGATGAAAGCAGTAGCTGATGGGTTGCAAGTGTAGAAAAAGATGCTACAAATCACACAGGGGGGGGGGGGGGGGGGACTATTGCTGTACAGTGTGACTGTTTTCATCAAGAGAGGAGATACACTGTAGACAGATTGTGTGGTGTGGACTTAGAAAGTATAATCTCTTCTAGTAGGGAGGAACAGGAAGGTCGGATAATGCCGCCAGCAGAGACTTGCAGACCCTGCTTGGCTGCAGTGCTGTTGCCATGGCTGGTAATCAACTGACAACACATACTGTAATACTCTACCTGTATTGTGAATGAGACCTGCATTATACATAGTCTCATCTATACTGAAGAAAAATTATTTATCTGATAGTAAACTGTAGTGGGACAGATATTTTGTGCTTTTTCAAAATAGGCTGTTTAGAGCTCACGAGGAAGCCAAGCTGTTATTGTAGGTGGTTGTAATAGTGCAGCATAAATAGATCATTTAAAAACAAGGAGTTATTAAAGTCAGTATCCTTACCTACACATTTATTATAACATGCGAGGAGTGCTATGACAAGGTAATAATCTAATTTTCCTTTATTATTGAATGTGATTTAAGAAACATGAATCCTTACTGTACCAAACAAGTAGCATTAATTACTGTTTAATGGCTGTTTGCGAGGTTTTGACTGACGGTACAGCAGTGCGGGCCTGTGCAGAGTTATCACGTGGCGGGCAGCTTTAACTCACGGAGCTATTTGCATCCCCAGCTATTAATACTGCCAAAGGCTACGCTGAGGGAAGACACTGCTCAGTTACGTCTGACATAAAGTCACAAGGGTTTAGGTTGCAATTAGAGGGCAGATTGTAAAGGCACATGTTTACCTCTCTGAATGGGACGTTTGAAGGTTCGCAGTTGCTCATTAGCTGTAGAGATTTAATATTCTCCTGAAAATAAATGAGATCAGACATGTTTCTTTAAAAAGGTGGAAAAGTGATAATAGAAAGCATATATTGACTGATCTTTTGTATCTTAAGTAGAGCTGCAGATGAAATATTTTGCGCTTTGAACTTAAATAATTCTTTGCTGATATGTATTTTAACACTTCCTTTCTCTCATTTTTTATAATATAAAAATAAAAAATAGATATATTAGAATTATATACTATAAAGAATTATAATATATAATTATTTCTCTTTAAATTTGCTTTAAGTTGCATTTATTACATTGCAAGTATCATTTTTAAGAGCTGCAACAATCAATCGATTAGTTGATTGAAAGAAAATTAAAACTTAACAAAAAGTTAATAATGAACAGAAATAGAGACAAAATTATTAATATGGTTCAACTGGATTGTTATTTTTTTTTACCAGTTTACAGTCGTAATGGTCTGTATAACTAAGTCAAATGGAGCACTCACATTACTGATAACATGTATGTGTGCAGGGAAGGTTTTCTGTGACCTGTTCATTCATGTTTGTATTTGTGTGTTTTCATTTATGTGTGTTTTTCTGTTTGAATGTATTCCCTACAGACTGGCAGCCATGCTGACCAGCTTTATGGAGGGTCTTCTCTGCTGCCTAACATCAAAGTCAGGCAACATCGTGGTTCCTGTAGAAACCTCAGAACCTGCCGATGGCTACGAGTTTGTAGAGGTGAAACCAGGCCGGGTCCTACGGGTTCGACATATCATCCCTGACCGGCCGGTGGTGGAGGAACCCACGGGGCAGGGTGGGAGTGTCAGTTGCAAGCGGAAGATCACAGTATATCGTAATGGACAGCTATTCATTGAGAACTTGGGTGACAGGGCGAGTGCGGAGCTGAAAAACTGCCAGAATGGAGAGACAGACCCCAACAGCACTCTAGAGGTTGAACTGACAGATTGTGGCAACTCCTCACCGCCCGTCAGCATCCCTAATTCCAGGTCTGACTCTGTCACAGCAGGAAAAGATGTGGTATCTGAAACAGGAGCGGGAGGAGAGGCACCTGCTGCCGGGCAGCCGGACCAGTTGCAGCAACCCAGGAAGCGCAGGCGGAAGCCCAAGCGAACTGTGGTGATCGACTGTGAGAGGAGGATATCAGCCTGTAAAGGGACTCATCCAGATGTGGCCCTGTTCTTCATCCATGGAGTGGGAGGCTCGCTGGATATCTGGGGAAGTCAGTTGGACTTCTTTTCTCGGCTGGGCTATGAGGTGATCGCCCCGGACCTGGCAGGTCACGGTGCCAGCTCAGCACCACAGATAGCTGCAGCGTACACTTTCTACGCCCTGGCTGAGGATATAAGACTCATCTTCAAGAGATACGCACGCAAGAGGAATATTCTCATAGGACATTCTTATGGGTGAATTTAGGATCATAATCTTCACATAACTCACTGTTGAACTGAAAGAGAGCATCCAGGAGGGTTCAGGGGACTCTGGTTTGGTTTACACTCATAATATTAATAAGTAGAATGAGAAGAGTAGACAGGCAACGTGAGGACGTCAGGGTTTCTCATTTATATATATATATCATTTATATATATTTATATTATTACATTATTATTACATTTCAGGAAACATTCACGCAATTGTAGTGAAACAATCAGATGTCTAAGTTCAGTCTTGTAACAATCAAATAAAAGCTATTTGTAGAGCTGCAACAATTAGTCAATTAGTCAATTGACAGAAAATTAATCACCAACTATTTTAATGATTGAGTATTTGTTTTGAGTCATTTTTTAAGACAAAAATGTCCAAATTCTCAGCATCTCAAATGTGAATATTTTCTGGTTATTTATTTAGTATTCTATGATAGTAAACTATCATTGTTGGTCAGGACAAAAGAAGACATTTGAGGTAGTCACCTTGAGCTTTGGGAGACACTGATCAACATTTTCCACCATTTTTAAACATTTTATAGACCAAATGACTATAAATCAAGAGAATAATTGACAGATTAACTGATAATGAAAATAATCGTTAGTTGAAAGCTCTTTTTTAGATGTTATCTTGGGCTCTTAGAAAATTGTGATGGACATTTTCACTACTTTTGAAAATTATAAAGATAAATCAGATGAAAATCAACAGATTAACAAAATTAAAAAAAATCATTACTTGCCCTAATTTGAAGTTATTTGCTATTATGTTAATACAGTACTTTGATTTCTTCTGATTCCCCAAATACTTAAAACATGTTCAACTCTCAACAGACTTTCTCTATCAGTATATTCTAATTAAAATAAGAGTACCACAAAACAAACAACAGCCTGCATTGTAACCACGATCCTGTTCTGCTTGCCTAGTGTGTCGTTCTGTACGTTCCTGGCCCACGAGTATCCTGAACAGATCCACAAGATGGTGATGATCAATGGAGGTGGTCCCACAGCTCTGGAGCCCAGCCTCTGCTCCATCTTCAACCTGCCCACATGTGTGCTTCACTGCCTCTCCCCGCTGCTAGCCTGGAGCTTTCTCAAGTAAGACAGACAGCAGCGTGACACAGACGGAGACAAACACTGACTTTTTGGTTCACTTGGTCTTAAAAAAAAAAAAAAAAAACTACAAATTGGACAAATTTACCAGCAATTTTACTTTCAAATCAAGAGCTGTTGCTGACAGTGTTTAGGGTGATATTTATACAAATTTTACCTGCAAGGCACCGTGTGTGTTTATTTCACTCAGAGTTTCATGTCATCAGAAACCTGATTTTGTTTTTTGAAGCCTCCATGCCTCCTCTTCTCTGCCCTCTACAGGGCTGGTTTTGCTCGGCAGGGTGCAAAGGAGAAGCAGCTGCTGAAAGAGAACAATGCCTTCAACGTGTCGTCTTTTGTGCTGCGTGCCATGATGAGCGGGCAGTACTGGCCTGAGGGGGACGAGGTCTACCATGCTGAGCTCACTGTGCCCATCCTGCTGGTTCACGGCATGCATGACAAGTTTGTCCCGGTGGAAGAGGACCAGCGAATGGCAGAGGTAAAAGATCCAAACTGGGGAACTAAAGGCATGTCATATTGTGACGCAAACTGGCTAACTGGGGGAAAAAATAGACTCCTAAAATCCCTTTAGTGACTTCTACAGTACAATATGACATGGTTGACTGCACCCTACTAAAATTATAGGTGCTCCACCCAAACTGACTTGACAAACCAACTCAAAGATCCTCTCGACACATGTTTGAAGACATATAAAAATACTCTGCTTTGACTAATAATCTGTGTAATCTGATATGATTTTTCCACAAAAAAGTTCAATTACTTGGTTAATTCTATTCTATTAAATATTTATTCCTTCTCCCTCATTAAAAAATCCAGAATCTAAATATGGAAATATTGTTCATAGCAAAAATTAAACTGTGGGATGCTTCACTGTGGGTCTCTTACTTCACTGAAAAGTCCATTCTTAGTGTATGCACATTAAAGTTTAAAGCTCCAGACATGTTTAAAGACATATAAAAATACTCTGCTTTGACTAATAATTTGTGTCTGATATGGATTTTTCCACAAAAAAGTTCAGTCACTTATGTAATCCTTAAAATGACATCTACTCTTCCTCCCGCATTAAAAAAAGACGTCTCCAACTTCACTGTGAAGTCCATTCTCAGTGTATGCGCACTGGAGACTTTAAATTTCCATATTAAATGTGTGTAAGTTGCACACTGAACCACAATCGACCCCAAAATTGTTGTGATGTCACAAATCATCCTTGTAAGTCGATGTCTTTAACTCAGATTTCAGTTGAGAAACTTTAGACTTTCAGCAGATGAATGTTAAAACAGCCTTCTAGTTTCAAACTCTGCACATACATCATTCTGCACCAAATCTAAAGTGTTAGTGTTGTGTGTTTGTTGATGACTCCAAACTGTAACTTGTTTTTGCTGTTTGCTTTCTGTCAGATCCTCCTCATGGCCTTCCTAAAGGTCCTGGAGGACGGCAGTCACATGGTCATGATGGAATGTCCCGAGCCTGTCAACACACTCCTGCATGAGTTCTTCCTCTGGGAGCCCGCTAACCCTCCGCCACCAAAGAAAGAGTCCAAAACACGTCCGGAGACCGCCAGGGCCCAATCTGACAACACCAAGGCTGCATCTGAGCCCGCCGAGGTCCGACCTGCAACTGCCAGGCAAAACTCATCAAATGGTGGTGCAGAGGAGAAGCCAGACAGCAAGGCCAAAAAATGAAGATTAAAGCTGACTCAGATTAAAGCTGAAGCTTCCAGTGGTTTTTACAGTATATCATGGCCGGCCATGCACTCTGTCTGTCCTGATGAACTGAGCTGGTTTGAGCTGTTGAACTTGATGATGAGCCAAAATAGCCAGTTTGTCTGAACTGGTCCAGCTAAAGGTTGGAGTTGTGAAGGTGGAACGCTGTGCAGGGAGTTTGACTCTGGTTATGTCAGCTGCAGAGGTGAAGGACAGAGGAATAATGTGACCAGACAAGGATGCTTACAGCTTCCTGTCTGTAAGATACACTAGAGAAGGTATGATTGTGCCTTGAGGTGGTAATGTAAGAGTAAGAGACGGAAACATGCAGCCCAGACGGTGAGGTAGTTGTGAAGCGCCAAACTTTGTACAGTAAAAATTTTATTTTTGTGGATAAAAAGGTGCGACGTGTCAGAGAGGATAATAATTGGATGCCTGAGCAAAGCAAAGTGATCGGTTTGTATGAAAGTGTTTGTAAAACAGACCTTTGGAAACTGACTGGATCGTTACTATATGTTTAATATAAAAATGTAACATACCTGGGTTGAACCACAGAGTGTCTCTATGTTTGTCTGTGTTGTGTGGGATGATATTTCTTAATTAAAAATGTAAACGTAGTATTTTGTAAATGAGTGACACACCTTAGAAGTGAAAATAATTTTGCACACTGCATAAGATATTCACACATTTTAAGAGCATTTCCTCCAACTCACTATATTTATGGGATTCATGTAGCTGGTTCTGCTATTTTACTGTAAAACCAAAAAACCTTTTTTTTTTCTTTTTTGTGGGTGACTGGGGTGTGACCTGACCGTCAAGCTGATACTGATCTAAACAGAAGTGAAAGTGAATCTGCTGCTTCCAAAAATTCAGGGAAATGTTTGTTCAGTTAAGTGTGTCATGCTAAATTTAGCAACAGTCAGCAATGAATCATAACCTTTCGTGGACAGAATGGGCCGAATATTTTGCAAAAATATAATGTACATGATGAGATGTTTAATCACTAATAAGAGGGACTGTATTGAGATGCATCAGGCGAATGCAAAAGCAGGATTTTATAACAGAAATGCACCCAGACTGTACTACACTACTGTACTGATGTTTCATGCCTTTTGAAAATATTCAGTTACCACTTTTGCAATGTAGCTATGTGCTTGTACGTACTGTAGCATCTACGGTAATTCAAATCCCCACTACTGTGTTATCAACTTCCATGCAGTATTTCAAGACTTGTTTTTAATGATTCATCTATCTATTTCCTGCAAGACACATTGTCCATGCAGCTTTAAAATATATTTCATAAACCTTTGTTTCATTTTTTAGGGTAACAGCTTGTCTTTGCCAGAGGATTTGCCCTAATGAAGACTTTCCCCCCAGGAAAAGTAAAGTTAAGCTCTAACATAATACTAATACATTAGTATATAAACTGTATTTTGACACCCCCCCCCACCCCCACCCCTCTTCTAAGTATTTTTGAGTTGGGTGTAATCACGAGAGGCAAAGTGTTAAGAACAGTGTCCTCATGCAGAACATTGACTGCATCAGAGTATCATAAGACTATTCAACACCAGAGCAGACGGACAGCTCCAGGAAGCTATTAAATGTCTGTTATTTGACCATGGCAATGATGTATATGTTTTTACACTAGCTGTTCTCCTCGTGCTGTAAGTTTATTAGATTCACAAACCCTCTCTGAGCCTCTAACCTCAAACAGTCAGACATCTGGTGTGTAGAAGGTGTAGATAACACCCGGATCTCATTGTTTTCTCTCTGATTTAATAGTGCTTGATTGTTTTTATATGTAGGTTATACTTTTTATACATTGTACTTGTATTTGTGATGGCTTTTTAGAGATGTAATTGTTGATCGATTTAATTAATTGTAGCAGAGAATTCACTGGATCAACTGAAGTTGCAGCTCTGGTCAGAGAAATGCAACAGCTGATTTTTTTTTTTTTCCACATGGCAGAGAAATTACATGTGGATGGTTTGCTGATACGATGGACCTGAATTTGAGGAAACTGTCCATGTTTATATTCTGTGTTGTCTTAAATTTTGTAACTGTTTGCCTTTCACAATGATTCCAGAAATGAACTGCTGATTTTAAAATGTTATCAAAGTAAAATATTGGGAATTTTCAACAGTTTTGTCTTTTATACTGTGTTTTACAATATTGTAACTTTAACGATTTATTTATCTAAGGTGCTAAGTCCCCTTTTGAAAAAAACCCTCTTTTCTAAACTTTAGCTTCCTGTGTCTCCACCTGTCTTTTGATGAGCACTGGTATTTGTTGAGAGTGAGATTTGGCTGATGATTAGTGCCCACTTTAGCCATAAAAGTGATATATACAGATCAAATACACACATATGACAGAGAATTATGAAAAATAACACTACAAAATGGCAATAGTAAATAAAGAAGTACTCTGCAGAGATAAGACTCTCTTAGTAACTTGTATTTAATGAAATGGCACAGTGTGACAAAATTATGAACTTAACTAAATAATTCAGTATATAAATGTAGACTATAGCGTCCATTATTTTAGCGAGGATATTAATAGATAAACTAACTCAAACTTAAAATGCAATGTAATAGAGGAATGCAAAATAACAACTTATCTATATTTAAAATTTTGTCCATCCTGTAGATGTCTCGCACTATAAATCAAAGGTCTCATAGTTTGACAACAGCATTTTTAGTAAACTTGCTAACAGAAAAAAACTATTTGCATCCTTAAACATTTCTCACTAAAAATATTTATAACTTAAATCATATTTTTCTTTTTTTGGAGATTGACATTACAAAATTTGATCAAATTCTTTAACAAATCTCAAACAAAACTACACTGTCTAGCTTTACAGTATTTATACATTCATAAAATAATGAAAAGAAAGCATTAAACCGAAGCGCTTATTCCCAGATAACGAGAACCTGCTACCGCTCTCAGACCTCCACAGTGACAGTGGTGCCGTTGCTGGTGTCCTCCAGTGGCGTTGTCTCTGTGGGGTTGCTGGGGACATTTTCAGGCTCCTTTTGTTTGTCTTCCTTCCCTCCATCAGCCACCAGAGGAGCGCTCTCTGCTTCCCCCTGCTGCTCGTTGCTGGTAGTGCTGTCTGACTGCTCAGCCTTCTCAGCTGGCTGCTTCTCAGCTGACTGCTTCTCAGCTGACTCCTTCTCAGCTGGCTGCTTTTCAGCAATGGCTTCATTTACAATCTGGATGGAGTCGGCT
The DNA here is from genome assembly GCA_038419695.1 of Scomberomorus guttatus. Lineage (NCBI taxonomy): Eukaryota > Metazoa > Chordata > Actinopteri > Scombriformes > Scombridae > Scomberomorus > Scomberomorus guttatus. Next base: position 23,094,560 of record CM076454.1, on the reverse strand, counting down.
GCAGGGCCCTGTACTGCTTTCACCTCCCCGTTCTGGACAGGGTAGACCCCCTCCAGTGCATCATACAAGAACTGGTACTGGTCCTGTTGGAAACACAGACTGGTTTGAGTGGAAAAATAACGATACAGTGCTAGTTTCTTATAACAATAAGCCTTATATTTAAATTCACTTTGTAGACTTTTAGCTCACTTTTTCTCAAGTAGGCCGTCCACAGATTAGAACACCAGAAAAAACTTGAATTTTTTGTAAACAGTATTATAAGCAAAGAAACTGAATTCGGGAGGAAAGATACATTTTTACAGCGTTCAAAGTGAGCCACAACAAATGTTGTGTGAGGTTCCAGTTTTTTTAAAAAACATCACATTTACTCTTTTGTATTTACATACTGTAAATACAAATCTGACCATAAGTGATGCACCTGAAAACAGGAGGCATTAAATATGAAATGACACCTTAAAATGAACAATTGTAAAAACAGTACATATAAAACAAACAAAGCTGTGGACCTTCAAAATCAGCATCTCGGCATCTTTAACCGGTCACTCAACACACTTTTTAGACTACTAAGAACACCAGGCATGTGGGGATGACCTTTCTTCCTGGTTGTTTCCTCCAAAACATTTTCTAATCAATCAGGAGTCAAACCAACAAACAACACATCATAGACAGAATTTCAGCCTTTGTCTCTTTGTAAAAGCTATCACAGTAGATTTATGAACAGATACTAAAGGGACATAAAAAAAACCCTGTAAGCTAAGTATGTCAACCTTTGCAGAACATTGTCTGACTGACCAGCCAAGTGCTATAATACTATAATCTGTGTGATGTTGGAAGTAAAATATATGAATCTGTGTGCAGACAGATATTAGGTTCCTTTTCCCTCCTTACCAGGCTGGAGATCAAGCCCTGTCTTTCCTTGCGTATGGTTTTGACCACCTGGAAAACATCCACCAGCTTCTCAGTCTCAGCGCTGTTCAGCAGGTTCCACAGAGCACAGAAAATCCCCGAACGGGAGGAGCCATCACTGAAGAAAAGGAGCACATACACTCACTGAGTACTACTCTAACAAAATATTTTTAAAAAAAGATATTATTAACCCTTAATATGTCATGTAAACCTTATACCCACTATAATTTGCTTAAATTTAACAAGAGGCATGGTGGAGAGCACCCTTTAAAATTTTCTGTAAAAATCAGGGCTACAATAAAAATTCTTCACTCTTCCTCTGGTGCTCAAAGTCTTTCTTTTTATATATTTGTTTATTTTCAAACAGGTGTGTGATTATATAGGTTAAAGGAGCATCAAAAAGTCTGTGACCTTTATCAAACATTTTTAGACAATCTTGTGGAATCATAACTTGGGACTGTGTGGAAACTTTGGTTCCAAAAATGATTTTTGAAACTCAGAGATCTCAGCATTTGGTAAAGTTGAGTCATCCTTATGCTAAAAACTGGATACGCTGAGGTCGCGTGAACTTTATGAAATGCTGAAATGAAAAGATTCTGAGTAGCAGAGGACATTTCCTCTGAGGTTGTCTTACTTGCAGTGGACCACAATGGGCACGCTTCCCTGTGATTTACTGCTGCTACGGCTGAGCTTGATGTCCTTGATCATGTCTGTCAGGTCTTGAGGTTTCTCTGGCAGCTCTCTGTTCACCCACTTCAGGAACTGGAACTGTGCCACCGGCCGACTCTCTTTCCTCTGTTGACAAAAGTCGTTGTTGGGTTAAAATGGCATGTGATGGTAAAATTCTGGTGAGTTGATGAGTCACATCACAGGATGATAGTGACGAATATAGAAATGGAGCAGACTTTGTTACAACTTAAAGCTTCTTGAATACGAGCGGGTCACTTTTGTGTTACCTTGACGTGACGGATCAGCATGTTGCGTCTGATGAAAGTTGGGGAGGCCTCTGTGCTTGTCACCTCCACCTCAATGTCCCCAAATGTTTTCTTCTCTTTATCCCAGTAGATATAGTCAGACTCCTATGAACAAGAAGATACACAAAACATAAAACAACTTTGTTTACAATGTATCTGGTATGTCAGCTATATGTAAGGCATGTTTAAACCTACAATATTATATGTGGATGGTATGGACATGTGTGTGCAAGAACAGCATGCATGATACTTTAAATACCTCATCACCCTCACTGCCTTCTGAGAGCATGACAATAGTGGAGGCTTTCTTCTGGTAAACCGTGGCCCAGAAGTCAGCGACGGTATGCGGCAGCGGGGTCTGTGCTGCGATATAGGCGCGCGGGCCCCAGTAGCCCTGTGTGGACAAGAAAACACACCCGTCTATTGTCGTACACACCGTCCAAACAAATACGATGCAATGCATTTAATTAGACTTGTTTTAAAATGTAGCTGGCTGCATGAAAGGTGGGAATTAATTTAGAGTTAATGAGATGAGAACACCTGCTACATCAAAAAAGATAGTTAGAGGAAAACAGTTTGTTGTGCTTTTATTGGACAAAACATTGTTATTTTAGTCCGGGCATCCAGGTCAATTTTACACAGAAATAGGTTACTAAGTGAACTCAAAATCTCAATAAAATAACATACGTCAATGTGGGATGCATTGATGTATTTCGTGGAATCCTCATCCTCTTCATCCGATGACTCTTCCTCTTCCTCTTCGTCGGGGTCACTGTCACGACTGTGTCCTTCATCCAGCTTCAGCAACACTCGGTTGTAGTCGTCTGAAGGTTTGATATGTTGAGACACAAGTGAAAAAAATAACACACTTATTGTGATAATGTAACGTAAAATGTATGAACACTGAATATAAAGTGCACATACACTAACGGTGGGATTTCTATAGTGTAAAATGTATCTCGTGTTAGGCTAATATTTACATGGGATAACGGAGGAGGAGCGATTCTTCTTCTTGTTTTCTTCTGTGATCCCTGTGTTGCACGTCCTCCAGGTTTTAAAGTTAGGGAGTCTCTGAATTGCAAGAAAACATTTTTTTTTTAATCATTAAGTAATTAATAGTGATACATATAACAGTAATATCCTCAATATTGTGTAATAAGAGGAGGGGAAGGAAAAAAGGAACAGGATAGTGCTATGGCAATACCTTTAAATATATTTTAAAGGATAAACATTAAAACATATTTTTAGTGATAATAGATCCTTCTCACACACTGTTGTTTACTGTGCAATAAAAGTGCAAAATACACAGTTTCTGAAAATCAAATGTAGACGAACATCATTGGTAATTGCCTTACTTTGGTTTGATCAAATGTAATCAGATTTACTCAGGAGTGAAAAATATAATCATTTATACACTTTACGGTAAATAAAGTGCCATACCTCAAACTCCTCCTCCAACAAGGTGGGTTCATTGTTGGAGTTTTTCTGTTTGAGCGTGTTCAGTGTACTGTGGAGCTCAGACAGGGGGATCTCAGTCTCTCCAAACTGGTTGTGCTCCAGCAGTGCCTGGTGAATCAGGATGTACTGGGCCTATGTGAGGACAAATGCACTTTTCTAAATACACAGCAGATGTACGGTTGGAGACAGAACAAACACACATGACAGTACAGACAAATGCACACACAAGACAAACTGCTACTGAGCTGCAGCGACTTCTGCACAATCCACATCTCAGATTGCACTGCCTTCTCCTGTGTTTTCAGTGTAGATTTAATAAAGGAAATACTGTGCATGTACTGTATCATCATCAGTATTCTTCATGATCAGCTTCCTTAATATGTTCTGCACTCAGTGTACATACATACATACACATAAATAAATGTAAATATTCAAAACACTTCAAAAATACATAATCAAACACATACGCTATACAACCTACTTCAGCTTCTCTCCTCTGGTGGGCGCTAGAGAGCATCGTGCGAGAGCACAACCACACACAAGAAGTTTTTTTTCACCATGCTTTCATGCTCACCAAACGTTAAACCACCTATGTGAGATCTCAGTACAGTTCCTGTAAAATAACCCTTCAATGCCCAATGTCAAACATATACTGATATATTCTTACACATTCTCATATATTTATACTTTATCATAGTGTAACACAATTAACACATGTTGTGTAGTAGCTGTACATGTCATTAAAATGTCCTTTTTTTAAATCTGACAAGAGATGTACTAAAACCTATTGAGCCTGGAGTGTGCATCTGAGATAATTATAGACTGTCACATTGTCTCATAATTAGTAATGCATCAATAAACTCAGAATAAAAGAACACAAATAATTATATTTGCCAATAAATTATTCACTTTTCTTATTCTGTCGTCAAATACACACATTGCAAAATGGAATTGCAAAATTGCTTTTTGATTTTACTTTATTATTGTTATTCCTTTTACTTATATGCCCACATTCATATTCTATCTACAATTCCTGTTTCCTGCTTTAACATTTACCAATTTCCATATGAAGCCACCATTGTATATATATAGTAATTCATTGTATTTCCCAGTAATATTTGTTGCAGTGTTCTTTGCACTGCCATACACTCTTCTTGTATCATTACTACTACTTGTATAGTTACATAGTATAGTTGCATTATAGTTATACAGTTTGAACCTGTATATAGACACTGTTATGTTTATTTTGTCTAACTGTTGTTACTTAACTATTTCTATACCTTATGTATATTTTCTGTGCATTTTCTGTCTGCTTGCTATGCTTGTGTCTATACTTGTCTGGCTGTGTTATCTTTGTTTAGCTATATGTTCATGTTAATTTCCTTCCTGATTTTTTTTTTTTTTTTTTTTTTGCATTGCGTGACATGAACTTAACTCTGATTCTAATCAGACGCGCACACACAGGCACACACATACAATACTGCGTTTAAAACATGATCTGAACAGAGATTTTACCTCGACTTGAACCATAAGACATCTCTGTCTGCGGAGTCTGACTACGTATCCGTAGATGTCCACTCTGCCCTCTGCCTCCAGACCCTCCATCATGGCATCAATGCAAATGTAGGTGCCTGTCCTGCCCACTCCAGCGCTACACATGAGAGAATGTCAATGCATTCAAATATTTCTGCCAGTGTATATGTCAGTGAATAGCACTTAAAGTTCATGAGCAAATAGCAAGAGGAAGTGGCCTGATGAGTCCTGTGATTGCCAACTACATCAGTTAATCTGCTTAAGTAGTCGTGGAAGCAATTAGATGCAGGTTGAAAAAGACACTTTAACCAACCTACTGAGTGCATGAAAGAATCTAAGAACTTTGGTCATTAGTAGAAAGAAAGTGATCCAGTTATACTTTTCCTAACTAGGAGTCCAGCTTATTATTACATGTTAATATCTTTAACTGATAGAAGTGAAGGTAAGCTGACCACACAATGTCTACTTGTACGTACCTGCAGTGGACAACGATGGGGCCACTGAAGAAGTTTTTAAAAGCGTTGACTCGCCGTCTCAGTTTCAGGAGAAGGTGGGGCTCCCCTGGGACGCCATGGTCGGGCCAACTCATGAACTGGATGTGGGTCACCTCCCTCTCTGAATTCTTCTCTCTCCTCTGAACATACACACCAAGATGGTTATGCAAACATCCACAAAGACATATGAACACTTACACATCTATTCATATTTAATCAAGTATATTTATTGAGATAAATATACATGGGCATGCTTGTTTTCACATATTTTATCTGTGGGTTTGGTGGAGACTCACGTTAGTTAGGCTGAGATGGCGGATGGTGTAATCGGGGCAGTGTTCCTCTGAGTTCAGCTTCACAACAAACTCATCAAAGATCTCTGTCTCTCGGTCTGGAGACGGCCAGTACTGTGCACACTTGACCTGCGACACAACATGTGAGGGGAGCAGATAGTCAGTGACAAACCAGTTTCACCAACCTGTAACACACACTGAAAGTCAAAAGTCAGACATGTTCTGTAGTTGGTGGATGTTAAAAGCAAACAGATAAAACATTCTCCGAAATGTGAGGCCACAGAATTTTGGGCTTGTCTATATCTGATGTAAAATATGTGGCAGAGTATCTATGATGTGAGTGTGTTAAAATTAAAGACAGACTCAAGTCAGTCGCTCGTGGGAAAATTTGCTCTTTACACTTTTACATACAGTACAATTTAAACTTTAATACCTTTGTATCCATCATATAAACTTTCATTAATCACATATTTTACAAAACATTCTGATCATATTTTCTGTCAGTGTAATGTTTCTCTAATTATTAATATGTTGTACATACTGTACAATATTGATGGTTTCTTAACCGAAGTCAATAAAATGCCAAAAGTACTGTTCTTACCCTGTTTCCCTCTTCGCAGCGTGTTACCATGACAATGATGGAGGACTGCTGCTCCCAGATCATCCTCCAGAAGTCACCCACAGTCTCATCCTTCGGCCCTAAAACACACACACACACACACTTATTAACCAGAAACAATGCAAGTTCACTGAGTGAGTGTGTAAAGAATATGAGAGCATTATTTTACCTTGAGCTGCAATGTACTTTTTGGATTCCTTGTATCCCTGCAGATAAGAAATCAAATATGTTCAATAAGGTGTGTCTTCCCAGACAGAGGTCATGAACTTTGTATGTATTTAGTGCAGGTACACTGTTCAGGCAAAATGTACTTGCTATTATTCTTATACTTTTTATTACAGCAGTGTTATATGTAAAAGTAGTAAGATCCAGTTGTTTTCCATACATCAATGAAGCTGGCATTGATGTAGTCATATCCTGTCTCTCCATTTCCTGTGGTCAGCTGGACACGGTTATAATCATCTGTTTCAAGACAGAAAAAACAACATCATGTATAGTATCTTCACACACCCTTAATGAAAGAGTGTGTTTAGCATATGAGTAAGTCTACTCAGTATGCTGGTATACTAATTTTATATCAAAATAACAATATACAGTATATCATAATATATAATATGCTGTAGTAAAATGTCTGCAAATCGAATTGAGAAACTGCTTTAAGATATTTATTACCTAAAAATCAAGTTTTTTTTAATTTTACTGATGTAAAAATATGTGACTCCAATAGTGCCATAAAATATTCCTGCTCACTGATTTGCAACATTTCCCACAATGGTTTTATACACCCACATATTAAAAGGGTAGTTACCACAGAGTATACATTGAATTACTACAGTCTATTATCTCACAGTATCACAGTACTGTCATATTGCCAAAACCTATTTACAAGTTAGTATATTTCAACTGCTGATGTGATGTAGGTGCATCTCAATGCTCAAAAAGAGCAAATAAAAATACGCCGCACACATCTGGTTGCTGCTTTTATCTAAAAAAAAACCTTGTGTGTTGTACCAATCTGTGCCTACTGAACCTCTCAGCACCAAACAGTAAACAGAAGACAGACTCACATGGCAGGATGTCCACGTAGCGGTTCTTGGGGCCATTGCAGGCCTTTTTGGCCTCTTTCACAGTGTACCTTGAGAAAATTCGGGGGATGCTCTGAAGAAAGAAATAAATCATGTTATTAGCTAGTGTGAAAGACAAATACACTATACAACATATGCAATTGTAGAGTACCGTTCACATTGTTTGTACTCTGTAGGTGGCCAAGTTCTTCAACTTTCGTTACAGTATACACTATGTCATGCTCCTCTTTTCCTGCCATGTCCCCCCATTGCAAACTATACATATAAAGGAAAAAACAAAACAAAATATAATATAAACAGAAAGAAAAGTTACCTGAAACTCAGCCAGAAAAAGTCTTCCCTCATCAGCGAGCTTTCTCTTGTAAGCATCCAGCAAGACCTCTGCTGCGATTGGCTCGACAGGCAGCAGGTTCTCCTCATCATCTACAAGAACAAACCAGTCAGCAAATGAGAAACACTTTGAATACAAACAGGAAATTCTATATTTTCCAGCTTGTTACAAGTGTAGTTTGTAGGCATACAATATTAGCAGACTGGGTTAAATTATTATACAGTACACAATGTTATATGTAATAAATCTAATTTATTATTAGCATTACTCTCAGTTATAGTATTGTAAATGCAATGTTATATTTGAATATTTTTCTCAGTTTTTATAGATGATTTCTGCATTATCTACAAAGGAATATATCTGTATATTCTGATTGTTATAAACATCATAAATCAGTTGGAAACAATAGCTGCAGTACAACTAAAATCTACTCACTTGCTGTCGAAATAAGCATCATGTTTTCACCCAGGTCGCTGTGAAGAAAATATTGAAGATTTGTTACATTATATAGAATATAGGATGGAGTAATAGTTTGAGTACAGCAATGAAGGTTCCTTGCTCAAATATAATTCAAATGCAATAACTCGTACTGTAAATGAAAGGGTATTGCTGACAGACAAACTGATGCAGGAGATCAGACGCTGAACAATGCTTACTGAGACTTTCTGCGTTTCAGAATGTAGATCTTGTACATGACCACGAGAAGGGCTACAGACGTGAGGATGATGAGGAAGACCAGAAAGCCAATGACAGCTTTGTCATTGTCTGCAAAATGATGGTTATAACAGAAAAATATCAAAGGGGGGGCATTTATGTCAAAGATTAAAATGTGCAGAAATGGTCATGTATGGTATGTCTGAATTAATTAAGACCACACATACAGAGAGTGTTAACAGATTCTTTCTTGGCGTTACTGGAAAATTGTCCGTTGAAAGCAAACACCTGAAAAGACAGAACATCCCTTTAACTTAAGAATTATGGAACTCATATAAGTATGAGGAATAAACTGAATAACATTGTTAAATCAAAAAGTAGGATTATACAAACCTTCACTTCGTAGGTTGTAGAGTAGCTCAGATCTTTGAATTCAAATTTACATTTTGGTTCTTTATCCTTCCTCTTCTGAATGACACCATTATAACTAAGAGTTGCATTGAATAGCTTCTCAGGTCCATTGAATTTCTTTTTATATGTACAGTTTACTTCAATCACATTATTCTCTGGAACTTTTATGTACAACGTGTCAATATCTTCTGGTACTGTAAGAGAGTGAAAACAACAACATATTTTCCTTTAGATGCAACACTTTATGCTTATTCACAGTTAAAGTGATTATTGAGTTTAAAATAGCAGTTTTAACACTGATTAAGCTCATTAGTGTTACTGTGTTGATTATCTTGGGCATCAGTATTTTCTTATTCTGTCTTTAAATGATTAATTAATAGCTGAATTTTAAAATGGAATCGCAAAATTTACTTTAAAACAGCTTTCAAATTTGACTTTTTGTTATTCCATTTATCCCTCACAGCTGTTATGTGCTGGCCGGAGCTGTGTGAGGGGTCTGACTAATCAGAGTGCCTGAAACTCAGTGGGGTTGTAAGACTGTCACGGTCACAGGTTGTCATTTGTCCTACTGACTGGTTGTCGAATGTGAAGTAGTTGAGTCTTAATATGAGCCTGTCAGAGGACAGAAGCCAAAAAGGGAGGACAAGTAGAGAAGACTGAGAGAGGATGAGGAAGGAGATACAAACGCATGAAGGTTAGCGTGCTGCTGATAGCGAGGAACTCTATTGTTGAAACCATGATGTACAGTGAATGATAGCCTTCATCATTCATGTATTTTGGGTTAGCCATAAAGCCAACGCTGAGCTCAGGGTATTAAAGTGTCAAGTCAGTGTCAAGTCAAGTCAATTTATTTGTGTAGCCCAACATCACAAATCACAAATTTCCCTCAAGGGTCTTAACAATCGGTACAGCAATACAACATCCTCTATCCTTTGACCCCCGACCAGATTATGTACAACAGCACCTCATTTACAAACAGCTCAGGACTAACTAAAGCTTGTAGATTTCTGCTCACTGAGTCACTGTGAAAAAACACAGAATAACCATTGTTGGTGTTTGTTGTTGGAATTTGAGGTCTTTAACTGTGTATTACTGCTACATGTTTTATACATGACTCCTATGTCAGTTATGATCAGAGCTACATTATAAAGTTAATTGTAATGGTTTGAATGTGTGTGAATGTATAAAATAAATTTTCTTATATAATTTACAGTATGCTATATATTGGTACTATTATTAGTATTGGTTTTGCTAGCAGGGAATGATATGTTGTCTGATTTTCAGTATTTATCATCATTTAATTAAAATAAGACAGTAATGTGATAAAGTACATCATTAATTAACCTAATTATCATTATTTTATTGATCAAGTAGCATAAATTGCATTTATAATTATGATTACTATAATTTGCTTAAATAATAACTAAACAATTAATTACAGTAAATCTTGTGTCGAGTCAATACCCAAAATTGATATAATTCATTTAGACACCATATTAAGCATATTTTAATGGAGCTGTAGTTTAATATGTGATATCAGTTTTCTCCCCAAATATTCACAGTTTCAGTGCTGTTGTTAAAACTGTTACTTTTACTGGCACATGGTTATCTTGACCTCATATTCAGCTATGTACATTATATAATGAATAACCTTTTTAGCCCTTTTGAACTAAATATAACTATATATAAGTGTTGACTATAATATTTTCCAAATACAGTTTGCTGTTTACTTACCTCCAACCTCAGTTTCCACTGTAACTGAAGTTGGTTTGGCAACGTTCTTGTTGTTGTAGATGGGTTGGACTTCACAGGTATAGATGGTGAAGGGTTTCAGTCCATCAAAATGACATTCTCCTCCTGGTTGCTGTTTGTTAACTGAAGATGTAACAGTTTAGTTTTCATTAGCTGCTTTTAGTGTCTGATTTAATAACAACAGGAACATATAAAGAGATGTGAAAAGAACCTAAAGTTAAAAAATGTTTGTCAAGTTACTCATTAACTGACAATAAGATATAAAAATCATTAATGTGTCACTGTGACTGTAGATCCCTGACTGGTCCTGCAAGGTAACACTTTTATATACACTATGTACAGTAGTGCTAACAGACAGAGTCGACTAATGTCATACTTTATAAAAACTATTTCAAATAAATAACCAGCAAATCATATGAAGTGCAACAATTTTAACTGTAGTCACAATTTCTCACCATGTTCTTCTACGGTAATTAAACTCATAATTAAAGTATTTTCAATTTAATTTCTGTATAATTTTTTTATTAATAACTTAAACCAAAGTGTGACTTTTCATCTCAGTTTATTTAGCTACTATCCCTCAATGTGCTAAAATGTGAGCACAGAAGAAAAAACGATATACTTGAGGCTAATTGAAGTTTCAAATGTCTACATTGTATATGTCATTCGTCACATAAACTGAGCGAGTTAATCTTCCAAAATGTACATTGCTCTAAAATGGAAAAGATTTTTTAAAATTTTACTTACATTTTGTATATTTCGGAGCGTGTGAATCACATCTGCAGTTGTATGAAAGCTTCTCAAGTTTGGGAAGGACCTCTTTACAGTTCGTACTGTTTGTTGTCCAGATTAACTTAATGGAGGTATTGGTTGAGTCACTTTGTGTTGTTATTTCAAGATCTGTTGGAACACATCACACATCTTTAACACTGAATCTAGTTTTTAGTATCTTAGATTACAAGCTATCATTGTAACAACATACCACAGTCAATGTTGACATTGATAGCATTTGTGTTGTCAATGGTGACGTTGTTTTCCTTGATCTGACCAGTACAGGTGTAGTCTGTGAAAGGCTCCAGCTCAGACAAATTCTTGGGGTTATTGTTAGAATCTGAGGAGACAGAAGGGTGACAACATTTCTCCATCAACTAATATTTGTAGCTCAGAACTTAAGATCAGTTATAAACAGTTTAGATTTAGACATTCAAAGCAAAAACTAATATTCTATTCAAAACTGATTCACAGAGTGCACAAAGCAATACCTCACCACCACCTTCCTCTCATACCAGAAGACACAATTTATGTCACTACAGTTATTAGAAAAATATGTTTTTCTATCCCTGCAAAAATGACTCCACTCTACATCTTCATCTCTTTTACTAAACTATGAGTACAAAACAATGGAAACACAGATTCAAATCACCATCTTTTTCCATGTAAATCCATTTATAATGTTGCCGACAAACAAAGTCTCTGTACTTTCAGTCTCACCACTTACCAGAACAGATGTAATCAATGGAGAGATTGCTGCAGTTTGTGGGCAATTTTGCTTCAATTTTTGCAGGAAGTTCATTGAGAGGAGTCAGATTTATTTCATCTGATTTTAAGAAATCAGCTGTAATAGAGAAAAAAAGCACATATATAAAACATGATGACAGAAAGTTTACATAACATAACATTTAAAAATACAGGTAGACTGTATTATACATACCAGCACTGATGTGTTTGGTGAAGCTAAAGGAAGAGTTCACACACTTTTCTGCAGTGAAATTTGTAGTCAAATTTGTGCAAATGTCATTGTAACCAGGTCTGATACAGAATGTGTTATTGTCACTTGGGCATCGCTCAGCTACAATATTATTTGTTATAGATACAGAGCTGATGTTCCAGTCGCTCTTGTAACAAAGATCTCCAGGAGTGCAGCTGACACGTTTAATGTCATCTTTAGCTGAAACACAGAAGTGATGCACAGATGTCTTTCACATTTTCACTCAAGAAAAATACAATACAACAGTATGAATTATTTTACTCACTCATTTCATTTGTCGTCACTGTAGAATTGCTGCGGTTACAGACGAGTGTTTTATTTCCATCTTTAATAAGTGCCACATTATGCTCATAGACAGTACAGGGCTTCAGGCTTGTGATTTTATACAGTGAGCTTTGACTGGAGTGCTGATAAACGTATTTGACTTCAGTTTCATTTCGACCTTCTTTAACGTTTATGGTGTAGTTGCCAAAGGGAGAGTTCGTGAAGTCGATCTCGAAGCCAAACTTGATCGGTCTAACAGTGTAAGAACCTGCACAAACAATACACAGTAAAAACTGTTAGTAGATAAACCTGCTGCCATCTGTTTTGACCTTGTTCATGTAGATGTTGAAAATGTTCCTGTATATGCCGAGAATCATTCTGCACACTCCACTTTCAACATATTCATTGTAAAGTAAGAGAGAAATACAAACATTAAAAAAACAAAGAAAACATTAGATGTATTATCTTTTAAAGTGATACTCACACTGTGGAGGTGCAGGGCCTGGAGGACACATTCAGATGAAATTAGAAAAGAAAAAAAAAATACAAAAAAACATTAACATATCATTAAACAATACATTTAAAATACTTCCAAAGCACACTAAAGGTGAAGCATGTGGCTTTAGCTTGTAGAGGATTTGTAACCCTTTTATCCACAGTGCGAGTGTATGCACAACACAATCTCATTACAATCCTATAGAAATGAGAAAACTCCAACCTTTGGTGGTATGATTCACTGTGGTGTTGGACTGGGTGGTTGGAGGTGAGGTTATGGTTGTGGGTAGGGTCTCATTTGAGGTGATTGCAGGTGTGGTACTGGCTGGAGGACGGAGAGCATGGAGGTCACATTCTAGCAGAAATATTCTATTTTTTAACAACCTTACCTGACATGATGTCTAACTTCCATTTCAGGAAAATATCGTGCCAAATGCAACGCTAATGTGGCAAAACTGAGGCTGAATACATTACCAGCAGATGTGGTAGTTGAAATGGTTGTCTGAATTGGGGCGTTTGAGGAAGGGGTTGACAAGGTGAGTGCAGATGTGTGGGCAGCTGTTGGCGTGTCTGAACGCACGGCAGAAGTTGCCGTGGTGCGTGGAGTTGAGGAGGTGGAAGTTAGGCTGACTACTGGAGATGAGTTGATATTTGTGGTAGTGCGTGCAGGTGAGAGGGTTGAAACATCTGCATTCCAAGAATATGAAGAATCAGGACAGACACAATATCACAATAACATCTCCTACATGTAGCAGTTTGCTTCTCATGCTGATAAACTATTTTATTTGTTATAGCTTCTTGTTTAACCTTCCTCATTATCAACTTCACATTTGTCTTAAAAATAAAAAGGATAAGAAATGATAAAAAAAAACACAAAAAAGCCGTGAGGAGCAGAGGAGGTAAGACAGAGTTGAGAAGGACTATGAAGCTAGAAATAGTGGAAGTGTTTGTTTGGACCTACCCTGTAATGCAGTTACCATTTGCATAATAAAGTAATTCAGCAGAAGTTCAACCAAGATGGCCAATTCAGCCCAGCACTTCTTACACACACCTATTATCTCTCCATAGACTTTACGTCCTTTTCATAAACTTATTTCAAAACGTGTAAAAAACAAACACGAATAAAAGCAAAACAAACAAACAATAATAACCAATAGAGTTTAACATAAGCAACAAACTCTCAGTAAACAAACCAAAAAATACCACATGTCCAAAAAGGAGCAGGTGGAAGTTAAAACGTATAATTTCCTGCCATTTCACTTCGAGTATTAAAGGTCTTGCTGGGTTTTTGGCTAAATTATTGAGCATCATAAATATATTGAAAAATATACTGCGCAATGATCTATACTGTCATGTTGGTGTCTCCTGGTTGAACTTCTCATCTACAGCAGCATCTGTCCCCTCCCCTAATAGCTGATGTGAGATGGACACCAGAAGGAACGCTGCATTTGTTTGACTGGTATCAGAGGCTCATTATATTGTTGAAGGTGCAAACAAGAACAAATAGCATAGGTAGCTGCAATGAGATATTCTATTGTTGTAATGTTTCTTCTTTCTTACAGTATATATTGACAAAGAGGCTGGAAAAAGGATGAACAGAGCAAATCACATCATCAGTTCAGAAATCAGAAATCTGACTTTGTTCTTAACTTGCTTTGCAGGCACTTCAGACAAATTAGACAGAAAGCAAAAACATGAATATATTTCATTATCATGAATGAAAACAGAATGAAATAATATAACTAAATATGATGTGCAGAAACATGTAATGTACCCTCACTGGGACCATCCCATAATTTGAACTTTAATTAACTGGTTAAATTAGGACAGAAAGAAAAAAAAAAGATCAATTTCTTTTCTTTGCACTATATGAACATCACACTACTTCATGCATTGGCACTGAAAAATTGTAAATTAGTTGCATAAATGTAGAGCTTCAATAGTGAATAATATTTGGCAAGAGGTTGACTGTGGTGGGAGAGGTTTGAGTTTCATACTGCTTAGCAAACATTTAGTTTTCAAACAAAACTGCACATTACGTGTTTCGTACACAAATAATTATAATGATACACAATGGTATATGTGAATACCATGTTAGCATATATGGCAATAATTCAATATAGTTTTGACCTGTTTATCATGTAGTCATTTTTTTCTGGTGTTAAATCTTGCTTAATTAAGGAAACTACTACAATTTCCCAGAACTTGGGTATCCACTTTTTCTTCAAATATTACATAATTTCCATTTGAAGACTGTTAATTTCATCTAATTTTTGATAAGATGTTGGCTTTGGTGCTGCTATGAACATGAAGAGATGAGACAGTGAAATGTGAGCTCGAGGTAAAGGGAGGCTGAGGTGAAGGTATGGCACATGGTAAAGCACAGCTGATGGTAGAAGTAGACATTATAAATATTAGAATTACAACTGAATGTTATATATTAGGAAAATGTATTTGTAGTCACTCACCTGATGAATCTTGACCTGGAATAACAAAAGAGAAAGAGATTTACACACATGTAATGAAGGGGTGTCTACTACCACTATGCAGAATAACATAAATATGCACACATCACAAACAGGGATTTTATAGGTTATTTGTTTTATTTTATTAAAACATCCATTTCCATCTAAACTGACTGTAGCTTTGCAGCAATATTAGCAGAGGTGTAAGAGGTGCAGCACAGAGGATGTGGTTCGCGCCAAATAAACAAGCATGCTGTATAACAGACTTGTTTTGTGTGAATATGTCAAAATTAAGTAAAAATAACAGTAAGACTACAATAAAAGGATTGTGTGAAACGCACCAGGGTTAGGAAATATGATAAACAGACATAATTTTCACCCGTTTATCATGTAGCTAATTGTTATATTTCTGCACGCAGTTTACTTTGGAATTGAGATAGGTCATTGAAATGGAGGCCAAGGTTAAAAAAACATGACAAAACATATTTCTGCAATGCATTGAGCACAATATTCCCATTTGAATATGATGCTCATTTAATGATGATGCTGACTTTGGCGCTGCTGTGGCCATGAAGAGATGAGACAGTACAAATAGATAATGAAATAGTGGGAGGCTTAGGTAAAGGTGCGGCACGAGCTGGTGGCATAATTAAAATGACATGTTAAACATTTTAATGACAATTAAATGCTATACTGTGTATTAGATAACCTATGTATTACTACCCACAGTATACTCATAGACACTGCAGATTTTTTGTCAGGAGTATAATACATGTAAATATCCAGAAAAAGAGTGTTATTTTAAATGTTGTTGGTTTTTTTTTGTTAAGTCTAATAAAAAGTCAACCTCCATCTGACTGATAAAACTCTTCCAAAGCATTATCAGTTCAAAAAGAGGAAAGTGACCATTTTCAGCAGAAGCTCTGTCTGAGGCAGCGCTGCACAACCTGGTTGCTCGAGAGCCACACTTGTGTTTTCAGAAAGCAAACTGCTATTTCCTGCTTTGCACTGAAACCTAGAACCTCCCCATACTTGCAAAATTAGTTTCTGTTTGGCCAGATCACTGGCTCATAATGGAGCACAAATTAACTTTCACAATGGACCTTTTCTCTTCTATCCTTGTTTTTGTCAAAAGAAATGCAAAAAAAAAAAAAAAAAAAAAAAAATCAACAAAAAACTATTATTGCAATGCCATGTTGAATTTTTTTTATCTCTATTCTAATAATACATCAGTTTTACACAGCTAAGTACTATGACATGGGATAAAAAAGCATGTTTATCCATGTGTGCACTACATCCCTACTCTTAGGGATTCATTTACTGTATGTACATCTTTGCCGTCTTGTTTTTTTGTCCTTTCTCACTGCACATTACAATAAAAGCAGAGAGTGATGGAGGACAGTTGAACAATGAGTCTCAGGATGTGGTTTAGCACGTCCTTGTTTCACTGTATTGAGCAGAGATGCATGCTCTCTGCAATGACATTTCACCACTTTACACAGCCTCTTTATGCCTCTTAATAGTTCTGTGGTGACTGGTTTCAATAGTTTCTGTGAAAGGCGTGAGAGATGCAGTTCTTCTCTTTACGCTAATGTAGTTGTATCCTAAAAAAAACCTCCTTATTCTGTTTTTAAGTTTTTAATGAACTGATTATAAATTGAGGCCTCACAGGTGCTTCAGATACTTTCTTTTTCAGTGTCTTCAGGGCCGAGTGTGACAAAAAGGTATAATATTCACAGTGTTACATCAGCCTGTTCAAAGTCACATGTGTTTTTTGGGTTTGACAGAGAAAGAAGCAGAAGTAGAAAAAGAAAGAGGTAGGGGAAGGGAGGCAGGGCGACCATAGAAAAGTTGTGCAAAGTTGACAGCAGTTATAGTTTAGTGTTGATCAGAGCTTAAATTCCTCCAGATGTTTGTCCCTGAATCCATTTAACTTGCCTCACACACAGTAAAGACACTGATGCAGTGTCCGGATCTGTCTCTCATGTGTCAGTTTTCTCTCTATCAGTGTTCTCTATCAGTTTTTTTTTCTCCCTCTGCCTCTTTTTTCTTCTAATTGCATTCACCGCTGAGCACTGTCCACTGGTTGTGACAAGCATGCTCCCCCTCCTCCCAGAAACTGCTTTAATCGTGCAGCATGCTCAACATTTTTAACACCTAACTTCTTCATTTCAGACATTGTACTTCCCCTTTTCTTCATGAATTCTCAAGTCATTTACTTGTGCTCCGTCTCACTCTGCTTGGCCCACGCTATGCTGCTCTGCCAGGAAATGAAGGCAACTCAGAATGGAACACGGAAGTGGTCAACTTTTTTTTTTTTTTTCTTTTTCACACTACTGTGTCCTGCTGCAGTTAAAGCAAGCTTTAAAATCTGCATGCAATGGGGCGCATCTGCTGTCACCCAGTTTGTTTAAGAAAATGAAATTGCTCACATGATCTTTGATTCTAGTAACTCTTTAACCAACAAGAATTATTAGCAAACTAAGTAAACTAAACAAACTGCGTTTGGTAAAATTTTTAATTAGATTTAACACTGAGTAGGATGTCTGTTAAGAGAAAGTTCCATTTACTTCTGTCTGTCATATATGTTTTATGGTAAAACACCATCATGTTGTGATCCAAATACGTATGTGTGTTTCAAACGCTTGTATAAATTTTTATTTTAATACTGTCTTCTTTTTTAAGGTCTCTCTTGAAGAGATTTTGATGTCACTCTTACCTGGTTAAATAATAAAAAATGTAATTAAATGAAAATGTTATACAGTATATACATAATTAATATTCACTGTATTAATAAATATTCTATATATATATATATATTCTATAATATATATAGATATCATTTTGAATGATATGTTAAACTTTAAAATAACTACACAAATTGAATACTATTATATGTCATATGCAGTGTATATGAAGTGTCCAGACGCTTTACTCAGGTAAAAGTAGCATTTCCCGCCTATAAAAACACTCAATTACAGGTAAAAGCCTCGCATTCATAACTGAACTTGAGTAAAAGCAACAAAATTTACTAAAAAAGTAAATTAAGTAAAAAAGTACCCACTATTCAAGCAAAATGGCCTCCGCCCTAGTTATATTGTTATATATCATAACGTTTGGGATAATTATTACTGATACATTTACATTTAAACAGAAATTTATTGTAGTAGTCGGTCCGGGTAGTGCTGATTCTGACTATTTTATGCACTTTTGGGTGGTTTAATCTACTGTAAAGCAACAAATTGTATTTTTTATGTTGATTATAAGTTTTTAAAAACTTAATCTTAAAAATAACTACAGCTGTAAGATAACTGTAGTGGAGTAAAAAAGTACAATACATCCCTCTGAAATGTAGTGGAGTAGAAGTTAAGTACAAGTACCCCAGAACACTTAAGTACAGCACTTGGGTAAATGTAGTAACTTTCCATCACTGGTTAAATGCCAATAAACATTAAGATAACTGAATTGATGAATTTGAAAATGATAAAAAACATCATCATCATCGCTGCTTTTGAAACACTTTTCAGTTTTTTACTCATAAAAAGTGGTTGATCGGTGGAAAAGTGAAGATATATAAATAAAAATGACGTGGTGTACCACAGTGACTCAACTCACACACATTGACAAATATTGTATGTTGCAGACAAATGACAAATACTGACCTCAACTAAAGAGAAAGACAACAGAGTGAAAAAGGTTTATTTCAGCTCGTGTGTACAGACGTCTGAGCTGAAAATATCAGAAAATGTTTGATGTGTTGAACAGTAGCAGAACTGTGAGTGATGCTGGAGGCAGAAAGGTGGGTCTGACTGAACGTGCACGCGCAGACACAGACACAGACACACACACACACACACACACACACACACACACACACACACACACACACACACACACACACACACACACACACACACACACACACACACACTCAGATGTGTATCATATAAAACACCCACAGCCACTGGGGTTGAAGTGAAGAGCTTGCAAGGACACACCCCAAAAAATTCTCTCATCTCTGACAGACATCGCCCCCCCCCTACACCCCCCACCCCCCCCCACACACACACACACACGCACACACGCACGCACACAATGTTGAAGCAGAACAGAAACATGATTGCAAAAAATTCCCATAGCTTTGTACCAAATGAAAGAACACGTTTAAACAGCGTCTTCTTATTAACAACATTCTTTGATTGAACACAACTATTTATTCTTTTGCCAAAGGGGCTCCCAAACCTGTCACTTTTTTGGCTTCTCACATCACAAGTGCGCGCTGTACTGTATTGTGTTCTTGGATTTAGAAAGTTTAAGAAATGTAGCACAAACGGAGACATAACTCAAAGACGCGATATACTGTAGCTTGTCATTTCTGCCCTCGGTTTTTACTTTAAATGATTACATTCTGTGTGGTGATGAAAAAAAGGCAAATTGTGAAGCGTTGCGTGCTGACAGATTCATGTCTCTATCTCAGGCGTGGAATGTGTTTCACCTTTTCTCATGAATCACTTGCTCAACAACCTATATGCTACAACTTCAAAAACAGTTCAGTTAGGAATTTAGATTAAGAAACCTCATCCTCATTCATGTTTTGCATCATTTACAGATGTTTTTTTCTACTTCTTGAAGACTTTAAGATGAGGAAGACACGAGGACACAACTTCATAAAACACCACTGACTTTCCACAGAAGAACACCAACTTTGCTGATGGTTTACTTACCGTTAGCTAAACAGAGGATCCCAGCCCAGAGCAGCAGGATCTTGAGACCACAGACACGGGCCATGTCCAGGAGTTAGGGTGTATACGGCCACACACCATACAGTATAGTCCTAGTGTGGACCAACAAGCAGATGTTCACAAACAAAACTGAAGCTGTATTCCCAAATTCACTCAATTCTAAGAGAAAAATAAGTCAAAAACGTTGTCTTATTTTAAGCTACATACGTTTTCTGTCTTATCAGTTGACGCAGCTTCCTGGACTTGTTCCCCAAACCCAAACCTCGCCTCTCGGTTTCAAGTCAAGCAAGAGGGAGTGATGTCACACCAAAAAGAGAGTGCCTTTACCTTAACATTTAGTAACAGGAAGCCTCATTTCAGCGATGCCACTAAGAACAGGAAGTCTTCTCATCTATCATCGAATCCTCTCTTGCTTTTTGCTCAAGTGTGAAAACCCTCTGACTTTTGAAAAGTAGTTCGTTTTAGGGTGGAGATTTCTTTTTTTTACTTTATACATGAGACTTTAAGACGCATGCTTTAGTCACAAGTATTTTCAAATTCAGTTTAATCCCATATCAACACACACTGTGATGAGAAGAATTGCAATTTTGGTCATGTTAACACACACAGGTGTGCAGGTTAGTCTTCTGTCTAGTTGGTAGAACTTCTGGTCGAAACCAGGTTCTTCTTCAGAACTTTTACATTTGAGACACGAGACAGACAGTAGTGAAACTTCTTTAGAACTCATCTTCTTTGTCACTGACTCCTCCCTGCTCTTAAGCTTACAGGCCTACAGTACTGTAGCTCAGCCATGTAGTCAAAAAACGCACGAGGAGCTAGCAATGCAACACCCAACAAAAGCAATGCTGTCTTTCCTTTCTTAAACATTGTTCTCTGTTGTTGTTTTTTTCTAGCAGTCTAAAGAGAGAAAACATGTGGCCATTGGCTCCAGAAGTGAATTTCTTCATTTCTGCTGTTCCTTCTGTGAAATACATTCATAAAGGATGTTAGATCTCTTCAAAGTCATTGATCGTGCACAGTGTTTGATCATCGTGCTCTGCCTTGGAGCCCAAAATGCTTTACTTCTGTTTACATACACAAGAAAATAGGGGATAAAAGAGGAAAGAAAGGAGTAGAGAAACTCTCCAGGGAGTGAGACTCACAGACTGGGTGCTGATGTGAATCTGGATGAAACACAGTCAGTTATTTCATGCAGTTAAATGAAATAATACATGCAACTAAACAGACCCGTTTCTGAGTAGATGCAGTGAGATACTGAGCCGATAGAGGCTCAGTATCTCTCAGAATCTCTCTCTATATAGTCTACAAAATACATACAAGAACATATAAATCACTTCAAACTTTTTAATTACATTTGTATTCATTTTGAAGAAGAATCAGTTGCTTTCTTTTTATGTCATGTGATATTTGCATGGAAATAAGTTCAAACCTGAAACCCAATAGGAACATACTCTGTTTCCGACAAACAGCTTTTTAGTAGGAAGATCTAAATATGGATTTCCTCCTAAACCAGTGAAACATTTGGTATTAAGCTATTTCCACTTCTTGAGAGTATAGATTCTTATAATCAGGAAGTAGCTTTTAAGTAAGCAGCATTGTGTTCCTGCAATCTGGGTGACATTTTCAAGTGTTTTTTTTTGTTTTTGTTTTGTGTGTCCTCAAATGTGGACAAGTGTTTTCAATGAGGCTGTTATTATCTCTTAATTCTGTCAGATATGACATCACTGAATTATGAAGTACAGATTAGCACAGCTATCATTTATTTTGCTGTGTTGTATCTGATTAGAAATACCAGCTTTTAAACCTTTACAAGAATCACATACATATTAAACCAACAGTGAAGCACCAAGCACGTTTTCTTTCATACAGGTGAATCCACTGAGCAGAGTTACTTACTTTTTTATAGTTTATAGTTTTATAGTTTATTTCACTGGACTAAGGACAGCTGGCCACTCCAGTGCAGAGGTTTGCTGGTCTAGAAACTGCAGTTGTATTATCCCAATGTGCTGAAAACTACTGGAAAACAACACTAAATACTACAAATTCAGCTATGATTCTCGTGTGCCGTGTCTAACATGGCGTTTGTGTGTGTCTGTGTATGTGTGTGTGTGTGTGTGTGTGTGCGCGTGTGTGTGTGTGTGACAGAGATATAGGAACAAAGGTTTCGTTAAGGTTGGGGCCTGTCCAAACAGTTTCCTTGTGTGTCGTCCAGCTGTCCTGCAGACCAATCCAAGTCTGACTTTAAAATATCAGCTAACAGCTCGCCCTGTCTAATCTGTGTCAGCATTGTCATATGTGTAGCAACAAACATACAGTTACCCTTTTTTTTAGTGCAGCAGGTTATTCTACGATAAATAAGCAACACATAAAGGTATGTTGAACTACAAGACATCAGCCTACAAGCCCTCAGTTTCCATTGAAATGAACAGCTGTGCCAGAAGGGAACTGAAGTGAGCAGAAACCTGCTGTTGACAAACAGAGGAAATGGTCATCACTCCATGACACACTAGCCATGAATACTGTATATGTTTTTGTTTGCTGCTTATTAGATGATTATTCCCTATTTTAGGTTTTAGGTTTATTAATGCAGAAACAATATTTCATGAAATGGTACACAAACAAGACTTAAATATATAATTGGTGTTTTGCGCTTATTGTCTTCACAACAAATACAAACAAAAGTTGGTCAAGTGAATGAAGGAGATTTTTCTTTGGTCTGAATCACCTGACAAAATGGCACATTTGGGTCCATTTGGGCTTCCTGCTACCTTTTCACAAACCACAAATTGAAAAGAGAAGTCACATGACCAAACTAATGACTCAGACATTGGACAGCGTCTGCTGACCACTGGATTTCTCTGCAGTCATACTTTTTGGTTTGAGCTTAAATGAAAACTGCTTATTTTGCTGTAGAAATAGCTGAGAAGTAAAGAAAGGAGAGCCAATAGAAACAAAATGACATAACCTATAGGCTCTCAGCCCCAACTCATATATGTTCTTGGCGGTCTTGCTAGAAAGACAGACGATGGTACCTATAGTGCTGCACAACGAGCTTGAACCTCAACGTGACACCGGTATCTACTTTATCAAGCATTTTATCAATACCATCAAACTTTTTTTTAAAAATGTTTCCGCCCATCAGTTACGCTCACATGCAGCTATCCTGCATTATATGATGTTCATATATGTAAATGAGAGTCCAAGTATTTGACTGCAAGACTTGTGGCTTGGGTTTGCATTCTGTCTCATACTGTTTCCATTATTCAACCATGACCACAATCTTCCACATTCAGGTAAAGATTGTGGTTTTGCAACGATCTTTAACTTTCTAACTTTAACCAAATGGTTTTTCACTCCATTTTGCTCCATTGTGACCCTGAAGTGAACATGGGTGGGAAGCTGCCCAGTTTTGGTGCACTTATACAGCGCTTTTCTAGTCTTTCGACCACTCAAAGCGCTTTTACACTACAAGCCACATTCACCCATTCACACACACACACACACTGATGATGGCAAGCTACCATGCAGGGTGCCGGCACAGCCATTGGGAGCAATTTGGGGTTGAGTATCTTGCCCAAGGACACTTCAACATCTGGACTAGAGGAGCCGGGAATCGACCCGCCCTACCTCCTGAGCCAGAGCCGCCCCTAAATGACACTAAATGATGTTAACAATGAAACTCGATTAGTCAATCGACAGAAAACTAATCTGCAACTATTCTGATAATTAATTCATTGCTCCGTAATTTTTCAAGCAACATTGCAAAATGTTTGCTGGCTGTTCATATGTGAAGATTTGATGCTTTTCTTTGTCATAAATAGTAAACTGAATCCCTTTTGGTTTTGGACTATTGATCAGACAAAAGCCTTACAGTTCCCTTCTTGACATGTTTTAAGACAAATAAAAAATACTCTGCTTTGAATAATAATTTGTGTCTGATATGGTTTTTCCATAAAAAAGTTTGATTACCTGGTTAGAAATTCTTTTAATTTACTCATCCCCATCAAAAATCCAGAATTTATGAATATGTAAGTAGTTTTCGTTTCAGAAGTTTAACTACTTTACAGTGAAGTCTCCTACTTCACTGTAAAGTCTATTCTCAGTGTTTGTGCACTGGAGGCTTCAAGTTTCCACATCAACTTGCATAAGTTGCATATTGGACCATGATTGGCTTCCAAACTAGTTGTGATGTCACAAATCCTGCTCGTACGTACACTTTCGGTGAGCACAGAGAAACCTTCCACTTTGTGCTTTTGAGAACTGGTGCCTGCACAGTGAAGGAACAATAAGCAAAACCCATTTTTGAGTGGAGGAGGACATTGGGCTATGCCAAAATATAATGTGTATTTTTCACTATTTTTTGACATTTTATAGAAAAAATTATTAATTGATTAATCAAGAAAATAATCCACAGATCACACAATAATGAAAGTAATTATTTACAGCCCTACCATTACCCTTTTCCATCACAGCCATACCTAGTTAGCATACATAGTTATGTTCAACCAAACCCTAACACTCATTAACTATTCAACAGTATGAAATATTCACTGTTCACTGACACAAATGACTTATGGTGAGATAAATAATACTGTTGTGTACGTGTGGAGTATATGTATACATATGAAACGTATCTTATCATCACAAAACTCCTAAAACTATAGTACAGTATGTTTCTGTTTAACAACTATGTGCAGTATTTGTTGTGAAAACCCATAAAAGCATATCTATGATTTCAATGTACACCATGGTCGACCTTTACTAGCTTTAAAGCTTTATTTTCTTATTTAACCTTGATTAACCTTTATTAGGCTCAGTGAGCTCTTTTTTAGCAACTCCCTGTTTCACATCCATCAGAGAGAAGCCTGTTAGGCTGCAAGGTGAAGGGAAACTAGATGATGTCTTTCCTCCCACATAACAGAACTTCCTTTGTTTGGTAAGATTTCAGGGGGAAATACTGATCTTAGCTTAGATTATGTACATTCCCGATGCTATTATTAGTGTATAAAGAACTAAGAAGCATCAGTCTAAGAGTAACTGAAACTTTTTGTTATCAATCAGCTAAATAAATGTCACAAGCAGAGAAAGGAGGTAGGCAGTTTTCATTGATTTCCAGCTACTGTGCGATAAGAATTAACATAGATGTTGGTGTTGACAGTAAAAGTATCTCTGGCCTCTATTTTAGGCTCTGGATGTTTATGTAGGGGGTGAGGAAGAGGGCGTGGTTTGGATGAGAAACTGTGTGACAGCTTCCCCAAATTCATTTTTGCTTTAGAATTTCTAAAGTCTTGGGTTACAACATAAAAGTTTTATCTAGCTTCTTTCCTGGTCCCCTTCTCTTGTGTCATCTCCTTTCCTCTCATAATAATTGTTAATGTCGACAGCTCCTTACAATAGCTGTGAGAAGAGTGGAGGAGGGAGTCCACAGACTATTGAATTTGCTGCAGTTAGTTCCTCTGTGCAGTCACAGCTGTGACCACAGGGAGGTGAGATAAAAATGGATTGCAGGCGGTGCATGTGTACGTCTGTGTGTGCACTACACCCAGATGCATGCAATTTTTTTCTCCACTCTTTGCAGGGTGCACCTACACTTGTGTGGGTTAAGGGTTTCAAGACATTGTCAGGTCTGCAATTCATCGTATTCACCATCTGCCTGTTTTCTCACCAGAGGTTTTTCACATCTTAGTATTTAGGTTTATTGACAAAACTCTAATATATTATAAAATACAACATATCAGTCTTTGTCAGGTATAGGACGATAAAGTCCTGGTCTTATTTTCATTGTTGTCCCTGATGTTTTTACAGTCCATCATCTTAAAACATTGTTTAAAGGTGCTTTTATGGACATTACAAAGAGGGCAGCTATGAGTACATGCATTTGGGTGAAGGATGGTGAAAATCATGAATGTTGCACCCTACTGTTTCTAAGTGCTCCGTGTTCGTAACACATTTAGCTATAAAAATGTAAAGCTGGTCGACTCTGAAAGGCATGACATGTTAAATGTTCTGCACATGATGTATGTGGTTACTCCTGTCAGTGGCAATGTGTACATCCGGCTTCCTTTACCGATTCAAAAAATAGGCAGTAACAAACACCAAGATGCACCAGCCCAGTTCAGCCTTAAGGATATGACTGAATGATAAAACTGAAGAGAAGGGACTTGTGTTATAAATTCTCACTGTGAGTCAATAATAATCAAAACCATCCACTATAACATGCATTCATAAAAACAAAAACTAGCATTCACACACAAACATCTTTGATTTCTGCTTCTTTCCAGATTTCTTTTACAAACGAATTAAACCAAAGGGAGACATACAACTTGTATGTATCAGAAGGGTTGTGAGGAGTGTTAGAGATTATTGCCAGAACAACCTCTTTTACACTTCCCCTTTTTCCTTCCTGTCTGCAGTCTTTAGCACGCAGTGTCATTGCACACTGCAACACTGGCAAGCTTTATTTATGCATCTACTGAGAGTACTGTTTACACCAAGCCATACCTCTCTTGAAGAACTTGTATTTTCTTTAAGAAAATACTTCAAGTTCTTAAATTTCCACAGTAAACTTGTAGGCTTCATGTTGCTTTATTTAATCAACAAAGCCACCTCCAGAGTTTCACAACACGTCTGTGAGTTAGACCTCATTTGTGGCGGTGAAGCAACTAAAAACCACTGGAGGGCAGTGTGGGTTCATGTTGCGCCACAGCCGTTCCCCTTTTCACACAGGTCTCTCCTCACTTGTTTTTGGGTATAGCCAAGTGGCTGAATGCATTTTATACACACACAAACATGTGTACACACACGCTCAGTGTTGCGATTTGGACTCCTTTTGGTTCCTCTCTGCCGATGACTGACAGGTTCTTAACGAGAGCAGCCTAGAGCGTTTGCCCTCCAGGCCTGTACATCAACCATCAACATACAATGCACGCACACACGCACGCGCATGCAACACTCACTCCCATATTTATACACACACATATCATCCACACACATCTTCTCTCTCTCTCTCTCTGCAGACATTCTCTGTCCTATTTCCCAGGCTCAATCAGTTTGTCCATTGCACAGGGAGCGTTTGACAGTCACTGGGAGACGGTTCGGGTTTAGAAGCATTATTATGTTTCTATGAGGCAGCCTTATCCAACACAGAAGGAATGTCAGCCGCACCATTGTCCAGTAAGGCTGAATACAAGAACGTTACAGCACCACATAATGCCACTAAGGGCTAGCTGAAGATTGTGTGTTGGTGTGTAGTTATTGTGAGGGCCACAATGATGAGATGGCATAGCTGGGGAGGTAAAGATGGAAACCCAGAGCAGCACGTTTTCTCCACCCCTTCATGATTCATCCCTCCTCTCACCTCTGTTCCCTCTCTTTTTCTGTTGAGAGAAAACCCAATTAAAATACTATGTGGATGGATACGATGAAGAAAGACATACCTTCTCCATGACATTCTCTCTACCCCCCGTGTAGTGACAGATCTGGTGCATTCAAACCGGGGTGAAAAAATGTGCAGGATCCCGCCTCCTGCTGCCATTAAATGTTGATGTATAATATCAAAAATATATATATACACTGCATGAAGATGAATGTATAAATCAAACTCTACCCTGGATTCACAGCACATACATACATAATGCTATATGTTTGATTCCCATATGCCAAACAAATACCTGAGGTGGAGGATGCATCCATTTTTTACATTTCACGTACACACACACACACACACACACACACAGATGGATTCATGTCTTCCATGTATATCTCTCTCTTCTACCCCTCTTCTCTTCCTCCACTCTTGTTTTCCTCTCTTCCTGACCCAACATCCGGCCCTCCCGGGAGATCCTGCTTTCTGCTGCCAGACTGGGCCTGTATAGCGCATACGCACTCACACACACTCACTCACTCACTGGCTCTCTCTCCGTGGACACATGATCTGCCAGTCAATCCGTACAGACCTCACTGCATCTCTGTTGTGGAGGTCAGGGGCTGGAGATAAGTGTGGGCGTGTGTATGTATAGAGACACAGGGTGAAAGACCTAGAAGAGTGTGAGGACTCTTCTGTTCAGGCCTACTAAATACTGTCTGTATGCCGCCGATATTTACCTGCTTCAATATTACAACAAAGCCCCTCAGGAGCGCGTGTGTGTGTACATCCCCAGCAGAAGGTGAAAAATCTCCACAGCTCGACTCTAATCTCAAGTCAACAACAGCGCAGGTATACAAACATCCCTATTAAAACATTTCCTCCCCTGTTAGTCTGAAGACACAGTGAAGGGACTTGGTTAACTGCGGTAAACAGTGAGCCCTCGGTGAGAAAGTCCAGAGAGACAGCGGTAACACCATACACACACACACACACACACACACACACACACACAAATCCATTTCTGAGCTTTGAGTGGCCATTTAGAAATCTGGACGGCAGTTCACTGACCCAGCACTAACGAGGCAGCTAGCCCAGCCTTCGAGGAGTAGCGCCTCTTATCTAGTGACCACACAGTGCTGGCTATCTCCTGACCGTGTTTGACCACTGGTTAAACTGATTAGCCTGTCGTCCAGTCAAGTTTATGTTACAGTTACAGTAAGCAGAGATACACATGATGCACATGCAATACTTTTTTGGCTCAGGATGGTATATATTTGACTAATTGCGGAATGTGAGGTATCTTCTTGTGTATGCTTGCAGCAGGTCAAAAGTGCGTGCTTGCCAGTAATGATATGATAGCAGTGCAGAAATGTCATACTAGCAAAATAATAGCACAATTGCTCCAATATTATCTGTCCAGTTGAATTGGACGAATAGTCAGTGGTGGAGTGATGGCAGAGTGGACATGTGATGGCCAAAGTGTCAGGGACAGGGGATTCACCCGTTTAATGAGAATCTATAGCCTGGTCTGATAAAGGGCCTGACTGAGAGGCTGTGACAAGTCCTAATGCTCACATGTATAAATGATGTGGGTGGGTGGCGGTGGTGTTTGGGGGAGGGGGGGGGGGGGTCTTGGTAGGATGTGGCTGTGTGGAATCAATCCTCAGAGAGCATGGGTGGCGTTTAAGACCAGGCCAGACTGACAAATGGCCAGGGACAGAAAACCACATAATCCACTCTGAGAAAAGTGAAGGAGCAAAAAAATAAACAAAGAAAGGTTAAAGAAATGTTGAATTGTTAAAAAAAACCAAAAAAAAAAACCATGTAATTAATTGGAATGAGTCAAACATTAAGGACAGAGTTGATTTCAAGGTGTAAAAATGAAGAGACAAGTGTGCAAAAATGTCAATTATAGTTTTATTTTGATTCGCGTTGATGGAAGTGGCACATTTGTTCTCCCCTGTGTGGCGGCAAAGGGCTACACATCTGAAACAGAAAGTACAC
This sequence comes from Scomberomorus guttatus, assembly GCA_038419695.1. Lineage (NCBI taxonomy): Eukaryota > Metazoa > Chordata > Actinopteri > Scombriformes > Scombridae > Scomberomorus > Scomberomorus guttatus. Next base: position 23,064,946 of record CM076454.1, on the reverse strand, counting down.
ACATACACACACTCACACACCCAGCCTTTGTTATGTTGAGAGCGTTTGTCTCTGTACGGCTCCAGCAGAGAGGGGTTAAAATCCGATTGAGTCGATATCACTGGAGAATAACACATTCAACACGCAGTCTGAGTGTGTGTGCGGCTGTGTGCTTGTGTATGCAAGTGTGTGTGTGTTTGTGTGTGTGTGTGTGTGTGAGCAACATGGAGCCTAGGGACTTCCTCCCTCTCCGTCTACAGCCCTCAGTTGAAATAGAATTGAATAGTCTGAATTCTCAATGGTAAATGTTCACAAAGTCAATACTAACTGTTAAGTCTCCCCTGCATTGGGGTTAAGGGCATTACCATTTCTGAGACTTGAGGAAAAAACACACACACACACACACACACACACATGCACACATATACACATACAGTAAAGGCATACTCACCAGATGCCCCATGAGATGATAAAATATTTTTGAGTCTTTTGCAAAATGCTTACTATACATTCTGCTTAAAAATTCCCTTGTACTATAACACATTCATTGAAGGCTTGTTTTCAGTTTTGTTCGCTAATCTCTGAACAATGATCCTTGTAGGCATGTGGCACTTTTAAAGTGACATCAGCGCCTGAGGGGACAGTGGTTTAACTGATCAGCAGCAAATTCAGTTCAATTCAAGAAAGGAAAGGAGAAAGGAGATGTATAAATATTAACTGCACGAAATAGACACTTAAGGTTTAATACAAAATATTGAAATCTCTCAAAAGACATTTTAATACATTTTGCAGAATTTACAGGTTTTGTTAATAATGAAAGTTATGAATAGTTTGGAGAGTTACACAACGACTTGAATTCTCTGTGACGTCTGATATGATGTAGTGTTTTGCAAGATTGTGTATTTTTCTTATTGTTAACAAAAACCTAAGTCCCGAGACAAAGTCCGTCTCTCAACACTTTACGAATTCCATACCCTGTCTGTGGCTCTCAGGCCCAAGCCCGCTTGTTCATACTGAAGATGTAAGTCTCTAAAATGGGTCACATATATATACCTTTATTTATTTATTTATTTTCTGAAACAGCTGGGCACTGTCATTTTTAGCAAACGCTACTCAAATAGAGGAAAATTGTATAATTTTAAGGGATTATTTTCAGTCACAGGTTTTTCGTTCTCTAGTGAGTATTTATTGCAGCAGGATGGTGTACAGTAAGTGGGATTGACACGATATTATCTACAGTGCCCACGTTCATTGTAATGAAGGTATGTGTCACCCAGTACAACAGTGTGGTTCATTGATGTGTTTTTAATTGTTCTTGGACAACAATGGAGGTCAATGGCACAGTGGAATAAACTATCAGGCTTTGGCTGCATAGGCAATACGTAGGATCAATTCATTGTTGGTATTGGTTTTTTCATGGGATTTGTTGACCATAAGAATAATAGAGAATATTACAGGATTTATATTGATTTAAGTTTTGCAGTGTGATATGGAGTTTGGTTGACAGTCATGTATAGTAGGTGTGCAGACTTGGCAAAAAAATTGTATGCACACAGATTTTTGCACAGGTTTTAGCCGGCCTTCAGTTGCTCTTTAGCTCAGGTCAGGTTCAGGTTAGTACAGTATGTGGTAGTGTTCACACGGTGTTGCTGTGTAGAACCATGATAAGTTAGTTTGGGCAAATTTGCTACCCAGTGTGGTAGCCAGCTTTACGAGTGGTGCCGCCTCTAATACGTCCTGCTGGTCATTAACGGCAGGGGAACCTGGAACTTTTACCGCAGCGCAGTGTCTCATTTGAACAGCGAGCCATAAAACCCCAGGCTCTGTCACTCAGTGTCATTTAAACCAGGACTGATTGGAACTATCTCTGCCCTTTGCTTTCCCACCTTCCTCCCCACTTGCGATCTTTCCCGGTCGGTTCATGAATAATGAATGAGGATATATGCAGGCTGGAGCTCTGATATTAATGGAGCTAAAAAAACAGAAGGAGAACCATCCATTGTGCTGCCAGCCATTGCTTCCCTATCCTGCCAAAGCTGCCCCTGCCCGGTCGTCCCCTTTTTACCTTCCCTATTCCCTCCTTATTCCTCCTTTCCTTCCTTCTGCTGCCTGTGGGACGAGATGAGATAATGCTCAGTCTCTCTCTTTTTCTCTTGCCTAGAGATCTTCGCTCCTTTCCTGGTTGTCACAGCAGGGGCAAAGGGTGGACAGTGACTTTGAAATGAGAGGGACTAACTTTCAAATTATAAAAAAAAAAGCAGACAAAACTAGGGAAGATAAATGAAAAGCTGACTTAGCTGGATATCCAAGGTGGCTATTGTCTGTCTGTTAGACCAGCTCTCAGTTATTCAAGGGCATGGCAGTAACCTTCCTCCTTTGTTTGCCCCCATCCTGTCTTTCTTCCAGCCCTACCATGATCTGTCGACTCTGGCCAGAGAAGTCCCCGGCCAAACTGTGGCAGTCAAGGGCGAGAGGTACAGTAGGGTGGAGGGCAGCTGAGTGAACACTGGCCTCAGCACACAGTCCTACCTCAATATTTCATACTTTTAAAACTTTTTTCACTTCAATTAATAAAAATTACTCTATTGGTTTCTATTGCAAAACAAACAAACAAACAAAAAAAACAAAACTCAATTGTGTTGTATTCTATCACAAAGGCGTTCTAACACTGTACATGTGGCACGAGGGGGGCTGGCAGTCAGTGAAGTCTGGCCCCAGGCTGGCAAATCGCTGCCCATCCTTGGATGACTTGCCCAACTAGGCCAGAGGGCACAGATAATGGGCAGAATCTTCTAACCCTTTATTTGTGCCAGAATATCTCCACATTCAACATTGTTACATCCACACCTTATATGGGCAGACGGAGACAGACAATCCCTATTCTGTGGTCCAGAGAACTGTGAATTGGCTACAGATGGAGAGGTGTGGTAGACAGGCCAAGCCAGGCCGCCCTCAACCTCTGACCCAAAGCTTTATCATCTACTATATCTCCCGTGGACCACCTCTAATCACCCTTTTATTTTAGCTTTTTAAATTATAAACTGGCTCATTGTGTTGGTCATCTGCAAGTTCCAATAAACTAAATAATTTTCAAGTAATATCTGCATTTTTTTTTAGAAAGCGGTGCCTTGCAAAATGACTTAACAGTATAATTAAACCTTTCATGTGGCCCAAACTCTGCACAAATACAGCAGATTTGAACTTTTTTTCCCCTGCGGAGTTACTGAGTCTCTCTGTTGAATAAACAGTCAGAATAGCACTTAGAGCACACAGTCTTAAATCTGCGGTCAGTGGCTCCAATTACTCTTGTCTGTCACTCTGTTAACATTTTGTCAGTATTTATTCATATATTCTTACAGTCATGACTTTTTTTTTCATGCACACACTTTGCACAATTTTAAGTTTGCACAACTTGTTAATGGGACTTGCAAGTTGGCAGTCGCTGTTTTGCTGTCCACGTACTCAAAGACTCAAATAAAATATATTTTCTACCATGAAGCAAGGTTTTGATCTTGGAAGTGAAGCAGAGTGTCAGTGAAATACCGTTAAAAAGGAGTATAGTTCAAAAAGTTTAAAATTTAACTTTTTGTGCTTGCTTGGGTGAGCGTTTCAGCTAATTACGCACAAATCCCTCACGCTCACAGCTCCAATCCACCGGCACCGCTGTCTCGGCAGAGGACAAAGAAAACAAAGGAGACTGACAAACAAACAGTGAGTGAAAAAAAATATAAAAGAGAGGAAGCTTTCTTTCCATATAGCAGCTGAGCTGAGGCGACAGTGGCGTTTAATCAGTTGGTTTTTCCAGAACCGTCAGCGTGAACAGCCTCGGTGGTGCAGCCCTCTGATCAGTGCCGGGAGAGGAGCTCCCCGCCGAGCTGCTGCCGCCCCTGAACCACAGGTCAGTCCTTGGTGAGTAGGTTTCATTCTGCTGTCGCCTTCATAGTACCATCTCCTTCTCTCATTAAGATACAGCGCGTGTCTATGTATGTGTGTGTGTGTGTGTGTGTGTGTGTGTATGTGCACATTCAATATTTATGGTCTTGTGTTTGTTTCTGCATGTGTGTGGAGTAAATGCACCCCAGGACTAGCCTAAAGGGGTTGTGGATTCCTGGCCTCCGATGAGATCCGGCAGCACTACTAGGATTTCTACCAGTGGGGGGGTTGTGTGGGTGTGTGTGTATGTGTGTACGTGTATATGTTTGTTAGAGAGATAGATGCAAGACGCATCAAGTGACTCGGTGCCTCGGGGTCAGACACACACACATGCGGAGAAAGAGCTGGGGCTGCGGCAGGGTAAACAAGAGCAGACTGTTAGATCTCATCAGCCTCATCACACGCTTTATTATGCTGATTTGGGAGTATACTGTAAACTAATCAGGAATCCAGGAGTCACGGGGGGCATTCGGCTTAAAGGTTATGCGTATAGAGAGAGGAAAACTTGCTCTGCCTCTAAGTTCTTAACTTTTTTTCTTCTCTTATTTCCCTGTTTTTGCTCACCAAGGCCCCTCCACTGCCACAATACAGGAAGAATTGGTGGCTAAAAGGTTACAACCTTTCACCCGGGTTTGAAAGATTCACTTCATGTCTGCCTCAGTTCATTTCAGAGGTGTGGGGTGATTGACTGGCACTAGAGAACCCAGTGTGGACCAAAGATTTTGAATGGAAGTCAGGACTCTGCCTGTCTGTCGCTATATGCTAATATTGGCCTTTAAACAAATTCACCAAACACACTTCTAGCCTCATGTTTGTTCACTTGCATAAATGCATATGATTCTTATTCTGCGGGGAACATCTACTCTGCCTTAGACAACAACGCGACAGAGGAATGTTATAAAGTTCACAATGTCTATTAATTTTGAGGCATCTGAATAACATCTCTGTGTTTATTAGACCTGGCGGCACGCTTCATAAATAATGAATAAAACAGTTCCCTCTCGCTTTGTGGACGTGAGTTTTTAAACATTTGTGTTAAAAAGTCAGAGTTTCTTTTATAAAACACCACCATGTCCCACCTTTTCTAAACCAGGTTGTGGAAAGAAATGTACACAATTTTAATTTGGCTTTCTGTCCATTCATGTTCTTGATTCCTCAATGACAGCGCATTTAACAAGCACAGAGAATGAACACCCACTCGCACTGTGGTTTCCCACAAAAACACGCAGATGTGGCAGATGAGCAAGTTAGAGAACAAGTAGCAAACACACAGGCAGACTAGTGAGAAAAGGCTGGTGAGAAAAAGATACGCAGAGGTTCTTCTGGTCATGGTGATAGAGCAGAGACAAGGGTGTTTATAATAGTTTGGGGTAAATGCATTTCATGTGGTTAACAATGCAATAGCACACAGTGCATATAATTTACATGTCTACATGCACATTGCACAAAAACACACAATGGACTCCTAAATTTATCTGTGCCTCACCTCTAAATGAACTCTTTTAATCACCAAGAGAGTGTTTGTGTCAACACACTGATGTGGCCAGATGGAGAGAGCATCAGTTTTCATCTGCACCTGCGTGCATCAGCGCACCTTGATATAATAAGCTTGTCTTAAATGTGTTCATGGCTGTCATCCTAAGATTGTTTGTGTGTGTGTTAAAAACCCAAGCAGGACGACCAGATCCTGTACTTCCTTCCTCTGACACAGGAGGCTCCAGTGGGGCTGTCTGTTTTTTATGACTCGTAAACAAGGTTGCATGTTGAGAGTCGAAGGGTCCTGCTGCTTTGGTGTCTCCTCTGAGCTGTCAGAGAATACGTAACTGTGCAGCAGAAAAGAGAGGAGGAGAAGACTGAAAAGATGGAAGAGGACAAGACAAGACAGACGGAGACAAATCAAAAGAGGGAATGACAGGAACAAGGAAACAAAACAAAGTCAAAAAAGGAAGAGGAAGATAGAGGAGGAGAAGACTGAGCAGAACAGGACAGGATGGCAGAAAAAGATGGAAGAGGACACAACAGGAGAAAAGTTGACAAATCAGAAGACAGGATAGTCCAAATGATTTTAAATTAAAATAAAAAAGGACACACGCACACTCACACATAGAAAAGGAGAGAAGAGAACAGGACAAGAACAAGGAGACAGGACAGCAGAAGCCAGAAGAGGACAAAAAATACAACAACGTGATAGAATAAGATAAATCCAGAGAAAGCACAACATAAGGTGACAAAACATAAGAGGACATGACAAGAACAAAGACATGAAACAGAAAAGGCTAGGACGAAAGAGGACAGAACAGGACAGAAGACAACAGGTGATTCGACAGGATGAGGCAAAAGAAAACAAATTGATAAAGGACAGGTGAGAACAAAACCTAAGTGGACAAGACTGGCACAAGAGGTCAAAAAGACAGGACAGAAAAAAGGGCATGGTAAGAACAAAAAGACAGTGTGAGACAGGTTGAGACAGTGTGAGACAGTGTAAGACAGTGGGAAACAGGTTGAGACAGTGGGAGACAGTGGGAGACAGTGGGAGACAGTGGGAGACAGCGGGAGACAGTGTGAGACAGTGTGAGACAGTGTGAGACTGTGTGAGACAATGGGAGACAGTGTGAGACAGTGTGAGACTGTGTGAGACAGGTTGAGACAGTGTGAGACAGTGTAAGACAGTGTAAGACAGTGGGAAACAGGTTGAGACAGTGTGAGGCAGTGTGAGACTGTGTGAGACAGTGGGAGACAGTGGGAGACAGTGGGAGACAGTGTGAAACAGTGTGAGACAGTGTGAGACAGTGTGAGACTGTGTGAGACAGGTTGAGACAGTGTGAGACAGTGTAAGACAGTGGGAAACAGGTTGAGACTGCGTGAGACAGTGTGAGACAGTGTGAGACTGTGGGAGACAGTGTGAGACAGTGTGAGACAGTGTGAGACTGTGGGAGACAATGTGAGACTGTGTGAGACTGTGTGAGACAGTGTGAGACAGTGTGAGACAGTGTGAGACAGTGTGAGACTGTGTGAGACTGTGTGAGACAGTGGGAGACAGTGTAAGACAGTGTAAGACAGTGGGAAACAGGTTGAGACAGTGTGAGGCAGTGTGAGACTGTGTGAGACTGTGTGAGACAGTGGGAGACAGTGGGAGACAGTGGGAGACAGTGTGAAACAGTGTGAGACAGTGTGAGACAGTGTGAGACTGTGTGAGACAGGTTGAGACAGTGTGAGACAGTGTAAGACAGTGGGAAACAGGTTGAGACAGTGGGAGACAGTGGGAGACAGTGGGAGACAGGTTGAGACTGCGTGAGACAGTGTGAGACAGTGTGAGACTGTGGGAGACAGTGTGAGACAGTGTGAGACAGTGTGAGACAGTGTGAGACTGTGGGAGACAGTGTGAGACAGTGTGAGACAGTGGGAGACAGTGGGAGACAATGTTAGACAGTGTGAAAGAGTGTGAGACAGTGGGAGACAGTGTGAGACAGTGTGAGACTGTGGGAGACAATGTGAGACTGTGTGAGACAGTGTGAGACAGTGTGAGACAGGTTGAGACAGGTTGAGACAGTGTGAGACTGTGGGAGACAGTGTGAGACAGTGTGAGACAGTGTGAGACAGTGAGAGACAGTGTGAGACAGTGTGAGACAGTGTGAGACAGTGTGAGACTGTGTGAGACAGTGTGAGACTGTGGGCAGCAGCACGTGTGATGACCTGCCAGCTGACAATACAACCTTGTAGCTCCTCTCTCTGTGATTCCTATAAAAAGTGCTTTTGTTTTTGTGTGTGTGTTTGCGAAAAACATTTGGTTAGCCTACACACACACATTCACGTACTCACACACACACACACACACACACACACACATACTAGTCACCTGGAGGTGGTGGGTGGGAGTGGGAGGATGGGGTCTGTGTTTAGCTGTGGGCCCTGCAGACAGGGCGATCAAAGGCTCCTCAGTCTTTGTCTGCTAACGTTGAATAGACAATAGTAAAGAGGGCCCGCTTTGATTTCAGCTCACTTTTATTGATCACAGAAGAGCAGGGATTGAAATATGAGAGACAACCCTGAACTGGATTCTTCTTTAGCTATTGATTATATCCAGAACAGACGGCATTTCACGATGATCCAAGTTTTTATTTTATCCTTTTTTTTTTACCATGAAAAAGTGTGTCTGGCTCCTTGCCTGTCTTTCAGGTGCAGCTAGTGATGCACTGACTACCATTATTTTACCAGACAATACCTCATCTCAAGGCTCATTTTTAAGCTGCTTCTTAAAGTTAACGTCCAAAACTTATCTTGGATATGCTGACAGCAACTCTAACTCCCTGTGTGCTCTTTCATCCATCCTCACCAACCTTTAAAGCTGAGTTTTAGGAGAACATTTTGTTTCATAATTTCAGAGGAGGTACAGTCAGTGTACTCAGGAGACGGGGGATTGGGCACAGGGGGCGGAGGGGTTGGCTGCAGCACAGAAAGGACCGTGGGAACGAGGAAACACAGCGTGGCCAGGTACTACAACCCCCCCCCCCCCACTTTCCCCTCTCATAGCACACACACTCTCATACAAAGCTTTTCTCCCCTGCGTACGGGGCCTCAGCTCATCTCACGAATGTCTTGGCTCCAGCAGCAGCTGTGCTTAAATCGCTCCTGAGACGCAAACTGCATGGCCTAAATTTGAGACCAGCAACCAGTTTATTGTCCCAGGGTTTACTGTTATGAGGTGAGATGCAGAACTGCCTATGAGCTCAAGTTGTGTGCAAGTGTGTGATGGTTTAAATTTAACTTGGCTGGTAATAAAAGTCCAGTCAGTTCTAGTGCCATGGTAATTAGAGAGGAACTGCAGTATTACATAATATGGCATGAGTGTATGGTCTTAACAACAATTAAAAGATGACATTGATTCAGAAAGTGCCTCAAAGTGGTAGATTTTCTAAGCTCAAGTACAGTTTGATTTTGAAAAAAAAAAAAATCCTTAAAAATATTTTTTGTTTGGAGCATGAGCAGAATAAGTGTACCCGTCTCAGACAGGACGTGAATGTTTCTCAAGATATCTACTTTTCTTTATTTCATAGCTGAGAAAAGAATTTTGTCTGACTGAGTCTATGTGCAGTCGGCGAGGTCCCTTCATCTTTAAAAGTGACTCTTTAGGGCCTGTTTAAGTTGAGCTGACAGATGTGGTTATTTGGGGACAGCTCATTGGCAAGTTTATGGCCAGAGTGCTTATTTTACTAGAGCCAAGCACATGTGCTTGTGACAGTGAGGGAAATCCTTTCGGAAGTCTGGCATACGGTTGAAATATAGGAGACTTAGGAGGACATAAAACCTCCTGATGTTTATCACCAAAATGAAAAAAAAAAAAAAACTCGGGCACTTTTGTCGAAAAATGTGAGATGATAAAGTTTGACTGCATTCATCTAAAAATAAAGCCCCATTTTAAGAATGTTGTCAGCAGGATCTAAATATTTGATTTGCACTTAAATGATTACATCCAATTTGCATTGTGCAAATTAACCAACTCCCCTAGCGCAGTCAGTATTAATGCATTAATTAATTTAAAGATGCAAATTGATTTTATTGGATTTTACTAGAAGATGAGTGCTGTTATCAATGCAGTGGACATTTTTTACAGAACCAAAGCTAATTTATTGATATGAAGCCACATAAAATTGTTATTTTAAAATAATCTGGTATTATCTTTACGGTGTTGTGAGCATGTGTGCTTACATATTTTCATACTGCATACCTTAGACAATTAATAATTGTGTTCTGTTAATATAAATGTTATAAATGTAAATAGATATTCTCAAACACTCAGACCAGACCTGACAACTTTCTCTATTTACAGGCTGCAGTCTGGTCAACATAGCGGGGAGGAGGTGAGTGACTAAAGTCTCACATAGGAAGCAAAGACAAGCAGTGATGTGTGTGTGTGTGTGTGTGTGTGTGTGTGTTGGGGAGGGCTGTCTACATCTGACACACCCCCAGCCACCTGTAAAGCCTCTCTCGGAGGATCAGGTTTCTTTTGAACACATTTAAGACGGCATTTGTTTCCAATAGTTTACAGTTTGTGAAAACGCCCGTTCCGGAAGGCTGGACCGATGCTTCCGAGTTTAGTTTTGCTGGCTGGCGTTTTATAAACCTCCTGTAGGGCTGCTGGACGGACGAGGGAGAAGCAGTGCGTGCCTTTTAAGAGCCCCTGACCGGTTTAGTGAGCCACTTGGCTTTTTATTTTGGCTCAGCTCACTGCAGGCTGCTTGTACTTTACTGTGCCCCCTCTGCGCTGGCCTGGTGGTTGCAGATTAAGGACACGCAGAGCAAGAGTCACTCATTACACCAGCGTATGTGTGTGTACACATGCTTATTATATGTGGTGTTTAGTGTGTGTGTGTGTCTGCCTTCGCATATGTTAGTGTGTCAGGAACAGTGCTGACGAGTGATGCCAGTTGCGGCATGCTGGGTGTAGCTACCAACTGATAAATGACTGCAGGGACAGTCTTTCTTTACCTGAACCTCACAACATTTTCCCTGGAGAGCAGCTGCTGACAAATATTCTAACCTGAAAACCAAGAAAGCCTACAAGACAACCGTTTCATTCTAAATATGAGTTTAACCTGTTTAAAGTTACTCAAGTTCAAACAATAGCAGCTTTCAAATGATGAACAGGACTGCGCTGCTGTTCCCGGTTGTGTTTGGAGACTGTCCCTGGTGATTCTCCTCTCCCAGCAAACTAATATGTTTGAAGCTCAGGCTGCCACTGCCAAGCATGTGCCACAAGCTATTCCAAATGTGCAAAAAATATTGATATTCCAGGCTTCTAAAAACAAAACAAACACACACGCAAAAAAAAAAAAAATCCAAGTCAATGTCCTCTGGAACGGCCCTATTTTTCTGCCTCAGAACACTCAGAGATCACCTGGGACAAATGATGAGCTGAGATTATTCTGCTATTTCTTTCACTTCTCTTTAATCTACACATATGCAGACACATGCAAACAATGCCTATAAAGTAGCATAAAACACAATTTTTAAAAGGAGCGCAGTCCTCTTTTTCTGTATTCTTGTTCTCAAGCGGTGTGAGCACCTGCAAATTTACATAGACATGCCGAGTGTTTCTTCATTTTACACCGTCTACACTTTGGTTTCACATTTGGACTTCCAAGAGTATTATATGCCTAGCTAAAATTATCTGTTCAAAGCCTTGAAGATGCATTTTACCATATCTAAGCTAATAATTACTTTTTATACTTTAATTTTTGCATTGACATATTTAATCACAGGAACAAAAGGTTGGATGTATTTAAAAAACGAAAAGAAAAAAGTTTATTTTTAAATTTCAACTTCTTACAAAGCTAAAAACAGTACATGTGAAATGTCTCTTTCTATAATCATTTAATTCATTTCCATTTCATTAATTTCCTCTAAATATCTGTATGCATGAGCACTAGTGGCCAAATGATTTGAATGTACATTGAATGTACACATAAAGATCTAATGTGCTACAGAACATATTTATATATATATTAAAAGAACAAAAGTGCAGTGAAGATTTTTTACCACAAGATGGACTTAGGGATGCATGGATTTGGGGTGTACTGTATGACAAAAACAGAGAAAACTGAATGCTGCCTAACTTTTTATATAATGTTCTTTATGATTTCATCCACAATGCAGAGCCAGTTTCTGGCAACATATAAAAATCCCTATACTTTGAACCAGAGGAGTGCAGGAGGGTGGGGCTAAAGATGCTGGGAAGCGCCTAACAACTGGTGTATTAATTCCAGTTATTTACTTTTGTTTGTTTTCACTGTGTTCAGGGCTCCATGGGAGCAATTTTTGCTGTGATGAAACTGAAAACCAGTCCCTGTGGAGTTCATTACAGGGAGAAAGCAGTGCCCACCCCCACTGCTCCCCAGCCAACAGGGATTTGCAGGCCCAGAGGGATGGGTTAGTTTGGTGGGAGGAGAGGAGGGAACCTAAAGAACGGAGTGAGGGCGTGGCGGGAGGGGGGTACTCAGGGGAAACAAGGAGGAAGGAGACCATAAACACTCAGCTAATGACCTCAAACAAACTAACAACACAGCAGAAATTAATGGAACGGCAAAAATGAAGAAATTCACTTCTGGAGCAAATGGCAGAATGTTTTCTGTCTTTAGACTCAGAGAAAAAATGGAGAAAAAGTTTGTGAGAGTGTAATGTTTCTAATATAAACTGAAGAAACTTGGGTTCATCAAATATGATTATGTATTAACCACTGTAGCAAAACTCAGTTAACATTTGCATCCAGCATGGTGGTGTATTATAAGAGCTGGATACTGGACCAAAAATGGCGCCCATTCTGTCCAATAACAATTGCTCGCTGGCGTATATGCCAAATAAAGTTTCTTCTAGCTTCCAGGTTTGCTTCCACGTTGTGCGGCCCACTGAATTTGCACAGTGGTGTGTCCCCCGGTGGTCCTGCCTGCGAGTTCCCACTCGGCCCATAGACTTTACATTGTGATGATGTCACAGATTTTTAAATTGCTTTTCTGGGCTCGAGGAAGGTTTTACAAATATAAACACTCCATGGATCAAAAATTCATAATAGAAAAAGTCATAATTGACCTTGTTTGCAGTTCGAGGTGTCCTGTCGACAGTTTTACAGATGTTTCTTTTACAATGGTGGTCTATGGGGAAAGTACTTTTTGGGCCACAGGGGTATTTTTTGCTGCAATACCGCCAGTGACCACTGGGAAAAAGTGGCTGCAAGGCTAAGTGGAGCCCTATCCAGCTCTTATAATAAATCCATGGTACATCCAGTATAGTGTGGTATCTTCTACTAAATCCTACTGTCCAATCAAGACAATACAAGTGTAGCTTACAGGTAGGAACACTAGTCATTCCTGCCCTCTGGTGGTCAGAAGTATTAATAATTCCTATACCTATATAACAAACTATTCATCTAGCAACTTCAAATTGTAAAATAGTGATTTTTTTCCCACCAAAAACATGAACGTGTTCTTTTTCTTAACAGCATAAACAAACGTCTTCCTTTTGCCTTTTACAAGTGCAATACTTTTTCCCATTTCAATGCACAAGTGTCCACGTTTGATTTCAGTTTTTTTATATAAAGGATACAGCTCAGTTCTTTTTCCTGTCAGGTGCTTTGACATTGCATGTGGATCTTCTCAGCACAGGTGATGAGGATGTCTGCTCAGCTGGTGGTTCAGCTGATGAGGTGCAGGCTGGATCTTCTTCATTTGTCTGTTCTTGCAGCGTCCCTTGTGTTTTTAGCAAGCTCCTTCGATTCCTCCTCAGGATTTGACCATCCGCTGTTCTGACGGTGTAGGATCTCGGACTTACTTCCTCCAGAACAGTGGCTTTCTTGTTCCAGTTGTTGGTATCTTTGAGTCTCACTGTGTCATGTCTTGCAAGCGGCACTAAGCTTGTCAATGACTTGTCATAGTTTGCTTTTTGTCTCCTTTGCAGATGCTTTTGTTTCTGTTTCACTTCTTTGTGCTTCTTTTGTTCTGCAGTGCAGGGAAGTGTGGTGTGTAACCTACGTCCCATCAGAAGCTCTGCAGGAAACATGCCATGTTCAAGCGTCAAAGCTGCTCCAGTGTGGATCCCCATAGCACGATGTCATCTACATACACACATACCCCTTCTATGATGTGCTCCATGGTCCTGTGCAACACTTCGGGAGCAAAGGAGATTCCAAAAGGCATCCTTCGGAAAGAGTAGTAGCCAAACGGTGTACTGACTGTACAATACTTTGTGTTATCTTCATGCAGTTTCAACTGCCAAAAAGCTCTGGGATGCATCCAATTTGCTGAAGAACTCTGCACCAGCAATCTCACTTGGTATTTCATCTCTGGTTGGAAGCTGGTAGTGTTCCCTCTTCATGTTGGCATTCAGGTCTTTCAGATCCATGCACACACGTAGGTTGCCAGTCTGTTTCTTGACATGGACCATTGAATTCACCCATTCCGTGGGCTCCTCCACTTTCTTTATGGCTTCCAGTGACGTCATTCAGTTCAGCTAGTCTCATAGCGGTGCTGGAACCCACCTGGGAGCATGGACGACTGGCTGTGCTTCATCTTTTCATTGTATCTTGTAAGAGAATGGTAAGACACCAAACCCCTTGAAGATGCCTGGATACTGCTCCACTACTGACTCTACACTGTTCTGTGCATTGGCGCCAGTGTGGTACACCCTCTTGACTAGGCCTAAATTTTCACATGCTTTGTCACCTAGCAGTGAGTCATGTCCCTCTGGAACTACTACAAACATGAGGTAGTGTTCTTTTCTGTTAACTCTCACTTTGAGTCTGCATATGCATTTGGTGTTGATGAGCTTCCATTGTAGGCTTTGAGTTGAACAGAATTTGGATGAATGCATGGCTTTACCTTCATGGCTCCTTTTAGGTGAGAAATCTTCCTGCGTTACCATGGCCACAAAGAATTAATCACGGTATACCACGGTATACGCACATTTACCTCCGCTTTCTTTCCCCTTGGAAAAGCATTGCTTTGCGTACTCATTCTGCCCTTTACACTTGTTGCAGACTTTGCCATAGGCTGGGCATTGTTTTGGTGCATGTCGAGTGCCACATATTTTACAATTAAAAGCCTGAATCTTTTTGCTGTTTTGCCTGCCATGCTCTCGGTTTCTGTGTTCATCAGAAAGACACTGTGTCACCGTCTCACCATCACCAAACGTTCTAGCATATCGCAGGGCTAATTCACCAGTGTGGCACATCTTCACGGCTCCAGCTAAGGTAAGTTCAGTCTCTTGAAGCAACCTCTCTCTCACTTTTTTGTCATTATTTCCAAACACAAGTTGATCATGGATGGTTGAATCTTGCAGCACTCCAAAATTTTCAATTTCAAGTCTGCCAAAAAACACATGAACGCTCTCAGTATGCTGCTGGGTGCCAGGCAAAACACGCACCATTCAAATGTTTTGTTTTTCTTTAACAGTGTTCATCAAACTTTTTGACAGCTGTGTTGAACTTGTCTTTATTGTCTGTGTCGGTGAACGTGTTGAACACCTCCAATACTTGAGGTCCCGCAATGGTAAGTAGCAGTGCAATCTTCCATGCATCCTGTTTGCTATCCAGTCCGAGGCCTTGCAGGTACAGCATGAATCGCTGTTTGAACATCCGCCACTTGTAGTTGACATTTCCAGTCCAATTCACAGCATCAGGTGGCTTCACACTTTCCAGGACATCCATCTCTGGACCACCCCTGTACCATGTAATATTTCTAATAAACTGAAGAAACTTGGGTTCATCAAATATGATTATTTATTAACTACTGTAGCAAAACTCAGTTAACATGTACATCCCATGGATATATTATAAGAGCTGGATACTGGACCAAAAATGGCGCCCATTCTGTCCAATAACAATTGCTCCTGTGTTTTTGAGTACATGGCACAGCTGCAGTACTGTTGGCCTGTAAACCTATAAGCACGGAAGAGTCTGAAAAAAAAGAGAGGGAGCAGTAAAAATATTTGTCTGCTCTATATTTCATTACACAAATCTGAAGTCCTTGTGAAATTGTGAAGCTATTCAATCCCAGAGCAAGCAGGTTTTAACAAAACTTTAGAGGCACACAATCCTGGAGGCCTCAAAGTATGATTACCAAACCCGTAATTCTCCTGTTTACCATGTCTGTTAATTTGGAATTAAATGCTGAGTTTAAAACAAGCAGTGCAGTGAGCATGTGTCTAAAAGCCTGATTAACCAAAAGCTACGTCTAAAGATGAAGGTACACATTAAGGCTAGTACTGTACATGAGGAACAGGCAGTGACAGACATGGCACCTTCCTCTTATCGCTGTGAACGCTTTTTTTAGTGATGTTTTAGGTTTTCACACAGAAGAGATGAAGATGTGGGATTTTGATGAGACAAGCTTGAAGTATTTTAAAGTTTGATATAATTTATGTCTTATCACCTTATAAAAAGAGGAAATACAACTTCTTTATTGCTGTGTGAATATTTTATCTTGGTAATCCCCCAGGAAGTGCACTGGGCCCATAGACTGTATATACATAAAGATAGCGAGGTGTGACATCGCCCATTGGTTTGGTGGTTTGAAGCCCAGAGTTGCAGCTTACAGTCAGCGCCCACCTTTTCTATTTTGAGCCAGGACCTTCCAAATAAGGAGCGCGGGGTGTTTCCTTTCATACCTCGGAAACACAGAGCAGTGAACAATTGGGCTAACATACTTTAGCTAAATTATGCTAACACAGTAGGTATTGTTATCAAGTAACATTAAACTTACTGAAATATTGCAACTATAGTCTAACTCATTGCAATTCCCGGAGCCGGGGAGAGCAGCAGGCGAGCCAACTGTCAATCAATGTCCACACGACAGACATCAAAGCTACTATACATCTTCAAATCTTATTAACGGAACAATAATTTCCAAAGGGACCACTAGCACACTTATTAGAGGGCCAGAATTTAGCCATTGAGATTTTTAATGGGAGTCAACTGGAGCCAGCATCTAGCGGCCCTCAGTGGCATTGCACTTGAAGATACTTCCGCATTGGCTTCAGCCTCAAGTCGTGGTAGTTGATGCTTGGCCGGACTGTGAAGCCAATTTGACATAATGTGTAATTACAACTTCCTGGTCTGTCACGTGATGCACACTGGCCCAAAAAGCATTTTTCCTGCACACAATCATCGGAAAAGGAGCGACTAAAACTCTGGATAACATTTTTGAGGGTCTCAACCCTGGCAAACTGATTCGTTTTAATATCAGATCTTGATCCATTTATCCATAACATTTGGCGAGTCTAGAAGAACTGCATGATTAAAGCATTTTATCCCCATTCA
This sequence comes from Scomberomorus guttatus, assembly GCA_038419695.1. NCBI lineage: Eukaryota > Metazoa > Chordata > Actinopteri > Scombriformes > Scombridae > Scomberomorus > Scomberomorus guttatus. The sequence goes on along the minus strand of CM076454.1, from coordinate 23,048,229 downwards.
AATGAGAGGAGAGCCAACTGGAAGTTCGGCCAGTGGAAGTCTCAAGTGCACATGCTCTATGGACCCAAAAACCAGGAAGCGTGAGCAACATCTGGGTAATTTCTTTACAGCGGGAAGCCAATTTTTGGCTTCATGCGCCGCTGAGCAATTTTCATAAGACTGAGCGGGCGCTGTCTTTGAGTCCGGAATCCAGTGTTTATAATACATCCATGATCTTGAGAGGCACGTTTCTGTAGCAACATGGCAGACAACAATCACAATGGTCAACCATGGTGATCAACCATATACAGGAAGTCATGTGACAACATGTTACCGTGGTCACCAATAAAGCTCAAAATAAAGTAAAGCTCAGGGCACAGCGTAAATGTTATTGAGAGACCATGTAATTTGTTTACTGTTGCACAAGAGGAATAAAGTCTCTGTTCCTGCAATGTGGCAACGACTTTTTGAGTGACTTTTTAAAAATCTTTGGGATGAAATGAAACACCAATGCCATGTTTCAAAATCTGATGGGAAGACTTAAACGAGAGGTGTGGAGGCTGTTATAGCAGCAGATTAATGTCCATGGTATCACAATCATTGGTCATTATCACATGTGGAGAAAATGTTTAGTTGTCCACCACATACTTTTGGTCAGGCAGGATATTCAGAGCTTCTGCCTGGTAAACAGGAGTACTGTTACTTAAAAAGGAGTAATAAGCAATAAATTATTTTAGGAGTTACACTGTAGGCCTATATGTTATTGTATGGTCATTGAAAATATTGGAAATTTGAAGAAACAGAATGTTAATGTAATTTTTAAAAATGTATTAATTAAAAGAAAATAATGTTTCATGATCTTTTTAAGTAAATCCTAAAAAACATTTAGTTTTAAGATTAAAAATGAATGAAAAAACAACAGGGATGCAGAAAAAGTACTCCTGGCTTTGTTTGTTCTGATATTGAAAAGGTGACTTCACTGTGAGAGCCGACTTACCACAGTTGTAATGTGAGAACTTATTTATTCATATTTGCATGGGACAATTGAAGTTTCATTTTGAAAGGAGGAAATGTTGTCACACGACTTCCTATATATAGTTGACCATTGTGGTTGTGTGCCTGTTGCTGCAACAAGGTGCATACAATATTTGCACACTGTAACTCCTGGATATGGCGGGTCTCTGTAGTATCAAGCTCTTGCTCCTCTGGGCCGGGATCATTGGTGTGGCTGACTGTAAGTAACCTTATTTAATACATTTATTTATTTAATAAATAAAATATAAAGTGCTGAAGGATAGGCTAGATTAAGTAGTATTAGTAACAAAACAGATGCATTTTGTATTTTTCTAAGATGATGTAAAAGTGTCTGTAAAATGATTCATACATTAATGCTTTTTATTTAAGTGCATTTTAAAGTTCTCCCAAATCCACAATGTAAATATATTTTTTCAACAGAGTATCTATTTTATCATTACACATTTATAATATGTAAAGCATATTGATATTGGTGTTTGGTACTTGGATTTCTCTGACTTCGTAAGGAATGCAATCGATGTAGACCTTGGTGACTGTTGAAGACTCACCAGCCTTTAATAAATGCACTGAGCCATTAAATCAGAAGTCACAAGCCTGGGCATTAACCTGGACTCAGACTTAAATTTTAAATCCCACATAAAGAGGGTGACCAAAGCAGCTTTCTTTCATTTAAGAAATATTGTAATCTATCCCAACAAGATTGTTGTTCATGGGTTTATTTCAAGTAGATTAGACTACTGTAATGTTCTTTTCACCGGTCTTCCAAAATAATCCATTGATAAACTACAATTAATTCAGAACTCTAACTAACTCTAATCAGAACAAGGAAGAGAGAGTATATCACCCTAGTTTTAGCTAACCTGCGCTGGCTCCCAGTGTCTTTTAAGATTGATTTTAAAGTTCTTTTATTTGTTTATAAGGCTCTTAATGGTTTGGGAACGGCTTACATTACTAACTCTTTGTCGCTTTATAATCCTTCACAGCTTCTTTTTTTAAATACAAACTATCACACAATAAGAAAATCAGCAGCTCAGCCTTTTTAAACTATGCGCCAAAAGTATGGTATTCCCTGCCCAAAGATATAAGAGATGCAAGCACTTTGAAATTCTTAAAATGACAATTGAAACTTATTTATTCAAAATTGCTTTTAATTAACTGTCGCTCTTCCTTTGTTTTATTCTTATCTTCCACATATTATATTGTTCTTAGCATACCTGTTCTTGCTATTTGCTGCCTTTTTTGTTTGCTATTCATTTAATTGCTTGGTTTTATCACGCAGTATTTGCACTTGTTTTAATTTGCCTATTTTTATTTATTCTTTTGTTTGTTCACTTTATTGTAAAGCAATTTGAGCTTCACCCCCTGCATGACAGGTGCTATATAAATAAAGCAGTTTATTATTATTATTTTCATTATTATTATTATTATTATTATAACATTCTGTTATTGAACACTGTTAAACTTTAAAAAATACATTTTTTTATTAAAGAACCAAAAATTACTGCACTTATTTGTTGATCACTTATTCTCACTTTATTAACAACGCATCGGCCCTCAGACATTCATCAGGAAATGTTGATTGATTTTTGGTCACAGTTTATGATCCGATGCACCTGCCCACAAAACTTATTGAGTGCAAGAATTTTGTGTGTTACCTGCAAAAATATATATTTTTTTACCAACAGACATCAGACTAGAACTACAAAAGTAGCCGAGTTTATGGCCATGACTGAAATCACCCAATTAAGTTGTCAGTCCTGTGCTTTATGAGCCCAACCGGGTTTAATAAAACATAACAAATGCAATAATAATTTATACTTTTCTGTTTCGTAATTCCAGGTTAAAAACTGTAACCTAATATATTACATTTCATTGTATTTGTGATGTTTATAATGTTACATTCTAATTACTCAGTAAATCCACTCACTTTTTGCTTTATACTGTTTCATCTCTTCATTCACACATCAATGCCAAAGCCAGCATGTACTGTGAAATGTCATATGATTACACGGTTGTCAAAAAGAAACAGTGTGCGCTATGCACAATGACTCACAGAAATATGTTTTCACACTCTTAATAAAGTTTTTTGACATTTAAATTGAATAATAGAGATTTGGAGTGTCGTGTTTGGGGGTCTCAATTGTAACGACCTGGATATTCATATGAACAGCTGCCTCACACCAAAAACAATCTATCCTCAACAAGCTACACTCCAATGCAATTTAGTTTGAAAAGAAAATGTTTTCTAAGCCGTATGAAACTCAAACCTCTCCCACCACAGTCAACCTCTTGCCAAATATTATTCACTATTTAAGCTCTACATTTATTTTCTGTCCTAATTTAACCAGTTAATTAAAGTTCAAATTATGGGATGGTCCCAGTGATTGTAAAGTACATGATGTTTCTGCACATTATATGTAGTTATATTGCTTCATTCTGTATTCATTCAAATGGAAAACCTACAGCATGCTTGTTTATTTGGCGTGCAAACCACATCCTCTGTGCTGCACCTCTTACACCTCTGCTAATATTGCTGCAAAGCTACAGTCAGTTTAGATGGAAATGGATGTTTTAATAAAATAAAACAAATAACCTATAAAACCCCTGTTTGTGATGTGTGCATATTTATGTTATTCTGCATAGTGGTAGTAGACACCCCTTCATTACATGTGTGTAAATCTCTTTCTCTTTTGTTATTCCAGGTCAAGATTCATCAGGTGAGTGACTACAAATACATTTTCCTAATATATAACATTCAGTTGTAATTCTAATATTTATAATGTCTACTTCTACCATCAGCTGTGCTTTACCATGTGCCATACCTTCACCTCAGCCTCCCTTTACCTCGAGCTCACATTTCACTGTCTCATCTCTTCATGTTCATAGCAGCACCAAAGCCAACATCTTATCAAAAATTAGATGAAATTAACAGTCTTCAAATGGAAATTATGTAATATTTGTGGATAAGTGGATAAGTGGATACCCAAGTTCTGGGAAATTGTAGTAGTTTCCTTAATTAAGCAAGATTTAACACCAGAAAAAAATGACTACATGATAAACAGGTCAAAACTATATTGAATTATTGCCATATATGCTAACATGGTATTCACATATACCATTGTGTATCATTATAATTATTTGTGTACGAAACACGTAATGTGCAGTTTTGTTTGAAAACTAAATGTTTGCTAAGCAGTATGAAACTCAAACCTCTCCCACCACAGTCAACCTCTTGCCAAATATTATTCACTATTGAAGCTCTACATTTATGCAACTAATTTACAATTTTCATTCACTAATAACATTCAGTGCCAATGCATGAAGTAGTGTGATGTTCATATAGTGCAAAGAAAAGAAATTGATCTTTTTTTTTTCTTTCTGTCCTAATTTAACCAGTTAATTAAAGTTCAAATTATGGGATGGTCCCAGTGAGGGTACATTACATGTTTCTGCACATTATATTTAGTTATATTGTTTCATTCTGTTTTCGTTCATGATAATGAAATATATTCATGTTTTTGCTTTCTGTCTAATTTGTCTGAAGTGCCTGCAAAGCAAGTTAAGAACAAAGTCAGATTTCTGATTTCTGAACTGATGATGTGATTTGCTCTGTTCATCCTTTTTCCAGCCTCTTTGTCAATATATACTGTAAGAAAGAAGAAACATTACAACAATAGAATATCTCATTGCAGCTACCTATGCTATTTGTTCTTGTTTGCACCTTCAACAATATAATGAGCCTCTGATACCAGTCAAACAAATGCAGCGTTCCTTCTGGTGTCCATCTCACATCAGCTATTAGGGGAGGGGACAGATGCTGCTGTAGATGAGAAGTTCAACCAGGAGACACCAACATGACAGTATAGATCATTGCGCAGTATATTTTTAAATATATTTATGATGCTGAATAATTTAGCCAAAAACCCAGCAAGACCTTTAATACTCGAAGTGAAATGGCAGGAAATTATACGTTTTAACTTCCACCTGCTCCTTTTTGGTTTACTGAGAGTTTGTTGCTTATGTTAAACTCTATTGGTTATTATTGTTTGTTTGTTTTGCTTTTATTCGTGTTTGTTTTCACACGTTTTGAAATAAGTTTATGAAAAGGACGTAAAGTCTATGGAGAGATAATAGGTGTGTGTAAGAAGTGCTGGGCTGAATTGGCCATCTTGGTTGAACTTCTGCTGAATTACTTTATTATGCAAATGGTAACTGCATTACAGGGTAGGTCCAAACAAACACTTGCACTATTTCTAGCTTCATAGTCCTTCTCAACTCTGTCTTACCTCCTCTGCTCCTCACGGCTTTTTTGTGTTTTTTTATCATTTCTTATCCTTTTTATTTTTAAGACAAATGTGAAGTTGATAATGAGGAAGGTTAAACAAGAAGCTATAACAAATAAAATAGTTTATCAGCATGAGAAGCAAACTGCTACATGTAGGAGATGTTATTGTGATATTGTGTCTGTCCTGATTCTTCATATTCTTGGAATGCAGGTGTTTCAACCCTCTCACCTGCACGCACTACCACAAATATCAACTCATCTCCAGTAGTCAGCCTAACTTCCACCTCCTCAACTCCACGCACCACGGCAACTTCTGCCGTGCGTTCAGACACGCCAACAGCTGCCCACACATCTGCACTCACCTTGTCAACCCCTTCCTCAAACGCCCCAATTCAGACAACCATTCCAACTACCACATCTGCTGGTAATGTATTCAGCCTCAGTTTTGCCACATTAGCGTTGCATTTGGCACGATATTTTCCTGAAATGGAAGTTAGACATCATGTCAGGTAAGGTTGTTGAAAAATAGAATATTTCTGCCAGAATGTGACCTCCATGCTCTCCGTCCTCCAGCCAGTACCACACCTGCAATCACCTCAAATGAGATCCTAACCTCACCTCCAACCACCCAGTCCAACACCACAGGTAACCATACCACCAAAGGTTGGAGTTTTCTCATTTCTATAGGATTGTAATGAGATTGTGTTGTGCATACACTCGCACTGTGGATAAAAGGGTTACAAATCCTCTACAAGCTAAAGCCACATGCTTCACCTTTAGTGTGCTTTGGAAGTATTTTAAATGTGTTGTTTAATGATATGTTTTTAAAAGATAATACATCTAATGTTTTCTTAGTTTTTTTAATGTTTGTATTTCTCTCTTACTTTACAATGAATATGTTGAAAGAGTGTGCAGAATGATTCTCGGCATATACAGGAACATTTTCAACATCTACATGAACGAGGTCAAAACAAATGGCAGCAGGTTTATCTACTAACAGTTTTTACTGTGTATTGTTTGTGCAGGTTCTTACACTGTTAGACCGATCAAGTTTGGCTTCGAGATCGACTTCACGAACTCTCCCTTTGGCACCTACACCGTAAATGTTACAAAAGAAGGTCGAAATGAAACTGAAGTCAAATACGTTTATCAGCACTCCAGTCAAAGCTCACTGTATAAAATCACAAGCCTGAAGCCCTGTACTGTCTATGAGTATAATGTGGCATTTATTAAAGATGACAATAAAACACTCTGTGACTGCAGCGATTCTACAGTGACGACAAATGAAATGAGTGAGTAAAATAATTCATACTGTTGTATTGTATTTTTCTTCAGTGAAAATGTGAAAGACATCTGTGCATCACTTCTATGTTTCAGCTAAAGATGACATTAAACGTGTCAACTGCACTCCTGGAGATCTTTGTTACAAGAGCGACTGGAACATCAGCTCTGTATCTATAACAAATAATATTGTAGCTGAGCGATGCCCAAGTGACAGTAACACATTCTGTATCAGACCTGGTTACAATGACATTTGCACAGATTTGACTACAACGTTCACTGCAGAAAAGTGTGTGAACTCTTCCTTTAGCCTCACCAAACACATCAGTGCTGGTATGTATAATACAGTCTACCTGTACTTTTAAATGTTATGTTATGTAAACTTTCTGTCATCATGTTTTATATATGTGTTTTTTTTCTCTATTACAGCTGATTTCTTAAAATCACATAAAATAAATCTGACTCATCTCAATGAACTTCCTGCAAAAATCAAAGCAAAATTGCCCACAAACTGCAGCAATCTCTCCATTGATTACATCTGTTCTGGTAAGTGGTGAGACTGAAAGTACAGAGACTTTGTTTGTCGGCAACATTATAAATGGATTTACAAGGAAAAAGATGGTGATTCAAATCTGTGTTTCCATTGTTTTGTACTCATAGTTTAGTAAAAGAGATGAAGATGTAGAGTGGAGTCATTTTTGCAGGGATAGAAAAACATATTTTTCTAATAACTGTAGTGACATAAATTGTGTCTTCTGGTATGAGAGGAAGGTGGTGGTGAGGTATTGCTTTGTGCACTCTGTGAATCAGTTTTGAATAGAATATTAGTTTTTGCTTTGAATGTCTAAATCTAAACTGTTTATAACTGATCTTAAGTTCTGAGCTACAAATATTAGTTGATGGAGAAATGTTGTCACCCTTCTGTCTCCTCAGATTCTGACAATAACCCCAAGAATTTGTCTGAGCTGGAGCCTTTCACAGACTACACCTGTACTGGTCAGATCAAGGAAAACGTCACCATTGACAACACAAATGCTATCAATGTCAACATTGACTGTGGTATGTTGTTACAATGATAGCTTGTAATCTAAGATACTAAAAACTAGATTCAGTGTTAAAGATGTGTGATGTGTTCCAACAGATCTTGAAATAACAACACAAAGTGTCTCAACCAATACCTCCATTAAGTTAAACTGGACTACAAACAGCACGAACTGTAAAGAGGTCCTTCCCAAACTTGAGAAGCTTTCATACAACTGCAGATGTGATTCACACGCTCCGAAATATACAAAATGTAAGTAAAATTTAAAAAAATCTTTGCCATGTTAGAGCAATGTACATTTTGGAAGATTAACTCGGTCAGTTTATGTGACGAATGACATATACAATGTAGACATTTGAAACTTCAATTAGCCTCAAGTATATCGTTTTTTCTTCTGTGCTCATATTTTAGCACATTGGTGGTTTGGTTTAAGTTATTAATAAAAAATGATACAGAAATAACAATGAAATGACTTTAATTATGAGTTTAATTACCGTAGAAGAACATGGTGAGAAATTGTGACTACAGTTAAAATTGTTGCACTTCATATGATTTGCTGGTTATTTATTTGAAATAGTTTTTATAAAGTATGACATTAGTCGACTCTGTCTGTTAGCACTACTGTACATAGTGTATATAAAAGTGTTACCTTGCAGGACCAGTCAGTGATCTACAGTCACAGTGACACATTAATGATTTTTATATCTTATTGTCAGTTAATGAGTAACTTGACAAACATTTTTTAACTTTAGGTTCTTTTCACATCTCTTTATATGTTCCTGTTGTTATTAAATCAGACACTAAAAGCAGCTAATGAAAACTAAACTGTTACATCTTCAGCTAACAAACAGCCACCAGGAGGAGAATGTCATTTTAAAGAAATGAAACCCTTCACCATCTATACCTGTGAAGTCCAACCCATCTACAACAACAAGGACGTTGCCAAACCAACTTCAGATACAGTGAAAACTAAGGTTGGAGGTAAGTAAACAGCAAACTGTATTTGGAAAATATTACAGTCAACACTTATATATAGTTATATTTAGTTCAAAAGGGCTAAAAAGGTTATTCATTATATAATGTACATAGCTGAATATGAGGTCAAGATAACCATGTGCCAGTAAAAGAAACAGTTTTAACAACAGCACTGAAACTGTGAATATTTGGGGAGAAAACTGAAATCACATATTAAACTACAGCTCCATTAAAATATGCTTAATATGGTGTCTAAATGAATTATATCAATTTTGGGCATTGACTCAGCACAAAATTTACAGTAATGAATTATTTAGTCAGTATTTAAGCAAATTATACCAATTATAATTTTAAATGCAATTTATCCTACTCGATCAATAAAATAATGATAATTAGGTTAATTAATGATGTACTTTATCACATTAATGTCTTATTTTAATTAAATGATGATAAATACTGATAATCAGACAACATATCATTCCCTGCTAGCAAAACCAATACTAATAATAGTACCAATATATAACATACTGTAAATTATATAAGAAAATGTATTTTATACATTCACACACATTCAAACCATTACAATTAACTTTATAATGTAGCTCTGATCATAACTGACATAGGAGTCATGTATAAAACATGTAGCAGTAATACACAGTTAAAGACCTCAAATTCCAACAACAAACACCAACAATGGTTATTCTGTGTTTTTTCACAGTGACTCAGTGAGCAGAAATCTACAAGCTTTAGTTAGTCCTGAGCTGTTTGTAAATGAGGTGCTGTTGTACATAATCTGGTCGGGGGTCTAAGGATAGAGGATGTTGTATTGCTGTACCGATTGTTAAGACCCTTGAGGGAAATTTGTGATTTGTGATGTTGGGCTACACAAATAAATTGACTTGACTTGACACTGACTTGACACTTTAAAATACCCTGAGCTCAGCGTTGACTTTATGGCTAACCCAAAATACATGAATGATGAAGGCTATCATTCACTGTACATCATGGTTTCAACAATAGAGTTCCTCGCTGTCAGCTGCACGCTAACCTTCATGCGTTTGTATCTCCTTCCTCATCCTCTCTCAGTCTTCTCTACTTGTCCTCCCTTTTTGGCTTCTGTCCTCTGACAGGCTCATATTAAGACTCAACTTCTTCACATTTGACAACCAGTCAGTAGGACAAATGACAACCTGTGACCGTGACAATCTGACAACCCCACTGAGTTTCAGGCACTCTGATTAGTCAGACCCCTCACACAGCTCCGGCCAGCACATAACAGCTGTGAGGGATAAATGGAATAACAAAAAGTCAAATTTGAAAGCTGTTTTAAAATAAATTTTGCGATTCCATTTTAAAATTCAGCTATTAATTAATCATTTAAAGACAGAATGAGAAAATACTGATGCCCAAGATAATCAACACAGTAACACTAATGAGCTTAATCAGTGTTAAAACTGCTATTTTAAACTCAATAATCACTTTAATTAATAAGCATAAAGTGTTGCATCTAAAGGAAAATATGTTGTTGTTTTCACTCTCTTACAGTACCAGAAGATATTGACATGATGTACATAAAAGTTCCAGAGAATAATGTGATTGAAGTAAACTGTACATATAAAAAGAAATTCAATGGACCTGAGAAGCTATTCAATGCAACTCTTAGTTATGATGGTGTCATTCAGAAGAGGAAGGATAAAGAACCAAAATGTAAATTTCAATTCAAAGATCTGAGCTACTCTACAACCTACGAAGTGAAGGTTTGTATAATCATACTTTTTGATTTAACAATGTTATTCAGTTTATTCCTCATACTTATATGAGTTCCATAATTCTTAAGTTAAAGGGATGTTCTGTCTTTTCAGGTGTTTGCTTTCAACGGACACTTTTCCAGTAACGCCAAGAAAGGATCTGTTAGCACTCTCTGTATGTGTGGTCTTAATTAATGTCACAAATTGCTCAGATAAAACATTTCATTCAGACATACCATACATGACCATTTCTGCACATTTTAATCTTTGACATAAATGCCACCCCTTTGATATTTTTCTGTTATAACCATCATTTTGCAGACAATGACAAAGCTGTTGGCTTTCTGGTCTTCCTCATCGTATCTGTGGTGCTGGCTGTGGTCGTCTGCATGATGAATTCCCAGTAAGGATAGTTTTGTATCTTATCTCCTGCATCAGTTTGACTTTGGTCACTTTTACAGTTGTAATGAGTTTTAATTTCCTGTACAGGAGAGTTATTGTTGTTGCAGCTGAACTCAATACTTTAAACACACTGATAAAGACAGAGGTGAAACATGAAATATATGGTTTACCCATTCTGTATGTTGTAACACAAATATGCACTTTATAGAGCAGGGTACAGCGTTCTATGTAACAGTTTGAAGCCAAACTTTACGACGTATTTTCTCCACAGGGATGTGAATGAAGATGTGATGCTTCAGTCAACAGCAAGTGAGTAAACTTTAGCTGTCCTGTTCTTCCTACATTAGTCTTAGAGTAAGTAGCAAACATCAGTTACTTTCAGCAGCTACAAATGATTGATGCCTTTATAGCTGTTAAGTTATTAGATCACTTGTTAATGGTAGAAATATCATCAATTAGGAATTCTGTATTGTGTACAGTATTACAATAGCTTTTTATATAACATGTAGTTTTAAGTCACTTAGACAGAACCTCTTTATGTAGTAAGTCTGAAGTGCACTGCAGTTTGACGAGTACCAACACTAAGTTTCTTGTTTTTCTTATTTTCTGTTCTAGTTTATGCTAATGTGCCTCAGTCTCAACAGCGTCGTAGAGAAGCTCAATGAACACAGGCCTGACGGAGCTGCCTACCAAATCATCATTTACTCTTACTGAGTTGTTCAGTATGATCAATAGTCGGCCTTTTAACCTGTGAACAACGGTACATTTAAAGTTGATAATGGATTGCTTAACTCTGTTCTGTTTGCTTTAACTGATTGTGTTTTTTGTCCTCACTTTGTTGGATTATACAGTATTTTTTGTTGCGTTAATGTGCATTTTGCAACACTGGAACTTTCATATTCTCATTGACAATTTCAATCCCATTAAATTTGATAAAATTAAAGGTTAAACAAGCTAAGACTAATAAAGTCATATTACACACAGTATTAGATCCTGACTATACTTAAAGGAGTCTTTGGTCATCTCTTTGATCATTAATGTCTTGTAACAGTTTCAACTATGCTGAAGTCAAAACTGGACCAAGCTGTTAACATTACCAGTGTTCAACTGGCAGATTACACAAGTATTATAAAATCACGCTTTTAAATCTACCTGTATAACATGGCTTTTACATTATTTTAATGTGTGCTTTATTGTTCTGTTGTCATCATATTGCCTATTAATATTTCATTGACGAGTTTTTACACATGACAATCAACACCACCGAAAGAAAGGTAAAGTGAAAGCAGCATGTAGATTTCACCTCCACACAATGAATGTTACAGAGTGGAGTTTGCAGGTGTATGTTGTGGTGGATGTTATGTCTTTCAGATGGCATTTTTCTATGTGTGAGTTAAAACATTTTATATTTGTATGACCCTTATGAACCATTCTAATAAAAATCAATGAAAATGGAACATGGTATCACACTAGTCTCTGCTGCATACTAAATAATGAAAACTAATTTAGTCTATAGCCTTTACATCTATAGCCTGGGCTCAATGAGCAGCCTTTGCATGCACTTGACCACCAGACAAGCGAGTACAAGTTTTAATTGTCTGAAGAAATACTGACTATTCTAACAATAAACAATAAATATGTGCAGTAGGTCCCCCAACCGCCATGACACCCAAGCTTACAGTTCAGATATTACAAGATCTGTCCCAGTTCTCCTCCACCTGTAGATCAGAAATGTGCTTTTTTCCCCAAAAAACTAGAGAACAATGATTATTCTTTATAGTCACTGGTATCCCCATAATTAACATTTATGCAGTCATTTGTTTAATGGTGCATTCAGGCAATCCTTACTGACTTGTAAAGTATTCCTTACTTTACAAATATTAGGTGACAATATCATGTTTATGAGGTATTTATGTTCAGATGGACATCTCAGGCTATCCAGTCCGAGGCCTCGCAGGTACAGCATGAATCGCTGTTTGAACGTCTGCCACTTGTAGTCGACATTTCCAATCCAATTCACAGCGTCAGGCGGCTTCTCACTTTCCATGACATCCATCTGTGGACCACTCCTAGTACAATATAATATTTCTAATATAAACGGAAGAAAATTACAAATAAAATCTCCATGGATCAAAAGCGGGAAGCTGATTTTTGGCTTCATGCAGCACTGAGTAACTTTGAGCAGGTGCCATCTTTGAGTCCAGAATCCAGTGCTTATAATGCACTTATTTTTTTAAAATGTATTAATTAAAAGAAAATAATGTTTCATGATCTCTTAAAGTAAATCCTAAAAAACATTTAGTTTTCAAATTAAAAATGAATGAAAAAATAACAGGGATGCAGAAAAAGTACTCCTGACTTTGTTTGTTCTGCTATTGAAAAGGCGACTTCACTGTGAGAGCCGACTTACCACAGTTGTAATGTGAGTAATTTATTAAAAAAAATCATATTTGCGTGGGCAGATTGTAATCTTGTATTGAAAGGAGGAAACGTTGTCACATGACTTCCTGTATATAGTTGACCATTTTGGTTGTGTGCCTGTTGCTGCAACAAGGTGCTCTTGATGATCTGGGTCCCCCACTCAAACATTACATTTGCACACTGTAACTCCTGGATATGGCGGGTCTCTGTAGTATCAAGCTCCTGCTCCTCTGGGCCGGGATCATTGGTGTGGCTGACTGTAAGTAACCTTATTTATTTAATGAATAAAATATAAAGTGCTGACGGATACACTAGATTAAGTAGTATTAGTAACAAAACAGATGCATTTTGTAATTTTCTAAGATGATGTAAAAGTGTCTGTAAAATGATTCATATTGCATTAATGCTTTTTATTTAAGTGCATTTTCCTGTTCCCCCAAATTCACAGTGTGAATAGATTTTTTCAACAGAGTATCTATCATTAAGAAGACTTTGTTGAAGACTCAAGATTAGGAAAAAAGTTTTGCACGCTCTGGCTCCATATGCGTGTCTCTTTTATTCAGATGATGGTTTGGCTCTCAGGCTTTCTTCAATGTCAGCTGCTTCGGTCACCCTCTTTATGTGGGATTTAAAATTTAAGTCTGAGTCCAGGTTTGTAACTTCTGATTTAATGGGTCAGTGCATTTATTAAAGGATGGTGAGTCTTCAACAGTTTATAATGGGAAAGTAACGCACACCAAGGGTTGTAGTGAAGTGCTGATCACTGGAAGTAGACTTGAGAGTAGGAAAAAAGTGTGCACACTGTGGCTCCATATGCATTTCTCTCTTATTCAGATGACATTTTGGCCCTCAGGCCTTCTTCAAGATCAACAGTCATAGTAGGAAACAGGCACTGGTATGTTATATAGGTCACACCCTAGTAACATATCTGATGGTGATTAGATAATCATGTTCCACCATAAGGGTGAGAAAAAGCAATCAAGAGGCCTTCAGTGAATCAAGATTTTTTCTTCTTTTTAAAGTGACAAAAACCACTATGTTTCATGCCACAGATAGAGATTCACATTTTACATTCCATTTTTTTTGGTTAAGTATATTCAAATATGTTAAAAATTATTTTGAATAGATTTGTAATAGATACACAGAAAAAGTAAAACATCAGCTCTAGATGAACATCATAAAACACTTAAATATCCAATGAATAGAGGTACATTACAGAAAACACTTTCAAGTATCTTTTAAGAGATCAGACCTAGATCTGTCTTTTACTTCAGTGGCAGCAAACTGCAAACACCTCAAATGACACCCTACCCACAACCACTTCAACCAGCAACCAAACAGTCTCTCAGGCAATCAGCAATCTAACTCACATCCAATCACCCAGTCCAACACCAGTGAATCATACCACCAAAGATTGAAGCTTTCCCATTTATATAGGATTGTAATGAGATTGTGTTGTGCATACACTCGCACTGTGGATAAAAGGGTTACAAATCCTCTATAAGCTAAAGGCACATGCTTCACCTTTAATGTGCTTTAGAAGTATTTTAAATTACTTGTGTTGTTAAATGATATGTTAATGTTTTTTGTATTTTTTATTCCTTTCGAATTTCATTTGAATGCGTCCTCCACCCCCCTGCATCAGCCACCACACCTCCACAGTGTAAGTATAACTTTAAAAGATTATACATCTAGTCAGGAACATTTTCAACACCTATATGAACAAGGTTAAAACAAATGGCAACAGGTTCATCTACTAACAGTTTTTACTGTGTATTGTTTGTGCAGGTTTTTACACTGTTACACCGATCAAGTTTGGCTTCACGATCAACTTGACGAACTCTCCCTTTGGCAACTACACCATAAATGTTAAAGAAGAAGGTCGAAATGAGACTGCAGTCAAATACGTTTATCAGCACTCCAGTCAAAGCTCACTGTATAATATCACACACCTGAAGCCCTGTACTGTCTATGAGCATAATGTGGCATTTATTAATGCTGGCATAGAAACACCCTGTAACCACAGCGATAATAAACCTACGGCTATGACAGAGGAAATCAGTGAGTAAAAATAATTCATACTGTTGTACATTTGTGCATCAAATTGATCTTTTTTAATATTAATTTATTTCTTGGAATTTTCCCAATTTCTTTTTGTCCAAATTCAGCCAGTTCAAATTATGGGATGGTCCCAGTGAGGGTACATTACATGTTTCTGCACATTATATTAGCTATATTGCTTCATTCTGTATTTGTTCATGATAATGAAATACATTCATGTTTTTGCTTTCTGTCTAATTTGTCTGAAGTGCCTGCAAAGCAAGTTATGAACAAAGTCAGATTTCTGATTTCTGAACAGATGATGTGATTTGCTCTGTTCATCCTTTTTCCAGCCTCTTTGTCAATATATACTGTAAGAAAGAAGAAACATTACAACAATAGAATATCTCATTGCATCCTTGATCAGTATTGCTTATCATGTTGATGTGTTTTGATTATTTAGCTTGGATAATTTAAATTATGTGAATCAAGGATCAAAGGATTTAGTTGTAATGATATCTGTTATCTATTATTGTATTTATTTTTGTTTTGGGCTCTCTCTCTCACGCAGACAAAGTTGTGTGGAGAATTTAAACACATTTTTTTTTAAAGAGTTTGAATTTTGAACAGTCACAGTCAACTTTCTCCTCCACAGTAATAAGTAGGTTACTGGTAGTGATAGTAAGGAGGCAGTTTGAGCATGATATTGTCTGGAAGGTATTATTTGGTGCTTCCGGTTTTATGGAATAAGATGTGAGAGTTAAAATAAATTCAGTGTTAAAGATGTGTGGTGTGTTTCAACAGATCTTAAAATTGAAGGAATAGAAAACAGCTCAACCAATAACTCCATTGAGTTGAGATGGACAACAACCAGTCAGAACTGTCAAGAGGTCCTTCCCAAACTTGAGGGGCTCTCATACATTTGCAGATGTGGAACATTTGTAGAACATACAAACTGTAAGTAAAATTTTAAAAATCTTTTCCATTTTAGAGCAATGTACATTTTGGAGTTTTGCAGTTTTGCAGACATTTTAAACTTCCATTGGCCTCAGATATATCATTTTTTCTTCTGTGCTCACATTTTAGCACATTGAGGGATAGTAAAAAAGCTGAGATGAAACGACAAGTCATACTTTGGTATAAATTATTAATTAAAAATAAAAACCATTAAATATGATCCAGAAATAACATTGAAATGACTTTAATTACCATATTTCCATAGAAAAACATGATGAGACATTGTGATTACAGCTAAAATTGTTGCGCTTAACAATTTTTAGAAAGTGTGATATTTGCTGATTCTCTGCCGGACACGTACATAGCGTATACAAAAGTGTTTTGATTTTGATATCTATGTTCTTGTCAGTTAATGAGTAACTTGACAAATGTTTCTTAACTTTAGTCTTTTCACATCTTTATATGTTCCTCTTGTTATTAAATCACACACCATTGCTAATGAAAACTAAACTGTTACAGTTACAGTTAACAAACAGCAACCAGGAGGAGCATGTGATTTTTATGGACTGAAACCCTTCACCGCCTATACCTGTGAAGTCAAACCCATCTACAAGATGAACAAGAACGCTGCCCAACCAACAAGAGTTATAGTGAAAACTAAGGTTGGAGGTAAGTAAACGGCAAACTGTCTTTGGAAGATATTACAGTCAACACTTATATATAATTATATTTAGTCCAAAAGGGCTAAAAAGACTATTATATAATTTACATAACTGAATATTAAGTCAAGATAACCATGTGCCAGTAAAAGTAACAGTTTTAACAACAGCACTGAAATGAAGGTTACAATATTGTAACCCTAGTTCTATAAGCACATGCGGAGCCCTCTACTGGACTATTGGTAATAATCCTCTCCAATCACACGCATGAAATTTCTCACTGAAATTTGCATGTACCTAGCCGGCCAATCAGGACGCACGTACCGATTATGTGCATCCTGCACCCTATATAAGCAGCGCCTCGCTATCACTCACCATTCGAAAACCACTTCAGCGGACGGCGTTGAGCGTCAGGGTCCATCAGTAGAGGGCTCCGTCTGTACTTATAGAACTAGGGTTACAATTTAGTAACCATCGTTCTATCTCACACAGGCTCCACCCTCTACTGGACTCTATGAGTACAGTAGGCGGAGCCCAGTGAATGTACTCCCTGCCGCACCATATCATCAGACTGCCTCACTGATCCCGGCCAGCCACAGGTTAGTTGCTGCAGCCCACCTACTACTTTATAATCCCAGCCGCTTAGCGGAGCAGTAGGGTTCCCAATCCAGTCCAGTTAACATGGACCAGAGCTGGGTGAAAAAAATGGCCTTACCTTGCAGGGGTCATTGGTCATATACCAAACAACCTGCACACCCCATTTCCTGAGTCATCTTGCATCACGGGAATGCCGGTGTATAATTATAGTTAATAGTTCTCGACATAAACAAGCTCCTTATGTTCTTAGGAAAAAAAATTAAGGGGTTCGGTCGGAGAGTCACCACGAAGCAGCAAACAGCTGGGGTGAACCGACAGGGCGCCCAACTCGCTCACTCTCTTAGCTGAAGTCAGCGCAGCAAAGCTGTCTTGAATGACAACGCCTTCAAAGAGGCGTGCTCCAGAGGCTCATAGGGATCACTCACTAGAGCCTCAAGCACCAATGGCAGTTCCCACTGAGGCGTGGAGATATGCCTCACCGGCCATTGTCTCCTAACCCCTTGCAGGAAACGCAAGGGGTTAGGTTAGTTAAACGCAAAATGAAGACAGGTCTGTCACCAAACCCCTCATGACAGGAGGAAACAGCTGCTGCATACACTAACAGTGGCATGAGACAGCCCCTTATCCAACAGATATTGTAGAAAGGAGAGGACCTCTCCCACTGCACATGTCAGGGGGTCCAGCCTCCTCTTCTTGCACCAGCATTGGAATCCCAACTATTCCAATATTTTAGCAAGCAATGGTGGATCCTGCTCTCGCCGCCTGGATAGTCTGCATGACCTGTGCAGACAGTCCAGCCCTCATCAGTCTATCAGAGCCAAGCCTGGAGAAATTGGCCTAACGTGGGCAGCGCGCCTATCGAGCCCGCCTCCTGAGACAAAGCCCCCCACACCTGGAGAATGGACCAGGGCTGGGCTGCCAACATCTGAGTCATCTCAGCATACCACAGCACCAAACGGAGGTCCTGGGCTATCAGGATGACCAACAACCACTCTCTCCAGCAGCAGGGGAATGAGACAAAGAGGGGGAAAGGTGTAAATCAGCCTTTTTGGCCACGGCGCATGTGCAAATGCATCCACCCCCAAAGGAAGCCCAACAGAGATTTCTAAAGGTCAGGGAAGTTGCCGAGAAAGATGAGAGGCTGTCGTCATCATCCATCAGAAAAGCCGCTTGGAGTGTCTGAACTGAGGCATCCGACGGCAGTAGTGGCAGTGGCGGTGATATCTTCTTCGCCGCAGAGATCTAGCTCAAGTTCTGGCTCACTCTCATCACAGCAGAGTGAGACGTCACAACGTCAAAACTGTTCCCACCGCTTCTGGTGTTGATCTGGAGGAAGCCCTCAGGAGAGTAGGCAGGGCGGTGGATCTGCATAATGCAGCTCTCTGCATGGTCCGAGGCACTCGTAGCAGAAGTAATGCCCAGCAGTGGTGGCGATGAGACCGGGACACAACGGGCAGAGATGAACAGTTACCAGTGACTCCATCCCTGGAGAAGAGAGATCAGCGAGCTGATTCGCCGTCGCTGAAGAAAAGAGGATGGTGGGTGGCAGTAAGATGCTGCTTATATAGGGCGTGGGACGCACGTAATCGGTAGGCACGTCCTGATTGGCCGGCCACGTACAATCAAATGCAAATTTCAGTGAGCGATTATGTGTGTTTGATTGGAGAGGAGTATTACCAATAGAATCCAGTAGAGGGCGGAGCCTGTGTGAGATAGAACTTAGTATTTGAGGAGAAAAGTGATATCATGTATTGAACTAAAGCTCCCTTAAAATATGCTTAATATGGTGTCTAAATGAATTATATCAATTTTGGGTATTGACTCAGCACAAAATTTACAGTAATGAATTATTTAGTCAGTATTTAAGCAAATTATACCAATTATAATTTTAAATGCAATTTATCCTACTCGATCAATATAATAATGATAATTAGGAATGATGTACTTTATCACATTACTGTCTTATTTTAATTAAATGATGATAAATACTGATAATCAGACAACATATCATTCCCTGCTAGCAAAACCAATACTAATAATAGTACCAATATATAGCATACTGTAAATTATATAAGAAAATGTATTTTATACATTCACACACATTCAAACCATTACAATTAACTTTATAATGTAGCTCTGGTCATAACCAAAATAGGAGTCATGTATAAAACATGTAGCAGTAATACACAGTTAATATAAACCTCAAATTCCAACAACAAACACCAACAATGGTTATTCTCTGTGTTTTTTCACAGTGACTCAGTGAGCAGAAATCTACAAGCTTTAGTTAGTCCTGAGCTGTTTGTAAATGAAGCACAGGTGCTTCATTTTTCAGTGTTAAATTATAATCAAATGATACATTAAAAACTCAGTAAGTAAAATAAAAAAAAAATCATACATTTGCCAAATAATATTTTCCTTTCATTTTCTTTAAGCAGACAATATTTAATTCATTCAATTCATCTAAATGAAGAAATAAATAAATTTTAAAATGTATTTATTCCATTTACTTATGTGTTTATGACACTGCACAGGTACTTCTGGATATAACATGTTAAATCTATGTGATCTAAGTAACACTAAGCCTTATGGTTGTACCAACTACTAACAGGCCATAACATATATTGAATGCCTTTGGTTGCCAATGAACAAGAAAGGATGCAGGCCTTACCTTGCTTCCTGCAGCATTGACTCATTGGACTGGGTGTTTGGAGTCAGGCCTGGTGTCCTCCAACTGTGCCCTGAGCTCAACATTGGCTTTATGGCTAACCCAAAATACATGAATGATGAGGGCTATCATTTACTGTACATCATGGTTTCAACAATAGAGTTCCTCGCTATCAGCTGCACGCTAACCTTCATGCTTTTGTATCTCCTTCCTCATCCTCTCTCAGTCTTCTCTATTTGTCCTCCCTTTTTGGCTTCTGTCCTCTGACAGGCTCATATTAAGACTCAACTACTTCACATTCGACAACCAGTCAGTAGGACAAATGACAACCTGAGTTTCAGGCACTCTGATTAGTCAGACCCCTCACACAGCTCCGGCCAGCACATAACAGCTGTGAGGGATAAATGGAATAACACAAAATTTTGCAATTCCATTTTTAAATTCAGCTATTAATTAACCTTAAAAGACAGAATAAGAAAATACTGATGCCCAAGATAATCAACACAGTAACACTAATGAGCTTAATCAGTGTTAAAACTGCGATTTTAAACTCAACAATCACTTTAACTGTGAATAAGCATAACGTGTTGCATCTAAAGGAAAATATGTTGTTTTCACTCTCTTACAGTACCAGAAGATATTGACTATTTTCTCGCAATTAATCCAGAGAATAATGTGATTAATGTAAACTGTGAATATAATAAGAAATTCAATGGACCTGAGAAGCTATTCAATGCAACTCTTAGTTATAATGGTGTCATTCGGGAGAGGAAGGATAAACAAACAAAATGTAAATTTCAATTCAAAGATCTGAGCTACTCTACAACCTACGAAGTGAAGGTTTGTATAATCCTACTTTTTGATTTAACAATGTTATTCAGTTTATTCCTCATACTTATGAGTTCCATAATTCTTAAGTTAAAGGGATGTTCTGTCTTTTCAGGTGTTTGCTTTCAATGGACACTTTTCCAGTAACGCCAAGAAAGGATCTATTAGCACTCGCTGTATGTGTGGTCTTAATTAATGTCACAAATTGCTCAGATAAAACATTTCATTCAGACATACCATACATGACCATTTCTGCACATTTTAATCTTTGACATAAATGCCACCCCTTTGATATTTTTCTGTTAAAACCATCATTTTCAGTCAATGAGAAACTTGTCATTCGTTTACTGGTATTCTTCATCGTATCTGTGGTGCTTGCTGCGGTGGTCGACAAGATGTACATGATGAAGCGCAGAAATTCCCAGTAAGGATAATTTTGCATCTTATCTCCTGCATCAGTTTGACTCTGGTCACTTTTACAGTTGTAATGAGTTTTAATTTCCTGTACAGGAGAGTTATTGTTGTTGCAGCTGAACTCAATACTTTAAACACATTGATAAAGACAGAGGTGAAACATGAAATATATGGTTTACCCATTCTGTATGTTGTAACACAAATATGCACTTTATAGAGCAGGGTACAGCGTTCTATGTAACTGTTTGAAGCCAAACTTTACGACGTATTTTCTCCACAGGGATGTGAATGAAGATGTGATGCTTCAGTCAACAGCAAGTGAGTAAACTTTAGCTGTCCTGTTCTTCCTACATTAGTCTTAGAGTAAGTAGCAAACATCAGTTACTTTCAGCAGCTACAAATGATTGATGTCTTTATCGCTGTTAAGTTATTAGATCACTTGTTAATGGTAGAAATATCATCAATTAGGAATTCTGTATTGTGTACAGTATTACAATAGCTTTTTATATAACATGTAGTTTTAAGTCACTTAGACAAAACCTCTTTATGTAGTAAGTCTGAAGTGCACTGCAGTTTGACGAGTACCAACACTAAGTTGCAGTATTTCCTGTTTTTCTTATCTTCTGTTGTAGCTTGTGCTAATGCACCTCAGTCTCAACAGCGTCATAGAGAAGCTCAATGAACTCAGGCCTGACGGAGCTGCCTGCTTACTGAGTTATTCAGTATGATCAATAGTCGGCCTTTTAACCTGTGAACAACGGCACACAGTGCATTTAAAGTTGATAATGGATTGCTTAACTCTGTTCTGTTTGCTTTAACTGATTGTGTTTTTGTCCTCACTTTGTTGGATTATACAGTATTTTTTGTTGCGTTAATGTGCATTTTGCAAAACTGGAACTTTCATATTCTCATTGACAATTTTAATCCCATTAAATTTGCTAAAATTAAAGTTTAAACAAGCTAAGACTAATAAAGTCATATTACACACAGTATTAGATCCTGACTATACTTAAAGGACTTTCATATTCTCATTGACAATTTTTTTTTTTTTTTAAACAGAAACCGTTTTTTGGATGTGTGAGTTAAAACATTTTATATTTGTATGACCCTTATGAACCATTCTAATAAAAATCAATGAAAATGGAACATGGTATCACACTAGTCTCTGCTGGATACTAAATAATGAAAACTAATTTAGTTTATAACTGTAAAACATACAATTTTATCATTTGTTTTTTCTTTTATAAACATCTATAGCCCTGGCTCAATGTGCAGTCTTTGCATTTACAAGTTTTAATTGTCTGGAGAAATACTGACTATTTTAACAATAAATATGTGCAGTAGGTCCCCCAATCGCCATGACACCCAAGCTTACAGTTCAGATATTACAAGATCTGTCCCAGTTCTCCTCCACCTGTAGATCAGAAATGCTGCTTTTTTCCCCCCAAAAAACTGGAGAACACTGATTATTCTTTATAGTCACTGGTATCCCCATAATTAACATTTATGCAGTCATTTGTTTAATGGTGCATTCAGGCAATCCTTACTGACTTGTAAGTATTCCTTACTTTACAAATATCAGGTGACAATATCATGTTTATGAGGTATTTATGTTCAGATGGACATCTCTGTATGTCAACGAGTGTTCTTGTTATTAGTCTGGATTTTGTTCTTAGTAAAAGAGTGACAGTGTGACCTGCTAGCTTACTGGTTAAGACACATGCTAGATAACCGCAACATCCGTGGTTTGATTCTGGCAGCAGATTGATGCATGTCACCTCCCCATCTCTCTCCCATTCATTTCCTGTCTGCTCTCAACTGTTGCTATAATAAAGGCTTAAAAATTCCCTCTAACATATTTTTTAAAAGAAATGTGTGACAGAAAAAAGGAAGTTATATAGAGATACTTACCATTAAGCTGCTACAATTTGCCAGTTTTCCATTGCCATGCCAAAGTGAAACATTCCATATTTTGCTTAAACTTCTGTCATGGTGTCTATGTATTGATTGGGCTTGGTTTCTGATGCCTCACATAAATGTTACCACATGTGGGTTCTTTTTTATTAGTGGTTTTTCTGGAAAAGCAAGTATTATCTGTAGGGTCCGTGTACAATGAAAAACCTGTTGTGACTCAGATTAGTTTGATTGGATGGGATGTGCAAATTACCCATTAAAACCCGGTAAGAGCTCCAAGCACATGTCAAAAAGAAATTTGAAAGCTTTATTGCATTTAGTTAGCATACAAGACAATGGTGATTTTACATGAAATGTTCAGAATATCCAAACTGCCAATACAATAAATACCAATTGCCTATAGTGCCTACTAATTTTACTTTTAGGAAAAACCCCTGGACTCTTCAATAACAACTTCAGAGGGCCTTTGGAAAAGTAAACTGAACGAGGTAAAAGAATTAGACACAGCAGGTCAGTGGTTCTCAAAGTGGGGTTCTGGGGACGCCCAAGGGTCCTTGAGAGGGTTCCAGGGGGTCCCCAGCAAAAAGGGGAATAATTTATTTGCACTATAATTCCATCCATAAGTAACACAATGACAGAATGTATGACTATTTTGGTCATGGGTTTCATACACTTTCTGTAATTAAACATCTAAAAGCAAAAATCTTATCAGATGGGGTTCTGTGGTCTAATTGTGTCAGTTTAGGGGTCCTTGACATGAAAAAGTTTGAGAACCACTGCAGTAGAGCACTGTGATTCGTTGCATGAAGACAAAGAACAATCCCATAAAGGAATGGCCATACTCTATTCCCTAGCAGTGTATATGTTAAACAACCCCCTAGTAAGGTATTAAAGAACAACCTGGATCGCCTTCTCTTTACATAAACAAAAAAATGTAACCATTCATTGCAGCGCTCAATGCACAAATCTATATTCAGGAAATTCAATCTGACTTTGCACTGCATGTTATATGTTTTTAATCAACAAGTTCTTAACCAACAAGGGGAAACGCTAGATATATGCAAGACAAGACATTCCATTCAACTACAATGTCTTCTGACACCAAAAAAAAAAACAACAACTATTTAACATCTATTACATCTTTGTTGGGAGGTTACAACTGACAATGGTGATTTGACGTTGTGAAAGGGATCAATGTAAACTTCTCTTTAAATTCAGTAAAAAAGCATCAGTTGCTTCAGTTATATATGCTTAAAAGTACATTTGAAACTTCAGAGGTTATTTGCCCCTTGTCATTGGAGAATCTATTTTTGGTATTTTGCTGTTAAATTCTACCAATTTCTTGAGGAAGTTCTGTTTCGCATCAAAACTAAAATACCTAAAAAAAAGTGCTTAATAGCAACAGTTCCCTTGTAATTACAACAAAATACTGAAAGTTTTGGTGCAATACAAATGCTCTTAGAGAGCGTAAAGATAGAAGGTAAACAGCACTGTGGGTGAACATGATAAATAATTAAGATAATCACTGAAATGGAGAAAAAAAAAGTTTTTTACTGTGGTGGGAGAGAAAAGTGATGTGAATGACAAGAAGTACAATTGCAAACAAAAATTGCAAACACTGTATTTGCAAGTCTCAGACAAATAACTACTACAAACACACTATCAAAATATTCTGTTAACCATGACAAAATAACTTACATTTTCTTTCACCTATAAGCTTTGAATTTGTATATAACAAATATTAAAGAGTATTAAATGTTTAAAAAAACATGAAAAACATGGGCATACATGTACAATAATTCCAATGAACGGTTAACAGGCTATTTGATAATGTTAAAAGAGGATTCATAAGACACTGAAATAAAGCGTTACCAATCATTGTTTACTTACTATACCTTCCATGCGGTATCATTGTCATTACGTAAACCAGTGGTAGTCAGTGCTGGTCATTTGTGACACACTGGTGTAAACCTATTCACTGTAAAAAATATATATATTACCAAAGAGTCACTAAAACCCTACAGTATTAAAACTATAGGAACTTCTTCGCTATGTACAGTAAAACAAAATGAGTCCCATTAGAGCTTGTTTTTTGTTTGTTTTTTTTCACAACAAGTCATTGATATACTTTACATAAAAGATACCTTAACATATATATAAACTGCTCTGCTCTCTTTTTGTGTGACTTTTCTCTTTGGTATCTCAACTGAGGACAGAAGTTAAGTAGGCACGCTGTGACTTTCACATGCCGTGGACGGCAACACAAGGCAAGGATCTGCTATCTCTTCAACATATTTGTTACTTAACAAGACACATTCACTGCAAACTTCCACAGCAACATTAACAATCACTCGATTTCCTCAATATAGACTCACTTTCTGGTGGGTCAAATGCATCCACTGGACCAGTGGTTCCCAACCTGGGGGTTGCTGGATTAATCAAAAGGCTCATGAGATGATAGGACAGGATAGGATTCAGAAAAAAACATTTTGGATACACAAAATTGTGATTTTTTTTTGTCAAGCTTTCTTCTATTTTTTGCTTTATTTCTTGAGGATTGCTGTGTTTTACCTCCTCAAGCCTCTAAAAGTTGTTCCAATAAAATAAAATAAGTCCTCTTTATAGAGCTGCAAGGTTAGTCGATAATTGAATAATTGTTTTAGTAATTTTTTAAGAAAAAATTGAAAAAAATAAGCTAGTTTCAGCTTCTCAAATGTGATGATTTATTGCTTTTCTTTGTTGATAAAATTAATATCTTTGGGTTTTGGACTGTTAGTCAGACAAAACTTGAAGATATAACCTTGGACTGTGGGGAACTTTAACAGATATTTTTCACTATTTTCTGACATTTTATGGACAAAATGATCAAAAAAAAATAATCGGTAACTTAACGGGTAGACAATGCAACATGTGACAAGGTGTCCCAGGTACACTTTGCTTCATTTTAAGGGGTCACAGGCTAAAAAATGTTGGGAACCACTGCACTGGACCATGATGGAGAACTAAGTGTTTTCATGTCCCTAATAGTGACAAATCTCACACTCTAATAGAAATATATACTGTTCAAGTAGAACCAAGGGGAAATATTTTGGTATCAGTGACTAAAGTAAACAGCAGATTTTGTTATAGTTTCTACCACTGCTTTTAGGCTGGCAAAAACAGGCGTTCTGAAATTTTCAAAGACAATACATAGGTATCAAAATGACTTACATTCAAAGTGTTGTGGAGACATGTGCCCATGTTCTCTCCCCAGCACGTCTCTAGTCTACCCTCTAAATGATCCTTCCTTTCCTAATACATTCATTAGACATGATCACCCTGCCAGCCTTCTAGTACCAGGGTAAAAAGTGCAACACAACACTTCAACCATCAATAACACTCTGTTACGCCTCTCAGTTTTCTGCCACTGAGTGAAAATCTCTACACTCAAATTTTTTGAGTTTCCATTGTCTTTTTTGCGCCATTTGCTGGCCCACCACAAGCCTACAAAATCATTTTTAAGAATATTTGCATTGATTTACTGTTTTGAGAATTGGAAGTAACACATAAACGTTTTCCTCTTTTTTTTGCTATTGTTACAGATTTCCAGTACATCTGCTTTAAATAGCATCTGCTACTAGCAGCTGCTGATGAACGGTTTTGGTTCATTACATGAAAATACAGAGGACGTGTTTCAAAGCTATCGACACCGATTTTCAGTGCTGTACCATTATTGAAGTCTAGGGGATGGGAGTCCATCTGACAAAAAAAAAAGTGTAATCTCTTTAATCTTTCTCCTAGGGCAGAAAAGATTTTGGCTGTCAGTCATGTTATAGACTGTACCACCACCTTGGAAAAAAATCTGTTACATGTACAGTACTACTTATCACAAGGAGCTCTGGAGTAAGTTATTATATAAAAGCTGATAGATGTGTATGAGTCCAGTATGAAAAGCGAGGGAGGAGGTGGGGAGGTGTTCTGCAAGCTATAGTGTGTGTAACTCTGGGCTTAGCTGCCCTGTGTCAGGTTCTGCATGTGTTTGGCAATGTCGTACACGTAGGTGATGTCCGGCCTCTTCTCCGGGTCGGGGTTGATGCACATATCTACCAATTTCCTTAGCTGGTGAGGGGGTGGGGGGTTGGAAGTAAAGAGAGAAATAATACAATCAATGACACTGTAGTAAGACTGCACTGCATATCTGAAACGAGAAGCTCCAGAGAAATAAACAAACCACTGGTAACAGAGACCTGCTCATCTTTTAATGCCCTCTAAATGGGCTCTTTCCATAATAGCAATAACAAGGCAACAGGTAACCAAGCTGAGACAAAGAAGCAAGACTGGGTTAGCGCACTAATCGTTTTTTGGTCTGCTGAATCCGCTTTTACCCAAGCCCACACATGCACACTCACCCACATGCGCATGTGTGTGCACACAAGTGCGCACACACACACTGCTGCCACTCCATTGCCATCCGGAGACAGCACTTACACTTGAAGCCGAGCGAAGCGGCTGATTGGAGCAGATAGATAGACAGGCTTGCAGGCGGAACAGCCACCACCATCATTAAAAAAAAAGAACAGAATAAAAGATGGAGAGGAAAGAAAAAAAAAAAAACATCTACGCAAGGTCGCTATGGTAACTGTCTGCCGACTTCCTGGCCGCTGTTGCGTGGCACTGGCTTGGACGAGTTCTCGTCAGCCGTTGTGTATATGTGTGTATGTGTGTGTCTGACTGAGAGAGAAAGTGAGAGAAAGATGTAAATTCAGACAGTCTGAGAATTAGTCCCACAGAATGGAGATATTGAAGGGGGGGGGGTATGCCAAAGAGATGCAGATATGTAAAATATTCATACGCTTCTTTGCATGGTGAGTGGGGTGGGGGAGTGGAGGGGGAGTGTCAGGTGGAGGGAGGGGGGGGAAGCGGGAGCTAGTGGAGGGAGGCGTGGGGGGGTTGCATAGACGGAGATGGTTAAATGACACAACAAAGATGAGCAGCTGACAGTTTGCTGCCGATCCTTCAGGAGCATTGTTTACATCCAGACAGGCGCTGCAGGCACCCCCCTCATCTCCATCTCTCCATCACCCTGTCTCTCGCTCTATCATTCCCTCTCTCTTTCGCTTTGTCTTCCTTTCTCCTGGATGGGGGTGACATGTGGGGCAATGCAGCTCAGTGTGGTGTGTGTGTGTGTGTGTGTGTGTGTGTGTGTGTGTGTGTGGAAAGGGATCTCTTGTAAAAAATTATATACACTTGCACAATAGCTCATGCAAATACAAAAACACACACACATACACACAGAGGCTTGAAACACCTAGCAATTAGCCTTTATCAACCTAATGAAGTTAATACCACAGGATAATGAAAGCCCCTCTGTGCAGGGTTTAGTATTGGTTTAAGGACACATGAATAAGTAGAGCAACTTAAAACCAGCCACTGTGGACTTATGTATGCAGACACACTAGTAGAGTAGAAGGCATGGAGATTAAAAAAGGTTAGGTGCTTTTTGCATAATGGACCACTCGATTAATTTCTGTACGGCATTAAAACCTATGTTCACTATGATGGCTTACACAACTCAAGCAAGTTTTAATAGTCTGTTAACAGGTCTTAATACTGTTCAGAAATGAACAAACATAAATAATGTGTTAAAAAAAACACATGACACTCATGACACTGACTATTACTGCTCCTACCAAAGAAATAGTTTGGCACAAACTAAAATTGCTAATTGTCATTTTTACACTTACATTTTTGTACGGTTTAAACAAATTAGGTTTAACGTGTTAATTAGTGAGCTTTAGAGGTGCTGGTAGGAAGGTTTTGTTACCTTCTGTTTACAATGTTTGCGCTATACTAAGCGGTAAGTAAAAGACAGCAGCCTTATATTTACTGGACAGAGATATGAGAGTGGTATTGATCTTCTTATCGAACTCTTCACCAGACTCTTCCCCAAAATGTCAAACTCTTCCTTTCCTTTCTAAAATATAGCATCGTGGTTTTCAAAAAGGCTAGCTGTGATGTTAAGTATGTAATTTAGAGTTGAAAAATGTATTGGAAAACATTTTGATAATTGATTAATCGTTTAGTAAAAAATGTTGTAGTAGTCCCAAATGTCATTTCTAGTAAAAGGGCTAAAAAATAAACAACCACTGGTATGGTCCTTTAAATAGACTAGACATGAGGGGAGACCTCCAGCATTTTAACTAGCTAGCAGTTAGATTTGCAGGGACTCTCTGTAGTAACTTAACTATCAAACAAATATGATAACATCAACAAAGCAGTGTCATTGCTAAACAGAATATCTGTGATGCGTATGCGCCTGTGAATCAGTGTCTGTGTTTTTGCGTGTGTGTACACTTAATATTTTTAAGAGAAAAGGACAGAAATGTTAGGAAAAAAATGCCACCCACACAAAGAGGGCATTGCAGACACAAAGCCATGCGCATTCATACACACGTCACCGGCAATCAGCAGCAAGCCGATCGTTAACCGCAGCCCGACTACATTACATCTTTGTGCACGAATAAGTCTACGTAGAATTACAGCAGATGATTTAACATTTAGTTAGGGAAACATGACACTCTAGCCCATTTTGTTTCACCCCACTCTGTAGCATGGCCAGATGCTTTTGATATGTGCGTTTAATTTTCAAACGGTTAAAATCATAGCCATTCTTTTGATCACAGAGTAATATCATACTGTACTGTAGCTCAGACAGTTGGCTGGATTTCACTTACATATAAAAAATTAACTATAATAGTCAATACAAGTAAAAATCTGCGATCTGGCACAGAAAAAGAGAAGCTGGCCACCGCTGCTTAAAACAGTAGTTCATTTAAAAAATATTATAAGATAAGAATTTTCTTTCAAAGGTGTTCAAGAGTCCAGACTATCATGAGTCCTTTTGAAACACTCAGCAGGTCCGTGTCTACTTTGTGCCATAGCAGTAAAAAGGCAACTGATACAGTACTTACCTCCTCTGAGTAGTGATCTGAGGGAAGAGGGGGGTAGTCACACTGTTCTATCTTCTTACAAAGGGAGTAGAGATTCATCTTATCCCCGTAAAACGGACTCTGTAGGGCTGCCATCTGAAATATAGAGATATGAAGAAACAGGGAAAGGGGACATATAGAGAAAAAAGGAGAAAAGACAAGAGGAAAGGGTGTGAGAGAGCAAAGTTAAAACTCAAAACAGCGAATCAAATTCTCAATAGCTGCTACACAGGATACTGCTATCGAGGTATATGACTTATTGATTAAAACAAGGGACTTGGTGTGAGAGACAAATAAAGCAAGACAAGAAATCAATACGTCTAAAATTTTGTGAAAATATATTAGTAAATGCTTATTTCTATTTCTTGGAGTGGACTGAGTGGTGGTCTAAAATTTAATTGAACCTAGACAGAAAAATCTGCTTAAAGCTTTCCTTAGCTTATGTGTTTTCCTGTTAGTTTGCTGGCCCTTTCTGCTGCACTGCTTTGAAAACTTAGTGAAGAGAACGAGAGGAAACAAACAGCTGAGAAAGGAAAAGAAGCATGAGAGAGGTGCAGGTATATGAGGGGAGAGAATTTTTCAGTTTGCTGGAGCAGCAAGAAAACTGTATCCTCTAGAAAACAAATGCAAGCAAGCACGGAAGAGGAAAGGCAGGTGGGAATGGTAACGAAGACTGTAAAGGATAAGGAGACCTTCACTGGTGGGTGGAAATAGGTGAAGAATCCCTCCGGTCTTTCTAAGAATAGAAAACCATACCTTACCTACTCCCTTCCTATAGTTTAATAGACGTGCACACACAAGGTAAAGCCAGGAGCACACTAGCATAACAAACACATCTAAATTCCCCTTTTTTCTGATTCATAGCTTTTCAAAATACCGTGTTAGGCCCAATTGCATAACTAATAATAAATAAACATGGTTGGCCTAGCTGTCAGTGTTGATGATGATGAGAGCTGCTCAGACTGAAAGATGTTGGAGCTTGTTCACTTGTTTTCCATTTATTTAAATGAGAATATTACATAGGAGGAGGTGTTGTGCAGGAAGTGTATAACATGATATTTTTTCTTAGGTATTTCTGGGCAGAAAAGGGCCTTGTTCAATTTCATGCCTTGCACCTGTTTTAGCACAGAGGGCATTGCTCACCACTTTGTAAATGTGGCTGCACATCTCAATGACTTTCGGAAGACAGAAACTATCTTCTGGAACAATGTGAAAGCAGGATCCAAGGCCATTTATAGACAGACACCAGTCATTGCTCAAAGCTTTTTTTTTTTTTTTTTAATGATTTTCTTCACAGGTTCCATCTGCAGTCTGGCATTACTCGGCTTGCTTCGGTTCGTTTCATTATGAAAACTGTGAGGCTAGGATGTGATCTCGATGACTCTTTTTTACATTTTTGATGTGGTAATTGATTGCTGAGGAATAATGAAAAATTGGAACAAAGAGCACGCATCGCTGTACAAAGACAAGATAAAGAAAACAACAACACACGTTTATCATGGTGGGCAGAATTAATTTTTTTTATACATTATAATTTTAACTTTTTTCTGGTGTCCCTGCACTATAATTGGGGAATGCATGTGTTTGACAGCCTGCTAATTGGTAGTGTGAAAGTAGATGAGAACGACTTCTCCACATATGGATCCAAATGGAATCAGTCCATACAGAATACAGCAGGTTAGTGTGAATGTGCCTCCTTGCACACTCTCAGGCATAAGAGAGATAAAATATGTCTGTGTAAATAGGACCATAATAGAAAAAACAGCATCATAACGGAGTCTTTTACTTAGAACAGGGACATCCGAGCTCGTGCCATGCAGCATATGAACATTTTTACAGTACAACACCTGGTCATTTATTTGGGAAATGGTTGTCCACCTCTGAGTCATAGAAAAAAATCCATTGGACAATTTAAGGCCACTGCTTTTAAAATACCAAAAAGATGTACATGCTAACCTGTAAAGCCACGGGAACTTCTCTAAGATACCAAAAAAATATTTCCAAGAGCAAATTGTCTCACTTCATTGCAGGAGTGTTGACATCGCCCCAAAAAGTGCCTAGCACATCACAAACTTGTCGGCGGCTTCTTCATTGTCTTCACTGAAAGATGTGTCAAACACAGATGGTGCAGAGACAGAAAGGTTCTCGTTCCCTATCGGGCAGAATTTGACAGAGTCTCTGTCACAGCTTCCAGTGGGAAGTCAAGATGGCGGCAGCAGAATCACAGTGGGCCATTTCTCTATGGGCATAAAGTACCATTCACTCATTCATTTACTCTCCTAATCAGACCCTCACATTACAGAAAATCCTCACAAAAACACTTGAACACAGAGGATCTCCCTCTCTCTCTCTCTCTCTCTGCTTGGACACCTCTCTCCCTCTGCTCCAACAATTACTACTGAGGCTGGCACAGCAGGCAGTTGACAGTGATGAGATGTGTGTGGAAATGCGTATTCCTGTGTGTGTCAGCAATGATGCACTTCCATTACTATTGCAGCTTCGTATCTGTAGACTAAGATGCATTGACAAATGCACATACAGCAAAGCGTAAGCACAGGGGAACATCCTCAAAAATGCATACTCACTGGAGTTAACGGATATGACATTTCATGGTGTTCGGAGACAACTTCAGGCAATGGATCTTCAAATAACTACTGTGCCACCAAATACATAACAGCTTTGTAATGAATGAAAAACTAATGTCATGTAAGTAGTAATTTCTAAAACATCATGCTCATCCCTTCGTTAGCAGGGTCTTGGTAAATTGAAGTACAAAATGTATTTTTGTGGAAATAGCAAAAACTATTCCCCAATGGCTCAGTTTCTAAAAATAAAAAGCACATCAAGTCACGATCATCTAAGCCTGAGAGGTGAGAGGTCCATGATTGACCTTCACACAACATCAACATCACAATTAAAATTCAAACTAAATTAGACTGTCTAATCATGGATCATACTAAATCGAAGCAAATAAATCACCACTTAATTTGCCGTTCACTGCAGCCTATAAATACATCATTAGTCCAGTGAGGCCAGAAAACTTCAGATTTTATTATGAGACATTTAGCACTAAGGTCAAAGGACACCTCGCGGTTTCATTTTAGAAACTACTCACTTTCCCACAAACAAACTGAGAGCTCTCGACATGCAAAAACTACAGGGCAGTGCCAGCCGGACTGAGAGAGAGACCAAACTCAGATTTAGATTTCAGCTGGCTTTCTTTCAGAAGGGTATGAGTCTATTTGGAGTGCCCATGTTTGCACAAAACATGCTGACTACTCACTGTAAGAGTTCACTTTAATTACTTGGAAAGAACCATGTAGGAAAACACTCTTAATTAATCTATAACAAATATACATACAGTACTGCCTTTTGGTACTGTATAGGAGGTATGTACGTCTGCGGTGTTTGTGTGTAAGGGCTAGTGAGTGCTGCTGAAAAACACAGATTTCACAGTAAGTGAGAGGGGGAAAAAAAAGAGAGGGAGAGAGAAAAAAAAAAAGAAAATCAGCCAGCTACACACACCAGGAGGCAAAGGGTTAAACAAGACCCCATCGTATTTTCATGCATCTTCTGCTTTTGACAGATGAAAAATGTCAACTGTCCTGTTTGTATTTGGGAGTTTTTGCACTATTCATCTGCTTCATTAGTGCCTGCTGCTCCTAGCCCCTGACAGCTGCCAGCCCCCTGCTCTCAGCACGCGCACACACATACACACACACGCACGCACGTGCACGCACACAAAAAGGTGCATGCCCACACACACACACACTTACTCATTTTTTTCCAGACTGTGTCGTCGCAACGGGTTAGATGATTGACTCACTCTCTGACCTCTGAGGCCCTGGTGTGCGGGTGTGAGAGTGTGTGTGTTTGTGAGTGTGTATGGTTCATTGATATTCGAGAGACATACAATGCACACGCATGCCTGCTGTCTGTCTAAGGGGTGGGAGCTCCTGGTGGCAGAACACACGCACACCCTTGCAAACACACACACACACACACACCCTTGCAAACACACACACACACACACACCCTTGCAAACACACACACACACACACACCCTTGCAAGCAAGCAAACACACACACACACACACCCTTGCAAGCAAGCAAACACACACACACACACACCCTTGCAAGCAAGCAAACACACACACACACACACCCTTGCAAGCAAGCAAACACACACACACACACACCCTTGCAAGCAAGCAAGCACACACACACACACACACACACACACACACACACACACACACACACACACACACACACACACACACACACACACACACACACACACACACACACACACACACACACACACACACACACACACACACACACACACACACACACACACACACACACACACACACACACACACACACACACACACACACACACACACACACACACACACACACACACACACACACACACACACACACACACACACACACACACACACACACACACACACACACCCTCCTTTGTTCCTCTCTTCTTTTTCAGATGGCCAGGTTGTGCTCTCCCCAGCCCAGGCATGTAAAGCCAGTATCCCTGTCCGTGTAAAAGGTCTGGGTAGGGCCTTCCAGTTTAATTAACACTGATCCTGCTCTCTCTCTCTCTCTCTCTCTCCAGCTTCTCTCCCTGTACGCCAATTAAAAGGAGCTGTGAGAGGCTTCCGTCTTCTCCCTCCACCCCCCTTTATCCCTGGAGCCTTTACAGCCTGGGACCGAAGGGCTTCTCACACATTCACGCTTACTCATTTATAAAAACACACAAACATAACATTTAGGTGTATTTATTTGGACGTAGCATGCGCCTATAATTGTAACACATACGTACATGTTAAATATATGTATATTTTGTATGTATTCACTCTCTCCTTCCCCCTTTCTCTCTCTGCCTAACACACACACACACACACACACACATAGATGTACAAGTGAGGAAAGCATGACTTTTTTATGTGCTCATTGGTCCTTCATGTGGCTTTATGATGATATATTAATCAATGCAATAAGTCACAGTGTAGGGACAGTCATTAAAAATATACCTACACCCAGTGGAGTCATCACTCCTTTACATCAATACACTAAAAAGGAAAGGAGAAGTAAAGAAGATGAGAAGAAGAAGAAGAATGGATGGATGGATGAATTATAAGTGCCAGTTCGTTCC
Organism: Scomberomorus guttatus; assembly: GCA_038419695.1. NCBI lineage: Eukaryota > Metazoa > Chordata > Actinopteri > Scombriformes > Scombridae > Scomberomorus > Scomberomorus guttatus. The sequence goes on along the minus strand of CM076454.1, from coordinate 23,012,832 downwards.
AGTGGGCTGAACTTTTGAGGAAAACTGATAAAAAATCTGTTATGTCGCCATCTCACTGCAGACCATGCTGGGTGTTGGTATTTGAATTGTGAAATTTAAAGGAATTCTTCAACATTTTGGGAAATACGTTCATTGGCATTGCTTGTCGAGAGCTAAATGAGAAGATTGATACCACTCTCATGTCTCTCCATTAAATTTGAAGCTACAACCTGGAGACAGTTAGCTTAGCTTAGCATAAAGACTAGAGACAGGGAAAAAAAACTAGCCTGGCCATGTATAAAGGCAACCAAACCCTCCTACCAGCACCTCTTAAGCTCACTAATTAACATGTTATTTCTCTTTTGTTTAATACGCACAAAAACTGAAGTGTAAAAATGTCCATTTTTTGGTTTTACAGGTGGTTATTAAGTTAATATTTAACGGAAAGCTATAAAAGGGATATCAGTCTTCTCATCTAATTCTCATCATGAAAGCAAATAAGCAAATTTCCCAAAATGTTAGATTGTTCCTTTAAAAAGCCTACTGTGAAATGGCTCATAGGGTAAAAGGACTTCAAAGTTCTGTTCTCAAATGTTTTAAGTGAATGTTTAAGTGAAAATAGAGGTAGGAAGGACAGCATGGATATTAACGCAGGTTAGGGATGAACAAATATATATAGAATGACAAACAGGCCTGAAATACTGCACACAAATGGGTTAAGTAGCTTGTTAGATTTTAGCACAGCCAGATACTGACAAACAATAAAAAGAAATACACACACTGTATGAAAAAGGTTAAAGGATACCCAGGCTTTGTTTGCAAAATCCCCACTTTCAAAAACATATAGAGAGCTAGCCACAGGGCAGTTCATCACATGCAAACGCCAGCTGCTGAGAAACCAAGCATTTTGGGCCTCATAAAACCAACATCAATACAAGAGGGGAGGGAGTGGAATGAGGCAGGAGGCATGAGACATGGGCACAGTCAGAGGTATGGATGGCTGAGCTCCATACAGGAAGGAGACACATTCCAGTAAAGCTTTTCAAGATATTTCTCCTCCTCTACTAACCTTTACACAAAACACAGCAACCACAACACATCCGTACAAGCGGGAAACCTACAGTGTGTGTGTAAAATGCATCTCCTTAACAGAGAACAGACTCAGCTAGCGTGTGAGAGTTACTAATACAAGTATGAGGCAGTTTTGACTGTGAGCAGGAGGAGAGAGCGCTAGGAGACTGCTATCTCATCGACTGGCATGAGACCAAACTGCCCTCCTTACCTTTCCGGTCACCCTGGGAGACAACCCTGACGACTGCTGTTACCGCAGTGTTGGGGGTTTGGGTGAGGGGCACAGGGCAGGGTCAGGTGATGTAATGAGGTTGGACACGGGGAGAAAGGGATCAAACAGAATGGAAGATGAAGATAGACGCAGATACAATGACCAAGTATTGACGGACGGACCCTTCGGACCCTAGCCCAACCCCCCCGGGCACAAGAATGAAAAATGCAGCCTCTCTCAAATGGAGCCGTTTCACACATAAGGAACCAAACTCCCTGGGACACACACACACACACACACACAAACATACACCAGCACAAGATTTCAGAGTGAAATCAATGAGTACCAAAGGGATCAAGCCTGGATTTCTATGTGAATTCCTTATGCCTGAAGGTTAAGTGAGGAAAGGGGAGGCGTACAGAGGGGAACTTAGCAGAGGGGAGGAGAAAAGAGCAGGGAGGAAAGAGGGAGAGAGTTGGAGAGAAAGAGGTAAGTTTCCTGACACTGTCAATGCACTGCGGAGCCCTCTTACCAAGAAGAGTGGAAAGCAAGGGTCTGTTCTTCAAAGAGAATATGCATGGAGTGGTGAGCACTGCTCTGGTAACAATAAGGTTGTAAAATCTTTATCTCCACAGGCTCCTTGCATGGCTCACCTTGACCTGTTGGCTTAAGTTCCGTCTCTGCTCTTGTACCTACAGTACTATCTCTCTGAATGAGCACCCCCTCCCCCATATTTCTCTTCTCTCCAGCAATCTATAACCCTGCTCTCACTATTCTTCCCCTCTGCTTTTTCTATCTCTCCTAACCTTCTATCTCTCTCTTTCTCTTCATTCTCTCTTAGGACTTGTACTGCCTATTCTCTCACCATTCTCTATATTGCTCTTATATAGATTCCTAAACTTTTTTCACATTACATCTTTATCCCCTTCATCTTCACTTCCTCAGGGAGCAACAAGTCGCCCTCTATCTGTTTTTTTTTTTTTTGTACTTTTTCTCTCTAGCTCTCTCCTCATCTCTGGCCTTACCCACCCTGTTTCTGTGCTTAGTCCAGTTTTCTCAAAAAAATATTGAAAAGATTCAGAAAAAGCCACCATGGACAGAATCTTCAACCTCAATCACAATTTAAGTTTTATAAATATTCAACTCCTAAGTATGTAGAGATTGTGTCAGTGTAAGAAACAGTGTCCAAATGCATGCCACTCAATATCACAATTAGTTTTTAACCGTTCCTAAATAAAAAAAATCTAAATCAGACTGAAAACTAAACCAAACTCATCCTAACAAAATGAACCCCATCAAAATTTGCTTAATTAAACAACACCGTGCAGCGCTGGTGTGGTTATGCAATCATGATACCTGCAGAAACTATGCAACAGGAGTAATATAAACCAGTGCAATCTGGTTGTTATTACCAGTAAAAGTGGCATCCATGTAAACACACACGTACACATATAAAAAAGTACAAAAAACAAATGTGACCTACAGCACCCACTGCTTTCAGCCAACCACAGCACATTGCCGTAGTGCATTGTGGGGAACAAATCAGCATGAAGGACTGCGGTCTCTGAGCAACTATGACCTGCACGCTGAGCAGGCGGAGCAGTGAGGGAGGAGAAGAGGAAAATGTGGGTGTTTCCTTGGCTGACGGCGTGTCCCTGAAAAAGTGTGTGTGTGCATGGATTCAGTGTATGCTAAGGTTAGCAAGGTGAAACATCAGACTGCTATCATCCATGTCCATCATTGTTCTGCTTCCTTCTCTTTCCTCTTTGTTCCCTCCGCTGAGTGCTCCTCCCAGGCTTCTCTCCACTCATGTGGTCTACAGCAGAGTCCTGTGGTGTTTTGCTCCTGACTAATCAAACTAGTCAGTGTCACTGGGCGGCCTTATCTAAAACACATGGCCACGTCAGTTCCCCTCACTCCTCAGCTTTTCAACGTTCAACAGGTTCCCAAGCTAAACAACTTTAACTCAAAGCAGCAGGGATACCAGGTAAAGACATATTATTAATCTGTTATAAACTGTGTGTATTGTTTTATTTTACACATTATGACATGTAAGAGGGTATAAGCAGTATAAACATGTGGGAAAATGCAGGTGCTCCATGTATGTACTGTATATTTTTATATAAGTACTCTTGTTATATGTGGTATTGAGGATGGTTTGTTTGTTTATGTGTGTGTCTGAGCCAATGTGTTCTCATGTCACTCCTACAGTCGACTGCCGGGTGACAGTGTGTGCACATATTCCCATAGTTTACCTCGTAGAGCAGGCATCCTAGCGACCAGATGTCAGATTTGAAGTTGTATCCGTTTTCATGTATCCTCTCTGGTGACATGTAGTAAGGAGTACCCACTGGAACAGAGAGAGAGAGAGAGAGCGAGAGAGAGAGAGGAGAAAAGGACAGAGAAAGATAGGCAGGCAGAAAAGGAGAACAGGACAAAGAGAGAGTGAGCATTACCATTTTGCATTGCAAACACATGCTTTCCCCAGTTCATCAACATAACTGACACAGCTCACACAAGTACAGGAAAGCAGGTGAGGAATGGAGGTGTCATCTCAAACTGTGACAAGTTCAGAAGTTGGAATACTCACCATTTTTAGCGAGAGTACAAAAAAGAAAACTTTGCGACTTATTAAAGTGCATTGCCTCTGTTAATTCTAAGTGAGCCCAAGTAAGATGATATTTAATAAGGTTAGATACCATCATGTGCACCCATTGAGTGCATGCAATTGTAAAGGTACTACAAAGTGAAGCATGTATATGTACAGCAGACATCCTTGCACACACAAAATATACATAAATCAGTTTTGATTACTGGGGTTTGGTAATGATCTGAAACAGTAGTCAGGGAAAACGCCCAGGGAGCAGTGGTGGAGCCTTAAAAGTTGGCCCGTATCTGGTTCTGGTTTTGAAACTCAAGAATCCCAAACTGCCTTGGCGACTGGCAGAGCTCCAGAGAATCAGACCTTCACCCAACTGGACACAAAGAGGAACCACAGCTCAACATCACATCCATAACACACTGCAGGACGCTTTGGAGATTTGCCGCATTCTTAGCCGAGTTTGACTGGCTGGTTTTTTTTTTTTTTTTTTCATTTGCTTTCTGTTTACTGTGATTTCCCATGTAAAAGTCTATCAAGCACAACCAGCAGAAGTTTTATATTAATCACATATGGTTAAAGGATGGAAATTTTACCAGCCTGCTATCCTGTGCTGAGCAGCTCTCAGCCTGCGCTCATTCCTCATCCTCTCTAGCAAACATGTGAACGGAGGCTTAGTGAAATAAGATTACAGCTACACAGGCTCTGCTGAGCGGGTGAATAATGTCCATCAGAACCATCCCTTCACATGACAATGTTAGGTAGGCTGCTGGTGGATTTCATGTTAAAATAATCTTCTTTGCAAGGTCTTGCATTCTCCTTGGGATCCATACTGATTTATTGCATGAGAATGCATTTGTTAAGCAAAATATTTGACTTCCTCATATTTCAACTGTTTACGTGACACTACCTGAATTCAACATTGTTTACAATATGAGATAGTTGACTTAACACTGCCCTTTTTCATAAATTGTCTTCTGTACTACACCACAGCCATGCATCATTTCAGTTCCTCTCTCCATAGTTGAGGTCGTATACGTTTATGAAATTAGCTTGTGTAGTAATTACTGGAAATCTGGAAAATCTGGATTTAAATCTTAAGTAGTACATGACACCACAGGCTGAAACTGAACACTAGGGGAAGTCATGATTTGTTTCTTTAATGTTTGTTATTAATTTTTTACAGATAGAGAATCTAAGAATTTGTAAAAAGGAAAAAAATTTTTTTTTTTTTTAAATAAGCCAAAAGCAGTCTTGCCCCTAGCCTATATACAAAATGTGCAGTGGGAAACGGGTAGATAGAGCAAGGAGGAAGAGAATTTATGCAGGGCAACTGGTAGTTGTTGAGTTTACAACACGCACAAACAGTTGAAGTGAGCTCGGTAGGTGAGAACGGCTCTCAAGTGGAAAGAACCCAGGAGAAAAGTCTGCTTGCAGGAAAATGGTAGGAAAAAGTCGTAACTGCACTCACTCGCAGTACTCGCACGTGCACACACATACACACAAACAAACAAAAAAAAAAATCTCCAGAGCCATTCTGCACATTAACAGGTCGGAGGAAACTCAACTAATGTAATTGCAATTAATAAAACTATTACAGAAGGGGCTATTAGATTTGAAGTCTATGGGAACTGAAATGAAAGCTAGCACTTTTAATTTTGGTGCAGATCTAATTGGGTTGAGAAAACACGCTTTCATCTTAAATGTGCGGTTTTGAATAATGAAGTGTTACCTGTCATTCCAAAAATAATCAGCATCTGCACAGGCAGAGAAGAAGCAAGAGAGAGCAAGTGGAAGAATAAACAGGAGACTGGGGATTGCTGTTTTAATTGGTCATCAGGTTGGTATTGTGGTTTTTGTGTGTGTGTGTGTGTGTGTGTGTGTGTGTGTGTGTGTGTGTGTGTGTGTGTGTGTGTGTGGATATGTGTGTGGATATGTGCGTGCGTGTGTGTGAGCTGTGAGGTCTCATGGTGCGGTCTGAACAAGCTCCCCTAACATTCATTATTAGTTAATTAAAAAGAATCAGCCTCTCTTATGCTAATACTTGCATTAAAAAGGCAGCAGCGCCGGGCTCAGGCTCCTTCTGCATGCTAAATTAAGGGCACATTACTTATTCATGCAAATAAATTGAAAGTCATGTTGGGATTGATTTCCATTATTGTGAATGGCTATGACAACACTGTATCTTTCGCAAAACAGGGTAAGCACTGTTGTATAGGAGGTGAGATGCCATCCAGTATAAAGAATTATTCAAATCCCACACTTCTAAACCTCAGCTGAATGTACTGTTAAATGAACCGAAACGGGTGAAGTTCTAAATACATTTATTGATTTGATTGCACAGACTTACTGGAATTTCCTTAGTAGCACTTTAAACCTAAAGCTTTTACATGCCCGTTTAAACACTGTGAAGTATTTCATTAATAGTGCAAGCCTTCTCTAATCTGCATTCTATTACCAGTTTTACATGACTTTATTTTGAGCAGCAAGTGTGATTATGCTAGAATCTCAAATGCCATGATTGAATTTCTCATTCAGGCCCAGGGCAGGAGTTTAGAAATCTACTCTATTATGTTTTAACAAATAAGATGTAAAGATCTACACAGCAGCACAGCCAGAATGGACTCATAGTCATAAGGCATTCTCTGTGTTCCCTTACATTCCCCTTATGACATCATCATTATTATTATTATTATTTATCTGATATTATATCCAGAAATTCCCACTCTCCCAAAGTACTATTTGAAACAATTAATACAGTCCTTAGCCCTGCTGCTACTGCTTGCCCTGTGCCAAACACAGTCACTTGTGATGAATTTCTAAACTTTTTCACAAGTAAAATTGATAACATCCAAACTGCTATTTCACCTCCTGCCTACGACCCCTCTGTCCTCCCTCCTTGCTCTGCTATCCTAAGTATATTTGAGCCTGTGTCCCTTGCTCATATTAAAGACATAGTCTCACACAGTAAGCTGACTACTTGTGCCCTGGACATTGTTCCTACGTGCCTGTTGAAGGAAGTGTTCGACACTGTAGGTCCTACAATTTCACTCATCCTGAGAAGTAGTCCAGCAAATGGTTCTGTTCCCTCTTGCTTTAAACATGCAGTAGTACATCACATTATTAAAAAGCCTAACCTTGATGCAACTGTTCTAAATAATTTCCGGCCTATTTCCAAGTTGCCATTTTTATCGAAAGTCATGGAAAAATAACTCAGCTCTTGTTCTTTTTAGAAAACAACATTATGGAGAAATTTCAGTCAGGCTTCAGGGCACATCACAGCACGGAGTCGGCTCTACTTAAAGTCTCCAACGATCTACTGCTGTCTCTTGACTCTGGTAAATGTGCCATACTAATTCTACATCGACCACAATATTCTCCTGAACCGTCTCGAGGGCCAGGTCAGTATCCAGGGTAGCACCATCCAGTGGTTTGCCTTCTACCCAACAGATAGATCTTTTTGTGTCAAAACTGGAAACCTCTTCCCCTCGTCTGCTCCGATCACCTGTGGAGTAGCTCAAGGCTCCATTTTAGGGCCCATATTATTCACCTTATACATGCTCCCCAAAGCCTTGGTTATTTTATTGTACAGCACTTTGGTCAACTTTGGTTGTTTTTAAATGTGCTTCATAAAGAAATTTGATTTGATTTATGTTTTTCTTGGTTTTCTATATGCTCATCCCCACTTTGGCTCATCACCTACCCCTCTCTGTTTCTCAACTTGCTTGCCTTTAAAAGATAACCAAGTCTTGATTGATTGATTGATTGATAGATAGATAGATAAGAGATAGATAGAGATAGAGATAGAGAGATAGAGAGATAGATGGATGGATAGATAAATAGATAGATGTTGAAATAATCAATTATTTCCAACATCAGCCTCCCTGAAGTCTTTCTGCTTCCATCTTGTTCTCTCCCCTCCTCTTTATTTCCTCCTCCCCCGGTTCTCATCGTTAACACCTTTCTCATTATAGGTGTTAATTGCAGGTATATTATACTACTTATTACTGCCAATTGGCTAGTCCTTTAATGACTGCATCAGCTTTTCTCTTACTACCATTCTTTTGTTCTTTTTCTCTTTTATCCAACACTTGCCATAATCCTACATACCTATCTTCAGCACTGAAAAGCAGAAAACACATAGTGGGTGTCTTTTGTATGTGTGAGTGTGGTTTTGTCAGTCTTATGCCCCAGAGTGTAGATGTATATATGTCAGAAAGTGTGTGTCTGTTGGCGTAAATGTATGTTGCAAATCTATGTAACTGTGCATGATTATCTGCTGTTGCATGTGTGTTTGCATGCATTTATGCCCATATAGATATGCACGTGCATCTCTATGCATACATACATCTGTATAGGAGACAAAGAGTCTGTGTGTCTCCCAGCATGTGCAAGAGTGTGTTAGAGACAAAACAAATTGTGTGTGTGTGTGTGTGTGTGTGTGTGTGTGAGTCTGAGAGAGACCGCGGGCTGCTGAGCGGCTGAGTTGAAAGCCTGGGAGCTGACAGGCTGTATGCCTGGACCTCCATCTCAGCTCCACCACCCTGCTCTACTGTTCAGTTGGGTGGCTGGGCTCATTACAGACCCACGCTAGCACGCGATTGTGCGCACACACACACACACACACACACACACACGCACACACGCACACACGCACACACGCACACACGCACACACGCACACACGCACACACGCACACACGCACACACGCACACACGCACACACACGCGCGCGCAGAGAGCTCTTCCTCACATTCTTTCTTTCTATCTCTCTCTCTCTCACTCTCCTTTTTCTCCTCTGTTTTTTTGTCACATTGTCATATTCTCCTCTTACTCTGCTCTTTCTAACTTTTTTCTTTCACTCCGCTTTCTTTTTTTTCCTCTTTTTTTTCTGTGTCACTGTCACATTCTCTTCTCTTGCACCCGGCACATTCTACCTTTCTTTTTCTGTTTCTTTGTCACTCGTTCTTCTATTTCTTATGCTCCTTTCTTTTTTGACATATTGCTTTCCCCTCTCTCTCTCTCTCTCTCTCTCTCTTCACTCTCCCTCACTTTGCCCTGTCTTCCTTTCTCCAATTCTAGTTTTCTCACACCTTCATTCTCTCTGTCTCTCCCCCCTTCACCCCCACCTTCGTTGTTCTCTCTGACTAAAAGTCAAGGCACCGGAGGGACAGAGGGAAGGAGAAGTGAGGACAAGTACGATAGAGAAACACAGCGGGAAAGAAGGAGAGGTGACAAAGAAAGAAAAAGAGGAGATCTGCTATTTGAAACAAACTGTAAGAAATATCAAGGGGAAAGTCAGGGACAGAGGGTGAAAGGATGTCACTTGTGTCAACAGGTCATGGGCTGAGGTAACAGATAGCATTTACTCTAGTTGCTGTAACAAAGTTGTAGTAGTTTTAATTACTTTTACTAAAGTATTATTTATTTCAAATTGCATTCATTAAAGAGTTGGAATAAGTCACATGAAAAAGTCATGATAAACCATGTGAGAATGTAACAGAAGAAAGGTGCCATATCAGCAGCTGCAGAGAAGAAGCTGCTGGTGGATGATGTCATTATGGGTTATGGTTAGCATTATTATACCTTAGCATAAGTTTAAAAAAAAAAAAAAAAAAGGTTGCATCTACTTTACTTAATCAATGATTTTATGCTCCACCCAGAAAGCACACTGTGGCCCAAATCAAACACACCCACAATGTTGCGTGACCAACAGGTGCATGCTGGGTTTGGTAAAAACGCTCACGGTGGATCCTCCAGCAGTGACTTCTATGTTCATGCAGGATCCCTGTCACAGTTGTGACTGCCGAGCGTTCATTCAGCTCAAAATTTTTGAAAACTATGAGCGCAGTGGGACAAGAGAGGTTGAATGGATTGGTTATATTATAGATTGAGAATGAAGGAGCAAATTAGTTTAACCTAGGGCAGATTGTGGAGAACTTTGCAGTGCACACGGCTCACAGAATAGTGCTCAGACAACAAACTCACTGATGCATCCAGCTGCATTGCATGGTAACATAGCGTTGTGTATGTGTGTGTGTGTGTGTGTACACAGTGTGCAGAAACTGTGCAGGCTCTCTTTTCGATACAGGTGTTAGTGGGCTGAAGTCGGTGTGGAGTTTATACATCTCAGTGTTGTCTGCCTTGGTAATGCTTTATACGGCTGTTAATTCTATAGGAAATGGCAGGCTAGTTGCACCTGCCACAGTGTCCATAGCCATTTTTATTTATTGTCATTTTTGTTTAATTGTCTGAGTCTTGTCCTCTTTCCTGGTTGATTCTAGTAAGGCTATACTGAGGAAAAGAAATGGAAATTATTGTTGTTAATTTTTTAAAAATGTAACACTAACATTTACTCAGAATACACTTGAATTGACTTACTTTTACTTTTATCCAAGTACATTTTACACAAATAATTTTGCTTTTACTTGAGTAAAATATTCTAGGACTCTTTTCATCCCTGCTAACCATCGTGTACTGTAGAATCATCTGATCCTTCAGTACAAGATTATCAACTGAAAACATCCTCATATGGTTAGGAATAGGCTTATAAATTACTGTGGTCACACATATAAATATATCATTACATATATCATAACTTATATGGATGCTTATTTATGGTGAGTAAATGTTATGATCTCAGGGTTAAGGGTTAATTTACCTGTTCTAAATCAAATGTATCCATGTAAAAATAATGTAAATATAAATATATGACAAATATTACACTATGATTTGTATAGTTTACTGGAAATGACTATAAAGAAGTAATCTTGATTGCTTCAGATCAATGATTAGAGTATTCAAGTTAACCCCTCTACTAGTGGTGCTGCCTATCCTCTGTCAGCCTAAAGAGGGTGCTGTGGACTCAACGTTTAATGAGCAATCACAGGCGTTTTCACCCCTATCTGTTGGCACTGCAGGCTGCTTAGTTGAGAGGGCTTCTGTTGAGTTGATCATGTAATTCACACTTTTTCAAGAGGCTGGGCTGCTGCTGTACAGGGGCTGAGAATAGCACGCTGTTTGTGGTAATAACAGTTTGACATAGGGAAATGAAACAGTGTGAATGTTTTTTTTATTTGTCTATGCAACTATTTTTTCTACATTTTACAGTCTAAGTAGCAGCTAAGTAGGGATGTTGGATAGCATCTTTTTGTACCTCAATAGGCCAAGTTGAAAAATGTGTAATCATCTCCACTACAATGATTTTTGCCACATTTTATTATATAATGCTGGACATTATTATACATACTGGTGAAACCAAAAGATTTGTTTTTACACTGTTTTAACAGTATCAACACAAAATAACAAGCAATAAAGACACAGGAAGAGAGGCTGACTTCAAATGATCAGAACTTTCACAAAAAGATATGCAACTTTGTAGTTTGTAGCTGTTTGTGTAGTTTTTATGTTTGTAGTTTGTAGTTTTTGTGTTGCCATTAAAGGAGTTTAAACGAACACAAATTGGGGGAATAACTTGTATGATATCAGAAAGTTATGATTTTTCTTTAATCAATGGCAATTATATGATTCTCACAAGACATTCAATGATTTGTGCTCTTTGTTTACATTTAATTCTCCACAATTCTACTTAGACTTAAATGTGTTCAGTGACTGAAGAGAATACATATAGTAAATAAAAGAATATTGTGCTTGTGTGGTGGCATTTTTCACTGTAACGCTGTTATTAAGGACAATCTTCAGGATATCCTGACATCACTTTTCATGTCTTAATTTAATGTCTTGTACAGTAAATCACTCCCACATTTGATCAAGTCCCTTCTACACAATGAGCAGAACAAATTATTTTTTGATACCCTCGATTTGATTATCTCTGGAAAGGTTTTAGTGTTTTTACTAAATAATAATTGATGGCACTTTCAGTTTTTAAAAATACATCCATCATGCCCTGACTCTTTCACGACTTTGCAGCATACGCACTGTGACGCTAACAAACAAAAAGGTTCAGGAATAGAGAGACTTTAACAATAGGACACGGTGATGAAGACCGGTAGGTACATGCAGTTAACAAATTGTTAAGAGGTAGGCTTGTGTTTTAAACACTAGGACACCTTTGAAGTGAGGTAGGTGTGTGAATGTGTGTCTGTGTGTGTTAAACCCCATGTCTCCTTTAAAGGGAAGCAAGCTACACTGCAAGTGACTGGATGAAGCTTGAAGTAGTACAAATGCCTTGGCATATTCCTTTGGAAATTAATTTTCACTTAAATGTTGTTTCACTCTCAAGTTATGGGCTTGACCCATAAAGATTTACAGTATGTGGCTCACAGTCATTACACATCCGATGCATTAAAGAGGAATACATTTGAACATGTGGTACCATTCTGTCAGTTTGTCTCAGGTTTAACACACCTATTTTTTGTGTAAAGTCTTAAACTAAGCCAAATGGACAAGTCCTAATTATTGTGGCAATTCTGGGCTTCAATTCTCACTTTTCGGGAAAAAAAAAAATTGTGTTATATGATTTTATTTCCTACAAGTGACAAACACACCCATCAATGCCAATAATAACCGTGATTGTAAAGTTTGCCGGCTTGTTTTATGGCACACAGTCACAATCAGAGCTGTGTGTCAAATGCCTCTGCCCAGTATTCATCTGTGTAAGGGTGGAAGGTCAAGGCAACAGGAAGTGGCTAAGTGGCCTATGAAGGCGCTAGGCACAACCCTGGCCAGGCAGCATGACTACATGACACATGGCTCTGGTCTCACCAGGCGTAATGAAACACATCCAACTGCAGGTGATTACTGGGGGCCGCTTTTTGTGACTGTCTGTGTGTGCATAATTGTAGAGTGTGTGTTTCAGTGTACATTTCCAAGTATTTATAGACTACTGTGAATTACCTAGAGAGTGAGCAGCGGTGGTTTTGGAGCTGAAGAATCGTCCCAGTCCCAAGTCTCCTAGTTTCACTACTCCTGTAGCTGTGATGAATACATTGGCTGGCTTGATATCTAGAGAGGAGAAGTGAGGAGAAAGGAGAGGAGAAGGGGAGAGGGGGAGGAGTATATATCAATCTGTTGCTATAACACTCAAAAAGACTCTTGTCTAATGTGAATGTTACATTAGTGACAGAAAATTTGAACATTTTATGTCCTTCATGATGTAGTTTAATTCAGGGAAAAGTTGTTTTTGGTCTTTGCTCAGAAAACCTGACTGTATGCGTAAAGTGTATTATCGAAAATATCAATTTCAGTTAATGTGGGCGTTAGCAAACCATTTCTGTTGCCATTTCTAAAGTAATGTTAATGTGACCCGCATCAAGCCTTTGAAATTTACTACTCCCGTATAATTGTAAGCGGCTTTTGAATAGGCTGTCTCTGTTAAGTGGTCGTTAAAGCTCAGAGCTCAAGGTTCATTAGTGTCCCTGTGCCCTAATCAGAGTCAGTCCAACGGAAGTGCATCACCTGTAGCTCTGTGTGTGTGTGTGTGTGTGTGTGTGTGTGTGTGTGTGTGTGTGTGTGTGTGTGTGAGACAGAGAAGGAGAGTGCACATGAACCCAGGGCTGATTTGACTGGGTCCTATTGAAAGCATGTGGGGCCATAAACACTGTGTTCTCTGGTCTATTTGTTGTTTAACACCTATAGTTAAGGCTTTCTGTCATATTCACATTCACAATCGAGAAAATGGATTCACTGATTTTTATTTTTAGGACTAAAGAGGACCATACTAGAGGTACTGTGTGTTTTATTCTGTTAACTAGGAAATGTGTGTAATCTAAATTACAGCAAAACATTTGCCAAGTATACTGCAACTTTTTAATTTTCCATCTTCAAAGCATCCATTGGTTTCATTAAATTTAGTATGCCATGAAAATTAACTTGCAGAGACTTTAAACTGATTTGAGAAAAATAATTCATCACAGTGAACCACTGATTTTTGTCAAAGATTTGCTATTGTTGCATCGTAATGCGGACACTATTTAAGTCTCTCTGTTCAGAAACAGCACATTCAGAAACACATCTCATTTCATCAGGAGGCCTAGTGCCCACTAGACGATGAGCTGCAGGAAGATTCTCCTTGTCCCTGTGCTCTGAAGACCAATACATGCCTTGTCTGGGATGTACTGTATGTATTATCAAACATGCATGATTTTCTCATTGGTGGGAAAGGACAGTGTGCTATCCCATATCAATGATGCCTCTTTGAGTGTACGCCCTGCTCTGATGTCCTGAGGAAAAAATACTGTCTGTGAATATAATTCTGTCAAAACTTTGTCCGCAGTAGACAACTCCAAGAAGGTTCTGCTCTTTTAAAGTTCATTTAAAAAAAGTAATCACTGGTCATGTGCTACTGACACAGCATCCACACCTCAAGTCTCTCCAAACAGTGTATATCATTCATTAATACTCTTGAACTTTTCCAAACCTCCAATGACTAAATTTATAAGAATTAACTGGTCCACTGTGTGTGTGTGTGTGTGTGTGTGTGTGTGTGCGCGTTCATCAATGCTACCTCTGTGCATGACTCTCCGGGAGTGCATGTGTTCAAGCGCACTGCAGAGCTGGACAAAGTACTTCCACACTGTTCTCTCTGGGATAAGCCTCCTCTGCTTCTTAAAGTGCTGCAAGGGAAATACAAGCATGCACACACACACACACACACACACACACACACACACACACACGCAAACACCAAACAAACAAACAAACATTAGCATACCTCAAAAGAGGGATCAAATAAAATATTTTAATAGGAAGAGAAAAGGGTCTTGTGTAGCACGCAATACAACGTTAAGATGGTAGCAAAGTGTTTAGGTCTGTGTGTGCTTATACAACATTCATCCCCAGCCTCGGTCCCCAGCTCTGTGACTCCACTTTTAATGGAACCCAGACCACTCTCCTCTCGTTCTCTCCCTTGCCTAACCAAGCCTCGTCTCATTTTCTCTATGGCCTTCAATGGAAAGCACATGCATTCTCAGGAACAAAGAGAAGAAATTTGTGGTACCTTTCAAAACTCTCCCATCTGGCACACAGCTCTTTTGTTAAGTACAGCTTCCAGTGGCACAACGGTTCCAATTGTTTTTTAGTTTATTTATTTTGGAGGGCTGAGTGAGTTGATCTGGATCATCAAGTCTGTGGTCCCTCACAAAAAAAAACCACAGTGATGACAGAGCTTTAGCTTAGACATGAAGGCCCATTGAGCCACAGTGACGAGAATCAACAGCTGATGATGTAGTCCTCCTCAAATAGCAATGAGTACAAACTGAGAAGATGTAAGAAGTTTGGATACCAGTAGGATTTTATGGGGTGTCCTCGTGGCTCCATTTGCAAGAAAAGATGACCCATGACTGAAGCCAACATGCCCGGCACAAGACAATTCAAATTTAAGCATTTAGTCTTTTGTAGTAAGATACATTTCTCTGGTTTTAACAGGAAAGTAGCTAGAACAATCAGACCTATAAAACCAACACATGCAACATTTATTAACTAAAGGAAGATCATCATTGAGGATAGATTCAAATGTGTTTATGATATGTCTTGTATGTATGTACGTACTGTGTCTATATACACACGTATATGAATGTACAGGTGGGCAAAATAATACAAAAGGCAAGTCACAAACACTGCAAAATTGTAATAACAACCTCAAACCTGTCTATCATGATGAGTCAGAAGCTCTGAAATTATTTAGTATTTACTACACAGTAACTTTATTGTATTGTATGGTGTCCATATTATTTTGTCTACTGTAGATCATCTGTGCACATGCATTTTAAGATTTATTTAGACACAACTACTGCTCATACAACTACTGATAAGTGCCATTTCGAGAAGGTGTGTTCATGATTGGGAGATGTGCAGGGTCCTCCTGTGGTTGGTTAGGATGCAGCCCTGGATTTTGAAAGAGGACTCTCCTTTCTACTTCCTGTTTCAAACTATCCTGCCTATGAGGTCGCAATATTTACTGCATTACATTAGGGTTAAGTACATCTAGTAGGTATTACTACTACTATTGTAATTGAAAAACTTTCCATATCCAGTGAGGTCAGGGGTCAAGGAGGAGAAAGGACAGGACTGGATTGGTGGATAGGTTTACTGCACAATGTGAGAGTGACAGAATGAGTGAAAACAGAGAGACAGACAGATGGGAAGTGAAGGAAGAATGGAGTTGATGATAAGAGATAGAGAATATGGAGAAAAAGTGTGAGAAGAAGAAAGAGTGATAGAGGTAGATGGAGATGGAGAGAGGGAGGGATAGACCTTGGCCTACATCCAAACAAAGCCTCAGTGAGGAGCCATTCTTCCCTTGCCCTCCCATTTCCATATCAGAGGACTGTTTGATGTCAATGGGGGAGCACAAACACCACCACCACCCTCTTCTCCATGCCTTTAACAGCAAACACTGCACATGCAATATTCTGTAAGTGCATGCAAATCAAGGACCATTTGATTTCATTTGAATTCTGAGATGGTCAGAGAGGGAGTAATAGAGAATGAGGGAGGGAGAGAGAAAGGAAGAGAGCAGCATGGAGGACGAGAAATCAAAAAGAATAAAAAATGTTAAATTCATGCATCGGGGGGTTCTGTTTTACATATGGGCACTGTACCAATGTGTTTACTTCACATTACAGCCCGGGGGGGGGCGGAGGGGGGATGGGGGCTATGCCCTAGCACACACCTCTGGACTGCCACTGTTTTATTAGGAAAACAAATCATTTAGAACAGTGTAGGAGACAAATGGTGCAGAGGAGAGGCGTGCGCTTGTGTGTACGAGTGTGTGTTGTCAGCAGCCATAAGGAGATGACACAGTCGGAATGCTCCCAGCATCCTTGGTAGCTTAGCTTAGCGGTGACGCTCAGTGGTTTGTTATCTTACCTCTTCAGGCTGCCATGTTGCGTCTTTGTAAAGTGCATCTCTCAACATTTGCGTGACTGTGTGTTTCCCTGGTTGTGTCTGCATATTCTTTGCTTACACAGTACACCATATGTATGTATTCAGTGTGTGTGTGTGTGTGTCTGTGTACTGTGTATGTGTGTGTGCTCAGCCTGCCATGTTCACTCTCTTGTACCGCTAATCCTCGCCTCTCCTAATTTGCTGTGTTGAACTGTACGGATGTGGAGCTGCTGAGTATGACTGCAAACAGCTTGTCGAGCTGTGCCGATACAACGCTGCAGCATCATTTATGCATGGGAGAAGTCCAGGCTTTTTACATGCACACCACTAATTTGCTATACTGGCAGGTTTTATAATAACCGAGGGTTTGGTCTAACTCAAAGATGAATAACAGGGTGAGCTTGGGATGTAATTGTTACTACTTTTGAATAACCATGTTCCTTCTTCTGGACCAATTTCAACAACAATGTCCCCCAGACTAAAGAGTGAGTAGATCAAGGTTTAAGACCTGGTCAACTTGACACGCTGCTTTATTCTAATGTAGTTTCGGTTATATTTTTACTCAATTTTATTTTAATAGTTATAAGCAAAGTAATTAAGAAATCTCTTTTCTGAGAGCGATCTAGCCTTTTTATTTTTATTTTTTTGAACGGCACGTGCCCAGTTTTCAACACAAACAAAATAATAATGTACATGAGCAAAAAGACAATTCAAAACCTCAAAATCCCACAAATTTCTCATTATAATAGCACCAAAAACTAACAACTATCTCACATTTATTTACCTAGATTTATTATGTAAAAGATATGAGGACAACATATGATTAAAGCCAGTACACACAACACATGTGGAACTTTATGATCATTAATCATCGTTTTATTCTTAACAACTTCCTTCTTACAGTCGAGGCAGACTAATGGGATTAAATAAGGTTGCAGGAGGCCTTATAATATTTGGTTTTTGGTTTCAGTGTGGAATGTGTGATTCAGATTGACTCAGTGTCCAGGTAGTCAAAATCCTGCATCAACCACAAACCACAGACCTCCTGCCTCTATTTCTTCAGTTACATAAGGCCACATCAGCAATTTGTTGTTTCCAAACTGGCATTCCTTTTGACACCCAATGTGAGATACTGTGTTGGAATGGCTATTATTTTTCCAGATATTATCCCTCAAGGCCTGAGCATCTGTTGAGAAATAGTAATCTATTTATTTGTTGCGGTATCAAAGTACTTTTAGTTCATCCAGAAGCTTCTATTTTTTTCATGACTAATTGTCTGAGTCCTGACTTTAAGTTAAGTGGTGTAAAGGGTGAACAATAGCAACTACAGAAATTACTTTTTAATATATATATAATTTTCTGTCATGTTTGCCTTTATTTAATAGTTGACAGTATAGAGATAGACAGGAAACATGGGTGGAGGCAGAGAGAGGTGCGATTCCAGCAGATGGAACCGAGCCGGGGATGTTTTGGTGATATGGTATGTACCTTAACCATTAGGCTACCAGGCCTTCCCATAAATTACATCATTCAAATAGATAATTTCCAATCAGTCAATATCTGGGGTCTTACTGATTTTCATTTATGCTGATAATTATAAAAAATTTACGACAGCACACATAGAATAAGTAAAAACTAAAGTAACAAGTGTCAAAGGTGATGTCAAACTTTCCATAAAAAATTAAACCAACAGATATTTTAGGTTATTTGATATCCCAATATATAGTCTCATGTTCTTTAAAGACAGATAAATAAAAAATACATTTTACTAGTTTTGATCCCATGTCCCTCTTTTTATGTCAAATATATGTCAAAATATATGTCATTTTTTTAATATCAAAATTCCTGTCTTTTCTCTTCCTGTAAAATGTTTTTAAACGTTTGATGACTCATCTTGAACTCAGGGGCATATACATAAATACATCCAATCGAATGTGAACTAGCTAACAGCACCCATCATATAAAACCGCACTTGACCACTTGGGGTCGTAGTAGCTAGCAGAGCAATATCAAAGGGAGAGGTGTGTATGTTTGGAAATCAGAGGGCAAAACTTTGTTTTCATTTCAAGAAAATGTGGCTGAGGTCTGGTTTATTCGTTCCTCGCTCATCCTCCACTTGCTGATCTGACAACACGGTGAGAGAGGTGTGTGTGGAAGTCATCTACAGCTGTTTTCGGACCAATCAAATCTGAAGGATTTGATTTTAGTCCCTCTTGTAATTGTACACCGTCCACTTATTCCGTTTAATACGTCACATTAAAGAAGCTAAAGACTCTAACTTCTGTTTCACTGCCCCTTTAAGGCTCTCATTGTTTTTTACGACGACATGAACTACTCCTGAAAATGCTCTTCTTCCAGTAGTCTGGACAAGAGTGTGAGCTAGTTGGGCTGCTGTTGTGTGACGTCCCTTACCTTGATCATACGTGAGAGGTCTCCAGCATCTGCTAGCTCCAGTACAATGTTCAGCTCATTGTCCTCAATAAAAGATGCATGGTACTTTATCACATTGGGGTGGTTCAATTGCTGTGGGAGAAAAAAAGAAAGGTCAACAGAAGTCTTGTTGGTGACAGTTGTGTCGCATTAAGAGCATCCTTGGTCACACTATCTAATCAAAGAGTAAAAATCATTCCTCGTGGTATTTTCTTGCAAACATGTTATACAATTTATATCAAAACAAACCTATAATCTTTGCAGCTGATAAAAAACAGCGGTTCATGTCATGGGTTGTTCAATGAACTGCACTTTCACCAGCTAATGCCAATTAAAGCAAAACAGTTGAATCCATATTTGGAATCCATATTTGGTAAGTGTGGACCTAATGAGACGGTTTTGTCCTCAAGTGTGACAAAGCTGGGTGACATGTCACAACAACCCCTCTGTCTGTGATGACAACAACCCAAGTGTGAGACGCACACAAACACACACGCATGTGCCTGACAGGCTGACATGGCTGGCAGTCAGAAAAACAAGCATTCCGGGCTCATCTCTGGCTGAGATTCCTTCCTGTTGGCTGGTCAATAAGGCAGGAACAGCATTCCCTGTAGTAAACAAAAAGTCTCTATCCATCCAGAGCAAGAGGAGAGAAGGGGAATGGGGTAGGTGCGATGAAGGGAAAGAAACAAATGACACAGTGACACAGACAAGTAAAAGGAATGATGGAGACAGGGCGGGGTGAAAAGGTAGGGAAAGAGAACAAAGGTGAGGAAGAAAAAAAGAAAAAGAGCAGGAGTAGCATAAGGTGAGCAGAGTTAAGAGCAAGGGGGAGGGAGAAGGGAAGAGAAAGGCAGAGATATGTGGAGAGCTGGAGACATGGAGCTGTGTGGCGTGGCGATGTCAAGGGGGGGGGGGGGGGGGGGGCTGTGATGCGAGCAGACGGAGCGGTGTGACACGCGTCCTCCACTCGGCTCCGCTCTGCTTTCTCTGCTGTGATTAAAGAAATGTTCATGCTCTGGATGATGCCGAGAAGAGGGGAAAAGGAGAGCACAGTACAGTACACTACGCTACACTACACTCTCCACTCCATCTCTGCATCCCTCCGCAATCCTCTTCCTCACTTGTTCTCTCTTTCCCTTCCTTGTGTCTCCATCTTTCCTTCTCCCTCCCTCGTCCTCTCTCTTGCCAGATGTATTTTTGGCTCAGAGTGGCAGTTCTACACGACTCCTCACTGTAGCACAGCCAGGGAGTGATGACAAGTCCCCCCCCCCCCCTCCACATCCCTTCTCCCCCCCAGCCCACTCCTCTTCCACAACTTGAACCTCAGGCGAAGGATACAGAGAAATGTAGAGATATATTCACATGCAGATGTTTATGTAAATGATGGATGGAAGCCGACTGCAATACAACAATCATTCACTGAGAAATATCACATAGAGGTTTGCATGATTATGTAATTACACACGCTGGGTGAGACCCACGAGTGTGTGTAATTACTTAATCATGCAAAACTCTATGTGATATATTTGGTGAGCTGGTGATGTGCTTCAAAGAAAAACAAGATACTGACTAATACAATCTGACGGTGCAAAATTAACCACTGTAATAAATTAGGTTATAGTATATTTATAAATGGAATAACAGGCTCATAGAAATATAGCTGGTTGCAACAATGGCTGAAAGATTTCTGCTACATTTTAGTGTACTTCTGCTGAGGAAGATGAAGTAAAAAAAAAAAACCCATCACCAGTAGAAATTACACCTTGTGTTACACAACATAATGACATTTTTTAACTCACTGAATATGAAAATGAGTAAATAGGCAATTTGCTCAATTAGAGCAAAACTAAATATATTCTCAAATTACAAAAGAAATATATTGCTCATAAAGTTAATTTATAGTGTGTGTGTGTGTGTATGTATATCAGGTTAAATGAAGCTGGTTGCTCTGCCAGTTCTCTGTCTTGTCAGTAAACCACTGGTATGATCTAATCAGATTCAGAAGACAGACACGCATCCACACACACACACACACACACACACACACACACACACACACACACACACACACACTTACAGAAATGCACAGCACACAAAAGAAGCAAACACAGAGACATCATTACGGCTTTTCACTGCTGATTAGGGCAGATCATTAGTCTTCAGAATACAATCCAGGCTTGATAGTAACCACAAGCGAGAGGAATACACAGCTGTGGGATTTCAAGAATTGTGAAACTAGCAGACTGGCAGAGAGCAGGCTATTTCTGCAACCAACATTCCTATCGGCGAGGATTTAGACAAAAGGACGGAGTGAGAAATGAGATTCTCAAGTTGAAATCATCATGCCAAAACAGGAAAATACAGATGAATGAGCAGACACAAACACAGACAGACAAACAAACAAATAGGCAGACTGTCGAGAGCCAGTAAGTGAGTGTACGTACGTGTGTGTGTGTGTGTGTGTGTGTGTGTGTGTGTGTGTGTGTGTGTGTGTGTGTGTGTGTGTGTGTGTGTGTGTGTGTGTGTGTGTGTGTGTGTGTGTCCGCGCACGAGTATGTGTGTCATTCCAGTCGGTCCATGCCAGTGTGCCTCTCATTATTCTGATTTGGCTGTGTCTCCTGTTGGCCTGTCTAGTGGGGGGTAAGACAGAAGGACTGTCTCTCTCTCACACTCAGCCCTTTATTATCAGGCTGGCTGGGCAGCGCAGGGCCGGGCATAACTTCCATGTTCATTAGCAATCAGCTTACAGGATGAAAAGATGGAAACAAAAAGCTCTGAGGGGGGAAGATGAGGCAAGAAGAGAGAAAGGAGGAGTGATGTAGGGAAAGACATGGCAACTGTGCAATAGACAGAATAGATAAGAACACGAAGAAGGAAAAAGACAGAAAAGTGGTATGGAGGAAGAGGAGCCATATAACGAGAGAGCAAGCAATAAAAAACAGAAAGAGAAATAAAGGAAATGTGAGATGCATAAAGGAAATGAGGAATGTAGTCACCCGGTAGAGTGTGACTTTTAACCCTGCGCTGACCCCTCTTATGAGGTCAGCGATACAGATCCAGGCAAACCCTGCTGTCTTGTGCCGTCAAGTCAATGATCTTCTACTCAGATTACAGCTCTCTACAGGGTCTCGCCTGCATCTAAGTATTGTTGTCTTTGATTGGCCCAAAGAGCCCCGGGAGCTTCACTGAAGTGTTTGAGTGGCACAAACTAATTGGTTTTGTTTTCTTGTTCTGCCTAATGTGAATGTGTGAGTGTGCGTATGCGCACAAACTGCCTGCAGTGCACACACACATGCGGGAAGGCTGCATATAAGAAGGGAAAAAATTACCAGGAATGCATGAATGCACACACGCGTGCAAACAAACCACAAACACACACACACACACACACACACACAACTTTGACACACATCTAGGATATTGCAGACAGGGGGAGATATTGAAGATGCCATTAGTTTGTTCATCAGTATTTGAGAGGAGCCTGGCTGACACATGTTTAGGTAGTTTGATAAATTAAATCACTTCATTGGAAAAGAAAGTGAAGCAAGAACGAGGAGAGGGAGGGGGTAAAACAAAAAGAGACACATGAGGGAGGCTGCTAAATTTCCATGCTGGTGCACTATTGCCCAGCTCTAAGCATTACAAAAAGATAAAAAGACAATAGTTTTGGTATTAAAAAAAGAGTCAATGTGAGCCTGGAGGAATGTAACACAGGCGCATTCATGTGTGCTCACACACACACACACACACACACACACACACACTCTCGCTCAGAGACATAAGGAGACAGTAATACACATGTATTGTACAGTCACACACACATACTCATTCACATTCTCACTTGTGTGCACAAATACTCAAAACGCCCTTCTGCATTCATAACCATGCATGAAAACGCACGCACGCACGCACACACACACACACACACACACACACACACATGTGCCCACAGACACAACGCGCAAATCCAAGCCGTCTGGTGCAGATCAATTGTTTTCCTTTGGTGGAAGGTCTCAGCTGAGGCACCTTAAGAGAACAGAGCGCAGCGCATGACGCCGTCTCCCTCTTCTCTGGTTCTTTACCTTTAGGAGATCTATCTCTTTGATGCAATCTTGCCGAGCTTTGGCATCCATCAAGTCGAATATCTATCAAGAGATCAAAAGGGGAGAGAGAGAGAGACAGGACAGAGAGGGGTGTTATGACATATTCAAGAAATGGTAAGATGGAGAGATGGAGAGAAAATAAGAAAAAAAAAAAAAACACTAAACAGAAAACATGGTTGCTGTTATCTAGACGGTGGCGTTGCAGTGTCTACAGGTGTTTCACATCTGAGTAACACGCACATATCCCTGTGTAAGGTGTGTGTGAGTTGTGTGTATGTGTGTACATGCTCAACCAAAGCAGCATGTCCTCCTGGTGGTGTGTATTTGTGTATAACTTCACCAAGACAACTGCAGAGTCATATCTCAGATAGTAGATTAGCCTTCACACAGTTATATTGTACTTTACCACACAACAAAAATGATAATTCACATGCATGTTTAGAAGTCTGCATGTGTCAGTGGTTCTTTACTGTCATAACAATCAACAGAACTAGAAAATGATAAAGACTAATAGTCAAAAAATAAGAATCCTCCTCTACTCTTACATTTCTTAGCATTTTTTTTCTGTTTTGCCATGCTTTGTTCCATTTACAACAGTACCAGTGTGTGGATTCATGATTTTCTTGTCCCAGACTGAGGCTGTAAAGCTGTAGGTCATACATTTACTATGTCTCACCTGGACTTTCTTCAGGGCCACTGATGTGTTGTCTAGCAGGTACGTCGCCCGGTACACCTCACTGAACTGGCCGCGACCAATCTTCTTCTCAATCTGGAAGTTAGCCAGTGAATTATGACCCATATCTGGCTGCAATGGTTTCTGAAAAACAAAAACATAATCTTTTAACGATTGTGCACACAGAAGAGAAAAACAAATAAAAAACAAATGATTTACAGACATTTTGCGGTAACCATGTATTTGCCTTTGAAGTCGAACTATCTCCACATTGCTGAAAGAGGAAAAGATGAGGGCTGAAGGATGTTGGTGAAACTGTGGCAAGGCCCAGCGTCTGTAGTTTGTTTTGCTGAGAGGCTGCTCTAGGCTGCTGATGATTTGACTGGCATTAGGCTGATGTGTCATGCTGTGAAAGGTCTTGAGGAATGTGCACAGCACACACTTAACAGCAGCATAACTTCTCTAAGCCTATACACTGTTCTGTTATTTATATAGCTATCCAAATGACACCTGAATGGTTGTTACCTGATATAACTTTTGACAGGTAGCCTGTCAGAAACCTTTTGTTACTACAGTTAGTAATTGTTTTTATTTTTTTGTATTTTAATTGATAATAGTAATTAGTTAAACCTTGAAATTCTATCTTGCATCTGCTCGGGAGGCCAATGAATCACCCTTGGCTCCACGGGTGCTGTTCTGTAGCTTGACAGCACTCTGACCTCTCTGTAGAGAAAAAGTGAAAAAAAAAAACTCTGCCTACAGGGGTAAATACAATATTCCATTACACAAATGCGGGCATCTAATCATTCTATCTAACTTGTTTTTTGAGTTCACTAGAATCCAGAGTCCGCTTCCTTCTTTTGTCTACCAAATCATATCCCTGACAGTCTGGCACTGTGCCACAGACTACAAGCCTCCTCGTCTCTCCTCGCCACAGGATTGGCCGTGCAGGCTGAGACACTCACCTTCCACAATTAAAAAACACTCAAAAATAAACCAGAATGAGCCCCTTGGATATGATGTGTGAAAAAAAAAAAAGCAGAGAGCAGGCTGCATGACCTTTCCAGCTTTTGGTAAACTTGTACAAGGCGTCGGCGGGAGCAAACAGAAGGTGACAGATATCAGAATGCCACATGTCACCAGCGCTTCTGCCAATGTGGCCGTGGGAGCCGCTCAGAGGCAAGCGACTTAGGACAGAGGGAAGGAAGACGGAGAGGGGGAGAAGGTCAAATATTAATCTCCTAAGCACTAAAACACACAAGCAGGGAGTGTCATCACACTTGTTCACTTTAGTTGCTTTAAGCAGTTTGACAGAGTTACCATGAGCACAGACCAGAAGCTATACAGGATTACCTTAACTGCCTAGTCACTACCAAGGAAGACTGGCAGCTTTTTATTCTGCCGTAACCTCAACCAGAAGACAGAAAAAGGAAAAAAGTGTGTGGTTTACAAAGCTGCAACTAACGATAATTTTTTGTTATTGACCGATCTGATTTTTTTCAATTAATATTCTAATTGTTTAATCTGAAAAATGTGAAATTTCCCATCACAATCAAATCTTCAAATTGCTTTTTATGCTGATTCAACAGGCCTAAACTCAAAAATATATTCAATTTAATGAAATAATATTCAATTTATAATTATATAAAACTGAGACATTTAAACAGCTGGAACCAACAAATATTTTCCATATTTGCTTGATGAACATAACATAATCATTAAAAAATGACAGTTGATTTAGTCAACTGAAAGAAAATTTATCAACTGTTTCACATAGTGATCACCTAGAAGATCACACCTAATAATATATTTACAACAGTTAGAGCCTATATGATTAGCGCTGTCATTGCTTAATCAATTGTCCATTCAAAGACTGAATAATATCTAGTAAGAATTAACCCAAAAATATAAGACACACACACTGAGGGGAGGCACAACTGAAAACAGAATTGTTCACATATGTTTGGAGCGCTGGAGGGGGGGAGGGGGGAAAACCGATTTGAGCATTTCATTGTTTTTTAAAGTTGACAGCCAAAGGAGGAAGTGTGAGCCAATGAGATGCCTTGTCCAATTAACACTGCCGAGGTGTGTGCATTTTTTCAGCATGACAACGCCATCATCCCAAGCTGTCTGAGAGTCACTCTGACAGCGAGCATGACACGCTGCTCCATAACTTATTGTTCAGCATTACGGCAGCTCTACAAGAAGCTCTGAACTGCTACAGTGCTTCACTAATAGCTACTACTAAATGCTGTAACTAAAATAACATACTGCTCCACTGCTGACTTTACATATAAATTAAACTTGCACAGAGGAGAGGCAAAATGTGAAGACCTACAAGGTTTGTCCTACAGAAAATGTGGCAATATTGTGCAATGACTTTTCATAATGGTGACAGAAAAATTTGTGCAAGGATGCACGATGGACAGTTCAAGGTGTATAGATTCAGAGAGAGAGAGAGAGAGAGAGAGAGAGAGAGAGAGAGAGAGCTAGAGAGAGTGAGCAGAGAGAGAGAGCGAGCGGAGAGGACAAGAGGGCATTGCTTTCATTCGCTGCGTGGTAGCTTGACAAATGTTAGCATGAGCCTCTAAAGCGCTGTGACAACCGCCTGCTGAGAGCACAGTCTTGCTAATGTGTCCTGGCATGCCAGCCCCATAATCACACATTTACATATGCAATGACCTACATTTGCATGTCAGATCGCACACTGTCCGGCATGATTAACAGTGGGCACCTCCCCATGTGGAGTCGCCCTGGGTGGCAGCAGAGGCCGTGCGAGGGCGGAGGAGAGGGCTGGAGGGAGGGCGGCTTTTTTGGCAGCCAAGGGGCCGGGCTGCCAGGCAGGATTATGTCAGCCAGTGGCCCCGGCATTAGACACTTCATTAGAGCTAATCTGTTTAGCAGTGGGCAGTGTATGTAAACTTCACAGGCCATTTGCGGCACCTCTTCGCCCCCTGGCCTGGCCTTCAAAGGGCAGCCAGGCCACAGCTGACTGACAGGCCGTCTCATCTGCCGCACACGGGTGTCACACAATCAGGAGCTCCCAGCTGAAACGCAAGGCCCCAACAAACGCACTCACACACATACAGGGAAGTCACAGAGGAGTGACCCTGAATGACGCAGGGGTCAGTGTCTGAACAAAGCTGGGAGGAGAGGGGTTACACAGACTGCTGCTCGTAAGGAAAAAACTTGATTGTGTGTGTGTTAAATATGGTGGTAGTGCCCAAAGATGAAGAGTTGCCTAGTGAACAGATCCTGAGCGCTGTGTGTATCTGAATGGGTAAAGCATGGCACAAACTAAGGTTACACGTTTGATTCTTTCTTGGGATGTCATGAAAGAAAAAGAAAAAATAAATAAAATAGGGCATTTGGGATAAAAGCACCCATTAAAAAAATAAGGATGATGCTTCAGAAGACTTTAAATCAATCATTTGTTTCTTTCATATCTATTCGTCACAATCCTTTCCTATCAATGTTGAGACAGAAGAATAAAAACTAGTCAAGTCATAATTGGCAGATGACTCTATCAATGCAGGGTCACATGTCAGACGTCATGATCAATTATCTACTTCAGGCCTATACTATAAAGGCTGAGACAAAGAAAAAAAAAATCAGTGTTTAGTACTTTGATGATTACCATCTCTTTCCAAATTTTGATCTTTATAGTACAAATTTTCTTCTTTTTTTTTTAACTTACATTTCATTGCTGTACCATGTGCGGTGCCAGCCCTGCTTATTCTTTGCACTCATGTCATTCTGGTCGGTGATGGGGACAAGCTGCAGGGGATGGAGATTAAACGACAGCCGTGCAAGGCATTATGGGTAACGTTTGTGAGGGACAGCGTGTCTTGGGTATAAAGGTGACATACAACCACCATGGGCAACTCGCTAGCAGGGGGATTGAAAAAGAAAGAGAGAGAAAGAGAAGAGGAAAGGAGAGCGAGAGACAGAGACAGAGAGAGAGAAAGCAGAGTGACAGCTCATCGGAGGAAGTGTGATACGGGCTGCCCAATAATGACACCATTGCCAAACACAACTGACAAGACACATGGAGAGTGGAAGAAGGAATGCGGAAGATAGAGAGAGGGAGATAGGGTGAGAGGGGGGGAAGACAAGCAGCAGAGGGCAGAGGGTGTGATGTGACAGCCCAGCAGTGCCAACGGCTGCCACAGAAAGTCCAGCGGCGGCAGAGAGGTGCCGTCTCCCATGGAGAGAGACAGGGAGGGAGGGACAGAAAGAGAGAGACACTCAGTACGTCCACACTAAGCCGGCTAAATTTTAAAAAATGCATCTTTTTCTCTTTTGGCACATTGTCCACAATAAAACAGTGTTTTAGTCAGCTGAAAAAATTACTTTTTTTTTTAAGTGTATCAATGGAAAGTGGATCAATCTGAATCTGTGTTTGGTGTGGATGACAAAACTGTAAGCTTTAGGGAAAACGATGACATAAGCTTAACTCAAAAAGACAACCTTTTGTCACATGTAACCCTCTCTTTGAACATTAATTTTAAATGTAAATGTAGACAATCACACAATAAAGGTGTTGTCATTAGAGCTGCAACAATTAGTTGATTATTTGACAGAAAATTAATCAGCAACTATTTTGGTAATAAAACAATTATTTCAGTCACGTATCAAGCAAAAATGCAAAACATTTGCTGTTTGCAGCCTGTTAAATGTGATGATTTGATGCTTTTCTGTGTCATACGTTATAGTAAACTGAATTTCGTTGGATTTTTGACTGTTGATCAGACAAAACATTTGAACGTCACCATGGGTTCTAAAAAATTATAACGGACAATTTTTAACATTTTGTGACATTTTATAGAAAAAAACATGAATCAGTTAATTGAGAAAATAATGGGCAGATTAATCAATAATGAAAATAATCATTAGTTTCAGCCCCTGTTGTCATTAAGCTGTATTTTGGTTTACTTTGTCAGACCACATTGGGATAGTGACCAACATTCAGCACAGCAGCATACAAAGTACTGTTCACCTGGTTAACAGGTAGGATTTAAATGGGTGATTAAATCACTGTTTACTACTTTTTTGGTTGTCGAAAAACAGATTAAAATATATACAAATGAGAACAATTAAATTGTGAGCTTGGCTGTATCAAAAACCAACACAGAGGTTTAACCAACTGAGACTCAGCAAAAGAAACAGTTTGTCTTCTTCCCACTGCTGACCAGGTGTTGGCTGCAACGCATAGTTTGACAACTGAAAGAGGGTGTAGAAGAAGAAATTTCAGATGTTCAGGTGTTTTGGTGTGGACGGTGATCTTAACAAAAACAATCTTGAAAATTTAGTGTGGACAAATGTTGTTTCACACGTAAGCGAGTGTGTACAAAATTAGTCCGATTAGTAGTCTACATACTCTCCAAGAGAGGGAGGGCTACAGGGAGAGACAGACAGAGAGAGACAGCGACTGGCAGGCAGGGAGGCCCACTACTCCCTCCCTCACCAGTCACCAGCCCCCTTGAGCACAGCACCATGCAATATTCATCCTCAGCCAGTCAGCCAGTGAGCCAGCCAGGCAGTCAAAGCGCCAGGATTCACCCCAAAGGTGCTTCTCCTTCTTCTCCTCTCAATCTGCTCCACAACCGCACCACCTTGTCTCAGCGCTTACAGACAGATCCACGTCTGTCAAACTCTGCAGTGACGATCAAAATCTGATCTGAGGGGCCTCCTCACCAACCCTCCCACTCACTCAAAGAGCAAATGCGCCATTAAAAATGCACATCTTACCAGCTCATCTCGTTTACCTAATGCATATGCATCATACCTCCGGGACCAAGAGAAATTATATTGCAAGCGATACAGAATATCCTTCATCGCATATACAATTCAGATTTCTTCAGGAGGCTGGTGGGGTTTTTTTTTCCCCTGTGCTGCCAAGCAGACTGAACCTTGGGAAAGTGTGAAACAGATACAGGACTTGTTGAAAGACACCCATCTGGATGCAGGTTAGACAGCAATCTACATACTGTACTCAAACTGACTCGCTCTCTCTCCATCTCCCAGTAAATGTGAAATCAGTTCAGACGGGCTCTGTGTGAGTGGAAAAACATGATGCAAACGTAGAAAACTCACTCTGCTACCAATAACATTGGCACAAAACATGGGCCTGGAATTAACACTGAAGAAAACTGCTAGAAATAGATTGAAAAACAGTGAAAAAAATCATTAAGCCTGAACAATAACACATAATCAACTGCTGGGAGATCAGTAGATCTAGTGTTTGTGTGTGGATGTGTAGGGGGTGTTGCTTAAAGTCAAATTAATCATTAGAGCTTTTATCTGACTTTCTTCTGTGTGCAACCCAATTATCCTTAATTTTGCAATTACAAATCTTAGAATAAATTAACTCCCTTGGCAATTCCAGTGTTAATGTTGCAGTGCCCTTGCATACACAAGGAAAACAACAACAGGCCTATTTTTAGTGTTGTTTCTTTCTCAAAAAAAGAATTTAAAAAAAAATCCACATTTACTCTAGGGCATATGGATGATCCTCCTTGTTTAAAGTTTATTCAATAGTTATGGAGGCAAAAACATCCTTCTGGAAAGAAATCAATGGGCCTGATGTTGGAGGGCGGTATTAAAATCCAACAGTGACCAGATCTGCACAGAGCAAACCTGAGTTGTATCGAACCAAAAGAGGCATGCAGGGAGGCCAGGCTCTGCCAGCCTCCAGAGCTCTGATCAATAGAAACAACTCAACATTCATCCACTGCTGTCTATCTCACACACAGGCTACAGTGGTCTGAAGGATGCTTGGACTGAAAGGCGCAACTTGATTGACGAAGAGGGAAAAAAAAAAAAAAGGTAATATAGAATATTTACAGTTTAAAATGTGAAGGAGGGATACAATGCTTGCAATGAATGGATGAAGGGATATGATATCATTATAAATTATGAAACACTTCCCCATAAAAATTCAATTGAGAAACTGCTTATAGCTAAAATAGCCTGATTATATCGGTTTTAGCTAATCCAGTGATTTAAATATATATCGGAAAAATCAAGGTACGCTGTTACCGTTATTTTTAGGATTTTTAGATTTGACGGTTAAATCTAATACTACCATAAAGCAGATCAGCTCACTGGTTTGCAACTCTGATAGGACAAAACCTCTGGCAGAAAACAATTTTCAATTATCTAACCACATGTGTCATCATATCGCCGACTCCTGTTTGCAGTTTGTCTGTGTGTGGAGTCTACCTGGGGTTGAAACACTGGCACGGCTGCTTGCTGTCCTTGTGGCTGCGTGTCCATATCCATGGTGTTAGGAGCTTGATCCTTTACACCTCTGAGAATCAAACCCACAAAACAGAACTTCTGGTTAGCCGACTCAACGTAGATCATTAGACAAACACTCTGCAGTCATTTCCGTTAAAAATACCACTCAAATCTACAATTAATTCTCCCTGCGGAAAATAACAACCTCAATCAACTGGACAAGTGTTCTCTGTTGTTCAGCACCAAGCTATCAAGTGCTGGTTGCTGCCACAGTTTGGTTGGTGTCCAGTTTCAGCAGAACTGGATCCCACGTCATGCCTGTGGATTTGACACTCTTTGTCTGGGTCTGGATCTCAAGTTGCAGCACGACAGAGCTACAGCAGGCAGAGATGTTAATCAGGACAAAGCAGAGATAATGCCACTTTATATTTCCTTGGCATTCCTCCAAGGAACATCTCATAGGAATTCCTGGATATAGCGGCATTTGAGTAGTTCCAGTTAATTTTCTGTTTTCCGAGGAAATAGGTCACACAGAGGTGAGCGTGTTGAATATGGGTGTATGACACGGTGCTGTATAATTGCATGTTCTGGCATGTAGCCTAGAAGCAAGCTAATTGCAAAAGATACTCCACCGCCAGTTGCTTGGCTTATCACCGCACTTAAAACAAACAGTGCCATAATATGAAATGTTACCTGAATGAATAATTTACACAAATCTTTGAAAAAAAGTATGATGCAAAAATTATATTCACACATGCAATTAGCTCATGATTACAGAGTCTCCACTCAACTCATGTATGTGGGAAGCACTCAAATTTTGACAGATGCTCCAGGATCAATTCCAGTGCTCACAACATGGTAACATAGTCTAACAATTAACACCAATTTACTCATAATTTACGCAGGACAGAGTGCATGAATAACAATAACTATTAGTCGTCCACAAGTAAACACATATGTAAGGTGAGATGTTTGCATGTATTCAACATACAAAATTAAGATAAGGAAATGTGAACACACATTTGCTGTGCTGTTTAAGTGTGTGCAGACATGTGGGCGTACACATGCATCTGCACACACACACACACACACACACACACACACACACACACACACACACACACACACACACACACAATGTGCTTGTGGGGAACGTGGAAATAGCGAATGCTAGAAAGCATTAATGACAAACACAACTGACAGAGGCAGAGAAAAAAAACAAAAAAAAAAAAAAACATCCAGACTTTGCTTATTCAGTACTCAGAAATTGAAACGAGGAAATGGCCATGACTATATGGTTGGTCTACAGATCCAGATTCTAGTGCTGGATTTACTATTCTACCATGATCAGTTGTCTATTTGTCTAAAAAAAAAAAAAAATGTCTTATTTACATGAATACTTTACATGCATGCAAACACAAATGGACACACGCATTAAACTTCCACTCAAAGGGAAATGGAGATAACACACTTCACAGGGGAACATTTGCATGTTTTCCATCAGAGTGAAGGCAGTCTGTCTGCAGATCTGTCAGTCTGTCATTTGTGTATTACGAACTGTCTCTCGTCTCTGTCCCCTCTGACGACCAGACGGCAAGACCTCAAACCTCCCTGGCCAATTAAAAA
This sequence comes from Scomberomorus guttatus, assembly GCA_038419695.1. Classification (NCBI taxonomy): domain Eukaryota; kingdom Metazoa; phylum Chordata; class Actinopteri; order Scombriformes; family Scombridae; genus Scomberomorus; species Scomberomorus guttatus. Next base: position 22,980,050 of record CM076454.1, on the reverse strand, counting down.
TCCCCCGGTACATTGAAGAGGAAAATGGCACTGAGGAAATGTCTCCCTGCTGATGTCGTCAGTCCCATTCACTAAAGGTTAATAATGCTAATTAGACCTCTAGATATCTGCAAGGCACTAAGGGCATGTTTGTGTGTGTGTCTGTCTGTCTGTCCGCATGTATGTACGGAGGCATGTGTATGTGTGCATGTGAGCTAACAGGAACTTTGCCAATTCTGTGGTTGTTTATTTTAGATTAGTTCAGCTTTTCTTTCCTGGGGTTCACTGGCCTTCGTGTGAGCTTTGAAGATCATAAAAATAAGTGTTTGCACAACACTTGTTCTCCTGGGATTACACTGACTACATTGGGAATATTTTACTGAAATTTACATTAAAAGCTTGTTTCAAACAAGTTTAAATCAATTCAAAGGTAAAGAAGGTTTACAAATTGTAAGGATTTAAAAGCACCCGCTGCTTGAGGCAAAAAGGCAAAAAAAGAAAAGCATCGTTAAATGTTCAATCTTGAATATTTTGGTTCGGATTTTCAGCTAGAAGGAAAAATAGGATTTGAATAGTTATGTTTAAATTAGAAAAAAGTCGGCTGATGTTTAAATGTTACTGTAAGCTGTTTTAATGTCTGAGTGAGTCACACATCTTAATATGTAGAACAAAGTTCCTTATAATCATAGTACAACATTACCTAGATCATTACAAGTCCTTCCCGTGTGTCAACTCAAAACAAGTAAATAAGATATCCACAAGTGACAATAATCAGTGTCCAAGCAGATTGTGGAAAATCACAAAATTTGACATTTTTAGAGCAGAAGACCAGATGCAGATGAATTAAGAAATTAAAATGATGAAAGAATTTTCACTCTAGGCCAAGCCATGTGAGATAATAGTGAAAAACGTAAACTTCAATGAGTGTTATTATATATGCCAATTACGAGATATAAACTTTTTGCATTTGTGGCGCCCCCTAGTGGCAGATTATCACAAGACTGCGTAGCGTAGCTTGGACCTAGCGTCCGAACACATGCACCAAGTTTGATTACAATAGCTTAAACCAATTTTGATTTATGAGCATTTATGTAATATTTTATTTAAAGACATCTAAAAATTTATAATTTCACAACGGATTGAGGTATCGACATTTCCTTGATAACTTTAGATCAGCAAAGTCTGTAGATGATGCTGACAAAGTTTTGGAACAATTGGCCCAATTTTGAGAAAACTGAGAAAAAGTTGTAAAATTTGACATTTTTAGAGCAGACCATTGGAGCAAAGATGCAGATGAATTAAGAGATCAAAATGATGAAAGAATTTTGATTCTAAGCCAAGTCAAGCTTTATTTTTAGCGGAGAAAAATAAGAAAGAAGAAGAATGAGAACAAAAACAATAGGACTCCAGCAGCAAGCTGCGCTGCTTGGACCCCTAAAAATGGGTTAAAAATGTCATTACTTCCACATATAAACCTAACCAGAGGTTCCTATCAAACAAAGCAGGATCAGCACTTCAGCATTCTGCTGCATCGACACAATCACTGAAACATTTTAATCATAATCACACTAATGAGGTTATTAGTTAATAAAAATATTGTCTTTCAGATATTTACTATATCAGTATATTTATTTCCACGTTACATGGGTGGTTGATACTTTAATGCATTAAGGAGGAACAATAATGTTAAGAAGTTCCTCATTAATATGCAAATTATGCAAAGTGCTCTACAATTTCATCAGTTATTCTCTTGGGGGTTAAAGGAAAAATTCTACCACTACCACAAACAGTCAACAGCATTACTATACACTGACCTACTGTGTACAAGGATACTTTTTAATGATTATAATTTTGTTCATTTTTAAAACCTATTATTAAGATGTCAATGATGATGATCAAATATTTATAATAATAATCAAATTAAATTAAGACCATGAAAAAAAACAGCTGTTTTAAATTTTTAATTGAATCTATCTTTCCTACAGTCAACAAATGTACGAGCAAGAGGTATTAATCTTTGAAATTATGGTAAAAACAGAGCACAGCAGCCCCAAAAATGAATATGGTAAATTCATTTTTAGGTTGTTTCTGGTGCTTTGATGATAAAGTAGAGAAATCAGAATACTTTTCTTCAACATTTATTATCTGCACCTGTGTTTTTTTGGCTTCAGATTTGGCTTCAGGCTCTATTAAGACAGTCTGGAAAAATCCTGCATGGGGATTTTAATGCAAGGTGAAAATACAGCTTATTAGACACAGGCTGACTGGATGGCTGGTTGCCTGACTAGCTTGGCGTGTGTCACAGGGGACTTACAAGTCATCCACCCGGTTGGCCTTCCCGCCTCTCCAAGTGATTCTTTGCACTTCAGCTTTGCGTTTTGTTAGATTGGGGCTGGCACCCTTACTCCTCTCTCTAACCCTCTTGTGTGTCTGACTGTCTACGTGTCAAAATAACCAGGGGGCATCTGAGCACCCTGACGTTCTTTCGCCCTCCCACATCCCACGTTAACAAGATCAATTAAGACTGCCATGTTAGATTAACACACACCAGGAAACAGCACAATTAATGAAGCTAACTCAATCAAGAAGAGTAAACGAGGCGAGGTCACACACTTATGGCTCCCACTCGCGCATAGTTCAAACAAGGTGCAACCAATCAAAAGCCAAGGCCTAGTGACTGGACAAATCAAACATAGGATTAAAGACTCAGATTGACTGAAACTTTCATCATGTTAACCTTAAATCTACTAAATCCCTCTCTCCGCAAACCCTGCTCCACTGCTTCCACGGTTTCTCTTTTAGTTCCACAAAAAGTCCTGCTCTCATCACAGGAAAGAATTTCTGACTTCCAAAACATTTGGTGGTCACAAACAGCAGTGGAAACTTAAGGTACAAGTCTGTCTGCCTTTCTGTCATGTGGCCGAGAAATGGTGGCGGGCTGGCTAGAATTTTGGCAGCAGTTGGGGCAGCAGCAGCTAAAAGCTAAATCCCTTAACTATTCATAGATGCATGCCAGAGCCCAGTTCAGAGCTCTGGTCTGAGACAGCTGCAAATATACAACAGGATAGAAATTTTAGTGTGCTGTAGGGAGAATCAATACAGGGTAAATATGTGGATATGCTACTATAGTGTGTGCCTAAAATCCTAATAAATATATTTAAAGCCTCAAGTTTTACCATAAAGTGTTTTATTGTCTTTGGTAGCACAGGATTAAAATGTGTGTGTTTATCACTTGTCCTTCACTTGATATACAAGTTCAACACTAGGTTGAAAAGACAAAAAGTTATCCGTAACTGTACTGGGTGAAGATAAAGTACAGAGGTAACTGAGCAAGCAAAAACCCTATTTATCTCTCTGACAAACTGTTGGTTGTTTTTTCTGAGGAAATGGAAAAAAAAAGTTTCCCAACCAGACCACCAACCACGCAGTGTAAACAACCACTGTTTTTTGACCATTTTCCATCTAAAGTGAGACTCAAGCCCAGCATTCCCACAGCAGGCCCAATCACACATAGCTATGTAGGTATGTGATAGAAGAAGGGAGAAACACAGTGATGAAGGACAAAAGGAGGAAAGAAAATCACATTAAAACTAATCAGTTACATTCTGTCTTCTCTGTCTTACACACCTGATTTGTTAACTGCACAGGAGCTAACAAATCAGGTGTGTGCTGCACATGGGCAGAAATATGGCCTTTTTATAACTATCCTCACATCCCACCTTCCACCACTGCCTGTGTTATTTGCTCAACAACACCATTCTCCTCTGTGTTGGCACCGATGCGAGACAGTGCGCCTTCAGAAAAGACTGTGACCAAAATCGAGACTGAGTTTCCAGAACAAATACACACGAATAGACAGATTCTTCCGACATTGGACTCACAGTATCCATCAAACACTCACCAGAAAATGACGCTGCTAACTGTGTAAATGCAACATTTTATGTTCTGTAGCTTGTTTATTGACCTCTTGTGCAAAAGAATACTTCCACTTCATCATTTCCCCCATCACTATGACAACCAGCTTCTTGCCCAACCTTAAAAATGTGCTATAAAAGTATCTATAAGTTGGCTTTTGCAACATGGTGAACAACAAGTCATTCAACCTTAATATGAAAGAGCACGTCTTCAGTCAACTGGGGCAAAACTGAATGGGGGAACGCAAAAGCGAGCAGGGCACAGCAGGGATGGAGTAGGACAGAGTGGGACAGATGCAGAACTGAGAAAAATATCAGTGGAGGAAAAAAAAAGAAGCTTGTTAGCCCTGATGTGTTCATGGCCCTGTGAGAGACGGTGTGTGGAGCTGTGCGCCACAGAAGTTGGCAGTGGCTTTAGGTCCTCTTTAATCCCTATTTCCTCCTCTCTGCATTATTCATTTAAAACAGGAGAAGAGGAAAAACAAAGAGGGAGCCGATTATAAAAAGGTGGATCAAGGCAAACTGGCAGGGAGGGGGGATGAATTAGGAATCGAGGGGGAAGGGTCCTGGAAGTTAGCGGTCCCAAAGAGAAGAGTGCTAAATCAGCTCTCGATCCGAGGACAATAAATATGAACACAGACTGATGAGCTTGGGCCTAAGAAGGAGAGAAAAGAGAAGGGCAAGAAAAGGGGGTGAAGAGCAGGGTTGGGGTGATAGTTAAAAAAGGAGAGAGGAAAAATATAATGTGACACTATCCGGCCCGGGTGTAGGATGTGAGGGAATCAAAGACACCTTTGAGGAGCCAGAAGACGACAGTGAAAGTGCTAGAAGAGTGGTGTCCATGATTACAAGAACTGGAGAAACCTTTGAGTCTGTGCTCATGAAAGCCCACCCCAGGCCTCGTCTGAAACCCCTGCTTGACTAACACTGATGATACAGAAAGAGAAAAAGAGGAAGAGAGAGAAAGAGAGCCACTAATGATGGAGGGGTCCGGATACTACAGAAGCAGCGTACTCTCCAATTCATTTTAATCACTATTCAAAATCATTAGCCCAAATGTGCGAGCACTCGTGTATGTTGGACCATGAGCCGAGAGAGAGACAGAGAGTAGGAGAGGACCAATTACACCTCAGCATGTGAGCCAGTCTTTGAGGTCTTTCAGTAAGATCGTCCAAGACTTGGTGGAATACAAAATGAAGAAGGAAACTTTATTGTCTCTCAATCTAAAATAAAAAAAAAAAACAGCATGAAGATAAAGGAGAAACCTTTAAAAATACGCTTTGCAAAGCCTGCCAAACACACTACAGAGTCAAATCATTTAGACTTTTCAGTTCCCCAAATCTGGCTACAAAAGCATTAAGTTAATCAGGGAGCAGCTCAGCATGAATCTCAACCATTCACACAGAGGAACCAAACAATAACACTGACATCAAACAGGATTCATTTTTCAACAGTGACAGCATGGCTGGATTAATGGCTAAGTCTCTTTCAGACTGTACAAAGTGTGTGCATGTCTCATCTCTTAGTGTGTTTGGAGGTGGAACGTACAGATCAATATGTATCTGATCAAACTCGATGTGACTTTTTCAGGCTCTTCAAACTCAGTGTTAAGGTGTGTGTTTAATGTGTTTGGAAGTCATGTTTGACATGCAGTCTGCAGGCTGAAACAAGATATAAGTAGAACGTAAGTATAATATACACGTATATGTGTATGAGAATGTGTGATATCTTTGCACAACTCAGACCTTCACCCTCTCCCTCGTGGAGGGAGCACAGCGAAATGATGGAAAAGGGAATTAAGACAAAGAAAACTGCTGAGGTCCATAGGGACACTACAAGGCCGGTGATCCATAATGCTGCTTGCTAACTATTTATAGCCTTCTTTACATTTTTCACTTTCAGATTTTTATAGGCTAATGATTATTTCACTGCAGAAGTAAATAGCACAGCACACATAGCCTGGGCTTCATGTGAGGCCTAAATTGATTTATTCCCTAACCATCCAAACAAACTAGCACAGTGCTCTGGTTCAGAGCATGTACATCGCACCTACTGCAGCCTCTATAAGACACATCTGCACTATCACCTGACCTTTCATGAGCCAGTAATCCCATTAACACTAGACTCTCCTCTGTCTTCATCTGTGTGTGAGTGTCTGCAGGCGCGTGCACACCTGCACATTTGTATTCCCTCCTATCTCAGTTTTCCTTTTCGTATTCTCAGCCAATATGTATAGTAAAGATGTCCACCATTGAAAAAAAGAACTCAAGCACATGCAGGTGTCCGCCACTCTCCTCCCCTTTCCCCTTCTCGCTTGCTCTTGTCCTCCCCACCTCCTCCCCCTTTGTGCTCCTCTGTGCTCTGTTGCTCCTGTGCGTTGTTGACACGAGCTGGCACGTGGCTAAAAGCCCAGGCCACCTCTCTGTTCTATTGTCCTGCCCACTCCACAGCGGCAATGACGACTCTCTCATAGCGAGAGGCCCTTTGTTGCCAGCCTGTCACTTCAGCAGGTGCCTTACAGCGAAAGGCAGGAGCCAGCCAGCCAGCCAGCCAGCCCGCACCGCTTCGTTAGTGCAGAGCACCGTTTGATGTGCTCATTTCATGAGCCGGAGACGGCAGCCAAGGAGGATGCTAATAATCACTTGAAAAACAAAAACATTCCACTCAAGCTTGTAAAAGATAAACTCCAATTTCAATGATAAAAGAAGAGTGACAGACAGCCATGGTACCAGTTGAAAAAAGACCAGCCACACTACCCCTCTCTCTTTTTTCCTCATCACCCCCCTTTTCCTAGGTGAAACCAATTCATACTGTCAATCACTGAGAATAGACAAGGTATATTGACAAATGGCTGACTGTGTAAGGAAAACAAAATCGTGTGGGCAAAGTATGCAAAAACAGAGCTGCATTTAAGACAGCTGTGTGATCCCTCAGAAACCAGCTTGGTGTGTGAAGGAGCAGGCTGTGTGAAGGAGAGAACCCCCCCAGGCATTCAGGAGAGGGGACCCTGGGGGTTTGGGCTATGCTTGCACACCCTCACTACATTCACAGCCCTTCAAAATGCCATATCACTATCATACCTCAGTTAAAATAGAAACTGAATGCATAATATGTGAAAATCAAGAGCACTTAATTTAGGCAGGCTGATCTAACTGCAAGTGATGCCATAACTTTTTAGGATGTTAGAGGGAATGAATAGGCATGACTTCTAATACATTTTAAATGCATTTCCCCCATGTCTACGGCATGTGTTTGAAGCATGGATGTAGTTCCAACTCCTGGCTAAAATTGGTCTGAGAACAGAATTATAACTTTTAGGGTGCCACATAAAGTTAAAAGCACTATTATAGAGGAAATCTTTGAGACTACTTAATGTCCAGACCAGGACAGAGAAAGTACAAATGTGAAGTGTCTTATTTAGGGTTGCAATTTTGATTATTAATCCGCTGATTATTTTCTTCATTTGTTCAATAGTTATAAAAAAGTGAAAAATGCCCATCACAATACCCTAGCACCCTCGATTTCTTGATCAATCAATTAGTTGTTTGGTTTAGTTTCCCCACTGTTGCCTAAGATGACATCCACAGTTGTCTTCTTTTGTAACCACCAGTCCATAACCCAAAGATATTTAGTTAGTGTAGAAGCTGGAATCAGAAAATTTGGACATTTCCTCTTGAAAAATGACTCAAAACGATTAATTGACTGTCAAAATAGGGGGCAATTAATTTCCTGTTGATCGATTAATCGACTAACTGTTGCAGCTCTACATAAAACCATCGAATGATTGCCAGCTCTAGCCTAGATTTTCTTTTTCTAGGAGGAAGCACTGCAGTCACTGTTGAGGCTGTTCAAATGTGGCACTTTAATGTGAAACCCCCCTAATATGTTAGGATATATGAAATGAATATATTCAGGATGAGCTCAGTATATTATTTACACTGTAAGCCACCAGCAAAACAAAAGCAGCAAAATAAAGCTAAAGTCTATGATAATTTAGTTATTTGGTTATTTAAGGCAGCTATTTGGGTGTTTTTAGGAGCATACCTCTCAATTTATTTGAACCAAACATCCACACCAAGATTTGCACACCACAGCATAACGAAGATCCCAAGGCTTTAGGTTGCATTAGTGCCCTGTGGCATTCACGATGCAAAACAGAGCATTGCGCAGCAGAGCAGAGCTTCCAGTGCTGGAGGACCAATAAGAGCTTTGTTTGTTAGCCATGTCACTGACTGACCACCAAATTAGCTTCATCACCTCTGGCACCAGGATATCAGATGTGACATTCTGTACCACAGGGCGGGGGCCCAGTTTGTCTGCAAGGCTAGAGGGCTTATAGTTTAAAAAAAAAAAAAGAAAGAAAAAAAGAAAGAAAAATGGGGACAAATGAGGAAATTTAATAAAAAATAAAATGAGGGAATGCCTCACACAGTTTTTTGTTCTGTTCTAAATAAAGGATTGTTTTACACAGCATTGCGACCAAGAGTCTGGTCTTCATCAAAACAGCTGTGTTTTCTGAAGCCTAACCTCGTGATCATGTTAACAGGAGTCAACACACGAGAGCATCATCTTCCAGGCAGCATTCAGACTCTGAAATTACATTACCCTTCTTTGTCCTCTAGTAATTTCGATGAAGGAGGAGATGACGCTGCGAAAATGAAGAAGACAGCCTAACATGGGCCATTTGAACTGGAAATTACATAATTCAAACAACTAACTGATAGAGATACTTGTAGCTGCTGTGGTTTCACATGCAACAAATGCCCGTTAAATCTATTTTTATTCTATATCAGCATTAGTGCTTTCTACCCTGCATGCAGGTTCTAGGACAGCAGTGACAAAGCAGCAACTGCTGATCCATCCCTGTGTTGTTTGCAGATGATGAGGCCTGTCGTTTGAGTTTTTTCGTCTATGAAACAACCATTAAAAAAAAAAAAACATCTGGTGAATGAGAGACCAGCAGTCTCTCATACTCCCATCAAGCAGGTTTTTTTCCCCCCTTCTCCCTGGGTAGTTTGAGGCAGTTACCCAGCGTCAGCGTCGAAGTTTGTCTAAGAGGAAATGACAAAAGCAGGATGTCCAAATCATTAGTAATGTGAGAGGAGCAGTTCCCAGGCATGTCTCGTTACATAGCTGAGTGCTAACGTGAGGGCTAAGGGCTCGTGTTGGGGCTTTACTGGGCTCAAGCCTTCTCATATGCTCCGAGGGGGGACAGGGGGGGAGAGGACTACAACCCTTCAGCATCTTCACCGCCAGTAATAGAAACATCTAGGACTCTGAACCCAAAAGAACCTTACCTCAACCCCCGCACTTAAAAAGGGGAGAAAGCGATGCAAAGTGCAGCCCACATATTAATATAATACATGTAAACATGCCCCCGAACAGATACAGACTCACACAGAAATGAATGTAAAACTGGATGCACACACTGAATACATACAAATAGTGGGCCCATGAGAACATGGCTCCACAAAAATCAAGCTTGGTCTGGCTCTGGTTCGGTTTCAGCCTGCTGTGGCTTCTGCGGTGGGCCCTGCTGGCTGCCGCACACACACGCACACACAATCTTCTAACCAGATCCAGAGCACTACTACTCCATCAGAGGTCAAATACAGTGCTGTCTCTGCATGCGAGTGTCGGTGTCACACTGCCAAGAACTCCTTAGTATGAAACAGACAATAACGCAAATCTTTCGGTTGATTCCAGTAGCACAGTTCATCCTGGCTTAGGATCACATCACATTGAAACGATTTGCTTTGACCGCATATGTAAATCTAGAAAGCAAAGCCAAATCAACAGCTCAAGGTAGGTTTTCTTCAGGTTTCCTTCAAGATTTTTTTTTTTTTTTCGCCCTGTTGAAATTGAAATTTGAAAAACAAAAACAGCACGACGGTTAATAACAGTGACGCAGGCAGGGATGCATTGTTCATTTCTAGACATATGGCTCTGACTTGAAGAGTAGACGAGCCTTTGAGGAAAACTTGGACTGAAAATAAATCAGGAATAATGTGACTATATAAAAGAAAGACAAGATGTTTTGGAATGGGTACTTGAGAAAACAAAATCTGCTGGCTCCTATTTCTTTACTTGCAGCGTCTCTATTACACATCAGTATTCTAGGGAAAGAAAATATATGCTTTGTCTATTTTCTGTGCACAATAATGAAGTGAGAATTGAAGCTTATTCTGCTGTTTCTAAACTGCCAAGAGTGCAAGCCAAAGACCTCAAAAATGCACATTTGGACACAAATAATTATCGAAACATAACCCCACATACCTGTGAGCACAACACATGCATAGGCAGACACACAAATGCACACACACAAGAAGTTCAACGTTTATTTTTATTCCTCAGGCACTCATCCTTCTTTGCATGAGTGCATCACCCGGCACACCGACAGAGCATCCGAGTGTGTGTGTAAGCAGCTGACGATCAGAGAATAACGTTACCCCTAAGGGGGTCGCACTTCTCTCCATCCTCGCCCTCCACCCCTATCCCTCCTCTCTACTTTGTGCCTGCAGGGATTTCCCTTTTCAGTTCAGGAGAGATGTCAGACCTGTTCCACCATCCCTCACACAGAGGCTGGACTCTGCCCTCCGTTCACCCAACATCTGTAAAACTCCACAAATCGGCCACATTTCTAGATACCAGGGCCAATTGAGGCTTAACAGGGCCACAACTCAACATCAAACGCACCATTTGTTTATTTTAAACCTAATTCCCATTGGGATGTTAATCTCTGCTGGACTCTTTATAAATTCAAAGACATGGAGCAAATGATGAGGAATCCAAAACTCTGTTTGGCAGCTTAACCGAGCACTGGGCCCCTTAAAATGTGACTAGCCTGAAATTACAGTGTCCAAGTTCCAAAATCACACAAGACCTCTCACAAATATTCAGAGATGGGAACAGAGCCTGGAAAAGCAGGAAATAATCGTGTGTCACAACCTTGTAAATAGATATCCTCGTCCAGCTCATAATAGCAAATAAAGTCTTAACCACTATCTTAATCCTGTCATCAGATCCATCCCACTCCACTCTCAACATCATGTAATCAATTCTTTTCTGTCTTCTCTCCCATCCATCCCTCTCATATCACACAGCGATCTCTTAGAGGAGTAATCACACAAACTGCTGCCCTCAATTATACTTGAGAAGGGCAGTTTGCATTTTATAAAAGGCATAGGTTTGCTTTTATACCCATCAGAATATAAATACTCAAATACTAATCCAAAATAATACAAGGAGAGTACGGTCCATGATGCATTATCATCAAGGCTTTCATTTTTAAAAAGGAGCACAGAGGTTTAAACTGGGTTTTACATAGACTTTATGTCCCCACACACACCAACCACAAAGTCAATTTCAACATCACCAAAGGCTGAGCAAATTCCTGTTGAAATTTAGAGGGTCATTCAGACCCCCAACATGCCACCTAATATTTTTGATTTGTGTGTTACAGCTAGAATTATCAACAGATGTGTTTGATAATGCTTCACACCAACATTTTACAAGTTCATTCGATATTTTCCACCAGAGAATCATGTAAAAATACGAGCTTATTTATATCACAACAGAGATTTTCAGAAAATGAAAATGCCAGTTACTGAAATGGCAGAGAAAGACAGAAGGGAAGAAAGAGAGCAAGATAGACAGAAAAAGAGAGAGAGAAAAGCTCCACAACAGGGGATGAAAGCAGCTAAACCAGAGAGGTCTTCCCTGCCTCCTTCACACATTAGAATATTAATATTAATGAGACTTCCTGTTTTTCCCCCCTCTGTTTTTCCCCTCAGTCGATTTGAACATGAAAAACTTAAAAAGCGCAAATTCCAGTAGTTGCGTATCACAGTTTGACCCGGAGCCACACAGCAGACACCAACCATGACAGACTCGCTGTTCAAAGCAAGCGGGAGCTGCTTTCATCAGGGGATCCTGGTGTTTTTTTTACAGTGTGACACCACCAGCCCATGCCATCTGCCTTTTTTCTAAAATCAGAACTTCAAGACGTGCTTCCTGCTCGTGCATTGTTTTTAGGTGGGCTTCACAACCAAGAGCCCAGTGTCACACAGGCCTTTGCTGCTTTGCTGACTGCTGTTTACAGCCAAGCCCCGCAGTGTGGCGCAATGTTAAATATTCACTGTTAAACTGTCAAGCCAGAACTGGTTGGGCGCCCAGCCAGGCATTCACAGTACAGTAGCGTCGGATTCTCCCCCTCTTCAAACGCAACCCAACCAAATGTATCACTTCTAAATCAGTCCAGCCTACTTCCCTCCTCCCACCACACACCCACTTCCTAAAATGCCTAGACTGCTGAAAACCACTTCATTAAACCCTTTCTCCTCCATGCATTGTTCTTGACTTACATTTTCTCCATCATAAATACTGTGCAAAAATACATTAACACACACATCGTTTGCACTTAAAAGACACCTCTGCTCTAGGCCTGAGTAAGCCGCTGCTGACTCTTGATGCCTGCCTTCAGACATCTGTAAAATATTTTTATTCGGTGCCCCAATACCGCACTGGCAAAGGTCTCTCATCCTTGGCTTGGCAGGACTTCTGACAGAGCCAGCCGGCAGCGCCATACAGGCCTAACCCCTGCTGCTGCAGCTTCCTGCTGCTCTGAGGGAGTCAGGCTGCCTGCCTCCCATTGACTGTGGGCCAGGCTGGGCAAGGAGGAGGAGGCTGAGAGGAGGCCCCGGGTAGAGAGGACCCCCAGGAGAGGAGGGCAGAGGCAAGAATGGCAGGACAGACTGAGAGTCATAGAGGTTGAGTGTAGGAAGAGGGAAGAAGTGGGGAAATTAACTAGGAAAGGGGAGGGAGGGTGGGGGGGTTGGCAAAAAGAGAGGCAGTAAGAGGGGAAAAGATGGGTGGCATGGAAGTGGAAAGGGAGGGAGACAAAGGGCCTCGAGGGCAGATTGGGCGGCAGGAGTTGAGGGGAGCTTCTCATTATGACTCTTCTTCCTTCTTCATGCCCCCAGGCCTTGACCACAACCTCAAAGCCCCAGGCCAAACCGAGAGACCAGGGAGACCATGGAAGACTGCTGTGAGTCAGGGTACAAACACAGAGAGAGGGAGGGGAGGAGGGAGAGAGATGTCCTGCACACCCAAACGGACAGCGTGAAACAAAGAGAGACTGAAAAGAAAAAGAATATGGATTTCTCAATTAAGGTTTTCTGCCCATGATCAGAGTCATTTACTATCTATAGATTGCACCACATGACACAGAAGCAGTCCATTTTCGAAGCATATCTACATTAGAATCAGTAAAGCCAATCCAATTTTGAACAACCGAATAGCTCCGCATTTAGAAAACACAGACTGCATCTTTCTTTTAATAGTTTCCTCGTGGAACTGTGTATGTGGACGGGATTTGGACAGTCTGGATTTTTACATTGCCAGCATGAAGAAAACAGTCGTAATGCAGTTTTCAGTGTAATAGCAGCACTTACTAGCATGGTGCATATGAAAAATGTAGTTGTGACACAAGAACCTTTTTTCAAAACCAAGTTTAAAACCAACAGCCCACACGCAAGGACAATGTGAATATCATTAATTCAAACTGTTTGCTGTTTGTTTGTTTTGCAGTTCACTTACTTACTTTAATAGAATAATAGAATGGTTTCCATTGTTTTAACAGAGCTGGTGTATCGTGAACGCAATGGGAATTAGGCTTAAAGGTTACTGAACAATTAAAACTAAAATGCCTTGAGGCTGATTTATGGTGGGTCGCTCGACAGCAATGACATATTTTCGACAGAAAAAAAGTGCCGCTTAACACTTTCCCTTCATGTCACACACCTGGAGAATTTTGTCGCGCAGTGTGATTGGGTAGTGCTAACGTCGCCATGGAGACTGTAGTTTTCACTCAACTTCCTTACTGATATTTTGGTCTGTAACTTTAGATGACTTCTAACGTCCTTGTTTAATTAGTCCCACTCAGGATGATATAAAGCTAATGTAACTAAATAAGTCGGCTTGGGGATAGCATCTCGTTACCATGGAGACGAATGAAACCTTTCGCCAAAGCATAAATTGAAAATGTTGCGCAACTCTTTCATTTCTGTTGAGCAACACTTATCAAAAGCGTCGAGCGACCCAGCATAAATCAGCCTTTAGTGTGCCCTGATCCTTTTCTTGCAGATCAACCTGTGACGTCGCAAAAAAAAAAAAAAGAAAGTGAGAAAGAAAGACAGAGTGCAAGACAGAAAAAAAATGTCCCCGGCTTTTCACACTAGAAAGGGGGAGGGTTAAACAGACAGTCTGTCAAAACAAGATGCTCTCATACAAATTTGCTCTCTTCTGCAGCAAATCCCATGTGAAACATTAAGGCTCATTTGTGGTGAGGCTGGAACAAACGCCCATAGCACAGTAAGCAAGCAACACAAAAAAATTCATCTTCTCTCATTCTGTTCATGAGAGCAAATTCATATTGCTTTTGTCTCATCTCATGACAAATGCATACTGTCACTGTCACTGATGTGGTGTTTACAGTGGCATACAGCATCTTGTAATTATTCTGTGAAAGTGAATTTGTATCCTGAGGGATTCGTATTTTTGCATGTGGATAATCAAAAGAGAAAGAGAGGAAGAAGGGACAATTGGAGAGTGATCTTGAATAAAAAAAAAAAAAAAAATAGTGCTTGAGAGCCATCTTTCCAGGACAGTTCCCAATATGCCAACATGGCTTTAGTAGCTTTAGATGGCAATATACAGCTGCATATTCCTCAACAGGCAGTAACCTACAGGCACAGTTCAGATACTAGATATTAGATATCTACAATATAATGCATGTGAAGTTATTCCACAAATATTCTAACTAAACAGTTTTTATGTAGGCATAATATCATAGTCTTTATTGAAAAATCTACCTACTTTCTGTGTAGATTATAAACATTATTTCTAAGTAGGCCTTGTTTGAACCTTTCCAGTGTGCACTTGAGAAAGGCAGACATAATGAAGCTGTTTATTACTTCCTCTTTGTTGTAAACATTTTTTTCTGTTTATGGGTTCTTTACTATAAGCGAAAAAAATTGCCTTCTTTGTTGTTGCTTTAATGAATCCATTATTTCAATAGGTTCATAACTCCATTACATGTAAATAGAGTAATATAGAAGAGGGTTTCAAAGCTGAAGACAAGAGCATGGCTGTAAAAAAAAAGCATTTCAAACACCCTTTGCAGTGAAATAAATCACTGATATTGTGCGGTCATGGCATAAGCTGACCCGGGGTCACTGAAAGCGTTTCATAAACTTTAAACAGGGTCCTAGGTCAGTAATTTTTTTGTTTGCATGTATTTGTAGTCTGTTTCCCCCCAGAGCACTGTAGAGCCCAATGAGAAAAAGCATCAATGCCACAGTGAAATTGAGAACTTTCACGTGACATAAGGAGCCGCAAGGCATCCTCTAAGGATATTTGAATGCTCGAAACATCAGTGACCCTTCATAAGATAGAAGGGAGATGGATATGAAAAATATTGACAGGCCGGCTATTTGAGGGGAGTGTAAGAAGCTGCTTAGACAGCCCACTCTCATTGCCAAAGACCTTACTCTAAACTCTACCAAACTAAGCCTGGAAAGGAAAGGCTCAATTCTAAATTCTTCTGGGGAAGGCAACAAGCTTGTATTTTCTTTTTCTAGTTTTTTTTTTATTATTTGATAATAACAAAAAAAAAATTGCAAGTCCGGAACACCAAAGGAGCCTTTATCCTAAGCAGTTATCTGCTACCTTTGCCAGCATCATTTCTGTACAATGCTTGGCCAAGGTCTTTGACATCATGCAAAAGACAGTGTTTAATGTAGCTCAAAAATGGCCTTAGGAAGCATCTTCCTTCAAATACGCTCTGCGAAAAAAAAAAAAAAAAAGGCGCTAACATTTTTTTGTTCTTTGTTAAAACCCAAAGGCAAGATGACTGTTAAAGTGGTCAGATGACAAATGTCTCATCTGATCTTTAATCCAGTAGAAGGGCCAGCTCCAGGGTTTAAAACAGGAAACTCTCACAGGATAGAGCGATCTGGTAAATTCCACTGCGCTAAATCACTGCTTTGGGTGCAGCAGATTTCTCCACACCAATGAATGGGAACTCAGGTCTAACTCTGAATGTCTCAATAGTAGAAAGTCTAGCTGTCATTAAGACTACACTGTCATGACATTGGCCAATATTCATGTGCGTAAACACAGGCTATGTCAAAACAGGGAAACGCCTGGCAAGTATACTGTATACCTGTTCTTTTAAAGTTTCTTCTTTCTCATGAAATAATGGCATTTTCAGTGCCTCCACCAATAATCAAGAAAAATAAATTGTGCAAGGAAAGGGTGACTAAGCTTCTCTTTCTTTTCTCTCTCTTTTTTTCAGGGGTTGTCTAAACACACTGCTATCGTGAATTTCCAGTCTGGCTGCCCTTATTAAATTCAAACAATAGAATAAGGCAAAATAATTAAGTTTTGCCAATGCCTGTCAAAAGTAATCCACCTCTCATCAGCTGAAATTCAAAGTGGGATATACTGGCACAAATCCCTCACCACAGACACTGATGCAAACATTTGGCAGCCATTTGCTGATCATCCGGTTCATGACACATTCCTTGATAGTCAACTTCACAGAGCCAGCCGGTGTTCATCTCCATCACCTGATGACGCTGGCAGACTCAAGCCTGTTGTCTTTGACGATGATCGAATGTGGCAACAGAGGAGTGAGTAATAATTGGGTCAACAAGGTATGTCAGCTCTCACTAACTCTCGTCTGAATCATCTCTCTGCAGCGTAGCCAAACGTGATAGTGTGACGCCTGAAATATTTGGCAATGATAGGTAGCGACAGCAACACGGCATGAGTTAACGTTTTCAACCTACGTGTGACCCCCAAAATGGTTAGGCCAGGCTGCCTACATACCTGTATAGGTAATCTGTAGGGTTTAATTTTCTTACTTGTATCTCACCTCTTAGTTGTATTTTCTCCTAATTTCTTGTCAAGTTTATTATTATTATGCTTATTGTAATTATTATTATTAATATATGAAAGATGAGCCATTACAGAGCGGTCCACTCAAGGCCGGACCGAGCTATGGATGCAATCAGCATTTCATGGTTTTGCAATAACCATTCTGACTCACAAGAAAAGCAGTGAGTCACACAAGTAACTTTTTTTTCCCCCAAAGAAGACTTCTTGATTTATTTTCATTCAAATAAACCAACTCTTTACAACAACCAGTAGCTCTCTTCCAAATAAACCCTGTCTTCCAGGCTATAACTCTTTTTGTGTTATAAGAAACAGAAAGCTGGGAGCAGCACTTCAGCTAAAGTATTTCCAGACAAAAATGTTTCAGCATATAATACTTTAACTGTATGGTTTACAAAAGCATAGTGACACATTTTCTGCTGAAAACAACTAAGTGGCTTTAAAGTATTTGTTTAAACAACTTGGTCTAAGGGTTTAGAAGAAACGCTTAGGTGCCCTTTGTGTTAGTATTTCTGCGAAATACCATGATTATTGTGAACAGAATGTATGTGTTAACTAGTTTGGTTGTAGTCTAACAATGTAATCCAACATATGAGGGTTGGAAATAACAAATGGATAAATAAATTCATATACTTGCTCTTTAACTTGATTTGATTAAGACATAATTTGATTAAAAGATACTCTTACTTAGGGCTGGGCTATATATCAATATTATATTGATATCATGATATAAGATTAGATATCGGCTTAAATTGTGTAAATATTTTGTAAAAGCACCAATAGTCATCCCTACAATCAGGGCACAAAATTAGCACCAACCACCAGCCAAATGTTGGTTAAATATGCAAGTGGCTGGTAGATTTGCTTCACTCATTAGCCAAAAAAAACAATAGAAATCTATTGAGTGGCTGGTAAAGTGGCCCAGCCTAGGCCGATGTATCATTCATGCCCACAACCCCACAACAATCTGCTGGACTCTCCACTTGCATGAGGTCTTGCTCCCAAATTGATGTTAACAATCACTTGAATACCACTAGCCTCGGTGAGCTAACAAGCAACTTAGTGAAAGTCATTTACTTCCATTTCATCACTTGCTGCTGGCATGTAGCCATTTAAACTATAGCCAATTAATGACAACATTAGCCGGTTTATAGAATCTGTGGTGATCAAAATCACATTTAAATTTATTTTCCTAATAAAATAATGAAGATTCATGAATCAAGCTCTGAAGGTACGCTTATGCCAAAACATCAGGTTATGAAATAAAGTCTGTGCTGCATAGCTGCACGTTTTTATGCTTCTTCGCTGCCAAGAGTTCATGAATCAAGGTTCAGTGGTTTACCTTTGCCTCATCACACATGTATCACCTAAATATTACTTCCTTCAGCTCTGTTTTTCATTTTTAGCTCCACCCTTCATACACATAAACAGGGCCCTATAAATAAATTGTCAATGAGGGTGGCCGGACAGCTGAACGAGCACTGGCATTCAGTCGAAGCTGCCAACTGAGCTTAACCTAAGCAGATAAAAATGTAGCTATGCAGATTGCTTATTTAGCCAGGTATCTATCCTCCACCTGAGAACATGTAAGGTGCGCACATGTAGTCTGTCACCTTTGCCGTGCGTTAAGTTGGATGGAAACAGGAGGCAAATGAAACATGCAATTTTATAACAAAACAGGCACATGAAAGACAGTATCTACCTAATAATCTCTTTGACTTTGCAACACTCACTTCCCCTAAAAGACTGAACAGATTCAGTCAGATAATCATAAACCACACATAAACATGCCTTCACTGCAAACACATGCACAAACATAAAGCAGCCTTTGTGTAACAATACAGAAAAAAAAGACAGACATGATTGTCACAAAAACTGAGTCTCAGGTTTAAGAGTAGAAGTTTAAGGCCTTATGAGGAAGTAATTATGCCTCATGTGAACTGTAACATCATTGTGACATTCACTGTAGCATGGCATCAATAAGTGGCTAATCTATTTGGCTGCTGTCTTGTTTCCACCACATATTTAGCTAAATGGCTTTGTTACTATGTGTAGAAAGCTAAGGTGTCCTTTCGCACTTTGTAATAATGTTACAGTGCCATTAATAACTTTAACTGACAGCGGCGACTTTGTAAATTCAAGGTAGTGAAAGTTAGCAATGCAGCATGCTAATAGCCTGAAACAGGCTAAGCTAGCTAGCGAACTTCGTAGAAACTTTTTCAAGTGATTGTCAAGGTCGCATCTGAACAACAACTGGTGACTACTATGAGCTTTGTATGACTGTCAATTCCCAAACAAGTCAAAAATAGAGCGGGGAAACAGTTTTACAAGTGGCTCATTAGCCGTCCACTGTAGTACAGTTTCATAAATTCACTGTCAGCTGTCTCAGTTCTTACCAGGAAGTGGGACTCTGTTGCTAAGCTGTTCCTTCTTCACGTTGAGAGCTTCTCCTGATGGTTATGGCGGTCGTCTTTGTTTTGACTTTCCCTTTCTTTCCAAGGGCGCTTCAAAAAGTCGACTCGTCGGGCCCTCTGTTCCTGCGTGGCACTGTTGCTTGAGCGCTGTAAAGTTTTGTTTTTTAGGGGAGAGAGCCCGTACCGCTGCTGCTGCAGAGCCAGCCGAGATGTGTACGTGTTTTCAGACAGTCTCTCTCCACTAGGCCCCCCTCATCACACCGCACTCCTGACCCGTGTGCCAGTAATGTAAACAACCCAGCATTCCCGGAGCGCAGAGGAGGGGCAAGTGTCAAAGAGTGGAGGGAAGCTGTCAAATACCGCGAGATTCAACAGAGAAACTCAAACTCAAACCCACCCTTCTCATTTTACCCCACATGTTTTTTTCATTCCAATCATTTCCTTGATATTTACTGAGAGAAAAAAATGTGTTGGTGAGTGTGAAAGTTTTTGTTACCTTAAAAAGGGGTTTGATAAAAAAAAACAACAACCTTAACTCATGGTTAGGGTTGTTGGGGCTATTTGAGGGGAGTGTAAAAAGCTGGCACTCTCATTGCCAAACACCGTACTCTAAACTCAAACTAAACTTAAGACTCAGTTCCAAATTCTTCTGGGGAAGGAAGCAAGCTTGTGTTTTCCATTTCTGGCTTTTTATTATTTGATAATAACAAAAAACAAATGCAAGGCCGGACCACCAAAGGAGCCTATATCCTCAGCAGTTATCTACTACCTTTGCCAGCATCGCTTCTGTACAATTCTTGGCAAAGGTCTTTGCCTTAGGAAGCATCTTCCTTCAAATATGCCTTGTGAAAGATTTAAAAAAGGAGCTAACATTTTTTTGTTCTTTGTTAAAACCCAAAGGCAAGATGACTGTTAAAGTGGTCAGATGACTTTTCTGAAGCTTTCAACAGCATCCCAAAGTCTTCCTCAGCAAATATGATATGAACAACGTGATGGTGGATTTGTAACTCTGTATGTCTGTGTGTGTCTGTGCAGGTAGTGGGGGGCAGGGAGTAAGTAACTTTACCACAATTATATACAATAGACACTTTTAATCAATCAAAAGAATGCAAACATGTTCTACATCACACCATATGATCAAATCTCACTCTGAAGCCACATTTTTAGAGCAAATTTTTATATATCAAATGTAAGCATACAATCTTAAACACAGTTTAAGGTCATACCTACAGTAACAACAACTGAACCCAAACATTCAGAGTGCAAGGTAAACTGGAGGGAGCCTCTCACCAGACAAAATCAAAACAGGAAAAATAATTTATAATATGTACAGTATGTCTCTCAAACAGCTTGGGGGAAAAGCCTCGATAACTATTGAGAGGACGTGGAAGAGAAATCCTCATTTTATGCCAGTGGTTGCACTGTATTGAGTTTGGTAATCCAAACATGATATTGGATTAATCACACTGATGAATTAATGTGTACTTAGTATTTAAATGTTGTGACTGGTTGAGGTGACGCAAATGTAACTGCATATACTGTTTGGTAGTTTAATCTATAACAATTCACCATATGATGATCATATGGGAAAATCCTGGTCTTCAAATGTAACTAGCTGTCAGTGGTCAGTCCGAATTTGGTGTAGTAAAAAAAGTACAATATTTCCCCCTGAAATGTAGCGCAGTAAAAGTGGAAGTACAAGTACCTCCCGATTGTATTTAAATGTGGTTACAAGTAAATGTGCCTCTACCAAATTCTTGTAAAGAGGTCAGAAAGTTGGTCATTCTAACTTTATTTAGACAAGGCCTGATGATTCGTTGAGCATGTGTCTGTAAGTGTGTGTGGGTGCAAAAGAGAGAGACAGAAGCAGCCTGGGCTTAATAGATTCTCCTGAACACACACACACACACACACAGTCATAAGCACACATATTCGTTATCATCACACACATGCATGCAGAATACCCACACATCCCATGGCACACACATACGCGGTCTGTAATTGGCAATATCATGAGAATTTATTGACAAAAATGGTATTGCAGATTGACTCGCATGGACAGCGAGAGCATCTGGAATTGATCAGCTTACACTGCTTTGATAAAAGCTTCGGTGCTGATTTCAGACTGACAATTCAAACACCGCTGATACACAGGAAACACATCTGTCTTCCCATCCCCATTGTTAATAATCAACAAGTTAGGTGGGGTTGTGTTTTTTCTCCCAACTTCAATAGCCTTTTTTGTTAACCTCACTGCAAATATGGAAAAGGGAGAAGATGCCTGGAGTGTAGGATTTTTTCCCCTTTTTCTTCAACAACAGTTGAAGATTAAAAGAAACGTCTCAGAAATCTGTCAATTCTGTATGTGAATAATGCTGTGTGGAATTTAATGGCATGAGTTATATTGGGTTTCCTCTACACCCACATTTTCTTTCAATAAGATCAATGGCGCTCAGTGACAGATAGGGACGGTCTTTTGTATCTTCAAATTTCAGGTTTCTGAGGGAATAATTAGATGGATGGATGAAAAGTAATGCATCAGTCTGCGAGGGGAGCTGCACCCAGAGATCCTCTAGTTCAACACGCATGCCTCCACGTCTGTTTGGTAGAAAACTGTTTAATAATCGTGTTGAATTTCCATTGTTCTAAAAGTGGCTCTCTGCACTGATGTGGTGCTTTAAACCAATAGCAAACTTTTTGTGTTCTTTTTGCTTATATTGTTTATTTAACAGAGAGGATTTCCCTTTGATTTGAGGATTTCTCTTAGCTTGAAGGGAATATTGTCATCTATTCCACTCTCTTCCCCTTCAAACTTTCTGGTGTCGCTTGCAGGTAATTTACAAGAATTTGTCCGCTAATGTCTTTTGCTTTTTAATATTAACACCACGAGAGAACATTTAGAAGCACTTTAGGCCACAATAAATATCCGTTAAACATAGAGAAAATGGCTTATCGCAGATCGTTTGAAAAACAGCGTGTGCCGCTGAATGTAACTGTTACATATCATGAATAAGATCTGTAATATTCTCACAACACATTCATACTCGTTCAATTTTTGTTTTCTTCAACATACACATTTCTGTGGAATTCTACCTGGGTTTTTCATTGCTAAATATGCAGAATTTTTGCACCCAGGGGCTGAAAGCACATTTTAAACACTTAAAAAGAAAAAAATGTTGATGTTTTCACTCATGTCTTTTTTATTTTCCTCTGTGTTGTTGATCTGGCTCAGGGGTTAGGTATGACTGCAGTGTGGTAGAGACAGAAGCTGCAGTCAAAGCTCCTGTGATCGGGTGCAGACTTCATAGAGACCAGCAGATGGAGGGGAGAGGAGCTGCGTGCATCCTGAAGGTTTAGCAAGAACTGAGAGGTTACACTCCACCAGTACAAAGATGACCTGTCACACACTGAAACATGCCGTATCAATGCAGACGAGCTTCCTGTTTATGTACCTCACAGAGCACAGCTATCAGAGGAAGGGATTACAGATGGAAATATGTATGAAATGTTGTCTCTCTCTTCATATACCCAGGCGAACTTGGAGGCAGCCTGCATGTGATGCCTGCATTTCCATTTTATTTGCTAATTAATGTTGTTTTGTCTTCAAAGTGCAATTGCAACCCATAGTTATCAGCCTTGATCGCAGCATTTTCAAGGTTGTCTAGATGTGAGCCGTCACATAACAAATACGTGTAAATATAGAATAACAGCACAACAGAGAAATAAAGGATTTATGCCGCGTGGAGAGCAATGCGCAAATGAGACACAGGAGAGATAGTCTGTGATAATGTGAAGGACAAAACTGGCATATTATTTCTGCCTAGATCACTCTACAAAAATTTCAGTGCAGGCTTTTGTGTGTCTGTATGAGTTTTGGTGAGTGTGTGCGCCTACATATGCACAATTGTGTCAATGTAATGCTGGTGCAGTCCTTCTCTTGGCAAACACCCAGTACAGTGGATCTCTCCACCTGCTCTGCATCAACCAGCGGGGAAGGCCTCAGCCTCACACACACACACACATAAAGTCCATACACACACACACACATAGCAGTTGAGCTGTGTCTCATTCACATCGTCACCCCTCTGACATCTGCCTGTGTGTGTGTGTGTGTGTCCCAATGCCGGTGTGCATTTGTGTTAGCGGGGTGGTTGGTGTGCGAGGTGAGGTTAAATAGGCGCCTAGCAATGAGAGGAGGGAACTGAGGCGGAACTGGCAGAATATCACACACATACGCACACACAGAGCTGTGACAAAGGAAACAACGCTATCAGAGCAACATGTAAACTGCAGGTGTGGCCTATGCCTCAGTGATCATCCCATACTTTGTTTTGACCCTGTCGTCTGTCACTGTGTGTGTATAATGTGGGTAATGCATGTGTGACCATGTATGCCTGCAGACACACACACGCACACTTCTTCTCCGCTTAGTTGTCAACGGTAGTGTGAATTCCAAGGTGTTGCCAACCAGTGAGCACAACTTTTTGGTATCCCGAAAATATCAACACCGACTGTGCTTCGTACAGTTCACCATCCACAGCCTCTATGTTGAGAACAACACTCATACCTACAAAGTGTTGGACACAGCTTGATAAGACTGTGTTGCTGATTTGGTTTCTGTATTGTCACAGTTACACATATGTCTGTGCTCATTAGAGTTCCCCTAGATTAGACTTTTTTTTTTTTTGAGTGAGGTAAGTTAAGTTCCTCATTTGACTTTTATGAAACAGGCAGAATTGACAAACTATCAAACCTCAGCTGCATATGTCACAAGTCTGAGCAAGTATTTAAAATGATGACCCTGATTAGTTGCTTGCATCTGGACCAAAAACTTACTAGATTGCACAAGTATCCAAACCTCTGGGAAAATTGCATCCTTGCAGCAATAGGCTGTTATAATGTTTTTTATTTTATTTTTGGCCTTAAATGTTAACAAATTATGTTGAGAAACATTTGAACCCTCTTGTGAGTCTAACTTACTTTGCACTTGTAGATACAGTAACACTTTACTTTGAGTCTCCCTATTTAGTATTTATAAGCAGTATATAAAGATGTAATAAATGTTTTAGTAGCTATAAGGAGAATGTCCTTATATCTACTAAGTGTTTATTAATGCACAGTATATTTGTGAAGAATTATAACTTCTCCTGTGAAGACATATTTTATATTATTACAACTGTGTTTTACTATATTGTCATTCATTATCTGTTCAGACTCCACTTATGGATGACCACAGGAGGAGTTTTATTGTTTATGTTTAAAACCATTTACAAATCATTAACGGTTTATATACTACTTATAAATGCTAAAATAGAGATGATTAAAGTAAAGTGTTACCGTAGATACACTTAAAATATTCTTTATACATCTTCATGTTTACCTTTTTCAAACTGGCGGTCTTGAATGACCATCCATTCACATCTGTGTTGGTGTCACCTATAAATGTGATGGTGTATATCTTTACTTATTGACCAACTTTAATTTGGATACTCGTGCTGTATTTTGTGTCATATATGTCGCGCTCACCCAAGCTTTATTTAAAGTGTCTGTGTGACAGAAAACACACGGTATCGTCAGCATTGTTTTTGTACAGTCATAGTACACAGCGGTTGTCATTTAACAGGAAGAGGAGATAAGAGAAGGATGTCAGTTGACCTCCTGCTGAGGTCTCTGCACAGACATGTGACATTATACTTATCTTTTTACATTTAGATTATAGCAGAAGTAAGCATCTGAGGTTGAAATTAGGATTATCTCACTATGATATAAAGTAGATTACATGCATGATTTTAGATTTACTAAAATCATTCATTGATATTTAAGTTAACAAATGTTTGAATGCTATATAGTCACAAGAGAACAGATTTGACTGCCAGTGTTTTTACATGTAACTATTTTTTCTTCATACATATCTTTTAATATCCTGTATATCTTAGGAAATGAAACATAAAATACCTGGACTAGGGTGAAGCAATCCCATTGGTGCGGAGGAGGCTGATCAGGCATTGCTTGTTATACAAATACAAATACACACACACACACACACACCCACGCACGCACAAATGTTAACGATAAGATACATTCCAGTCCCCAGCAGCCCAACAGCAAAACCCCTGAAATTCTTGTCAACACGCGGCCATGATGTTGTCCAGAATTTTCATCCTCCAGCTCCAAAACTGAGCAAGGCTGGCTGTGTTGTTGTTTGTGTTTCTGCTCCAGCCCTGCTTCCTGTAGTTCTGTGGTGTCAACCCGCCCACCGTCCTCCCATCAGACCCAGGGAACGCAGCCCTGCTGCCACAGCGCACAGGCACCCCAGCGACTGAGGTTTCCTCTTGGACTGACTGAAGTGTTTGCTGTTTCCCACATTGTTGGAATTCAACACCAGCCTGTTTACTGGTCCCCATGTGGCTTCAGTCTCTCTCACCCTGCCTGTTTCTTTCTCTTTTTTTCTCAACACACCTTCTTTACATGGCATGCACACCCAGCATTCATACTAAGTAATGAGACAGTACACTGCCAACAGTAAAGAAATCATGTTCTTACCTATATTACTGTTTGAATATTACATTGTTCATCCATATTTGCATGTCAGATATAACTCAAATCAAACTAGCCAATAAAATGTTGCTTGAATTGGTTATTGCAAAAACGGTTACGTGTGCAAATGTGTGACCATAGTTTTAAATCACGTTTTGAGTTTGGATGGAATTAAACGGTAAAAATGATTGTACGCTATAAATAGTAAAAATGCCAGAGGAAATATAATCTATACAAGCGTGAATCTTAAGGTGTAGAAGCCAAATGTTTAGGAATGTTATGACATGGACTAGAGCTACTGCTTTCATGTATATCCACAGTAATGAAGTAATAAACCAATACCCTCTACACTAAGCTGAATGTCAAGAACAAATAAGCTTGAAGCATTACTATCCATGTCCTCACTGTGACATTTGTTTTTTTTTTCCACTATATGGGCATCAGGGACATCATTTTCATATGCTTTATTTTGCAGCTGACAATGAATCATACAATGAATCAAAGGAAATAATATACATCTCAAGGAAAATGTTAAGATGATGAGGCGCATGCAAAATGAGAATCTCTTCTTTATCTGCTTTGTTTTTTTTCACTTCCTTCCCTCGGTACAGCCAGATGGCAAAGCTCCAGCTCTGCAGTCCTCTTCATACACTCATCATATTTGATGGGCATCCTGCTGCCGAGTTTCAAGGAGGCCATGTGTTTACGAAATGACACTTGTGACAAAAGAAAACTTCTATTTAGCAAGCTGATTCTTGGGTGGGGTGCAAGGGGGCAGCAGCGTGTGTGTTCATCTGTGTTTGTGTGGGTGTGTGTGTGTGTGTGTAAAACAGTGTGTATGGTGAGGAACAAGGATTGCAGGAATGTACAGTATATATTGTGCTTACATAGGAGCAAGGCAGTGGGAGAAAGGTTGCATGTAGTGTGTGTGTATGTGTGTGTGTGTGTGTGTGTGTACGTGTGTGTGTGTGTGTGTGTGTGTGTGTGAGTGCTCGTACCAGTAACATACTGTCTCTGTTTCACACTGTGGTCATGTTGGATGCCTTCTGTCTTTTAACCACATCCTGTGCCTTTCTGTGAGGTTTTTTTTTTTTTTTTTTTTTTTTTTTTACTATGTTACAATACATTTTATTTTCATTTTTGTGCATGTGTCATTCCAATACAGACATTTTTTTTTTTCACATTGATATCATAAATATCATACATAGTGGGGTCTCCTCCGTTGATGGATTCAAACATTCAGGACAAACTTTTGTTTAGAAAAAATCATCTGTTGTACATTTGCAGCTGAAACAGGTTTTATGTTGTTTATTTGTTCTCAATATGCTATCATCTTATCCTAATATTGTCTTTGTCTTCAATGGTGAGGAATTCCCATCAAAGTTTTCCCCTTCTGTTAATACTTTAGGGAATTTTCAAACGTCGGGATGTATGGCTGTAATGCCCCAAGATTTGTTCTCCCTGAAAGAAATGATAGAGTAAGAATATATTAACTACAGAGCAACCTGGCTTTACGGGGTCTGCATTTACTCTTAATTCATTTTAGGTTTACCAATATGTTATGCATAAATATATACTGCATATGTATATAGATATATATCAATATATGCTTTGCAGCATTCCTTTGAGTTAAATTTTAAAGCCATGTTCATGCATTAAAAAGCAATTTCATGTTTTTGACTGCAGGGTTTAGATGCAAATCCATGGGGCATTACGTTAAAAACCATAAACATCATAAAATAGGAAATAGAAATTAAAAAATGGAAGCAAAAATGAGGAACGACGTTTAACTGGTCATTAATAACTGGATGCTTTCTCTTTTGTTGATGTGAGAAACGAAAATTGTATTCAAGAAAGAACACAAAAAATGGCAAGTGTAATGAAAAATAAAACCCATTTAAAGCAAAGTATTTTTTATTCACACAAATTTAATAAGATATATAACAACCGTTTGGTCCATAAATATTTAGGGGGAAATAGTTTCTATACACCATCTTTATCAAGAAACAGGGAAACATGGACAATCTTGATAGAACACTTACTGTACTCAACTATTAACACGAAGATCAATATATAAGGTTCTTGGATTACCCAACTATATCTGAAAGAGTGCACAAATGCTTTCTGTGACATCGCTGCCCCCTTTTTAACAGGATACACCATAAAAAGATCTTCGAAAATAAGATGCAAAACAGTACAAAACTAGTGAGGCGTCAAAAGGATGTGAATCAGTTAACAAAGAACACATATATCCTGAATTTCACAAACTTTCTCCCAAGTTATAGCATAAGGCACATAGTAGAACTGAGTTAGGCATCTACTTCATTAAGTAGATCTAGAGTACCACTTTGTTCTACAATAGAACAAATTGTGACGCTCACAATGAAATGTATCAACTCCATTGAAGATTTGCTCTCTCTCTTTCTTTTATCTCTATCTTTCAGCCAGAAGAAACATGTTTTTGGTCTGTTCAGTGGCAAGTGTCATTAAAGAAAGTATAAATATGGCCAAAAAGGAGAACACATGGACAATGATTTCCCACTGGCTGCCTCTTACGACTCCACCTATCTGAGGTCATTTGAATGTTCATGTCAGCTCTACAAATCTAGTCTGCAACGTTGCAACCGCTTAATTTCTAATCCCTACTCCTTTTCCCTTTTAAAATCACATCGTTACCCTGAGCAACATGATAAAAACTATAATGCACTTTTCACCGGGCAGTATATTGTCACTGTGCAATTGAGTTTATCTGTGGATCTATGGATATGTTTGCTAGTATCCATTTGACTACGGCTAATCTATGAGGCCAACAAATCCGGAAAAAGTGCTCTGTCATGAAAACAATCGATTACAACAGTGCCCATAAACTGCTCTCCAATTGATCTCTAATTATCAAACCATTTCTATCAATGTGACTGCATTACATGTTGAACAGTTACCACTGTACAGATTGTGGGATTTGCTTCTTTCTCTTTATCACAGTAGAGTTTTGAATCAAGACAAAACGTATGTTGTGGTTTCAGCATCTACCTGCCGTATAAGCTGCAATGGTTAGGTGCTTAGGAAATCCAATTTAGATGTTTAACATGTAGCTCTGTGAGATATCCCAATGTCTGATTCCATCCAACTCAGTCTAAAGACTGAAACATTCGGAAATAATTAAAGCCTGTTTTCTGGAGTTACCCATATACAGAACATTCTACAAGTTTATTTCCCAAATTATTCCAAAACAGAAAAAAAAAACTTTAAATTGGATAGTGCGAACACAGTGCATACATATACAGGTTTCTGAGGGTAAAATAGTCATATTATTTTAAAATTACCAATTAACCATAAATTAGGAAGGGCTCATTTTATCATAATTCAAAACAAATGTACAAATAAAGTCAAATCAAGTAAAAAAGAATTCTAGTTTTCCCAACAAGCTTCGACTTAAGTTATTTTTTTTCCAGTGAATTGTGGAATCCATGACAATTTTCTAATGCCTTCAACTTCAAAATGTCCCGTCCAGAATCAATCTCTGCATACTGTAAGTCAACTACAGACACGGCTGCCATGCGGTTTCAAATGCTACACATTAAAATGATTTTCTTGTGTTTTAATGTGGTCGCTGCTGTTCTTGCTCTTGTTGTTCTTGTTTGTGTACACAGTACAGCACTTTCTGTTCCAAGGAGCTGTCTCTTGTTGATTTAAAGGTGTCACTTAAAAAAATAAAATGTAAATTGAGGAAAGGAAATTAAAAAAAAAAAAAAAAATCAAAAAAACAAAAACAAAACAAAACAAAAAAAAAAATCAGATAAAATAAAAATCAGTCTGCTAGAGATAGCTTGTTAGAAAAGGTTTGTCAAGGTAGTTTGCGAAGGGCTCCCCGAATCATGGCTGTCCAAACTAGAGGTGACGGAGGTCACTACAGTGATAGAGGGGTTTGTCAGGTCTGTTAGTGTGGCCGCGCTGGAGGGGGGGGTCAGGGCCCCACTCTCGGATGAGGGTGGAGGGAGTGAGGTGCCATCAGCCTTATCAACACCTCCATTCTCCTGTCGCAAAACGTTCCTTCTGAATTTGGCTCTTGCGTTTTGGAACCAAACCTGCAAACCAATCCCAGTGTGGCTTTTACTTTTTGTGTTTAAGTAGGAATTATTTTTTTAAAAAGAAAGTATCAAATCATTTCTCTCCATGAATATACAGTAGTTTACATTACATGTTATCACAGCTATTACTGTATCAAGTTGCCTTATGTATATCAATCTTTATATGGCAATTTTCATACATTATTTTGAGCTTTAGGGGCAGATAACAATGAACCAGTTAGCACCTGAACACTGAATACAAGAGTGTGGATTTTAATAGCAATCAAAAAGTATCCTATTATTTTAAATATTTTATCTGTGAGAGTTTACAGTTTCACAGATAAAAAGGACATGTGCACTCTCATTATAAATAATATTATCTACAGTTTAACACTTAGCTCTCTACGCTTAGGAGCTACTTTTCTCCTTTCTTTCCCAAAAAAATAACATTTAAAGATCTACAAAATTTCAGATAAAAAAAACCCCTGGATATACATCTAATGACTAAATGGACCAATCAAACAAACAAAAACAAAAAGATGACTTCAGTGATAATTTCGGTGTGAAATGAGAGGGACATGGAGGAGGAGTGGGGTGCAGACACAGATATGTGGTGATCAGATCAGTAAGAAGAATGGCTCTCTGCTTACCTGTAGAACTCTCTTAGTGAGGCCTGTTTTCTGGGCCAGCTGCTTTAAGTCCTTGGCATCTGGGTTGTGGTTGATGGCAAAGTAGGATTTCATTGTCCGCAGCTGATGGTGCTTGAAGGAGGTCCGCATGCGTTTGGTCTTCTGTGTTGGAGGGTAGGACTGCTGGTCCCGGTCCAAGTGATCGGTGTCGTTCTCGTTACATCCTGAGAGGGCAGAGAGCAGAGCACAGGGGCGGCTGAATGTCTGACAGGACTGCAAAAGCTGCAAAACAAATTAAACTCGGCGAGGGATTTAGTTTAATTTATGTCAACGTTTTCTTTAAATTTCTTTTTACTCCGCTCAAGGATTTTCTTGAGACAAGTAATAGACGACTGACTGGTAATAAAGCCGATTACTCCAGTATCAAGTTAATGTTATTCAAATCCAGAAACTGCTTAAATCAAATTATTTGCACTGGTGACTAATGAAATGTTACATTAGTTTTACGGCCAAATATTTAATTAAAAATATTGTCGCATGTCAATTTTAGCAGAGAAGGAAATGACAGACAGAATTGAGGCTATCACACATTATGTGGACTGTAATTTCATCCATTTCCATTGACTTACTAAACTTATACTGCATGTCATTAAATGAGGATTTAGTGTATTTAAATGTAATAAGAATCAGCGACAGTCAAAAAAACTGATTGAACGGATGCAAATGAAATTAATTTAGGCTCTTTACATGTGTATAATATTTCGGTTATTGTGGTTTTAACATAAACCGCACTTGTAGATTTCGAAGCAAATAGATATATTTATATTTTAAACATACACTGGGACCGGGCTAAATTATTCCTGCTGGTGTTTGCAAAGACTAACAGGCCTAATGGGCCTCATTTGTCAATAGCTTAGTGTGTGTAAAATACTTAAAAAAACGGATACACTAAATTAAACGCGTGCACGGCTAAACAGTGCTGGTGGAACATTCATCACTGCATTAAGAAAAAAATTCTTAACACACAACTTTAGTGGGATATTGTTTTATAAATGCAGTATCTGCAAAATTCCAGACGCATGTTGCGCCAGGTAAAATCCCAGCACCACATAAATATCTGTAAGTTAAATTAGCGAGTGAGTGACTGTAAACACACAGCGGAAATACCCTCAATGACAACTGACTCTTTATTGATTTTTATTTTACTATAGAATCTAGTTCTCGTGTAAGAACAGGTGTTATAAGATCTCAACTCTTACTTTACTGCAGATGCAGAGGAAAACTAGCCAACAAACAATAAGCATAGGATTTCTAAATTATATAGTAGGTTGTATTGATTTCCTTGTCTTCTTGTAACCGAAATGCTGACCAGTTGTTTTTCTCACTGGCTGAAAAAAAATCTCAAATGAACACTTTATCATGAGGATGCAGTGCAAACACTTTCCCACACATCAATTACTGGGTCATGGAAAATAACAGATCAGTTTAAATAAAGCAGATTTGCTATTATGCATGGCGATATTTTATGGTCCATGTTAGTGTGAATGATGTTTTTTTGTTATATGAGACTTCTTCTTCTGACATCTATACACACCATTAATATGACAATCATTGACATCTATGTTCTTCTGTTCCAGCCTTCACTGGATTGTGTTTCACTTGATATTACCCACTAGGGGTCTCTATATCCAAACAAGACCAAACTTTACTGAGTGGTGTGGAATACACAGTAGACCCACACCTATCCCTGGTGAAAACAAACATGAATGTGCTCGCTACAGAAGAAACAAAACCTCAAACAAAACCTCATCCTATTTGTCATGAATATGAGTCTCCTGATCTGCAGAACGATATATTAACCTATCTAACAGTGTGAGGCTAAAATGAGAAAGGTGTGTGTGTGTGTGTGTTTGTGATATTATATCCCGGCGCAGAAAAAAAGAACAGTTTGGAAAAAAAGAAAATAAAGACTAAATCTTGTAGTTGTTTCCGATCTAAATTAATCTAATTTTTTATTTTTTCATTACATTTTTTTTTTTATATCCAAGTTAGTGCCTAATTTGAATCTTATATGGTGGTCATAAATTCATCACATAATTATAACATTTACAATATTTAAAAAACAAACCAAAAAAGGCATGTCACCTAAGCATAAAAAAGCCAATAGGCTTCTTTTAAAATATGAATATATTGTATTCTGTTCTATTCTTATTCCTCCTATTTAAATATCCCAAATGAAAAATATAATATTCCCACTGGGACATTACTGTGTCTGTGGTGCTTAATAATGAGTTCACAGGGACATTATCTCACTCAATTTTATGTCTTTTTCCATTACTAGGGGGTTTTCTTTTGTGCATTTTTTTTTACCTGTTGTGGTTGATGTTTTAAAGCTTTTCTGTGATTGGCATGTCGTCCTATTAAAGAAAAATCACAGGACTACTATAGCTATTTCCTATTAAATCATCCATGAGAACTTTAGGATTTGCATAATCTCTTTGGAATTGTGTTTACGAATAACAAACCAAAGCCCTTTCAACCGGAGCGCTGACTGTACAGTGTTGTGTTTTCAGCCCCTGGCCTCTCTCCCTGCAGCAGGCCCCTCTGCACGGCGCTGCTGTGTCCCTGAGAACTGTGCTGACCGCCGCACAGGAGGCCAGGGATTCCAACGTCACCTCCAATTAACGAAGAACAATTAACGCGCAGATTACCCTTATTCCTCTCTATTCAGCAGGAACAGAGGAAACTTGGCGCACAATGACAAACTTTCTCAACCGCACACTAATTCGCAGAAAGCGACAACAAAATGGGGACGCTGCAGGGGTAGGGGGGGTGGGGGGTCGTGTTATAACATTCAACGATTCAATGCAAGATCTGAGATGAAACCTATTTAACAGTAGCTTAATGTAGACTGCGATGTTTTTCTTCCCCCCCCAATAGAAGTCAAAGACAAACAAAACATTATTTTTATTTGGCCACAATTTTTACGCAACGGTCCCCAAACTTCATTTACCCGCCTCACACCCATTCTATACATTTATTTTGACCCGAATAAGCCTCAATGATAAAAGTCGATACGCATGTTGACGGCGAGGTCGATAATTCTCGGTGCAATAGACGCCAAAGTTCCAAGTACAGAAACGGTGCGTAAAAGACGCGTGGACAGAAAGCTGCAGATCAATTAGCCCGCGGCTGCAGAAACCGTTACACGCAGACAGTGTTCACCTATATTTGCATAGCCTACATGACAGATGTATTCATTTCAGAAAGGTAAGGTAGAGCTGCAGCTGTTACAGCTGGAGCATTTAAGAACTATCTGGATTAAAAAGCGAGGGTCTTTGTGCGTAATGGAAACAAAAACCTACCCAGAATTTTTAAACAAACTGAATCATATTAGTAACTTATTTATTTGTTCATTTATTTACTTATTCGTGTGCGTGATTTTCACTTTATTTTCCTGGTGTATTTTTAAGAAAAAACTAAATACTAAACACTTTGGTCAGCAAAGTCCTGTAGATTTTAGTGAAGAATATATAAACCACAATATAGCAAATATAGTAAAGTTCGGTCATTCAGTGTCTTCCAGAGTCATGTAGCCTATCCAAGAAATAGTTCAATGTTTACATTCACAGTAATTTCGGTGTGTTTTACTGTAGGTTTCACCGTCCCACTGCTAGGCCTGTCTACTTAGTATTTGGGTAAACAGTTTCAAGCTATAGGCCAACTTAACCATGACCCCCCCTTGCAGACTGTGTGTAAAATTGTTTTCTATTGTGTGTCTACGGTTTTTGTCCATACTTGACGTGAGGCCCTGCTCTGAGCAGCATGCTGTCTCACCTGTGTTATAGCTGGGTATATCTATCCCCATGGCCGGGCTCTTCCTCTTACGCGGCCTTCCCTTCTGTGCCGTACCGGTGCCGTTAAAGTAGGGGAGGGTGAGGCCGCCGCCCTTGGCTGCCAACTCGGCGAAGTTGAGCTGGGGGTGGTAGTCCGGTCCCTGCACCAGCGTCTCGAAGTGGAGCCGGCAGTACACCAGACTGTCCTTCATGCCGAAGTGGTCGCCCGTAGTCAGCGTCTTGTTGCAAGTGGTGCACGTGAAGCAGCTCAGGTGGTACACGGAGTCGCGCGCTCGCATCACCATCTCAGAGGCCGATATCCCGAGGTGGCAGCGCGCGCACCTCTGCACGGAGAACCTTCTGGAACAGACAAATCGTCAAAACACCTCGACCAAATGGGACAAGCACGAAGACAGACGCTCTGGGCAAGTTTACCTAAACATAACCTGCACTGTCAGGCTACAAGTCGGCTAGCATATCCCTCTGAGGGGTGTGTGTATATCTGTCACCGTTTTACTGTACATGGCCCTACTATAACAGGCCTACACAGGGAAGTTACAATATGAGCTAATAGCCACATCTAGCCTTCAACTGAGTTTTCTCGATGGGAAACATTTTGTTTTGTGTAAAATTATTTTCGCTTTTAAAAGTTCAGCTACAGCCTCAGTGACAAAATCTACAATTGCTAACTCTCTGACATTGAACACTAAAGTCTACTGGTAGGAAAAACGCTAGTATTGGTGAGGCAGCTAACACTTTTGGCCTTGGCATTTAACGGCCTCACTTTCCTTTCATGGGTTATTTTAATATTATAGTGCATTAAAGACTACATAACGTTTTGGCCTATGCATTGTTAACTATAACCCCGTGTTACAATCAGGAATAACAAATCTGACTCACAACAGCATTTTTTTTCATTGGTTATTTTCCATATAGCCACTGTACATACTGACAAAGGACACTATAGAAGGTGAAAACGTACAAATACAAATGTACAACACTGTGCTCTTTTGTTTCTAAGGTGGTGACACATATAGATTCAGAGAATGCAGTTTACATTACAGTCAGAGCTTTACAAACTATTAGCTCCGTCTGAACCACAAATAAATAAAAATACAATTTCACATCATGACCTGTTCCTACTTAATACTATGCAGGGCCCTTGGGAGATTGTTTTCGATACAGTTATATTTTATTCAGACAAGATTGAGGCCTAACTGGGCCAAAGGTCTTAAGCATAAATCCAGGTGAACAACCACAGCCTGTTGAATCAGGGCTAACAGTGGCTCTTTAATGTTTTTTTCCTTTAAAAAATCGTCGTTTGTTTATTTAAGAGTTTAAAAAGCATTTTCCTAT
This sequence comes from Scomberomorus guttatus, assembly GCA_038419695.1. Lineage (NCBI taxonomy): Eukaryota > Metazoa > Chordata > Actinopteri > Scombriformes > Scombridae > Scomberomorus > Scomberomorus guttatus. Next base: position 22,944,361 of record CM076454.1, on the reverse strand, counting down.
AAAGCCAGCAGGATACAGCAAACGGGCCGCTGCGTGCATGGCTGGGTGTACGCGCGTGCATGTGTGCGTGACATGCTGACAGAAAGAGAGGGGCTACTTTTTTTTTTTTAAGACTGTGGGGTAAATTTATAAAATGCTTAACCTTAATTTTTCTTACCTGTAGTAATCCTCCTTGCAATAGATACTCCCATCCTTGGCAAAACACGTTAGCTCCGATTCCAGCGCTAGTTTACATTCACAGCATTTGAGACACCGCAGGTGCCACTGTTTGTCCACGGCCAGGAGGTAGTATCTATCCGAAATCTTGCCGCCACAGCCGGCACACAGAGCAGGCTTCTCGGGGCTCATAGAAGGCATGGTCTGGGTCAGAGAGAGAGAAGAAAGCTGATGGCCACTACTTTCTTCAACAGACTGGTAGGAAAATCTTATGTAACTTAAATTATTCAAAAGAAAAAAAAAACGTAACAACAGGATCATAGTGGCTTTTTTGGCCATGATAAGCTATATTTAAATTTCTCTGTTTTTCAAGTAGCAGCACGGCCTTATGATGACCAAACTGAACTCGCTGTTAGCAGATACAGGCTTGGTGTGACAACAGGCCCCAACGAAGGGAGAAAGACCATTTATGAAACCACTGATTTTGTGAAATTAAGTGAATATCGAGAAGCTTGAATAAAATTGACATTGCTAACCTCATTAGTTTAATTTTCTTTGTGGGCAAACTCAAAACAAATTCACTTTAACGGTTTTGGACAGAAACATATTTAACATATTTACTATTCTTTTCAGTTAAAAGCAAAAGGCACAATTATAATAATATTAATAATCATCATCCTAATAAATCATCATGTTTTTGCCAACAGTTATTTATAGATATGTAATTGCCACAACTGAAAGTGCTAAATTAGTTGTCAGCAAACAAAATAATACAGCTCAAATATAGGCTAAGACATTATTTATGATGACAAGAGTAATACTGTATGTCTTATATATGTTTGCAGAGAACAGCATGTGAAGTTGTGGCCAGTTAATGTTTTTACTAATTCTTTTGTGCAGACAATTGAGGGGCTATTAGGACATTTAAACTATCCAAGTGCAATTCACAATCCAAGAGAAAATGAATTGTGGATCAAGATTTAGAATAAAATATATTTATTAGAAGTTAACAAAAAGACGTAGATGGAAATTTCTATCTGGTCTCCTTCCTACTCCAAAAACAACTGCACGTTTCCTTGCACGTCGACGGTGCCACAGTCGTGGTTAACGCAGCAGCGGAGGTTTAAAAAAAAAAAAAAAAAAGAGTTTTATATTAATTCAAACACAGGTCGAGCTAGCTCTTACCGACTCCCTCCCGTTGAGCTGCATGCCCTTCGCCAGGCGCGACTCCGTTTTCGACCTTCTCTCCATCTCCTCCATGATCCCTTGGATGTGATCCCCGGAGATCCCGTGGAAAAGCATGGCTCCCGGTCCTGGACGCAACGTGCAACTGCCTGCCTCTGTCTTGCAGCCCACAACTTCCATATACTGTACTGTACTGCAGCGCTGCGCCCCGCTCTCTCAGCGCATCCAAACGGGCTCTGAGGCTCTGAGAGAGGCACACAAAACAACACAACCCCAAAGATTCAGATCACCTCCTCGCTTGAGTGCAAAGGCAACTGGAAGAAAAGGGGGGGAAGGAAAAAAAAAACCCGAAGAAACTACAACATGGGTGGGACGAGAGGAGTGGTGGCGGTGGTGGTGGTGGTGGTGGTGGTGCACCAGCTTTTTCCTTCTTCCGTGAATGTCTCTCCTCCAGGAAAAATATATAGTCCAACTGATGCGACAAACCGGTGTGGAAGTGGTAGTGGTGATGGGGAGGGAGGAGGAGGGGAGGGGGGGGCTACAGTGTAAACACTCGCCAAAAATAAAGACACAAAGTTTTTGTTGTTTCTTTTTTAGTGATTTCTCTCTCTCTCTCTCTCTCTCTCTCTCTCCCGATTTCCCAGTCAGGGGTTCCTTGGTGCTTGGAGGTCAGGTTGGGACTGCCTGGATTTGAGAACCGTGTCCTATTTGTGAAGAGAGCAAAGCCTGCCCAGTCTGAATAATTTGGTAGGAGGAGTTCCCCTCTCTCTCTCTCTCTCTCCTCTCTCTGTCTCCCTCTCTCTCTCTCCCCCTCTCTCTCTCTCTCCATCGCCGCTGATTTCTATTCAGCAACAAAGAGCTGTCACTCTTCCCTCAAAAACTCCCGATTCTGGCTGCGCGAAGGACCACTACTTTATGGTATTGACATTTTCATTACTTTTATTCCCCCATTTACAGGACAGGAAGCTGGAGTGTAGTCATAAGTTGCATAAACTGAAATTGACTTTTTTCAAGTGTAAATATTTCATTTATTTAACACGCCTTAAACAAGAATAATATATAAAGTATATAAAGTATAAAGTATATAAAGTAAAAAGTGTTATTAAAAGGGTCAGAAATAGAAATCAATGAGTATAGATGACGTGTTCTTTAAAGATAGTTTATTTGCTTATTTTTAGCCTGTTTTTTTTTATTATGAAATGACATTATTTTTAAAAAAATCACAGGTTTAGGGGTTTAATTTGTCCATAATCAGGTGGTTTGGTTGTCCCAAAATAACATTATGACTGTGTGTGTCTGTGTGGTATGTGTGTTGTTTGGGGCGGGGCAGTGATCAGTGATAGGCTGGAGGGCGGGGACAGATTGCACTAAACAATTTGAAAGAAAAGGTTTTTTTTTTTTTTTTGTTTTTTTTTTATAAACAGAAATGAATGAGATTTTTTGGTTAAAAATAAAAGCAATTCTTTACTCCATGACAACCTCTTCACTCAGATGAGATAACCACACACCAGCTTGTTTTTTTTTTTCTCTCTAAGCACTTAGTGTGTGATGCTTCATATATAATAGGCTTAATTTGATGTGGCGACGAAGCAAACTCATCTTTTATATAAATATAGGCGAGTGTTTTCAGCGCGGGATCAATTTTGGTCTCCATTTAAACGCTCGTTTCAAACAGGAATAATTCAGTGGCGAGCATTCATTAACACGGCTCTTGTCTTTTCTCTGTCTCTTGAAATAGGTCAGAACCGTGTTACCTACAGGAGAGTTGATTTTATGATAGCAGAAACAGGATTAAACATATTTAATTTATCTTACAGGATATGCAACAAGAAGCATGCACATAGGAGATATGTTTTTTTTTTTTAAAAACACCTCCAGTTAATGGTCACCACATGGAAATCCCCTCCAGTTATTGTATATTTTCAGGAAAAATGTTTTACAAATCTCTTTTATAACTGACGTGATATAATCTACGTTATGCAGGCGACTGTGAAGCTGCACTATAAAGATCTATCTGTGTCACTTTTAAAGGGATTATGAAAACTCCAACGCAAATTTCTTTTTAAAAAGCCAGACTGAATGGTTTTACCGTGCTGTAGTGGGCTACACAGGCCAAATATGGTGACAACAAACCAAAAATGAAGCAGCTCAAGGTCTGTATTTTGACAAACACAACACAGGCCTTTACAGCTGAATTCTTGGACAGCGAGGCAAGGTCGATGACTGAAGATTTTTTTTTTTTCTTGCCATAAAACAATACACTCTGGCTCAATCTGTGACTCGGCTTTGGTCCCATTAATAGATTTACTGAGGCTCAGGGGGGTTTGCAGGTGTGGATGCTTCATCTGAAGACGTGTTACATTATCTCATGTGCACCCCCCCCATCCACCCCCAACACCCACCCCCTCCTCCTCCCAACACACACACACCATGAAGTTGTGTTGGCTTTAATTGGAGGCCCCTTGATAACAGCGCTATAAGACAAGGCTGTAACCCTCCTGGACGGGCCGGACCTGCAGCTGTGCGCTCTGTCAGTGTCTCAGCACCAGCGAGAGAGCGGTGAAAAGGACACACGGATTTCATTTCACCTGGACAAAGACACCCTGAGAGGAATGATCAACTCAACTCTGTGTGATATTTCATCTGGCTGCTGTCCCCCCCCCTGACCAACCCACCCACCCCCTTAAATCTTCTCTGGAAATAAAAAGAGAAAGGCAACAACTGATATCCAAAAACTGGACACATATTACACTGCGTACATGTTCGTATTTTTTTATGAAGACATCTATCATACCGTTAATGTCGATAAAGAATACTGATTTGACCCGTTGCCTCCAGCAGTGACATTTCATTTGACTGAAGAGGGTTTAACAATGTGTCAGTGAACACAAGGGGCTGAGGGAATAATGTCTTTTTGTTGTCCTGTTGTTGCGTTTCCTTTTCTTTGCATCTAATTGGGATGTTGCTAAATAGGCAAAATACTAATGACTTGCTTTGCTTTCTATAATCATTTCATCATGTCACAGTTTTCTGCAGAGATACATTACGTGAAATCACCCTTTTATCAAAACGAAGGGCCTGAATTGGAAATAATAATTCTGCTTTTTCAGTGTTTTCTAAATCTTTTTCTTTAATTTATCCGTCTAGTTAATGTATGTTACCCATCACGTGTCGTTACTGGCTTAAAATAAATGGAAGTAACTTAATCTGGGCGATGTTGTGTCATTTTTCGTTTAGTTAATGAGAATGATTTGCCCTAATTTTAGATTTGTGATCTTGTTTGGCCAAATGAAGGCTTAAAAAAACGCATAATAGTTGCTGCTTATTATTCGTGTACAGTACCGTGCTACGTTTAAAGCCTCGACACCTTTTTAAAAAAAAACGTGAAATTAAAACAGTATTAACAACCATGTTTACAATGGCGTGTACACCCAGGATGGCTGAGTGGGCCACGGACTTTTGCCATTTAAAAAATAAATAAAATAAAATTTTATATCTCAGCTACTAAAACAAAATGACTTAGCCTATATTTTCCAAAATGCGCCACATTATATTTTTCCCTGCATCGTCCATAGATCTTAAATGACTTTAATACTCCGTGCAAATGTCTATTTTATACATTAACATCATTAAGATTTATGTCAGGCTAAAAATATTTCCCTAGAAAATTCCGCAAATAAAAATATAGCATAAGAAGAGTGAGTTTAGGTGGGCTCACCTTCCTTCACATCCCTGACAATATTACCCATGTCACTGTATTTATTTATCAGGCATCAGATCAGTCGCGCATTGCTTCACAAGCTTTTCCCCGTCGTTTTGGTTTTGTTTTGTTTTTTGTTTGTTAAAAATAAAACCCCTCTTATTTTACCCAAGAAGACATATAACTGCTATAGAGAAGCTCTTACCTGAGGCTGTGCTGTGTGAGATCCCTGTGCAGAGTGCAGGCTGAGGAGCTCCGGACTGTCTGCAGCGTGCAGAGGAGACAGAGGAGACGCTGCCGGTAGATGGGGGCTGTTCCTCGTTTCTGAGCTACAGTTCCAGCTCGAGCGTCAATTAAAACACAAGACATTTAAATATTCCTCTGTCATATGCAGGCAGCCCTCCACGCACCACGGCGCGCACAAATGCACAGGAAAAATGTGCAGCCACGAGCCAATGGCCTACTCAGCATGTAGGTTATAATCTGTGATGCAGTAAAAGATTACAGAAGGATAAACTACATGATGTGGAGTCGATAATCGCCACATGCCAAAAAAAAAAACTACCGTTACATACTACACGATTTAAGAATATTAGATGTATTATTTTTCCATTTAAATGCTGTTATAACTATAATGTAGCTATTAATTCAGACCCTAAAGTTTTACTTCAGAGCCAAGAGATTAGCACATTTTATAATCAGTACTAGGTAGGTTCAAGTACATAAATATATAGTCATAATGAAATTAATAACCACAAAATGTATAATTACGTATCTCTTATGCGTTAGTTCATACTGTATGGGATTCAAATCAAATGAGTACAGTAGCTCTAATTACAGTGGTTGGAGAACAGAGGTTTGTGTGAATAAATCATTAGATAGGTCTATAGTCAAACCAGATCAATCAACTGACAAAGATATGGAGCACAACAAAACAAGCCTGCAGGGAAAAGAAGAAAATGGACTGACAACACCAAATGACAAAATACGAAATCATTTTCGACATGAAAGTGCTAAATATTTTAATAGTTTAACTCGTTTTTATTTTGTGGACTTGGATCTAAATATGAGAGAGTAACCTAAACCAAACAGTGGCAGTCTGATGATATGCACAGTGCTTTCTTTTTTTTATGGCAAACGATCATTAATTTCAACGTCATCAAAACAGTGCAGGCGTAAATAATACATTAAAGAAGAATTTTGAGGGGGATTGTATAACCGTGCCCATCCTCTGGATTATATTGTCCACTGTTTATATTGAGTGAATCCTCCAAAAAATAGCAACAATATTAAAATAATTTTATTCTTGGGTTAATATTTCGTTTCCTGTGAACTGTGACGTAGGCTCCATCTGTCTCACCTGGAGAATCGTGCTGACAAACTTCATATAAATTCAATGCAATATTGAATGTTATTTCCCATTCTACACACAGTTGGCCTCATATTGCAACATCTAATGAATAAAGAAATTGTGATGATGAAAAATTCACCACTACTTAATAATGTCAAGTTTTAAGTAGCCTAAATATTAATAATGTTTATGTTTTGAAGATGTTCTGATTGTACTTAACCTCTAATGAGACAATATTTCCTCAATTTAACTATAATATAATTAATATAATGTTCCCTTTTCAATGCTTTGGACTATTATTCACATGATAGACTGAACAAAATGACAACCAGCCACTGAATAATAATAACACTGGTAACAAAATGTAAAACACTTTTTAAATGCACGGTGCCTCCACCTGAATTGTATATTTACTGTTAACATGACAAAGGGAGGTCATCCAGAAGACAGGGTGACCTAGAGCTACTCACACTGGCCACTTGGAGGACAAAACACTGAGGTAAAGATGGACTGATTTCAATTGACAACAAGTGAATAGAATAATTTCTGAGTGAGCACCGGGGCTGAGAGCGAAGGGTGACAATTAATTAAACCTCTGTACTGCTTGCATAAATGATCATGTGCCATACTGCTAACAGTCATTTTGCTTCGCTCCTTCCGCCTGGTTTGACATCACAATGTATCTCATCAATAATGCAACGGCACTGAGATCCATTTCACTGTGTACCATGACGCGCACGGAGCACACGGCGTTTTCCGAGAATGATACCCAGACAGGCTCTGCAGCACGCTTGATTCAACGGTGAAACCACAGATCTACAGCACCAACCGGGATGCCTTCCTCCCTGCCTGCCTGCCTGCCTGCCTGCCTGCCTCCCTGCCTGGCTCCTCTCTGCTGTAGGGCATGGTGGTTAGATTACCACACATCCAGGGTTCATCTGGCGTTATCATTTCTGGGTCACCTCAAGTGACACTCAGCTCTCAGTCACTCCCAAAGCATGGCCAGAAAAGCAACGGAGGAAGAGAGGCAGGGAGGAGGAGAGGAAGGAGGAGGAGGCGGGAAGGCTCTCCCAGGATCCACTGTGGTGCAGGGAACCACAGGCTAAACACTGACAGAATGAAGGAGAGGAGTGGGAAGGGAAGGGGGGTTTGAGGAGGAGGAACAGAGGGAGGAGTGAAGCACTGTAAAGCTGTATCCCAGTCACATGTATCCCAGTCACATGAACCTGGTGGGTGGGTGAGAGGATGGTGAGACATCCTGGAAATATTTACAAACACACAGTGGACATGGCTTCATAATTATTGGAGGAAAGGAAATATCAAAATGCACAAGCAGTGATGGAAATACAGCCAGAGTGCTGTTTTTATTGCTCATACCCAGAATTAAAATGTCTAACAGTGATTTAGAAAAATAATGATAGACAAGAATAATCCTATAAATAGATTTTTGAGGCGTCTCAATCCCCATGTATCCTGTTTTTCATTTCCACCCTTATTTTCTCTCTCCAGGTCTTTCTCCCTCACTTTTTCCCCTCCTCCTCCAGCTCCCCGCTTCTTCCACTTTCTCTTTTCTGTCTCTTCCAACCACGCTCCCCCCCACCTTCCCTCCCCCCCCCTCCTCGCACCCCCCCCCCCCCCCCCCTCCCCATATCCCTACTTCCCTCCACCCCTCCTTCGATCTCCTCCCTGCTCTGCTCTGCTGGAGCTCAAATCACAACCCCGGTCCCTGGCAGATGGAGGATAGGAGAGAGAAGCTCTTAACTAGCCAGCCTGAGCCTCTACTCTCTGCACACCAACTGCTGCCTGCCTCCCCTCCCTGCCTCCAGAACAGCTCCAATAGCGCACCGCCACCTCCACACACACCCCCCTGCATCTCCTCTGGGGACAGAGTATCCTCCTGGGGAATGGTGCACGTATTAGTCCATATCTGGCCACACTAGAAAGGACATGGAAACATAATAGATGGATGTTCTTTATCGCTATAATATAACCTTCAGGGCAAAGCAGCTTTTCTGGGTAGGTTTAGGTGATGCTTGCATATGGTGTTGTCAAACAAGCTTCTTCTTTCTACTCCAGCCATTCATTTAAGACAGAGAGTAAGAAGGAAATTTATTTTGACATATTTTAGAGGTTTCACTGTGAAGGCAATAAAAAAAGAGCTATTACATCACTTGTCTTGTAAATGTAGACAAGAAATCACAGATATGACTGCACCAATAAATAAAGAGGCCAAAGTCCTTCTTGGGAACTTAGGTGCCTGTGACTGTCCCTGACTCTCCTTTTATCAGGGCTCATCTGGCGGCCACGACTTGGCCTGGCATGAGCCTGACCACCAGTTGCGGTCTGAGGGAGAAACTGCTCCTCTGTGCTATTTGCAGCCCTGTCTGTCCAAAGGAATCTGGTGCGCTGACTGTCACTCAGTGGCCATGTGTGTTTTTTATCACTAATTCTACCACAGGGATCTGGTTGTCCATATGACCACTGCGGAGGCTGCTGCCCCGAGGCAAGCTGACATTTTCTGTGTAGAACGACCAGACGTTGATGTAGGGGCTGCTCAAATGCTGCTTGAATATCAAGACACATGTGCACGTGTCAACACTTGCACGCACGCACACAAACGTCCAAAGCAGTGCCTGGCCAATCGCTGGGACTGATGTTCCTTTCAGCCATCATACGGCTGACACTCAAGTTTTTTTTTTTTACCCCCCCGCCAACCCTGTGTCAGTTTCTGGCTGGTCTGGCCAACAGTGATGGAGACACTGTAACTGACTGTGGTTGGGGCCACTGGCCGCAGGGCTGCTGTGCCTGTTTGAGATAGAAGGAGGGGGAGGAGGGGGCTGCTTGGCCTGTCAACTGGTTGTGACTAGAGCCTGTCTGGTCACAGTTCCAAACTGGACAGCTCTCTTTTTCTCTCCGGCTAGTGCCATCGTCCTGTAGAAAGGCACACGATATGTAGCTGCCACTCTGCTCCAGCACAGCATATGCTTCAGCTGAAGGTCAGAGATGTTCAGTCCAAAATGCCTGAAATAAACACCTCACATGTCTAGTTGGCTGTTGTAACTTGGGAGCACATCTGCACTGAGGGGATACCACTGTCTGTGCGTATGTGTGTGTGTATATTTGCCTATACATTGAGAAATAAAAATTTTTTGGGAAAAAATCAACAACACAAATTCATTCATGACTAAGGCAGGTTAAGGTCTTACAGAGTAATAACATTCATGCTATAAACTTCCCAAATACATTTAATTAGCTATAATTAATTAAAGGCTAGGTAGGCCTATTATTAAAAAAAACCTCAGAGCAGCAAATAAGGAAGAAATGGATGATTACATTCTTTTTAGTTGAATGCTCTAAATATTGTGGAAATAATCATTCATTATGGGGGTGATTAAAGAAAATTGGTTGTATAGGGTAGATTTTCAATGCTTTCTGCAAGTAAGTTTCTCCATAAATCTGTCGAAGGGATTGTTGTGCTGTTTGTGTCTCAGTCACCAACTGCTAGGCTAGAACATGATGAAAAAAAAAAAAAATTTTCAAACTGTGCCATCACTGGATTGGGTAGACGTGGAGGGATGAGGCAGACATGAAAGTTGGCCTATTTCATGGTCAGGCTGCGGGACCGCCGAGGCCCTGAATGGCAACGCATCTACTTTAATGTGACAGACAAGTCCCTAGGCAAAACCCGCAGAGCCGCGGCAGGCAAGCGGGCCCAGGTACTTGATGAGTGTGACACCTTCACCGTCCCGCTGTAGAAATGTTGCTGCCGCACGCTCCGCTGCCTCAGTTTAGAATAACACCAAATAACTTCGCCTCTCATCCCGCCTGACGACGCGTCCCCGAGAACCTGTCCTCCCCAGCACTGTTGGGATCATGAATCTCCTTGTAGCCGCTCACAGGGCTTTACTCCGATCACTAAGCACTTGCCTTTGGGACCCACCTGCCTGTGGAAAACTGTGGCCGCTGCGACAGAATTCCGCGGCAGACACATCCTCTCATCCCGACGCTGTTTGCCCAATCAGGCGGAGACAGGCGAGTGTGTGTGGCAGGTTCAGAGCCAGCGCCTGAAGGCATCGCGCTGCCTACCCACATGCACTCACAAATCAAGTCGCGCATCTTTCCTCAACATCTCTTGCACGCACAGGTAGTGCAGTATGAGCGCTTGACCTTACGTTGTACTATACTGTGGGCTACAAAGTGCGCTGCTTAGTGCAACCTTTATTCTATATTGGCCTATTTAGAAGCCACAGGGTGTTCTGATGGAGTAAGCCTGCTTATGCATGTGTGCCTTTATGCATGCTCTTGAACATGAGCTGATCTATTGCAGTGCTGGGATAAGGGGGCCCAGGAGTTCATTAGGCTGCAGCTCAGGAGAGCAGCCGCAGGGTGCTGTGCTGTAGCCAAGTGTTGCCAGGAGGCTGAGCTGCGAGTCCGGTGGGGAGGGCTGCTGTTGATGTCCATGGCATGTTTGTTAACAGCCTGATTCCATCAAGTGGTGTAAAAGCAGCACAAGTGTGAGGGCTGACCCTTGGCCCCTGCCTATTTTTAACAACACAGTAGCCTATTTCAGTCAAAGGTAGACAGTTTAGTCGAGCACTTGTGGAGTGTAAATGATGCTAATGTTCATGCAGTCGTACATTTGGGAGAAAAAAAAAAAAGAAGAGGAGATGCAAAGCAAAAGAGCACAAGACTCCATCTGAATATGCGCAGTTACTTTAGCTTATATGCCCTTTATCTTGAGGGCGAAGATCTAAAATGCACTTTCAGTCGTCTTCTCTACACTCCCACAACCCTTGTAAATTCATCAGAACAGAGCAGAATACCACAAAACATTAAATACTGATGAAGAGAGACGAAAAAATGAAGCTCAAAGGAATTTCATTGGGCATTCCAGAAAAAAAATCTCTGAAAAATATAACAAAACAAAAATGTGATAAAAGACTATTTTACATGAGTTTTTAGTGAACAAATCCTTTCTCCTCCGTCCTATCCTTCTGTCTTGTGAGAATGAAAAAAAAAATCCTAAGAATTGTAATTCATAGGAGGTAGGTATTGCACAGACACTACCCATATTTCATCATTTAGTACACTGATAAAAAATTACTCTCAAAGTAGTCCAAATAACGACAGGCAAGAAGACAAGCAACATGTGGTGGGCTCCATTCTAAACAGTATCTTGCATATTACCTTTTGGCTTGTTAGGCCTATACATAAAATAGAGAATTAAACTGTTTCTTCATCGCGGGGTCCTTCACGTTGACTTGGCCATATGGACACTGGAGGAGAGAATGAAATAATTAAATGGTGTTGAACGGCTTCATGTGGAGTAGACGTTAAGTCACACAGAGAACAAGACACAAACATGTGCAAAGAACAACACGTAACAGAGGAAAGGATGAGACAGGACAGAAGAGGAGACGAGGCTGGATGGGATGAAACGCAACAGGGACCAAAGAGACCAGAACAAGACTAACTGGGACAGAACAGAACAGCAGTGAGGAGACCAGGGCCCTGTTTAACAAGTATTTTGAGGCTAAGGTGATCGTGAAAACCATCCTGTATCTGTATCTATGTACTTTCTATTACAGCCTGTTTACAAAAACAGTTGTAACTAAAGACGTAAAAACTAAGGAGTGTTTCCTGTCAACTTATAGGTTAAAGGTTGCATCCAAAAAGTGCAAACACCTGTAAAAGGAACTATCTGTTTCATTTAAAATCTTCATTTCATGATTTTTTGTTAGCCAATATCATAACCAGTAATGTTCTCTGTGAATAAAAGTGATGTTTGGTTCCACACAGGTTCGACCTAAGACAAACAAACTAATATTTTAGCCTTTCATAGGTTAAACCGGTGATATCTGAAAAAGTGAAACCACAAGAGGAAAAAAAGATTTTATTCCCAATAAAATGTTGATTTGCTTCAAACATGGTGCGCAGCCTTTGTCACTATCCTCCTCTTCTTGGTCATGTAAAGGTGTCATTGCAAAGGCAGCAATGATGTAAAGCATAGTCATCGACTAGAATTAATTAGCAATGTGGTCGTATACTTTAATTTAACCATTATTTGGAGCGTGCCCTTTAAGTAAATGATTGATTTTTGCCTACACTTCTTTTAATATCATATTGGCCATCATATATGGGCATCATTTGGCCAAAAAAAAACACTTTTCTTGATTTTTTTGTTTTCAGTTACCATACTTTCTACTTTTAGTTTGTTTTATTGTGTTGTATTTTGCTTTGTTAGAGATTTTGTAAAAGAAAAAAAAAAGTGACAATTTTGCTAACAGAGTTCTGATACAGGAAGGTTAATTTAATGACAGAACGACAACACCTGCATTCATACCGCTCTCATTCAGGAAGCTATTTCTTAATTTACGCTTAAGGGCAACATCTGCCTCCAGCAGCACACTGGCATGCAAAGCGAAATGATTCAAAACATAAATGAAGTGTTTTTTTGTTCTAATAATATTAATATTTTTCAGCAACGTGGACAGCTGATAGAAACTGTTAACGTCCGAGTGAAATTAATACTGGAATACAGGGCCCAGAGCAGAAAAGAAAAGAAGAGGGTGGGACAGGACAGAATAAAACTAAACTAAACTAAACAGCAGACGGAGAGAAGGAGGGAAGTAGAGGAACACACAACATGGCAAAACAGAAAACAAAGAGCTCACATGTCTGCATGCGCTGCCACAGCATTTCCCTCTCTGAAGGTGGGCATACTCTGTGAACACCTTGTAGCCACTGGAAGGGTCGACATACATCTGCTTCTTCGCCTGAACATAACGAAGATATTATTATTTAATTAGTACGACATACAAACACGCATGCTGGTGTGTGACCCCCGCATACATAAACCATATACAGTACATATACATTATACAACCAAACACAAAGGCACAATACTGAATATGAACATATACATAGAGACAGATTGCTTTGGGTCAAGGAGAAGAGGGAATGGATGACCTCCCTGCATAGAAACAGATGTAAGACAGTCTATGTCTTATGATATTACTAATTAATTAGTGCTGTCCTTTTGTTTGCAATTCAGTAGGTGATAATCTGCAATGATTATTCGGAGCTCCGTGATAAGTTTGTTTTTATTCAGCTTTCCAGGATGCTTAAAAAAAATATTCTAGACACAATCATCCTTTCTTTGTAACCAACCATTCACAGACACACAACCACCTTCTGTAAGTGAAAAACACTGAACTCCTCTGCCATCCCTTAGGAAGTTAGAAAATGTCATCTCTCAGTCTGTTTCAAACTGAGAGCCCACTAGTTGGTGAGCTTTGACAGGCCACAAAGGGAAAAAGGCCCCAGGCCTTTTGGTGACACGGCCTGTCATTTCACATGGCATTGTAGTGCCACATAGTGAAGTTGGCATAGCTGGGCCCCCTCTGTATTGTGCTTTTCCCACCCAGGCCCTACCACTCTCCTCAGGTCGCGGCCAACTTGCCTCAACTTCATCCACACTCAGAAGCACAATATTTACAACAGATAAGCCTAAAGGCACGCAGATGACACCTATTCACTACTGTCACCACCACACAGCTCACTGGCTCTGTTTGATGGAGGAGCAACTGCGATTTGGTGAATATGATGGATCTGACAGAGAAAATTATCATCATTACTTGATACTCTATGACATGTAGGTAGGTATGCTTGTGGTAAAATTATTACTAAAGTGTTAAAAAACAGGAATCTTCTTACAACATCAAGTAAATTGAATGACACATATTTACTTCTGTAAATTCAGGTTTACATTTGGCAGGATTTTGCATCATATATGCCCAATCTATCCACAATTTGAGTGAGACAAAAATAAACCTTTATAGTCACTTTTAGTAATAAAAAATACAGTAAATTTTTATTTTGCCATGGACCCATGGGGAACCCTGCCCTGTGGGCTCTAGAGATGCACCACATATTATCATATTATCATATTATCATATTATCACACAATACCAGATATAAGCTTAAATAAACAAAAGTCTTATTGGTCCAGTTTTATTTGTATTGATATTTGGTTTATTATGGATTTGACACATGGGTTTGTTGTTTCATGTCACTTACCAGAAACTGTAAATATAGCAGTGTTCTTTAAAATAACTGTATTATGTCATATTAGTTTGAGAAGCTTCACCTGTTGTGCACTGAGACACTTCATGCCTATCAGGGAACACTGGTAAATATGGTTGAGAAAATACTGAATTACAAGCTCCGGAAAATCTTCCAACAGACATCGCATATTTTGAATTTGCAAACAGATTCAAGTTGTGTAGATGAGAAGACCTGCATTGTATTTTCACCATAGTATTTTTTAAAATAGAAAAATACATTTCTAGGACATACCAGGCAAAGTGAGAAATACTTGAATTTCTCTGTAATCTATTCACTAATGACAGAATGCAGCCGAATCATTTTATTCACTTGATTTTAGTTTAGGAAATAACTTTTTTTCCATTTTCTCAAGTACCTACCTCAAATACCATCACTGAGTAATCCATTTTGTGTTTCTTCATACTCCCCTACATTTCAGAAAGAAGTATTGCACTTTTCTACTATCATTATGAAAACTATAGTTACTTTGCAGGTTCAGACTTTACATACAAAACATATAATTATCTTGTAAATTATGGCCTACCTAACAGTAAACAAAGGCAGGTGGATTAGCACCAAAGTGACTTACAAGTCAATGCAGCAATAATACTCCAATAAGATCATATATACACAGTATATAATAATAAATGACTCTCATAATGAGCACTTTTGATACTTTTGAAGCATTTTGTTGATAATATAGCACCTTCACTAATGTAAACATGTAAAGCAGAAGTTTTACTTGCTATATTTTACATTGTGTTATTGCTACTTTTACTCAAATAAAGGATATTAATGCTTCCACCACTACAGTTACGCAGCTCAGTTAAGATCATAACCAGCAAACAAACATGTGGGAACACCTGGTTGGAATTGATCGTGCCTAATCGGTAATCAGACAAATCAACATTGATTTGAAGTCTTGGAGGTGATGCATCTTACCTCACAAGCCTGTCTATGGATCCTGTGGACGGCCATCTCTTCCTCTGTGAACTTTCTGGCAGCGGGGTCGTTTTCACCCCCCCTGTTGCTCGTCACTACGTCATCGAGGTGTGCTGCACTCCTGTCCTCGCTGATCTGTGACATGCTGTCGCCTCTCGCTCGCTTATTGGAGCTTTCCTCTGAGAGGCCCGGTGTTGACATTGTTACAAGTCGTTTTTTAAAGTGGACACGAAGAAGAATCAGTCTGCTGACAAACGCTTTACTCGGGTAATGTTGGTGGAGCATGCTGCACGCTGTGTGTGACAGGTTTAAAAGTTGCTACTTAAGACAGTACTTTCACATTGTTTCCCGCCTTGCAATTGTGCGCAAAAAAAGATGCAAGACTTCGTTTAAACAGACTATCTCTTCATTAAACACAGTAACGACAGGTTACGTTAGCATATGAGTTACTATCAGAGATTGTTGCATGTTTACTTTCTGCCTCCTCCTCCTCCTCTCCTGCACAGAAGTGTGTTTTACTTCCTCCTCTGCGTCGTCACACTGGTGACACGTGACCATCACGTAACACGGATCCTCTGCTTCACACAGCGCCCCTGCTGTTTCAAAGCAGCTACTAAAAGACATGAGGACAACTAGATAACTACACTTGACTGAGAAAAAAAAGCCTAAAACAAAGGAGAAATCTTAACACATACAGAATATAAACACTGATTTTTTTTTTAGAAAGTCATCGCACCACTGAAGTGATACAGAGGTAAATAAAGTGTTCAGCGAAAAGCAAACTGCTAATAGAGACAAACGATTTCTTCTTAAATTAAATGTCGCACACTTTTCATAGCAATTAAAGGGTTAGTTCACCCAAATTTTAAAGAAGTATATTTCCTCACTTACCCCCCAGTAGTTTGCAGATAGTGTTTATTTAGTCTTTATTTGTGCAGGTTTGGAGATGACAATGTCTTTCTGCTGACACCCCAATACAATGGAATTTCATTTGTCGTGCTCAAAGCACTGAAAATTTTGCATTTAAAACATATTCTTGCAAGAAAACAAAGCCCCTACTAATCCACAGGGCTTAGTATGAACAGTTTTAATTAGAACTACTCTCTACTGAAGAAATTGTTTTTATGAAAACGTCTGTCAGAGTGTTCTGTGATCCTTTAACATGATGTATGTAACATTTTGTAAGCCATACTATCTATAAGTGTGTATATAGGTAGCACACCATGCAGACAGACCTTCACTATCCCTACAAAAGCCTAGCTTCGCTCTCCTTGACCAGAATGGATTGCAAACAAAGACACCTTCCCTTTAATATTTAAGTAACATGGTGACTTGGACTAAGCACTGCAAGGTTGATGAGTGGACATTAATGAGTCCTTTCAAGGTTATCCACTGCTGTAAGCCACCTCTGATGATGTGTCTACTCCAGAATTATGGGTAATGAAACCTGACAAGTGTCTTTTGACTGACATTGTGGGGTCAATTTACCCTCAGACAAGTTACACATCACTGGAAGAAAAATTAATGTATGCATGCTCACTATGGGGAACATTGTGGAAAAGTGCTAGATGTATATCTTTTACAAACCCGATTGTTCTCTATAAAAATAATTTTTCTGCTTGAGACATTTTTGCAGCCCAAGTGTTTATCTTACACTGCAAAAACAACCTGATAAATGTAGGATAATACAGATGTTTCACAAATTTAAAATGCAATAGACTGTAAAGTAAGACTTTGTGTAAAGGCTGCATTTGGGCCAGAAAGCATTTTCACAAAAAAAAAAAAACACAGGGAACCCTTGTTGTATATTTTCTTGTAAGAGACATTTCATTTCAGCAAGATAAATCATGTGCACTTAGGCTTGGTCAAATGTTTCAAACCATTCTAAAATACATTTACAAGGCCTCAGAAGGACAATGGGGCACTGTATTGTCCCCTTTTTCAGTGTTAGCTTCTCTTTAATGATCATAATCTGGGACTCTTCACAGTTCCTTGAAATGTGAAACTTCTCTGGTTCCCAGTAGCCAAGACTCATAGTATTATGTATATGTCTTTTTGTATGTGTGTGAGTGTGTGTGTCATATTGGGTTTTTTTTTTAAGGCAGCAGCCCTGCCATTATCATTTCATACGGACGCCTGAAACAGCATGCCCCAGTCTACTGCCACTTAATTACCTTCCAGTCAGCCTGAAGAAATCTGGCTCTGATCCAGACAGACTCTCTGGAGAGGAGAGAGAAGTACATCTAAGCCATTGGTTTCAATTTACCATGGGACAAACATTGCTTAAACATGAGATTCAATGCAAACACTAAAAAGGGACAAGTCCACCCTAATACAGCATATACATCGCGCTGTATTCAACATACAGAGATGTAAATCTCCTCCAAGATGGAAATCAGAGCATCAAAACATTAATTGATTATGCCACCAAGTGTTATTTTAGGGAGCTGGTCCACTGACATATTAGTGACTGACTCTGTGGGCTCATAGAGGTGAATCAGAACATGTGCTCATGAAACAAGGAACTGTCCCATTGAATTGAATGCGGAGCTGTACAATATTTATTTTATCTTCAGGTGTATTTCCCCTTTAAGAGGCCAGTGACTCAGCTAAATCATGAGCAATTTGTTTAATGTAGAGTCCTGAAGCAGATTATAATAGCGCCTCTGTATGTGGTTTGTATGACACACAGTTTTCATAATTTAAAAGCTTATGTAACTGAGTAACTTCAGCATTTATTTCATACATGGACTGAAGTCTAACACGGTTGCTGTAAGGAGTATATACACATGGCACACTGTAATTATGCAGAGGAAAGTCAAGTCTTCACCTTCTTCAGTTATTGTAATGAGGGAGGGGCAAGTGTGACTTTCACTTTCCCCACCTATATTAAAATTTTGACCTTCCAGTTAAAACCTGCTTCTTTAACCTTTAGGCCTCCACTACCTCAGTTGGAGATTAAGTGCAATTTATGTGTAGTTACGAAATGTGAGAGCATGTACATCAATATTCCAGAGTCCAATTGATTAAGAGATTTGAACCAATCACTCTCTGGTCAAAAGTCTGCTTCCACAATTTGTGTGCCTTATTTTTGTGTGTAACCCCAGTTTGATAAACTCTGAGCATGACCGGATTAACTTGTTGAAGGCAAACATTTGCTGTTTGGTCCCCAAATCCACCTACTATGTTCCCTGTCACCTTTGTTTTTAGGAATATGATTCATGTGAGTACAATTTAACATTGAAATAACTGAGGTCTTATATTAGTTTTGGACAGGGCCCCTCTAGAAGAAGGACCACAAAATTGGCTAATAATGCAGGACCTGCATTAACACACCTACCTTGATATTGTACTTAAATGGTAACAGATTTGCAACTGTGAACCTGGGTGGTCGGGCGCTTTGGTGTCTGAGACCCTGAGGCAGATGCTTGCTTGACCTGGCTAGAATCTGCTCTAATCAGTATTTTTTTTATTAACAATTGATCAAATAACTATGTATCATGTGAAAGGGGTCACCTGTAGTGACAATTAGAGACTTATCACCTGACTCTGCAGTTTCCCTCAGCTCTATGGAGCGGTTTAGCGTCTTTCATCTCACTGTTGTGGTTTCCTGACTCCCCAATTTTACAGTTGTGGCTCACTCTCACGCATAGCAGGCACATTTTCACCAAACAGCAGACAAAGTTAGCGACAAGTTGGTGCATATGTAGGCTATTTAGCTGCTAAAGAGCCAGATATTTCCCTCTGGATTTGGTGGAGGCAGAATTAGGCTAAAGGGAGACAGAATATTGGACTTACATATGTCAGGTGGCCAGAAACATGACCAAAAATGAATGCTAATGTTGGTCAGTGTCTCCTGGGTGTGTAAATAAGAGAGAGGAGTATAAACAACTGTTTGCCATGTCAGATTTAGGATATAAGGTGATAGTATGCTGTGTTACAGGTTTACAGGTTGTCCCACGGCACCCAAGTGGCTAATAAATCAATTATCTTGGAAGCCTTCAGGCCAGTGGTTCTCCAGAAAAATGGGGAATATTTTAATTTCACTATTATTTCATTGACTAGAAGTTAGCCCAATGAGGTAATGTATAAGTATGACTATTCAGTACATAGGTTTACACTCTTCACTCTTATCTGCCCACCTCATAGTCCCAGGACCCCACTTTGGGAGTCCATGCTGTAGGCTACCGCTTGCACAATTATTGAATTAATACGGAAGTCTCAAGGGGGAAAACGTTTTTATCAAAAGTAGAAATCACATGCATCAGGTCTGTTGTGTGCGTCATGCGTCTTGTTACTCATTCAAACTGCAAGAAAGACGCTCGCGGGCAGAACCAGCAGCAGCAGCAGCAGCAACAGCAGCAAGGTGCTCATCTGACGCGCTGACGTCACCAAATCTTTGACAGCACTTCCTGGAGTGGTGTTTGTTGTGGGAAATAACCACCGTGGTGCTGAACTGGGATCCAGGCCACATTAACGACAGAAGGACGGCACACAATACTACACTATCCCACCTCCAAGCATGTGGCCGCGGCAGCTTTCGACCGGTGTCAGATAAACCAGGAGAAGTGACGGTGGAGACTGAGGAGCGGAAGGACGAGGTGGAAATATTCTCGGACAGCCGACAGCACGGAGCTGTCGCGATGTGGTAGCTAAACCATGGACAGCAGAATAAAGTAAGACCTTTTTGAGTTTTGTGTTTTTTACACCATTGTGTGCTTCGCGGTATAGAAATGTCGAGCTAACGGCTGACGCGCAGTGCAGTTAACGTTCAATGGGAAATACGAAGGAATGTTTGGCGTAATGTGAGCCAATCCAGCAGTGGATTTAACAGCCAGGCCAGCTGGCTCGACAGCATTTGGGTCAGTCTGATGCTCTGTCTACTAGCTGACCACCAATTAGCAGCTCTGCTAGCCAACCAGACAGCATTAAATCGGTTACATGTGGACACGGCACCGAGCAGCCAGTTTCCTGCGCCCCAAGTTTGTTCAGAAATGAAGTCAGAAATAAAGAAAACTTGGATTCAGACTACAGCCCTATCAGCTGTAGCTAACCCGCTGTTAATGACACTATCGGCTTGTGACACCGATTCTTGTGAAGTAGGACAAGTGACTACAGGTCCACTTGATGTGATTACACTACTAAAGTACACGTAATGGAATTTACAGTTGTAATGTGAGCCAATGCTGAACACACACTTGTTGCCAGTGATTCTGTGGCAAAACAGATGCCTCCTCTTTCCTTTTGCTTAACAGTGTTTTATTCTTTTCAGGGAGAACCCAGAAAGAACATTTGATGTGGTCGTACAGGTGGCGTGTCCAACATCTGAAAATGAGGGTAGGTGATGCAATTATTGACATGAATAACGTACTGTCACTGTAACCTCTGACCTGTCTGTCTCTCTCTGCTTGGTGCAGACACGTAAAACACAGAAGTTTCTAAACCTATGCATAGCACAAGTACTTTACAGAGCTGGAGCTGAAACAATTATCTGATTATTTGATCGATTAAAAAAAAATGCATTAATCACTGAAGTCATAGTGTAAGCCAAAAATGCCAAATTATACAGTCAAATATCAGAAGTTACTTTAACAGCTTTAACATCTACTGTATATTGATTAAGATGTAAATGTGTGTTTTGTATCTTGTGGATGCCTTGTGTTTGCAAAGATGACTGTAGTGTAATTACGGTAATTGTAAGACTGTGCAGTGAAGATGTCATGTAACGTTGGCAGCAGTGTTTACCAAAAGGACTTGCACGGTATTTTAAGTCAGGCAGTAAAGTGTCACTGAACCACACTGCTTGACTGAGTCCAGTCTTGCACAATAAGAGCAATCATTATGTCTGTGGTCTTGTTACATGCGCTCCACGGTTTACTCTGTTAAGAAACTGAGGGCAAGAGAAGTTCAGCGCTAAGGTCAGCACTGAGGTCAGCTGTAAAAATCACAATGTCAGACATGTTAGTTGCTTTAAAATCTTTATTAGTGTTGCGCATTCTTCATGTATTTGACTGATATTGACAGTATGCGCTATTCTGTTGCTAAGCCTGACCATAAGTTAACCACTGCAGGCATTTCCCATTTAACTGCGACCCCACAAAGATTGCTTTAGAAAGATCACGCTTGGGTCAGCAAGCTGCATTAACTGTTCTGCTGTTTGCAGTGGTCAAACATTCCAGCAGTTGTGGCCAGGACAAAAAGTGTTGAGACTAGCCCGGGAAATGACTGTGGCCACTGAAGAACAACACTATATTCTACCTTTTATGAATATTGGAAATTAAGTAACCTATATTTCACATCAATATCCAGTGTCACACATAAGTCAAATATCATGTAAAAACATTTTCACTGCATATTACACCAGCTGTCTTATTTTGCCCGCTCAGTTTTGACGTTAAGGAGGTGTTATGTAGACGGTTCACTTGTGCAGCTGCTGAGCTGACCAGAGTAGACTGAAAGTTGTCCTTGGATGTAGTTCTGATATTGGATTTTAAACTAAACTCATAAACCACCGGCCTGTGCTGTAATAACTGACTTCCCCCATCTATGATTCAGGGTCAGACTCATATCCGGACTCCTGCTCCCCGGAGCACAGCTACAGAGCAATGTTTGCACACCCCTCGGGTCAAATGGAACATATGCATTCTGCTCAGTCATTTGACCGAAAAGACTCTCTCTGCTCCGTGCTCAGTCTTGATTGACTATAAGAATGTCCCTGTTGAGGAAGTTGTCATGATGTAGATAGTAGAGAGATGTAGAGGTTATGGTATATTGTTTTTTTTTTAAAGTAAGAGTGTTTCAGATAACCATATGAGGAATGAATCACTTCTCTCTGAATGTGATCAATTTCCCTTTCTTTGACTTGACTTTAGCTGAAGCCTGCGTGTGATGAAATATGTCTTGAATGCAAAAAGCTGTGCTGCACGAGCTTTTGTCATTGCACTAGGCTTGAATAGACAATAATGTGTGATTATAAATCTAAACATGCATTAAGCCCTAAAATTGAACCTGTCTCCTAGCTGTGTTTGCATTTGTCTCAATTTATCATGAGCTGAAAGGGTTAATGCTATGAGTCATAACAGACAGGCTTTGGCCATGATATGAAACCTCTACAGTCACTCACCGCAAAGTAGAACTGTTTCTCCTACAGCTAAACATTAGGTACTTTGCCAGAAAGCACCACTTCACATTTACACATTATCTTCCCACTACCTCACCGAGGCAAACAAACAATAGTGCAATCATCATAGACTATAATTAAATTGTCATAGCAACATGGTGTAGATTTGAGCATTTGGAGAATTGGTGGAAGGTTTCAGCATGCTTATATTCCTCATATCTCCTCCTTATAGTTCAGGGAATACAAGTTTAATTTTAGATTGAATTTGGCTGTTTTGTAGCTGTTGTGTACTCTCTCTGCTCATGCATTAGCAATCCAGTTTATGGTGTCATGCTTTAAAGTGATTGAAAGTCTTTGAGTGACTTGAAAGCTTGTCGTGTGCCAGGTTTTGCTGATGCTGCATCACTGTTTTGCCAATGTCACCACATCCTGGTCCCGCAGGTCTGAAACTAGATTCACGTACGATAGCATGACATGGTACCAGTGTAATGTAAAGGGGAGTTCCCTTTGTTAATAGTAAATGTCAAACTACAGAGTTTAAAAAATCCTGTACAGTTGTCAGACAAAAAAAAAAAAAATAGCTCTGACTTTTAGAGATGGTCAATACGCCTGTCCCTCTACTTCCTGTGTTTACTGCGTTTCACACCTTCTATGGTAAGCAATATGAGTGCAGATGACACCCACATTTTTGCAGACAGGCCTGCAAAAAGCCTGTTTTTTATTAAGTTGTTTCACAGTGACCTTTTAGAGCTAACTAGAACTCATTATAAAGTTAACATTTTGGCACCAAAACTATGCAAAGTTTAAGTCCACAACTCAGTATTTCTTTGTGTGACAGGCTGAAAAGGCTCAAAAGCCTGTGTGTGAGTGCTGAATGAAGTCATTAAGAGAAATGTTATTAATTATTAACTAATGAGTAACTGTTAAGAGTTAGAGTACAAAGTTGTCCTAAAGGTAATTGTTCATGCTGAATTTCTTTACTGTTGGGATAAGTGTGATATCTATATGATGAGAAACCATGATTAGAAACTGTGATGTGGGCATGGTGTGACAACAACAACATCACGGTGAAAGGTATTTCTTGCTTTGATGACTTGTTGGAGTACCTGCAGCGCTTCATCTAACCAGTTCACTGTGACTGCTTTCTCATTTACCAAACCTTCCTTTGCAATATTACCCTTTGAAAAGCTGATCAAAGAAATTGCTTGTCAAGAAACGGATAAGGCTTCGCTTTAAGTGGCCAGCATGTTTTGTCCCAGCTTTTTTTTAATGCCCTCCAAAACTACATGTAAATTATGCAGACTTATTTTGTTTAAACCGGACAAATCATGCTTTTTATGGTTACGTTTATACTGTTAGGTTGGATGTCTAAACAGAGGTCCAAAACTTGAGGTGAACGTATGTAAAAATGCTCCCTGAAAGTCAGAAGCCCGACTTTGAGCGCTCCATTTGCAAAGTTACCTCTAATTCCCCATCAAACTGACGTCAGATTGTTCATGAATGAAAGGCCAGAACGAGTAGCCGTCTGTTCCAAAGCCTTTGTTGCTAAGGTTGGACCAGTATAAAATAAACAAGAAGTTTTTTTGAATTGTAATTCATGCAAATACCAGTAGAGCTCCAGAATATAAATATAGACCTTAATTTAATTTGTTTGGCCAGTTTTAGAATAACAATAAGTGTAGTGGAATTATTCAAATAATTTATTTTTGTTTATTTAAGTTAATACATAATATGGCAAGGTTTTGCTGCCAAATTGCCAATGTCAAGTCAATGTCGTATCATTTTGTGTTTTATAAGCTTATAATGATTATTGATCATCAACATGGTGACAATTGATTCAGATGGGATAACATTCTTATCACTAGTCACTAAGCAGTGATATAAATAGTTCAGAGGTAAGAGTTGTCAACTCTACATTTGTACTGTATTACCGTCTGTATTTCTAGTATCAAAAACCTGACTGTGGACCAATCTAAAAGCGATTCCACTAAAATAATCTTTGTGTGTCTGTGATTTGTACTTTGGTTTGGAGTGTTTACACTGTACAGATCTGACTGTTTAGTAGATTGCTGATAGCAGAGTCTCGAAAGATTCCTGAAGGTCTGTGATGTTCAGCCAACAGGACCATTCAGCCACTCTGAATGATACAAGCTTTGTTCCTATTGATGCATGACCTTTTAGACCAAACTACAAGTCTGACTTACAGGCATGTAGATCAAGATTTTGTCTCACTGTAGAAAACTATTATTTATATATACTATTAATTTGTAAGAGTGGAGCTAAAAGCATGTAATCCAGTGTCCTTAGTGTGTTCCTGTTTGACAAAGTCCCAATTATTACTCCTATGGGTAGGTTTGATTTTGTTCCTCTTTTTCTACAAAATATAAAAGATAACATCCCTGCAGCATCACCATCACGCTACAGATTTGATTTTATATATACAAAAGTTAAATTGTAGTAAAGAATTTTTTCTAGGCTTGAAAATTGTCAGTAATTGACATTTTATGAGTGCATGAACATTCCATAACAGAAGTGTTGCTGGGGGAAAAAAACAAGAAAATAAAGCTCGCAGCTACAATGGTGGCAGTGTTCATATCTGGACTTGGCTCCACACTTCTAACCATGGATGTGTGGATAGATGACAGACACTGGCCCTTTTCCCCATGCAGGTCCAGGGAGACCTGGCCTCCCTGTTCAGCCCGAGCTCAGTTCTGCTTAGCTCTGTTGGCTCAGTGCTCTGTGGATGCTCAGGCAGTGAGCGAGCGTTGCCTGAGTGCGTGACTGGCATGCTAGCTACTAGCGGCCCTGGCTACATAAAGCCATATTGATGTGCTTCCAAGATGCTGCCAAAGCTAGCAGATGACGCTAACGCTGCCAAGGCAGTAGGTGGGGACAGATGCTACCTGTCCTCGCCCGCTCCCTCCAGCCAGATTGTTCCCAGTAACAAAGCAATAAACTTAATAGATCAGCATATCAATTTTACAGCTACATTCATGCTGCAATTAGGGGAAATGATTTACTGTTTAAAAAAAACAAAAAAACCTCAATGTCTGCAGCTTGGTTAGCACTGATGCCTCACAGGTCTAAGGTCTTGAGTTTGAAACCTGGCTTTGGTTATTTTCTGTGTGGTTGATTTTGCATTTTTTTTTTTTTCTGTGTACACTTAAGTTTTCTTCTTCTGTGTCGTCCAGATTCCTCCCACAGTTCAGACATGCAGGTCAAAAGAATTGGAAGCTCTAAATTGTCCTTATGTGTGAATTATTGTGAATATGAATGTGTCTTTATGTGCCTTGCGATAAACTGACATTCTGTTCAGTATGTGTCTCTGCCTTTAACCCAGTGCATGCTGGGATAGGCCCCAGTACCTTGTGACCCCAAAACAGGAATTATAGAGGACGGTACAGACACTCATCATCTGGTTGCAAACTGACTGTATGTTTGTGTCTGGCAGTTGAATACCACTGAACATGTGTCCTCTTTTTGTCAGAAACCGCTGATGAGTTCATTGTCTGCTTCAGTATCACATAATAGCTTCTCACTAGTATTAAAATACACTGCTGGAGGATTAACCGTTAACATATCACGTGCATAGGTTTTAGGAATCATTCACACCTTCATTGCTTCAGATATACAAAAAGGAGAACCAGCAAAAGTATAGAGTAGACACATTTTGCCCTTCGATTCACGTGGCCTTATAGCTTCACTTTGTCCAATTATGAAAAGTTACTTTTGTTCTGTATCCCTAAGAACATTTTCGCTGAGACCAGGAGGTCTCACAGTGTCACCTACTGTTCGCTAGTTAGTTATCAATCTGTTTCCATCTCTGCTGTAACCGCCTCAAGCGGCACTGTGATGTTCCATTTTTTTTTTTTTTTTTCCCGTTGGCTTTCACCCCTTCCATTTCCACCCTGCGCATTCGCAGAGCAAAACTCCCGTGTAGTAGAACTTTTAGAAAAGGTTGAACGTTGACATTCTGCGAAATGTCAGAATTGCTCCTTGACCCATGCTTACCGGTGCTGCAGTCTGATTGGATTCCGGCTGCGTGTTGAGTTCACGGTGGGCTCACACTCAGATGGGAGGCCATTGGAGTACTAACAGATGCCATGGCAGCAAGAAGGGTGTTGATTGGTCATTAGAGAGGCCACACTCCTCCACTCACACTCCTGAGAGGACCCCGGGGTCTCACACTTTATTTATCTCACAACCCCTCTGCCTTTCTCTTTTGTCTCACCCATATGACTTTGCTAAATTGGCTCTTTTACAGAGAATAAGGCTTTTTCCTCTGAAATGAATTGAGGAAGTCTCTTAACTTCCCTGCTATGGTATGGTAATGACCTCAGTGTGAGTGAACTTTTGAGAAATCCCCTCCCACTCTATTTCCTCTGAGTGTCAATAAGATCATGTTTGACCAGCAGTCCAAATTTAGCAGCCTGTCCTCTTGTTCTCATTTTGTTTGCGTCAGGTCAGTCAGTCTGTATTTTGTTACTGATGCCCATTTTATTGTGGACACTCTTAATGACATGACATATTGAAACATTAGGCATATGGTAGGCCATAGTCCTGCAGATGCAAGGTAGTTAGTCGTAAATGACTGCATCACCTGCGTCGAAAGCAGAACCATATTAAGAGGAGTTTCAGTTCAATCAAAATGACTCAGGCTGAAGACTGAAATTTAAAAAACTGTAGTTTAATGTGCTTTTAGCAGGATTAAGTGACTTAAATATGTATGTAAGGATGTCATTACACTCATGAAAGAAAGGGAAAGTGTGTCACTGGGAGCAAAAACTCGGTTGACTTTTATGGAATAGTCACATGTTCACAAATCAAGAGTAGGCAATTTTTTGATTTAATTAGTGATGTGAATTCAGTTTCCAGGGCGGACTCTCCCTTTTTTTTTAAAGCGATGTTTTCCCTGCGTGCTACCCAGTAAGCTATAAAATAAGACTCATTTGTAGTTCGATTCTGATCATTCAGAAGACAAAGTTGGCCGGCCAATGTTACTGCTTCTCTCAATGCTCTCCAGCCTCGTTCTTTTGTTCGTGTCTGGAGTCATTTGTAGCTTCCTCCTTGCAGTCACTCATCCATTTGGTACTGTGTAGTGGCCTGCTGCTTGCTGGCTCTAGTTCCAGCTTTTTTCTTATTTAAAAAGAGATGGAAGTAAGTGTTGTCCTCACATTTCACTCTGGCCTGCTTTGTTTCAGATTATATGGGGAAGATCAATCTAAAAGTATATATCTGTCATCAGTGTTTGAGTTAGCTTTAGCCTAGTGGAGGGAAATAACGCGATTAGTTTTACAGGTGGGAGCACCAATCAGTTTGCAAGCCAGATAAATAGATTTTTAGCAGTCAGTATATTTATGGTTTATATGTTTTTGGCAGTAACGATACCTTACCAATATTTTAAAGCAGTTTTATTATTCCCCCACCTCTAATGCCGGAAATTCAACATGGCAGAGAAAAAATAATGCAAATTGATGTGCACCTGTTAATCTGGTTTTGTTGGTCTGGCAGGTGGACTGTGTGGACACGCAAATTCACTGTCATTGCTTTCCTCTGTCCCTTTATTCTAAGTATAGCTTTTCTTTTTCATGTGTACAGGTTTTACTCACATCCCGTGTCTCTCGTGTCTTGCCTGTTATTACTCTTGCATATCAACTTTTTCTTTGTGATCACACGTCGTTTGCACAGTCACAAACAAGGCGCGATAGCTTCTCGCCTCGCTTTCTGATTATCACTCGTTGTGACAGGGAGAGAGGAGAGAGGGAACAGGTCAGTGGGACTTTTCAGGTGGCGCCACGTGAACTCACGACGCTCATTTGTTGGCACACACCCTCACATACACACCGCCGCTCTCAGGACAGCTGGGAATGGACTTTGTTGTTTCTTCAGAATACAGAGGGTTTTTGGCCAAAGCATGAAGAACTGGGGCAAGATGAAGACAGGGTGGGGCAGATGAGGGGGGAGAGGGGATGGAGGAATGGATATGCTGATGGCAGTAGTCTATATAATGAGAGGTGAGATACTGTGGGGGTTGCTGGCTGAGCCTTTCCCCACTCACTGATGCTGTACTGAAACTCTCTGGGATTTTTTGTGTGCATTTGTGATAACAGGTACATGTTTAAGTGTATGTGTGCGAGCGCCAAACTTGTGTGCATGTGCACGGGCTGCACGGATTGCGTATCGCTGTGCATGAGAAAGAGACACAGAAGCTGTGAGAGCTGGCTCATCTGAATTCACTAATGCTGCCAGACTGGGAGAACATGGAAAGACTTCTAGGCACTGACGCGCACAAGCTATTTTTAGACTTCCCCTTTCCACGGTGAAAAAGTGGGGAAAAGTAGGGACCCGATCAATAATTTAAGATGAGACGATTTTGATGAATGCAGAGGAGTTTCATCACATCAGCTTCACTCACAGCCTCGCAGCGCTGTTGTTGGTGGCTTCTCTTTTGTTTGTGTGTGTTTGTGTGCATGTTCTATGCATCCTTGTGAGATGGCAGATGATTTTATTCCCTTGTGACCACTCGTAAGTTATACTCCAGAGAGCTGTTGGAATTTTATGTGTTTAAAAATAAAAACCACGAAGCGCAGGCTAAGCTCATGTCCAGCTGTATTTAACTTGAAAAAACCACCGGTGTCATCTTGAAACTAAGGTCTTCGCACGTATGTCAGGAGATGACAATTGGAGACCAGGAATATATGTTCGGGCGCAGCAGATGGCACGAGCATGTATGAAACAAACATACACACACATGCACACCCACAAACGCACACAACCAATTATTCTGAGTCAAAGAACAATGATTGGCTGGTTCTTACACGTGTAATACCAATGTGGCCTAGTTTAGCCCACAAATGAACAGGATTAGCGCAGCTCCTGCTTTAATGTAGCTTTGGTGATGGTAATCTATCCTAGTCTGGCAAATCTGATTTCATAAAAAAAAAAAAAAAAAAGCTGTGCGCAGAAATATGTTGACTTTTGTGACTGTCATGTTGAGCAGATTTTATGATGACAGGATTTTAACAGGATTTGGGGCTGACTCACTTCTCATGACTACATCAACTAGCCTACTTCTCTTGTCACATGCAGAGGGAATTATAGCCAATACCAGAGGCTCATAAAGCTTATTCTGTCCAGGCTCCCAAAACACATTAAATAGGACTCAGAGTTTAGCACAAAAATGCATACAATTAATGTCTTCTGGCTGTCACAGGCACATATTATGTTCTGTATTATTAGCAAATCTTGATACTTGTGAATGATGTATTCTTATTTTGCTGGGGTCTCTTAAGGATCTCTGGCATTGTGTAAAACCCACTTTTGGGCCAACAGAAAAAGCAGAGAAAGGCAGAGATTGTTACAAAAGATAGGTTGTGTTCTGGCTTTCTCTGAGCTGCTGCCATATAGACTGATGTAAAATGATCTAAAAGCCGAATGATGTAAAAGACAGAAATGTATTTTCTCCCGGCAATTAAGGAAATCAGCCTACTTATTGACGTGATATGAGTACTGGTATTCTGACATCTAGACTGTTGTCCTTTAGACCTTAATTTTGTGGCCAAGGCCAAACCCAAGTCAAGCACTAGTAGTGCTGTCTGTGCTGTCATTTCAGCTTCTATCCTCACTATTTACATGTCAACAGCTATGCCCCCAGGGTATGTCTCTCCATTCAAGGCTGCTCCTATGTTTCCTAACACCCCACAATTACCGTGAAGATGATGGCGTTTACGTGCATGTAGTAGCCCTACTGGCCCTTAATTTGGGTTCTGGCCTATTTTTCAAGACGGAAAATATAGGTCAATGTTGATGCCTTTGTGAGTGTCTGAGACCATTTATCAGTGCAAATCATATAATTCATCCATAAGGGTTTGTTTTTCTATAGACAGACACACACAAACACACATTTATGTATCTCTCACCTTCCAATACTACATTGTTGGCACTGATGATCAAGTTAAGTCAGTTTGTTTACTTTATTGATTAAAATTTGTTCATCAGTTGTTGCATCAGTTATACAATTGATGATATTGCAAGGTACATTAAGAATAGTCAAAGAAAAAGCAGCTATAGATGAAGAGGTGCAGACGTCTGGTTAACTTCAGTTTGACTGAACTGAAAACTTTAACACATCATCAATGACAAACTTGCACCATTATTTTAATTTGCACATGTATTCCAGTTTTTTAGCATGACGTTCTCACCCCAGTCAATTATCCCGTTAATAAAGACTATTTTCACTTCATTGATTTCTGCACACTGTTAACTTATAGATGTGTTGATGAGGCCAAATATTATTTAAAGCTGAAATCTGTGACTGAAGAAAAGATAACTGAGCACTCAGTATATTATGAGTGGAGCTGTTCCGCCTTGTTGTTGGTATGCAGTGACACATAGATATATTATTATACATTTCAGACAGCTGGTCTAACAACATGCAACCCTGATTTCATTTTAAGATACATTTGGAAAATTGCAGAAAGAGAATAGGAAAACAAATGAACTACTCTGGATTTTTTTTAGACCTCAGTGTCCCTTTTTCTTAAAATGGCCCTCTCAGATAATCCCCTAAGAAGTTATGGTTCTGCAAAACCTGACGTCTTTTACATTTCTACTGAAGCCAGTTAAATTTTCGGGGAGTGTGTGTCTTTGTATTTTTGATGTATGATGGTGGTTGGATTGGATATGCCCAGTATCTTTTAGTATTTCATCCATCAGTCCTGCAGAGCATTGAGACCCCCATGAATGTCTTTAGGATTAGGCGCTATTGTAGGCTTTTAACAGATACAGATGTATTGTCATCCCTGTGGAAAGATTGGCTGACTGTCTGACTATCTGACTGCCTGACTGAGAGCTGTCTGTCTGTCAGCCTTTGCATGTGAACTTCAAATCACAGCTCAGCAGCACCGAGCATGTAGCCGCCAAAGGCAAAGCTTTGCACTGTCATCAGCACCACGCAGCTGCCTCTGGGTGCTGTGCCATATGACATTAACTGAGATCGATCCTCTCCACACCTCAAGGAGCTGCTGTGCTACACACAGTGTTTTCTCTGATGCTGCAACCATCACCTCAAAGACTAGAAAAGCAACTCTCCCCTAAGCATCTGTAACTGGCTGACAATGACCTGATCACCAGCTTTTCTTAAACTTTTAAACTACATTTTGTCAGACTCATCAAACTAAGGTGGCATTTCTGCCAGACGAGACCCCACCAAATGAACTAAACAGCTAAAAAAAACACGGATTCCTACCTAACAGCAGAGTTTTTATAACGGTGTATAAATTTATGTAGATGTTAATAGATGTTGTTTTTGACTAAAGCAGATGGTTGGACCATATGGAGAGAAACATGTGATTACATGAAGAAATGTTGGTTTTTCAGCCTGCCAGCTAACAAACCAGTGATGGAATCATCACCATAAACCTGCAAAAACCTGCAAAACTCTGCAGTCAACCCCTCCACTTCCCCGTCTATTTGGAAATAAAAATGGGTCATATCTCGGATTTCAAATTTCTGGTTATATCTCAGATTTTACTTGGATTACTGCCTTGATGTAAGCACTTGATTTGTGTTATTCTGCAGCAACTGAACATCATACAGTGAGGAGAAAGTTGGAGAGTAGTCTGTCTTGGGACTTGGTTTGTTTTTTTGTTTTTTTTCGTAGCTTAGGAGGCTAACAACCCTCCAACAAACATGCTGTCTGTGTGTTGTGTTGAAGATGCAGTCATGCGGAGCCGGTGTTTGACATAATGTTGGACCAGTATGGAATCTGACTGGGAATATCAACGCTGATATGTGGTGATACACAGAGGCTGTCACAAAGGTTGCATCCATATGCTGTGCCACTCATTCGTGAAGCTGTGAAATTGGGTTGCATCCCAACTAGCCTGGAGACAGTATCGCTTTCACTTCTATCTTTCTGTCTCTCTGTCTCCCGATCTCTCCACCTCATCTCCCCCTCTTTCTCTCTCCCTCTCCCTCGCTCTCAGCTCATCTCACTGAAGCATTTTTCTCACATAGCTGGGAAGACGAAACAACTAATGTGGCATTAATAGGGTCACATCATCTCCATGCAGCTCTTTCTTTCTTCTTCTTCCAGTGAGGCTGAGGCTGTTGTTTATCTTCTTCAGATTATGCAGAAATGGCTTAGAAAATCCCCCAGGCCGGCATCTCTGAAGCTTTCCGGTTGATTTTTTTTGGCTGGTAAAGCAGGCTCTACCTTAGAGGTTGTTTTTCTTTTTGTTGATTCAAACTATTTTCAAGTATTGGAATTAAATTTTATCACTTCTTTGCATATCTACGCCTATTTCTAGAGCTAATCTAGACCAGTGATGTATTTGTATGTGCCTGTTGTGAGAAATTATGTATTCTTTAGTGTGTTTTTATCAGCATTTTCTGTTTGTGTTTAGATATAATTAAAAAATTTAATGTCAAATATAAATCTGTTCTAATTTAATCCAGGTATTTTATGACTTACCTCAGGCTTCCTGTCAGTCTCCAGCCCTCATGTGTAACAACATAGTGTGACCAATCAGTATTAGTAAACTTAAGGACCATATCATCGTTTAAGAAGTTTCTCTTTTCTCAAAACCTCTGCTGACTAAATCAGCATGAAATGTAATGCCATTTGCAGAGTGCAGCCTGAGACTTGATAGGCAAAAGGGAAAAAATGTTTTAAACGTCTGTGAGTGTGTTTTTCTTTCTGTTGGCCTTTGAAAGATGCCAGTTAATCTGCTTACTCCTTTAACTGTGAGTGGAGGGGTTGGGCCTCCTCCCGGCCAGAATAAGGCTACTGATCCAGAAGTAAAACGATGACCACCACAGTTATTCCTTCCTTTAGGTTGTGCAACCCCCCTAGTCTTCTTTAGCCACCCCTCGTCTCCTCCTCCTGCACCATACCCTCCCTCAGAGGGAAGAAAGCTCCTTGTTCTGACAATAGACATTTTTTGCCATATGTTGGCTTGACATCTTCATCAGGTTCACAGCAGGTTACCTTAGTTAACTTTCACTCCACTGCCTGATGGGATTTTCTCCCTCTGTTTCTCCAATCGGCCCGGGCTCAAAGTCTAGACGGCCTCTGAGGCAGGGTCCTTCCAGCCCTGTGTCCACAATGGCCGTATTGTGGACACTTAGTAGCGGTAGCTTCCTCCCGTTACAGAGAACAGGCTAGTGCTAAAACAATGCTTTTGTCCGGGGGCATACGAGGGGGGCCTAATCCACTACATACTGTGAAATAAATCTCTCTCAGAGATGAGAGAGTAAGCGAGAGAAACGGAGTGAATGAAATCATTGCCAAGGA
This sequence comes from Scomberomorus guttatus, assembly GCA_038419695.1. Classification (NCBI taxonomy): domain Eukaryota; kingdom Metazoa; phylum Chordata; class Actinopteri; order Scombriformes; family Scombridae; genus Scomberomorus; species Scomberomorus guttatus. Next base: position 22,910,505 of record CM076454.1, on the reverse strand, counting down.
GGTTAGAGTGCAGCAGTTTAACCCCTGGCCAAGAAAGAGTGAGGAGAGGAGGCAAAGGGAGCGAGAGAAAGGAGGAACAAGGAGAGGCAGGCGCTACATCCCTTCATCTCCGGAGCACGGATGGAGGAGAGGGGCTGCCGATGGCTTTCACAGCCTCTCTTCTCACCAGAGGAGCTGCTGTTCACCATATGGGATTTGGCCTCTCTTAACAAACAGGCCCCCTATTCACTCACAACACACATTCAGTCGTTTGTGGAATAAGGTGAAAAAAAGTGCATTTTTTATGCTTTTAGAACACTGGATGGCCATGAGGGCTCGAAGTCTGTGTTTGATTCACATAGTGTAGAGAATTATAAACTAAGGGCTTTCATCTAAATGTGTATTCACACTGGATTTAGGGTTAGGTCTTTTTGTGTTTTACTGAAATCTCTCAGTTATAAAGCCAGAACATACATTCAGGCCACTGTTATTGAGCTGATAAGGTGATCCTATAGAAACACAAACATAGGCCTCTGCACCGTGGGTGTGTTTCATATTTATCATATGCTTTTTCCAGTAATTTGCAAAGGGTATTTTCATAGATCCTCATGCCATTCAAAGTAAGTAAGTTGGTTTTTCCTTTTTTTGTTTTGTGACAAAATGGCTTAAAGTTAAATAACTTGCCATGCAGCGCTGGGCAGTATGAGGTTTCTGACACATGGTGTTATATGCCAACTTTTTCTTGCAGCCAGCAGCATTAGGAATGACATCCTCTGCCAACAGCTTCTTTTTAGCCTACTTGGAAATCCCAAAAAGCATAGATTTATGCCAAGATGAAGATGCCAGCATTTTTCAGTTTTAGCCCACTTGGAAGCGCTAATAGACATAGATTTATGCAGAGAATTGAAGAAATAAGAGATGAAGGGGTAGGCTTGTTTCTTGTTTCTCATGTATCAGTGCACACATATCTTGCTAATTTATTCTGTTTAATCCCATCACTTTTAATGATCCACCTGAGAAGGTAGGAATGAAGTGGTATTGAGAGTGGCAGGGGTCTACCTCCCACTTTTAGGCAATCCATCCATCCCTCACCTCACCTCATCCTTCCTCCTCCCACTCTTCCCCTGTTGCCCTGCTCTCAGTTCCCAACACCCTTCACCTATTAACTCTCCGTTCTCCTCGCTCACTTTACTCCTCCGACTTTTAAAGACAGGCGTCTCAGGAATAGCCAAAACATTGATTTTTTTTTTTTTTTGACCATTTCAACCACCCCCCTCCCTCCCCCCCTCCCCAGTATCTGTGTCACGGCTCAGGGGCTGCCTGCATGTTGCCCCCATCGTGACTGTTGGAGGTCAGCCACGCTTGAAGCCCTCAGGGATCAATGGACATGCTACTGTACAGTAAATATTCACTCCCAAGCTTGATATCTATCTGTAAACACTCTTGTACTTGTACTACAGTACACATTTGCACACAGACGCATTGCAGAGACCAATGGTCACCCCCCTGAGCTTGTCATCACATTTGCCCACCTCCATTCCCTGGGGTGTGAATGGAGGAATCTAACTCCGGATAGGTGATTTCAATTCAATTCTCACCCACTAGATCTGTTTACGCTCCAGCAGGGTGAAATATGCTATAGGTTGTTTTCCCCTTGTCACACTAGCTGCCACTGGTGTCACATCAAATGGACTATTTTTATACTGTTTGCAACAGCTCTTTATAGATTTTGTCAACTGTAGGAAATACAAGAAACACATTTTGAATCCCTTGCATTTTTGGTTTTGATGGATATTGGTGATGGAAAGGCCTGGGTCAGACAAATCAATGTCTTATGCAGGCAGGCCTAACAGAGCATTGTTTGCAAGACATGTATGGATAAACAGATAGGAGGCAGTGTTATTGCATGTTGGCATTTGTCAAAAGTAGTACCTTACTGAAGTTCCCTTGAACAAAGCACTACGTTTCTACCATTTCAAGGGCTGCAGTTAGGTGTTAACATTGTTATTAGCGGTGCGTGTGTGTGTGTGTGTGTTTATGTGCATTTGCCTGCATATGCCATTGCTGTGTCCTCCAGAACCCCTGTGTCTCCAACTTTCTTTTGTATTAGAACTGACAGTTACCATTGTTTGTTGCATGCAGAGAATCTTTTATGACCTTGCAAGCAAACCAAAACATTTATACAATACACTTGTAAAATCCAGAGCCTCAGCCAAAACCCTCAGAGGCTGCAGACAGAAATGTATTTACTGTGGACTCATGTCTGAACATTTTGAAGACATGTAACCTGAGTAAATTATGACCGTGTCATTTGTATCTCCAGTGTTTTTTTTTGTTTGTTTGTTTGTTTGTTTTAATGTGCTGAGGGAAAATTTGTTTAGTACAGGCTTGTTTCCCTGCTGAAATTGATATTGCAGCAATTTTAGAAATGAAATGTAGCATATTTTTTTAGGCAGTATCATGGAGCTCTACTGTGTGTGTGTGTGTGTGTGTGTGTGTGTGTGTGTGTGTGTGTGTGTGTGTGTGTGTGTGTGTGTGTGTGTGTGTGTGTGTGTGTGTGTGTGTGTGTGTTTGAAGGAGGGGAGGGTGGATTAACCGGTGCAGGATCTGTCATGGTGACATTTGTGTCCCCTGGCGGAGCAGCAGGGGTCCTCTTCACCTCCGTAACCTTCAACTTTCAGCCTTAACCCCCTTCAGGCCCCCTCTTGCGTCCACCACACGCCCAGCACGTATGAAGGGAGGAGTATACAAATGCAAGAGAGTGAGAAAAATAGAGGGGGGGGGGTGCAGAAGTGAAGAGGACAGAAAGCTGCAGGGGAGGGCGGGATGAGGAGAAAGAAAGGTTGTGAGAAGGAAAGAAATAAGGAGGTAAGCATGGGAAACATAGAGGAGAGACGGAGGACCGGAAATGAGGCAAGAACCGGGGGGGGTGTGGGGGGAAGAAAGGGAAAAAATCTGAAGAATAGGTTTAAGAAGACAGTGGAAAAGAGAACAGAGAGGCAGAATGATTGGCAGAGGAATGTGGAGGTAAGGCAGAACAGAAAGAATAAAAGCCTGTAGGACAGAAAGGAGAGTGCACACACCACGGAGAGGAAAGTGGAGATATGAATGATAAAGGAAGGTGTTTGGTAGTGCTCTGAATTTCTCATGTCCTCAGCTGTACGAGAAAAGTCTTCACTGTTTTCTGCCTCCTCTGCTCTCCCTCTGTGTGGCTCCATGCTGAAATGAACATACTCAGTCCACAATTATAAAATGTTTTAGAGTAGGAGTGCTGGTTTGATGTTCATAATCTTACGTCAGTCTAATCTTAGAGGGTTTATACACGGCATTAGAGCAAAAAATAGTCGGTTGACAGAAAATTAACAGGCAATTGTTTTAATAATCATTAATAGTCATTTCAGTCATTTTTCAAGCAACAATACCAAACTTTCTGTAGTTCCTGCTTCTTAATTGTTTGGATGGGCTGCTTTTCTTTTTCTTATGCAGTTACAAAATTGAATCTGATTGGGTCACTTGAAGATGTCACTGTGGGCTGAAGAACATTGAAACAGGCACTTGTCCCTTGACATTTATTGACCAACCAATTAATTGATTAATTGAGAAAATAATTGTCAGATTAATCAATAAGATAAATAATCCTTAGCCCTACATGCAACTCACTCAACTTCTTTTTAAAAAATGTGTCCATATTTTTTTGAATTCTTCAATTAAATGTTTTTGTTTTATTAAATGTCAACCAAGACAATTAACCATTACACAACATATCACAACCAAAACTGAGGGAACTATGTTATTTTGCATGTATTCAGTGTATAAGAATATGAAACATATAGTCTTAGTTTAACCAGCAAATGTTGATAAACAACTTTGAGGATAAATCATAATTTAAAATTATCTATTGTTATTATTATTATTTTTATTATTTTATTGATTGTCTAATCAATCAACTTATCATGTTAGCATGATGCTAAGGTCCATCCTTCCTTCCCTCAACCTTTTTTCTAGTCTTTGTTTATTTTGTGTCTTATGTCTTTAACCACATCAAAAAATCTAAATAGTAAATACTTTATAAGAGCAGTTACCCTTGAATGTGGGACGATAAGTAAATAAATGATTAATTTACAAGATGTGCTCAACATAACAGCTACATTTTCTGGTGTGTTTTGAATATAAGTCCAGTATGTGTTGCAACCGCTGTCTGAATCTTGATTTCAGTCACACTCTTCCTGTCTGTTCTGTCAATACAGAGCGCATTGGTGCAGTTCAGTTGTGAACATGGACACTTGCAAAGTGGAAATGTGAGGAATGTGGAACAAAGTAGTTTCTGTGCAGTTGGCGCTCCCCCCCCCTTCTTCATACCTGCACACCTGGCCAATCACTGCAGAAAGTAGGCAGGGCTGCCAAAAGTTACAGACACTGGACACAAGCCGCCGCCGCTGCCCCCCCACCCACCACCCATTTTCTTCTTCTCTTCTGTACCTCCTGTCCCCTTCTCTCTGTCCTGTACCACTCTCCAGCAGCAGTTCCCATCCTCTCACCCAGTAAATCAGCATAAAATAGCCCTAACTGTGGCAGATCATTGGGTACAGAGAAGGGGGGTGGTCTGAGTTGGAGTGCAGAGCTTTGAGCTTTGCTGCTTTTTTTTTTTTTTTTTTTTCTTCTGTGCCGCTCTTTTCAAGATGGGGCCCATGAAATTATCCAATAGGATTATGTAAGGCATTATGGATTCTGCTGCGTCCTGTCATCCGTTTGTCCATTGTATTCCCCTCTCTCTCATGCAGCCTGGTGTGTTAGCCATGAAGCTACTCTACCCATTGTGTGTAATTGTATGTCTTCTTTCCTGAAGTAGCTGAACCTATTCATAAAGGTCTACATTAATATTTTGGGCATATGTTTAGAGCAGGATTATCTTGTTAAAATTATTTGTGATATTTCAGTTAAGGAAAATGAACAAACCTGATGGTACGTATGTACCTGTTGAACATGTAGCTATTGTTCATCCTCACATTGATATGTAAGGTGTAATACTTTCAGATTCTCTCTCTTATCTAACCAGCTTTGTTTAGGGAGAGGTGGGGGTGTGTTCAGCAGCCTGTAGGCCTTTGTATGTCCATGACAGTGAACCTGGCATGTGAGAGCTCGTCTCTTCAAACCCTTGCTGTTCCTGCTGAGGTCACAGAGTGACCTTGGAGCTGTGGAAACCATGTTTACCAGAGACCCCTGTGTTCAGGCAGAGGCTGGATGGCTGCTTCTATTCAACCGCACAGGCCTAAGAGAAGCAAGGCTGGCTTTTTAGTTTGGAAGCAGACAAACTGAAAAATGACCTAGCTCTAAGACAGATGCAAGTTTGTTGCAGGGAGACTCAGGCTAGGCTGGTGGTTTATTAAGAAAAATCGAATGATTATTTTGCACCATTTGGTATATTTGTTCCATTTTTGGTAAACAATGGCCATCTTCACTGCTATTATAGCATCCCGTCAGTGCTGTATTTTTATAAAACTTAATTCCTTTGAAGCACACTGTTTAAATAAAAAATGAACATTATAAGTTGTCTATAACTAAAACTAATGATTGTCGCTGTTGATTATGTAATCTACCAGTTTTGATTAATCAATTAGCAGGGAGACTATAAAATGTCAATAAGAATAACAAAAACCCATGACAGCAAAGATTTTTTTAAATTTAGTCTGAGCAGCAGCCAAACCTCCTGAAATATTCCATTTATAATAACATTTTTGAAGCTGAACCCAGCTAATGTCTTCTATTTACATGTAATCGGACTAAAACCGTTGTAATTAATCCATTTCCTATCGATCTGCAAATCAATTAATCATCTTGGCTAATCTCTCAAAAAAAATCACAAACCTCTGTCATAATTATACTGTAAACCCGTTAGCTCAGGTTTTACATCTCTCCAGCAAATATCCAGGCTTGTGTCAATGTAGAAATAATTAAGCAAATGAACTAGAGTATGTGTTGATATGACTTTCTTAAATGCAGATGATTTGGTGTATAATACAAGCTATCATATCTACACTGAGAATATAGATTTGCATATTTACAGCACATACAGCCTAGACACTCTCTTGTCTTTTTACTGTGCGCTGCTCTGTGTGTGTGTGTGTGTAAGCGAGTATATAAGTCTAAGCGTGTGTGTGTGTGTGTGTGTGTGTGTGTGTGTGTGTGTGTGTGTGTGTGTGCGTGTGTGTGTGCGTGCGTGCACAGACTTGCAGCAGCCACCCTTGCCCCCACCCCTCTCATTAATATGTATGTGTTCTGAGGCAGCTAGCGAAGACGGTGTGTTTCTCACCCGCTGATTAATGCTGTCTGTCAATTACCTCTAGATCCAACCGTGCTGTGGAGCTTCCCCCAGGACCACACAGACCAGGTTGGAACACACTCTGCTTTTTCATTCTTCTCTCACTCTCTTCCTCTCTCCTTCTCTCTCCAAATCTCTCTCTCTATCTCTCTCTCTCTCACTCGTTCACTGTTACAGACAACCTCTACCTCCTCCTCCTCCTCCTCCTCTCCCATCTCCCTTCCTTTCCTAATGCCCTCACTCACCCTGCCATCCTGTGGTAACCTCCCCCCAACACCTATCACCACCACCACCACCACCACCATTCTCCTCCTCATCACTATCAGTGCTTCCTCTCCTCCTCTCTCCCTCTCTCCTTCCTCCTCCTCTCTGTCTCTCTCTGTCTCATTGTACGTCTGTTGCTGGTAATGAAAAGCAGTGAGCAGGTCTTCAATAACCGACGAATCAGTAATTATCATGCAACCGTGACAGGAATGCACACCTCTCTCTCTCTCTCTCTCTCTTTCTCCCTCTCTCCCTATCTGTTTGTATCTCTTGCTTTCTCTCTCATTGTCCTGCTGTGTCTGCTTCCTTTTGTTTCACATTTACAGCATTATCGGGCTCATTTTCAGTCTTAAAGCACAATCAGCAGCTGTTTTGAAGAACTTCTTTGCACAGTATGTTCCTCCTGAACTAGTCGGAGGTAAGTATTGCAGGGTTATATACACCTCAGTCACTCCTACCAGGCTGGAAGGTTGAAGAATCACATTTTCGATGAGGAACCATATTAAAGGTTCATTGCAGTTTATTGCATTTTGGATCGTATCTTTAGTCATCTTCTCTATTTATTGTGATAACGTTATACCATACGTATCCTTTAAGCCAATCACAAAACCAGTCAATTTTCTCAGGGGGACAACACGTGCATTTGCAAAAAGATCTTTGGAATGATTTAAATTGATTTTTTTATTTAAAAGGCTCTTTGCTCTTTACCCTTAGAAAAATATGCTGCCTCAGCAGGGTGTCTTTGTTATTTCTCTCTGGCTTCACCTTCAAAGAACAACAGTCTACATCCAACTTGATCAAAACGATCACACGGCCTGTAATAATAAGTGTATTTATCTCTATTTTGTGCACATTGCTCCATAAGTAGTTGAGGTTGAATCACTCTCCTGTTGTTGCTCCAGCATGTGATGATGCCATGACTCCTGCTCTCTGCCGCTGTTGCTTCTCAGGCAGTGTGTGTGTGACAATTAGTAAGTCGAAGAATGGCTGAAGAGAGATATTTGACAGCAGAGAAACAGGACATGCAACATATTGTTTCTGTGCCAAAAGCGGCCGCAGACACAAAAAAAAAAAACAGGTCCTGGAGCAAATCACTGGACTGCAGCAGCCCATCACTGGAAGAAAGGGAAAAGATGAGAAAAAAAAAATAGAGATAAAGACAACAATATGTGTGTAGGCTAACTATCTTTCAACACAGCAGCCAAGCCACTGAGTTTAAACAGCTCTCCTGCCTCTCTGATCCACTTGGAGGAATAAACGGGCTAGAAAGATGCTGCAGGCAATGTCTGCCTGCCCCACAATAACCAGAGGATGCTATGAGAGTGAGAGGTAGAGGGAGTGAGGGAACAAGAGTGTGAGCAAGAAATTACACACTTATGGAGGAAGTCACAGGGCATTGTAGTGATGGAAAAGGTATAAAAGGAGCAGCTGAAACCATGAAATGTACAAGAAAAAAAACATAGTGTTATGTGTTGACATGAGCCTGCCTCATCCTCTTCTTCAACATGTCTCTTTTCTTAAGCCCCCCCCCCCCCCCACCCACAACCTCACTTTTCTTTCATTCTGTTGTCGACCAGATCGTTTGTGTGGATAAGATGGCCCTTAAGATGGCTAGTTAGCGTGCTGTGTACAGAGGGATTGGCCCTTTCCCCCGTATACATAAAGGCTGTATTCACGGGCCTCATTACCAGGATTAGGGCTCCTTTCCTCCTTTGTGGGCTGTAGGCTGGAGTCCTCTGTAGCCACAGACTCTGTCTCTTTCTGTGGCCCGAGCTGGCCAGCATATGGCAGCAGCAGCCAACAGTCTCCGCAGAGGGGCTCAGAGCTCAGAGCAAGGCCTCCTTTTGTTTAGGCCGTTATTGTTGCTCAGCGTAATGACATTTGTAGGCCGTAGGATCGGGGTGGAGGGGTTAGTCTACCCCAGGGGAGAGGGAGAGAGAGGGAGACAGAAAGAGGGAGAAAGAGAGGGAGAGGGATGGAAGGAGGGGGAGAGGCGAAGACATGCAGACAGACAGGAGTGTGGATTATGGAAATATGAATTGATTTTTTTTTCTGTTCTGTGGTAGAATAGAAAGCTCAAAGGAGAACAGACTGCAGGCTGGCTGGCACGCCGGGGTGGTGCTGGGGAAATATGAAGTGAGAGGCGCTTGCTCCCTCTTTCTCTTTCTCTGTCTCTCTCCTCCCTTTTTCTTTTTCCCTCCTGCTCCCCCTATTCCTCCCTCAGCCCCTGAGACTCTTGATGCCTGGTCATCCACAGATGCCACTTGGATAGAGAGGGGAGAGATGGAAGAGAGGAAGAGGGAGGGGAAGGGAGAGGTGGCTAAAGCATATATTTGAATCGCAAGAAGGGCTTTTTTTTTTTTTTTTTTTTTTTTTTTTTCAAATGAAGCAGACAGATGGAAATCTGTCCATTTCTTCTCAGATCTCATCCCAAAGTTGTGGAAAAAACGCAGCAGAGTGAACACACACACACACAGTCACACACAGAAAATGGTTCTGCCAGTTAATTCTAGCTAACCACAGTGTGGTGTATAGAGGGCCCACTTCTCTGTATTGAACAGAGGATAATATGATAAACACTCAGCAAGTTCCACAAACAGATGACCATTTGGAAACTTGTACAGACTGTGAGCAACTCCACAATATTTAAAAATGTAAGAATTGGAATCTGCTGCTCCTCTCAGCCCAAGATTATAGGCAGAAACATATTTTAAAGGTTGACGGGCTCCAACTGTAACAATTTATCCGTGTTTTTCTTTTCACATATATCCGCATTTGTGTCTCTGATTATTTATTTAGTTTTGGGTCGTCATGATGTGAATTTGGCTGCTGTCAGCTCACCATGGAATTAACGGATTTAACAGACAAGTAATCAAGTCTAATCTCCAGGAACATACCAGTGTGTGTGTGTGTGTGTGTGTGTGTGTGCTGTAGATCATGTCGGAATGTCACCAGTCCAGATTCTAACCAGAATGTCATGACTTCCTTCTGTAGAAGTATATCTCACTGGGAAATTCCCAAAATTCTTGATTCAGAATTGGAACTGGTTAGACAGGATTTTTTTTTATTTCTGAAGGAGATCAGACATTCCAGACAAGAGAATCCATCACAAATTATTCGGATATTCATAGATGCTAATAATGGTGAAGGAGGGATTATTGGCAATTTATACCAGGGTATCACCTCAATAAACAAAACTCAACAATATAAGGCAATGTTGGGGAAGAAGAGGTAAGAAAAAAATAGATAGATATAATTTCTTTCTCTGAATTTTGGAGCCTAAAGGTTTGTGTATAACTGATTTTTAAGGCTGCAAGTAAAAAACAGTTACACAATGCTAACTTCAGAGAAACCTCCCTACTATGGACCTTTTCATAAACACTGTCAACTATCTACACTACATGGATTATATTATTTGACTGCAGAAAGACAAGGGTGAAAAATACTGAATGAAATGAGATTATTACTACCAGGAAAAAGACACAGATTAGTCCACATTCTGCTTATACTCTTGTTGAAAACTCCATCTTTTGTTTCTACACTGATTCTTCTTTATCTACTGGATATACTTCTCCACCTCCTCAACGCTGTCCTTCTCTGTTGTGCTCTCCTGCACATTCCTTCCTTACAGTTTAGAATTAGCTTTCCTCCCCCAGTTTACACGCACATCATTCACATACATGCACTCCCATGCATACACAGAGATAACTTTTTGTTTGTTTTCTTGGCATATCATCGCTATGCGTCATTCTGGTTCACCCTCTTAGTGCTACTGCTGATGACTGTTAATCCTTTCCCCAATTTGTCACTTTTTGTCTCCACTCCTGTCTTTTCTTTCTCTACCTTCATCATTCTTTTTCTGACCATATTTCTTTTTTTCTTTTTTTTTGAGTATCCTTCCACTCCACCCCCTCTGTTCCCTTTGTATCTCGTGCTCCCTGCTGGTTCATCAACCCTCTTGTTTCCAGAAACCTAATCTCATATTTCCCCACACAAGACACTGTTGCAGGAAATTGCAAATTACATATAAACTGCTTTTTTTTTTCTGCCAGCCTGGTTTTAGCATAATATCCAGAGAGAAATAAAGGAAATAATGAATTATGAATAGATTTTACTGCAAGGTCTTCTCTCAGCTATGAACTAAAGGTGATGTTAACTCTCTATGGCCATTCCACACATTTTAATAGGGAACCTTTGATCTTCCTGCTGTATACTGCATCGAGCTGACCGTATAACATGCTATTTTTCATTAATGCCAAGGCTACAGTTGGTGGAATTAAATCCTAAAAGGAAAATCTATGCTTTGATAAGGACTCATACATTGCTATGTATAATCAGTTTGTGATATTTAATGCATTTTAGGACTTATGTTGTAAGAGAATGTAGTAATATACTTTTCCTTCTGAGCAATTTTCCAGTGACTCCCTGTATTTCCTAGTTGGTCTTTTTCATTAGGTTGTTGCATATGGAAGGTGGTGAATAGAGAAATCACTGTTGCAAAGCAAGAGTTTCCCCAGTTGAGAAACCTCAATCACTGCTCCTATATAAAACACATCATGTCTTGATGTTACTTTGCAGTTTGGACTAATGAGCTTAGATGGAGTGATTATTTGCTTTGTCTGTGATGGAGGTCCCCTTGTACAATCGTGCAAAACAAGGAGCCTTTAAAGAAGCTCTAGCCTTTTGGTTTAGTTGGACTGACACTAATATCTGATGTTTACAGCAGATGTGAAAGTACTTCTTTGTATCAGACTCCTACTACTACTAGTCCTGCATATCCATCTCTTCTCAAAAGCTCACTGTCTCATCAGCCAGACAAAGAGAGAGAGAGAAGGATAGAGGGAGAGGGTCTCCTGAGGCTTCAACCTCAGCAACTCAGAGCGTTGCTCTGACATCGTGCTCCATCAGGACAGGCTGCCTGACATGCTGTGATTGGTGGCCACAACTCTGGACTGGCCTTGGGTGGGGGAGGCAGGGAGGAGGCTCTTTGGAAGAGAGGTCGACTGGGTGGGTGAGGCAGCAGTGGTCTGAGGGATTGAGGTAAAGGCGAGGAGCTGGTGGACAGGATTGGTGGCATTAGCCCAGAGGGAGCTGAGCGTTGTCCCCGAGGAAAGGAGGAGATCGTGGTTGAGAGTGGTGGTGGAGGGGTGTGAGGAGGTTCAGCAGCAGGGGGGCCAGAGATGGTAACTTAAAAAAACAATGATATGTGGCCTTCTATAAAGACCCTGTATAGTCCCTGAAGGGGAGATGGGAGAGGAAAGGAGGTGGAGAATGGGAAGTATAGGAGTTAAAAAGAGATCTATGATTAAAAAAAAAAGGGTGACAGTGAATGTTGGAGGGAGGTGAGAAAGTCTTGAGATTAGTGGGATAGGGAGGTAGACAGATGAAGGGAAGGTGAGAGGAATGACAAAATGGGAAACATGGTGAAAAGATGGAGGACAGTGAAAATTAGAGTGAGTTAGTTTGTGACACAGAAGAGAAGAGTTGATACAGTCAAAGTTTTAGTACTGCAAAGCTGGTTGCAAAACACCTTTTTCATATGAGTGTTTCTATTATGTGAAGATTAACTATTGTTGCTTCAGGGTCTACAAAACCATCCTAAAAACCTGGTGTGATTTCAAATGTTGTCCGTACTCCAACGATAAGGGTCTACATTTTCTGAGAAGTGGGCAGGTTTAGATGTGAAACACCACCATTAAGTGATATATTAGGTGATACCCTTCAATGACAGAGTAATGCACCGCGTGGTAGAGTTTGTGTAGTTGAGTGCGGTTGACATAGGAAGGAAGGGGATGGTTGACAGGAAAGAGATGATGCTTGAGAGAAAAGTACAGCACCTCTGTCAGACCAGAGGCTTTTCAAGAGGACAAAGCCAAATTCTCCACCCATCTTCCAAAAAGATAGGAGACAGAAAAGCTGTGATGTTTTGTGGTGAACTGTGAGTATTTTGTCAGCTCTTTGGCTGCTGCTGCAGCCAGTTTTGTGAAGCTGTAACAGTGAGGCACAGGGTGTGGGAAACTAAGAGATGAAAAAGATGGAAATTCATACCTTTTTTTTGTGCTTGTGTGTGTGTGTGTGTGTGTGTGTGTGTGAGAACGGGTATAGGCCTAAATGTGTGCGTGCATGTATTTGTGTACATGTATGTGTGTGATGTCTCAGTGTGTCACAGGGTTTCGTCTTTCCCCTTCACTGCACCCTGACAGAAGTGTCAAACAAGGCCTCATATGATCTGTGTATGTCTTTGAGAATATGTGTGTGTATGTGTCTGGGTTGATAGTGTTTTTATTCTTCTCTCTAACCCTTTTCACCCCACATCCCTGGGGTGTTCCAGGGTCTTGCCTAATGGACAGTCTCGCCCTACTAAGCTGGCCTTTGGCTCGGGCACTGAGCCGGACGCCTAACTAGGGCCCTTTGTTGCTCATGGGTCCTGATTGTGCTGACCTCTGGGCTGGCTTCCTGGGAGAATAACGGCGGTGGAGAGGGAAGAGGAGAGCAGGGGAAGTGTTTTTATGCCTCGCTGCTCACATCTCTCCAGCAGCGCCCAATGACTGGCAAAAAGAAAGTGGTGGTGTGTTTTGGCAATGGAGTAAAGAGTTGTTGGCTGCTTGTGTTTTCCAAGCTGCAGGTGGACAGTAGCGGACTGAGCTACAGAAGTAGTCATCCCACAAGTCTTACTTGTTTTGAAAAGATTTGACCTAAACTAGCTCCTACCTGGTCAATGACTCATATATACGTGAGTGCAATATTAAAAGTGGTGATTGAAAAGGGAGACTTTCATGAAAAAAAATTAATATAATGGTTAAAAGATTGAAGTTTTCCACATTTAAGAACTTAAGTGGCACAGTGAAATGCACTTTGGATGTTCATATTGAACACTAGAAGACGACCTATAGAATTAAACCCAAGTGTAATCAAGCTTAATTTAAAGCACTTCTTGTTTGAAACTGTTTTTGCACACATGGTCACAGTAAGGGAACAGAGACTGTAGAATAGGGAACAGGGAGATTTAGTCATGTGGCAAAATATTCTTCCTGTTTTGTTTCATTTTGTAGTCATGATTTTATACTAGACTTATCATGTCATGCAGCAGCAATTCCATAAAAAAAAACATGCATTATATTTGTCCATGCTGCCAAATTCTCGACCTATAATGGATGCAGTCACAGAGAAAGAAGGAGTGCATCTACACTTGGAAACAGTTTGTCCCTGTCAACAAGCAAACTCATATTTACTGTATTGGATGCCAGACTTACTGGCTCTGGCCAGTACTCTCACACATATAACGATGTGGCTTACTTGGCGTGCATTTTTTTTCTTAACTACCCTATATATGGCACAATCAGCAGCCACCAGCCAGAGACAGAGATTGAAGCAGTGGCAGAACAAATAGGGTGCTGTGTAAAGGGAGAGAAGGATGGAGGAAAAGTAGGGGAAGGAGAAGGAGGAAGAGGAGAGTGCTGCGAGGACCTGACCCTCTCTGCTAGATTCCATGTACATCTGTCAATGAGCCGTCCACAGCCAAATGTTTAGGAGCCGGTGCTGCACTGCCGCTCCCCTGCTGAGCTTCAATGTATACATTCTTTATGTGTATGTGTGTGTAGGAGAGCGCGTGTGTGTGTGTGTGTGTGTGTGTGTGTGTGACGCCATGTGTTAGAGGCAGGCCCACATCAGGGTTCATACAGTCGAGCGAAGCCCAGTGGGAGCTGAAAGCTTAAAGAAGGAAATCCCCCCCGGCTGCTTGGTACACACACACGCACACACACGCACACACACGCACACACACGCACACACACATGTGCGCGCTCTCCCTCTATCCCTCTCCCTCTCCTCCTGGCACTTCATTAATGAAGCCCATGCTTGTATGTTTGGGGCATATGCAGCTCTCTTGGCCCAACACTACAAGTGTGTGTGTGTGTGTGTGTGTGTGTGTGTGTGTGTGTTAGGGAGTGAGACATCTCCCCCTATCACATGGTAATATATTCAGTGGAAGATCACGGCAGAGGCATAATACTGCCGCTCTCCCCTGTCTGAGCCCATCTGTGATATGTAGAAAGGACATCAGCAGGACAGGGTATTAGCACTGGAATAATGCACACTGTTATTGTTGACGCCACATACTTATTCTCCAAGCAATATGCCCCCTCACCCCATAACATAAATACATCCATTGTGGAAAAAGCAGAAAATAAATGAGTGCAATACAATGGATGGCATGTATACTACCCCAGTGGAATGTTGTTATATTGGAGGTGACTCGTTAACAGCTGATAGACGGGGAATGAGTTTAGGGGCTGGACAGTGGGGGGTTAAGGGGATGTTATTCCTCTTGTTAATATAAATTACTGCATTCATTCTACATGTGCATTATATACATTATAGTCTAAGGAGAGAAAAAAAATGAACTGAGGCGACATTTTACCTCCATGTTAAACTTTAAAAACTATACGGTTAAATGCAATGACTTCTGGGACCCTAATTTCCCAGTGACTTTTCCATCCAAGGGGGGGATATAGGTAAGGTGTTGAGTTTGGTGGAAATGCTGTTGAGGGATTTACAGGAAGCCCAAGCCGAGGCCTTCATTTTGTCCTTGGTTTAGGCATCTGTGAGGTCCGTAAGGATCCAGAAGTACTGATTTGAAAATGACAACTATTTTCAGCAATCAGGGTTTCTGCTCTCTATAGAGGTGGCACGTACACATATGAATATAAACATACACATACCCGTCTGGTGTTGGCAAGTGCTTGAAGAAACCAGAAGATCAGTCTGCCACCTTCAACACCTCCTGAGGAAGGGCTCTGGTAACATGGGAGCATTGTTAACCAAAATAACCTCCCTCACCACAGACTCTCTGCACCAGAGGGGTCACTCGCAACAGAAACTTGTGGAGGGGATGAAAAAAAAAAAATCTAGAAAGACAAAACTGTCTCTTTCCCCATCTCCCTCTCCTATCAGCCTGGGCAGAGTGAGCAAGAGTGTGAAAATGTAACGCCCCCGTGTCAATTTGAAAGTGCACCTCATCGGCTCATGCTCATGTGCCCTTCCACCTCTCTCCATCACCCCCCCACCCCCACCCCACCCCACCCCACCTTCCCCCCCTCTCAAGCAGCTCTGTTGCTTTGGTCTGGCTCTGAAGGCCGTTCTTATTACCGGCACAGAGCGCAGGTCAGAATGGCAAGCCGGCAGCATACTATTAAAGCCTAATGAAAGGAATCTCTGCAGGGTCTGAGGTCTGCAGCGGCCAGAGGAGGCTGTGTCTCTGCCCATTGTTCTTCTGCTCCTCTCCTCACAATTCTGTAGGTTTTTTTTTATTTTTTATTCTATCTCTAAATCCGGCTTCTCTGACATCTCCCGTCTCAGTCTGTGTGTCTGTCACTGTCTGTGTGTCCCTCACTCATTTTCTGTCTTTTCCTTTGTCTTGTTCTCGCATCTTTAAGTTTGTCTCCACCTGCCTCTGCATCGGATGATGTTTGTTGAGTTACCCCTAAAATGTATATTGTAACTGTGGGCTCACACAAGTGCACAGGTGATTACTGTTGCCATTGCATGTTGTCAATTATACAACAATTGCAGAGACTTTACCGTGAAGCCTTTGAAATAAATATCTGTTCACTTTTCAAATTTTCAAATCTAGATAGCACAGAAAAGGTTCCAGCTGACTGCCTTTTAATTATTTATGCAGGAATCACTCTACTAATTGAAGATATAGAATTTACTACATTGATCTTCGCCAGAGAATAGTCTTCATTTGTGCCCCCTCAACAGGAAGGTCAGAGGTCAAGGTCACCAACAGAACAGCAATCTTACGGAGTGTCCTGCTCAGGACACAAGTATGTCCTGACAATAAGGATTAAACCCTGGTTGTCACTCTCTAAATATCCTGTCTTTGTGACCTTCAGGAGCTGTTTGGCACTTAAAGTATGTTGTAAATTTCTAGCAAAAATAGTTGCTTGGAAATGTAGCTTTGTAATTTCTGCCATACTCTCTGAAAACAATTTTGCATTCAAAAGTCAAAGAGTGGTTTACATTGGCTTTTTAAACTATGCTCATGCAAAATATTCCAGTAACCATCATAACTGCAGTTATTTCATGAGCTTGTAAATTAATGGCATTGTCCAGGAAGATGTAGCAGGCTGGTTAACATTATTGGAAGAAAAAGATGCTGCTATAGATTGTTTGATACTTGTAAAGCATTAGATTAATATGCTGTAGTCTATAACATGACAGTAGATTAATCTCTGGTTCCTTTTCCATATTTATTTGTTAATTAGTATTGATCTCACAATGTATTTGAATGTATGGAAAGGTATTAGTATAGGAGGCATGAAAATTGACAGAAGTTGGAGAACTACGATTTCGCCCCCTTGTTCTGTTTGCCTCAGGAACAAAAATTTCTTATTATAACAAATGCTACCTTTAGGAAGAAACACATTTAATGATTTCATGTCAATGCTCTATTAAGGCAATAAATATTTACACTCCAAGTTTCATCTTTAATCTCTCTCATTCTTTCTTCATTTATTCTTCTGTTTCTTATTTCTCTCTTAATGTCTTTGCCTGTGCTTCTCATTATTGTTTCATATCTAGTAACCTTTTAATATTTGGTGCAGTTTGGAGATAACTGAAGAAACAGGAAGTTGTACAGGAAGTTTGTTGTTTACAGTATATTAGATCAGACTAACTCACTCCCTCCTCCCCCCTCAAAGCACTGATAATAGTCATCAGTTCATTAGTTGTTTTTGTGCAAAATAGATATTTGAGTCATTTGTCTGTGACTTTGTGTTTTTCTCAATTTTGAACCCACAGTAGTTTTAATCTACCAGTCTACCCAATCATGGTTTCATACCATCATACATTTTTATTCTGCATTATTTATTTTTTCCTGTCTTTCTAAAACCAAGGCTCAGCTGTCCTTGTGCCTTTACACATTGCAAATGAATGCATATCCATGCAAATTCTTAAAAAAGAAAGGCTGAGAATTTGAATATTTTGCTTAAAGCTGCACCCAGGTCGACCCTGCCATTCGGCATTTGAAAGCAGTGTGTCTGTTTGAATACTGAGGATCTCTCTTTGTCATGTTCGCCAGAGGGGCTGGGTGAGCGAACCAGCACCGGCAGGATGGGCAGAGATCGGCTGGGTAGCTGCACACAGACAGACTAATTGGGAAAAGGGGGGCGAAAGGGGGGACGAGGGGTGTTGGTAAGGGTGAGGAAAAGGTGGGGTTTGCAGGAAGGGGGGAATCTAAGATGACGACAGGGGGTTTAGGAGGGAGGTGAAAGAGGACAGTGAGTGGGGGGGGGGGGTGGAGGGAAAAGATGGAGAAAGGAAGGAAGAGAGGAGGTGATGAAGAGGGCACTAGAGTGCGCAAGAGGAAGAGGTGAAGGAAGGGTGAGTAGAGACTCTGTGGTTTCCAGCACTGATGTGTTTGTAGCCCTGCTGACTATGTCATTATACTGTAGAAGCGCTGGCTGGATAACCAGGGTCCCTACCTGCTGCAATCCACTGTTGCCCAAAAACTACATTATACTGTGTGTTTGACAAATATGGAAGATAAATAGAGAGAATAAACTGTTTAAATACTTTATTCATTTACTAACTTAATCCACACTTGGTGATAACACATACTTAAAATCTCACAGAGTATTTATTTGGCCACTGTTATTATTTCAGATTATCAGATTTGCTTTTTGACATAGTTTTTACATAGCTTCTTGATAGTGGTTAGAACAGTAGTTAATAGTTTATTTATTGCGACCCGTTTCTTCCAAGAATTTCTGGCAGGACTGACAGTGGTTCACCATAGATGAGATGGTCATGAGTTTGAACCCTGAATGAATGTGTAAGGCTACATCCGCGTGAAAGAACACAGCCCTCTCATTTATTCGGCAAAACAGAGCAGGGTCGCCCGACAGCAAGGATAAGCTCGGCTCAACTTTTGCCGGTCAATTACTTTGTGTTGTGCATGTCAAATTTTCCACTGCTTACCTCGAAAGACCAAATAGTCGCCGCTGTGATAACTTTCCAAACTGTTGTGCATTATTCTGATGTCTGATAAGACTTTAAACCCTTAACTAATTACTTCGAATGGACTTCCTGGATCATATTTCATTGTCTCACCAGTACCTTAAACAACACACTTCCACCAACGCAGCCTCCTGCAGTGTTTTAATGCAGCGTTTTAATGCAGGGGGGAGTTTTCAGTCTCTGGCTGTCTTCAGTCCCTGCTAATGCTATGGCTTCATACTGTGAGTTAAAACAATTTTACATGGCTGAGGAGAGGTTTTTACCCCGGTAGGAACAAAAATAATTCAGAGCTGGTTTGATGCCCCACTCCCTTGATGACTTGTACACATTAGCTGACCATGTGTGACACACTGCTTCAGGACTGAGCGCAGTCCACAGTTGAATCCTCATGGAGATGCACAGATGTGTAGCATACCATTTGTGTTTTTGATTTTTGAATGGCGTTTGCTACCTTCCCAGCTTTAATTGATTTCCATTCACTTCCATATGGTATGAAAAATCAACTTGTAGAGACTTTACTTGAGTTGGGTAATCCATCACAGTTGAACATCTTGGCTGCATTATTTTGAGTTATGTTATTTTGGCGCAGTAATGCAGCGCAGACATTTTAAATCCGTCTGCACGTACAGTTGCATTACCGGGAAACAATAAGTTAACTTTGACAAAAATAAAGGCAGACAAGATGTTCACTGTGATGGATTATACAGTAAAAAACACATTCAGAAATCTAAAACAGTACAACATACTTTGAAAACAGTTTACGGTAATGTAAAGGATATGTGAATTGTAGTAATGGGCTAACACATGCAAAAACTCTGATATGGTAAAGTCTGCTTTTAATATTGGTATACTAGTGATACGTTTACAAATTTTCCTGCCACCATCCTCCATCCCCTCTAAAACTACAGCCTGTATAGAGGGCTCCTGGGGCCAGGCTGCACTGAACTAGGTTGAGTTACACTGGGTAGCCAGCTAGATTGATCTGGCTGCAGTAGCCAGGGGAATATAAAGCAGGGCAGGGGCTTAAAGTCTGAGTCCCCCCAGGGAGGAGTCCTCGCTGCATGAGGAGAGGGGCATGAACTGAGCTACTTCTCTCTCTCCCTCACTCCCTCCCTCCCTCCTTTCCTCCCTCCTCCTGCCGTTGTGTCCGCCCGTCCATCGAATACCTTCCATCTCTCCGTTTCTGGTGACATTCACTTGGTCGGTCTCTCCTTCCGCCTCCATCTTTCTTTTTCTGGATTTTTTTTTTTTGCTTCATAATTTATTATTTCCAGCATTTTGTCATCTTACTCTGTTCTCATTACCTCTCTCTTTGAATCCACATTTCTGCACAGCACTCCTCTGCCTCTCTCTATTTGCAAACATATGGGAAAGTGAATATTGCTCATGAAGTTCACACCCAAAATGGAACACCAAGGCTGATGCTGAGTTTAGCATTTAATCCATTTATAAAGGAAACGTTTTTTTAAAAAACTGGTTCACATCATTCTGTCCACTCGCTGTGATCTTTAAAGCCGGTTTTCCCCTTTTTAGTTGAGAGGGAAGAAGGAAGGTGCATGCATATGTGTGTGAGGGACAGTCAATTCGAGCCCACACAGTATGATCTACCACGTGTCAAATCCCTCAGTAAATGCTGTACGCCTTAACCATACATAGCTTAACCAACCACAATTACTTCTAAAAGAATCAGGGGTAGAGTAGGAATAAAAGTGAAGTTTAGGCCTATTTTTTAAGAGTAGAAAAGCAAGACTATCGCCCTGTGCTGCAAAGTTTGTTGCTCTCCCCTGCTGTACCGTGCTATTCTGCAGGGGCACGGTGCAAAGCCGCACACCGCTGCTGCGCGCTGTTGTAGTGTTGTGGTGCAGTGATAGCAGGATCGTCCACTGGGGGAAACCAGAGCATTCTGTCTCACTGAGTGACACCCCTGTCTCCACTCACGATAAACAACACACACACACACACCAGTGTCTGCCAAGCTAGCAGCAGATTCCTCCCTCACTGGCCCCCGCCCCCCCTCGCAGAGCTGCAAATATATTAGCTACCTCTTTTTCTTTTGTCTTGGGAAAATGGCAAGCAGGGGGAGTATGTGTATGTGTGGTGGTAGAGGTAGAGGTGGTGGGGGGGCTTACTGTAGTAAGAAACTGTGGAAGAACACCCCCCTTTGTGCCATTCCTGTTTAGATATCCCTGTGGTATAGGGCCCAGTCGTTGAGGGAGGGAAGCGGAAACAGAGTTACCAGTAATACAGGTATTATGTAGGAAACAGAAAACAGACTAGCAGATGAGGAAAAGAAAGATTTTCATTGGCAAATCACACACAGGCAGTGTACTTCTTTGGTTAAAACTGAAAGAGATGTTGAGCTCAGCCAAATCACAAAAAAACATATTAGCTCACGTACAACTTGTGGTATTTAACCATACAGATAGTTTATTCACACAGGTTTTGAGATATTTGTCTCTTTGATGCTTACGTTCAACCACATCGTCTCTTTGCATCTGGAGTTACTCTCTGCCAAAGAAATAGTCCCAAGGAAAACGTTTAACACTGAGGAACATGAATGCACCCTGATTCCAGAAAAAACATTTTGCTTTTGAAATGTCATTTTGTCATTTTTCAATTCAGTGCTAAAAAATTATTTCCATTCACCCCCCTTGAATTGGGATGGGGCAGAAATCTCAGACAGGGATATCTCAAAACCTGGGCAAATAAAACCAAGTGAGAAAATGTTTTTAGTAACTTAATAACTAAAATTGACCTTTTAACACCGTCTGTGTTTTTAAACTGAGAGATTTTAGCCCAAATCCTTCGTTTGTGATCATGACTTACAATACAATAGTCAGGTTAAAGGCGAAAAGTGTTTTAAGGTGTTTTTTTCCTCCCTTCAGCAGTTTCCATTCAAAGTTTTTGATTTTCTTTATGCAAATAACATTACACCTAGTGATTAAATAGCCAGGGTCCACCCATAATCAGAAAAGAAGAGTGATTGTCGTATTAACGTAAGTATATTAAAGTTGATTAGTTTATAAATCAATTAGTCTATTTATTTGTAAATGGAATATCTTTGGGTTTTGGACTGTTGAACGGAAAAAATAAACCATTTTAATTACCTCAGGCTCATAGAAATTCTGAGTATTTTCTTTTTCACAATTTTGTGACATTTTGTAGACTAAATAAAAAATGTATTAACTGACATACATTGATAATGAAAATATTAATCATTAGTTACGTACCTAAATGTATTACTATACATTGGTAGATAAAGAAGGTAGATCCTGTCTGTCTTACAAAGATCAGCTGTCTAGATTGTTTAATGGCTAAAGACAGAAGATTATAAATGTCTCTAGAGTATATGTCAATATACCTGAGGAAGGGAAACTGATATGTATAGATGGTCCTTAGAATGTATATATATAGAACATGTCTGCTGTTTCTATGTCACATTATACACACGTACAAGCACATCACTTCCCACTGGTCCTGTTTGAGATCAGAGTCTCCGCAGCCCCGAGACTGTCACTCAAACACAGATACCTGATGTGGGCGGGGCTGTGACAACTCTCAAATCTGGCAAGTCAAATGTTTTTATTTGCACAGAAAGCGAGTGCCTGTGTATGTGTGTGCGCGCACGCGCGTCTGTTTGGGTTTGTGTGCCATATGCAGTGCGCCAGGGAGGGCTCTCTGGAACATATTGGTGTGCGTACATAGTGGTTAATAATAGTAGCAAACGCATACAGCGATGGCAGCTCTGATGTGTGTGACAGTTTTACAGCCGCACACGCCAAGACACAGTCACACACATGTACACGCACACACACGTGCGTGCACACACACACACACTCCCACAGCAGAGACAGAGACCTCCTCTGCCACCGAGCCCTCTGTCTTTGTTGAGTTCTCAATTTTATCACAGATCCTGATAAGTAAAAACAGCCACTTCCCACCCACCCACCCACCCAGCCTCGCCTCCCCGCCCCGCCCCCCCCCCCCCCGTACGCTCCATATGTGGGCACACACACTATAGCTCAGCCACCCACCCACACACACGCACACATAGATACAAATGTACATGCTTAACCACCCTCTCACACTGAATGCACAAAGTCCTTGAAGCAGGCAGGCACTCACATACATCATACACTCAGATGCACAAATACACACACACACATACCCTCATCCCCCTTCTGTCATAGCTCATTGTTGCTGTTGCTTGCTTGTCTGTGGTTGTGTTGTGCTGGGGTGGCAGCTTTAAGTTTTTGATAAGGAGGGGCGGGGGAATCAGTGACTGCGCCCCACGGCGAGGTCTTAGCAACAGTAGGCAGCAGCAACAGAAGACACCCAACCTGTCGTCCGGATCAGTCTCTGGGGGTGGCAGAGAGAGAGAGAGAGAGAGAGATAGATTGACAGAGAGATAGTAGAGCAGCAGCATCACTCTCAGCTCGGACGTCTCCAAACAGAAAGACAGACCTTGGGCTCAGTGGCCGCGCTTGGCACACAAGCCAAGATAAATAGAGGCAAGCAAGTGAGGCCAGAGCACACAACCACCCAGTCCCCAGGATTAGTCTCTGAGCTTGGCAGAGCCCGGCCAGAACTGAGAGCGAGGTAGACGAGCAGAAGGACAGACGGCAACGAGGACCTGGTGCCCTGCGCCTATTCTGGGCCAGGTTAGTAGCCAGAGAGATGAGGAGAAAGAGCGACAGACAGAGCGGGGACCCGGTGCTCGGTGGCTGTGTGGCTGGTCTGGAGTGGCTCACCCATATGGTGCTCCGCTCTGTTCCTGCTCCCTGTCTAAATCCATATGCCGCTGGTGGAAAGGTGCCCCCCCCCTCCCCTCCCCTCCCCTCCCCTCCCACCTCGCTTGAAGAGCATACAGACCCCCCCCCCCCTACCCACAAGGGAGGTGTTGGGAGGTAAAGCCCTGAAGGCTTGTACCCCCCCCCTCCTACCTCTTAACCCCTCAGAGCTGCTTAGCCCATTGTCACTACAATCTGCCACCATAGCCTTGGTGTTGTGTCCTCTCTCTCTCTCTTTCTCTCTCTTTCTCTCTTCCTTCATCTTTTCATCTCCCTTTGGCACCCGATAATCGATGAACTTATTAACTGCTAATTATTCAAGCTGTGGATCGAGGATCCCTCCCTATCCTCGGAAAAAAAAGGGGAACCTTTCCACTCTGGTCTGCCAAATGAAGTGCTTTATATTGCCCATTCATTTGGATTAAGTGCATTTAGGCTGCAGTGTTTGGGATGTGAGGACTTTGTCAGATTGCTATCAGCAGCGTTTAACATTAATCCTTTCCATTTTGTTCAGCCAGTTGATAGTGCCCACTTAGTGGAAGCCCAAGAGATTTTTATATTGAAATACATACTTATTATTTGTTTTCCCTGTGATGTGTGTTTCTCTAAAATGGTGTTTGCGTCTCTCTGTTCTGGTTTCTCAGGAGGTCCTTCAGACGATACCAAAGTTCTGCTTTCCCTTTGACGTGGAAAGGTACGATTCCTCTCCCTCTCTGCTTCCTTGTTTTTTTTCGCACCGCGCACACACACACACACACACACACACACACACACACACACACACACACACATAATATTATATTACACCTCGCTCTCCTCCCACCTACAGACGCACATGCATTAAAAAAAGAAATGAGATTATGTGTATTTTCGGCTTCATATAATTGTGTCATGATAAAATTACCATCATTTGTAGAGACAAGTCACATGACGATTTATTGATTGTCAAAGTGTAATAATGAGTAATGAGTTTTGGGTATGATTTTAAGGAGCCTTTTTGGTCTTAAACCCCAACAAATATGACATTTTCTTACATACAGTTTGTACTGACAAGCAAGCAGATGTTAGCAAAATATCCCCAAAGATAAAAAATGCTGTGACGGTGAGGTCACACGTTAATGATGATGACGATGATGATGTTAACGATACCAATAAATTCCATTAAGGATGATGCCGATGAGGTCATCAGTGACCGGCCCACTTGATGCAAAGTGCACAGCAGCGTGTTTATGACTGCATGTGTGTGAAAGAGTCCCGAGTCTAAAGACATGCCTTTGCCTATATTTTATATATATGTCCGATCAGGCCGGCAGCTCTCTGAAAAGCAATGGGCTTTTATTTTCAGCATGGAAAATGACATGTTAAAATTCCCATTGTAAGGACACAGACAGAGAGAGAGAGAGAGAGAGAGAGAGAGAGAGGTAGGGTGTGAGGCTGGACTGTGCGTTTTTTTACTGAAGCTGAGCTGCTGCCATCTAGTGGTTTAGGGATATACTGATCGACTCTGGAGTTTACCTTGGGGTTATAAAAGCTTTTTACAGTTTTTGTAAGCAGCCATACTGGAGATATGTGACATTAGATTAGAACCTTGATTGGAGATTTAGCTCACGGTGAGATTTTGACTGAGAAAAAGAGTTTCTGCTTCAGCTAGACCAAATTGTGTTTTTATATATTGTATTTTAAATTTTATGGATTTACTGCACCCTATTGTATTCACTTGATTGTTAAGCCCTCATGTGGTTTTGGCCATTTGTGAGTGTGTGTGTGTGTGTGTCCCTCATGTTCTCTCCCAGGGTTTCCCAGAGTCAGGTGGGGCAGAATTTCACCTTTGTGCTGACGGACATCGACAGCAAACAGAGGTTTGGTTTCTGTCGACTCACTCAAGGCTGCCGAGTCTGCATATGTCTGCTCAGGTAACACACACACACACACTCATACTCACGCGTCCACATGCTGTCTTATTTTTGTTTACATTTTTGTGAAATAAACACTACTACAAGGTACATATGTTTCAATTATATCCCTTTGTTCTGATAAACTGTATCATTGTAGTCTTGAACTCTGGGTATCATAAATATTTTTAAAATAATAAACTTACTAATTGTCCATAATGCAAATAAATGTCAAAAGCACAACTGGATGTGCACAAAATTATGCTGCACCTCACAAATACAAATATGTAAAAGTCAGCCTTTCACATTTTACATCCTGAATCAGAATTAAGGGAAGATGTGTAAAAAGATTTGTTCAAATAATCAGTACTGATCAGTCTGATCTACCCATTTTCAAATTATCTATGGATTACTCTCAGAACTGGATTTTTTAAATATTTATTTCTTGAGTGTGATGAAAAAAAAAAAAAAATTAACCAGATCTTAGAAGTGAACACAGGTTTTTGAGACAGTATTTCCATTCATTCTCACACTTCACACTGAGCTGCACTATGACAGAATAACAAATTTATATTCTCATCTGCCCACACAAATATGTTAGTGATGTTGCTATAATTATCCAAAAGTTTAGCTGTTTTTGATATTTCATAGGTGGATTTATCTTATCACAGCATACATAAATGAGGGCGCCAAACCAAGGGAAATTGCATTTTCTTCGCATAATTACTCTCCAACAAAGGCTATTATCATTTAATTCTCATGTAATTGCATGTTGACACAATGTTTTTACAGATGTAATTACGTTACCATTACAAAGAAGGAGCACTCCAGTGCTAATCTCAGTGGACAGGCTTATGCACTTTAGAATAAACTGAGGAAAATGTACAAAATAAATGCATTTTAATGAATGTATTAAGCAGTTTAACAAACAACAAACTGGAAAAGGAGCACAAAGCCTTTTTCTTTTTCTCCGTTAATGTAAAGCAGCACTCCTGTAAGCGCTGCTCTCGCCTCTGTATGTAGTTGCGTGTGTGTGTGTGTGTGTGTGTGTGTGTGTGTGTGTGTGTGTGTGTGTGTGTGTGTCTGTGTGTCTGTTGATGGACAGTCGTGGGTTTGTCGCTGCCCTGATGAGCTGCTGTGAGGAACAGTGTCCCTCCTCCCCACACCACCCACCCTTCCCGGCCAGCTTCCATGGCCTTTGTTTTTCTTTTCTCTCTCTCGTTCTCTCTCTCTCTCTCTCTCTCTCGCTCTCTCTCTCGTTCTCTCTCTCTCTCTCTCTCTCTCGCTCTCTCTCTCGCTCTCTCTCTCTTTTTCTCTGTCTCTCTCTCTTTTTTCCTCCTCTTTATTCGGCTACTGCCACAGCGCGACAGCAAAGACGCTTGGCCCATAATTATGCATGAAGCTTCGCTGCCAATTAGCAGAGGCTCCCCTGTCCCTCTCGCTGAGTTAGACATGCTAATTCATTTGACATATGATGTATAAAATTCATTATGCATTCTGAGTAGTTTGCATGGCTTGCTTCATTTATAATAAAACAACGCATAGAAAGTTTTTTTTTTTGTTGATTTGAAATTGTTTGTGTGCTCCCCAGTTACATTTTTCTATCTTTTTTTTTTTTTTTTGCACTGATCTTTTTTTTAATCTTAAATATCCCCCACTGTGTTAGGAAAATATTCTTAAGCATAAAGAACATTTTAGATATTGAAGAAATGTGAGAGTGTGAAAATGAAGTTCCCGCGTCAAATGAGGGATTCAAGGTCCCTGGTCAAAAGGTTTTTTTTTTTTTTTTTTTTGTTTATTATTCTTTAAAGTATTTTCAGATCTACCGAATTACTTATGCAAGACAGTATTTAAAAAATGACAACAAACTGCCCCTATTAAAAAAAATTGTAACCATAGAGAAACAGAAAAAATACAGATACTTTAAGTTGTTTATCTTAAAGAATTATCAGTTAAAATGTGTCTGGTTAAAATCTAAAGCAGGAAGGCCCAGGCCCTGTAGTTTATATTCATTTAATCTCTCATTTCCCATGGATATAAAATAAAAGTAATTAAAACAGTTTGCGTCTCTGTGATTGTTGAAGTGCTGGGACCGTAAAATTGTCACCTCTGCTTACAGGAGGAAGTGCCTTAATGAGTAGGACAGTTTTATGTGGACGGCCCTTTGTAGTCTCATTGCTAAAGCCGTGGCCGAAAAGGTCCGCCCCCCCTCCTCCCCCCTCCGGGCAAACCTCAAGAAAAAAAAAAAAGAAATAACCCCAAAACAAATAATAATAAATCGCTCTATTCTATGCTGTTATTCCTTCATCTACTCTCATTGTCTGACTCTCACATTAGGAAGAATCGCTTGCACATGTTAAAGGATGAAAAAGGTGTATTTCCTCAGTTTTATTGGATGGCTAAGGCTTTAGGATACATTTTAGGGACTGCATTTCTCTGGTTAGTGATCACTTAGCGGGTCGCCGGAGGACACTTCCTCCCCTGTATTTAACCCATGACCTGGAAAAGTAAAGGTGTAATGAAATCTTCCACTGAGCCGTCTACAAAGTGTAAGATGAGTTACGATTACAGGTGCCTGTGTGTTAAAAGAGATCTAAGACTCATCGAAGGAACAGGAATAAATGTCGTGCTAACACCCAACAGGTACTTTATGGCTCCAAAAAGGGCTGAAATGATTGCTCCAATATTAAGGTTTAATCAGGTGCTAGGGCATGAATTTGATATATTGTAAGAGTGTGAGTGTCCACAGTATTTGGAGATTCTGTGAATGGTTTGTGTTATTTCACTCTACAGTAGATTTTCAATGTGGATGTATACAATGCATGTGAAAAAAATACATTTTGAAAGGCTTAGTGCAGCTGTATTGGTGCTTGTGTGCACTCCTATCCATAACAGCATAATTATAAGTTCCAAAGGCGCTATCATTCCGCTGTCTTCTGCTAGATATTTCCTTGGTTAGGTGGTCTGAGCCTGGGATGGAGAACACGACGGGCTGTGAGTGGGCCGCAGATTAACTGGTTCATTCTTTGAGTACATGGCACTTTGAGAAGACATGTGTTTAAAATGGCAGGAGAGATTGCGGGGCCCCCACGCACTGAGCACTCTAGTGATGGATGCCTCTCTCTCTATCGGAGGATTTGCTCAGCACAAACAGATCTGAGCAATGAACTGTGACGAGTAGGAGTATCTCTCTAAGCTTTCCAAACTTAAACTTTGCATCAACAGAGAGAGCAGAGCAGGAGGGGTGGGATAACCGGGACAAAACAATTCATCTTTAAGTTATATTCAGTCTATTGCATTTGAATAAAGCAAAAAAAAAAAAAAAAAAAAGTGGAATATTGATAATTTGCTGTTGGCTGTTTTCACTGGTGATCATGTGTTTTCCCCTAAAACGAAGGATTTATAGCACGTTGGTGTTGGAGTGTAATGACTGTGAGATCTGTGAGGCCTGACGCCAGCCAGAGTCCTATTTACATCCCCTTCAACAGTGAAAAATGAAGGATTAATGTCCAGAAGCCTGGATATTTAAACAAGGCGTAGAGGAGGCAGATAATGCAAAGGCTTTGTTCTCCCCCTTAGTCATTATATCAGACTGAACTTTTTCTGTAATTGGTAAATGTAAACTGACCTCATATGCAGATATTTGTGTTGTATGTTGTTTGACGTGGCAGAAATAGGTCTTCAGGTTGATATCCGGTCAGCATGCGAATTAACATAAGCGTCTTTGATTTAGGCTTTCCTGTGAGTGTGACCTGATTGCGGCAAATCTTCATGCAGACATCAAAATATTGGCTGATTGTTTCAGACTAATGGTCACTCAGCCTCTCTGATTGGTGCGCTTGGCTGCACTTCTCCGGGAAACCCGGCCTGTCATTGGCCCCTTGCGGATTTAGCGATATGAAAATTTGCATTAGGTCCACTTTATTGTTTTCTTGTTGTCTGTTAATTCCAGTCTACAGAGCAGCCAGTGACCCATGGCCTGGAAACTCCTGAGTCTCCAGCCAACTGCCTGAGCAGGACTTTGTTGCCTTATAAACTCACACACTCAAAGCTCCACTCTTACAAATGTATTATAATATAACCAAGTAAAATACACATTTCAGCTCTTTGTCAGATTTTTAATTTGAATGGAATTATTGTTTTAATGACATGCATTTAAAACTGTGTTCACTCATAGACATGAACAAATACTAACTGAATTTGAAGAGCAGATAAGAGTCCACTTTTGATTGATTGGTTCATTTGGCCACTAATTAATTTTTCAACCCCTGCATCCAGGCAAGTCAATGAAGCATTAATGGGAATTTCTGTTTATTTCATCTCAATGCTAAGAAGTCCTTATCTAGAATCATTATTCATGCAATGTTCAAAAATGCATGTTAAAAACCAAAACTAAATAAAAATTCAATACCTTGATAGAACACCATGTTTTTACAAATTGATTGCATAACATTAAATGAACTGAGCCCTCACAGCTTTTATGCCAAAAGAAAATGTTGGCCATCTTCCACCGAGAAAGCAAGTCGACTTGGCCAAGAATATGTCAACTTTGTAAAGAAAGCCATGCTGCAGATGCTTTTAGCTTGTGGTGGGTGTACTTAGTGATTAGCTTTAACACAAACACTGCAGTATAAATTATTTTGAGCTTGTTAATGAATTTATTTATTTTACATTAATTACATAAGGCCAAGCTTTTCTAATATGTGAGGGGCATAAAAAGAAGCATAGAGAGGGGCAGAAGGAGGGGGAGGTGGTGGAGGTGAAAAAGGGAGGGGGGGGGCGGGAGGCATCTTGGGCTGCATTTTTGTTAAGCCTGTGCATCTGGGAGCAGCATGCTTGTAAACCATAGCATCCCTCTGCATCACATGAAAACTGTGGTGGCCTGGTGTTTTTTTTTTTGTTGTTGTTAAAGAATCTAAAATCCATTGTTTTTTTTCTTCTACCCTTCCTTCCTATTGGCTCAAAGAGCAGACATGACAGGAATTTGTAGCATGTGGGGGGCCCTGGGTACGAAGAATTTCATAATAAGGACTAGATAGCATTTACCTCTTTTTTTTCAACACAACAGTGACTCTGTGCTTTGGAGTAGCTTTTGCTGGGAACACTATACATTTTCAGTGTTGTGTACACATTTGATCTTTAAACAATAGGTCACTGACTGATAGGACACACCGAGGCTTTAATGGGCCTTTTATGGACATTGCGACTGGCAAAAATAGAGTTACAACAGGAGACTGAATCATTTGGCGTATATGTGAATGCAGCTGAAATGGAGAGTGTGATAAATTATATAATAATAAAGTCACGAGCTGTTTTGATTCAACACATCCTGTCTGTTTATTGTATATGATGATGACTTTTGCATGTACAAAATGTTAATTATACCTTTTTTTTTTAATTTCTCTGACTCTTGCAGTTATCTACCATGGTTTGAAATCTACTACAAGCTGCTAAATACCCTTGCAGACTACCTAACAAAACAACAGGTAATCATTTGTTCTTTTGGACATTTAACAGCCATCAATAATGTAGATGTACATAGTATGAAAATAAGACATTGTAGTATGATTTGACTGAGAAACAAGCACACAGTATTTGAAACTGTACTGTGGTAAGCTGCTTCCTCCATTCTGTTCTTCTTCTGCATGCTGCGTGTTGTCTTTTGTGTGCAAGTTTTGTTCACTGTCTTGGGCTCGACTTGACTCCTGTTGTTAGCAGCAACAATGTTGACATTTCACAGACCAAACGCTGATCTGACACTGGAAGTTATTCCTGATGATTTACTGGAAAACAAATCGTTAAGAAAAAAGAAAAGAAAAAAAAAACCCCACACAAACACGCACACACAAATGCTCACACTTCACAAAAGTCTTTTCCCCTGACTATTCGCTGCATTGTACTAGCAAAGGGAGGGGAAATGTAAAATATGCAACAAACTGGGGAGATGTGCAGCGTCTAGCGCAGAGGGTGTAGGTGATGTTCCCATGTTTAGAGTGAGGAGAAAGGAAGAGGGGGGGGGGAGACAGAGCAGGGAAGAGATGCATAGAGCTCTGGGGCCGCTTTCAATTGTCATGTAGTCACTGCTTCTTCCAAAGCCCTCAGGGAGGAGTGATCAGGACCGAGAGCCTTGCTAAAGTAGATAATCACTAACACATCACATAAGCATTTAACATAATTGATAGAAATCCAGCAAGATGATCTGCTGTAATATAGAGAGAGACAGAAAAGCAGAAGAGGGCAGTTTGTGTGTGAGGAAGAGTGAGGAAGAGAGAGACAGAAAGATTGCTGGAAATCCTGGGTGACTGAAGTGTTAGTGTGCATGATTTGGTTTCTATTTACCCCGCTGTCCGTTCCAGGCGAGAGGGAGATGTTGACAGACGAGGGAAGACAGAAGAGCGATGAGGGTTTAAGGCGAGGGGTAAATGAACTGTTTCCCCAGGCCGTGTTGCTGACCATGCGTGTGAGCATTGAGCCTCTCATGACAGGAGGCTGTTCGATTGCACACTCCCCAACACCCCTCCCTCCCGCCCTTCTTCTCCTCTTACTGTATATTGCCACCCATTCCTCTCAGGTTTCTATTTCTCTCTGGCTCGCACATGCACATACGCACACACACACACATTTCCTCAAAGAAGCAGCGGCTCGTGGCCGCAACCAAAACAAAGTTCTCAGAGAGGGCAAACAGAAAAAGAAGCGAAAACAAACAACAATGCCCGACCTCTGTGTGCTCACAGTAGTTAGTTTGGTTTAAGTACAAGTTGCAAAGTGTTGTCCCACTCAGTTTCTCCAGCTAGAGGCCTGAGAGTGTAAATAGCAGTCTTGTCGTGGAGCTCATAAATGCTGGAAGAATAATCTCGGGGCCTGTTCTGTGGTCAAGCTAGCTCTCTGACGGCTTCTTAAAGCCCCGGTCTTTGGAGTGGGGACCCCTGCTTAATTACTGACAGCCCGCTCTCGGCCGTAAATCAACGCTGCTGGATAATAAGCGTCTGCAGCCCTACACTCAGCCGTCTTTTAACCTCACCATTGCTCGTTAAACATATGTCAGTCGGATGTTTTGGAGCCCTTCAGGCTTTGCTGCAGGATCGCCCTCTGGTCTGCAGCAGCGCCTGTCCCAGCACTGTTGTTAGATTGACACATAACTTGTGGCATCAACAAAACAAGTAAATAAAATTCATGTGTCCTATGTTTTCATGTCTTTCGTTTGTTTGTTTGTTTTCTCTCCCCCAGGAAAATGACTTGAATGACATGCTGAATTCTCTGTATGATCTGCCTGTGCCAAAGCCCTTCACGCCAGTCAACCTGAGTGTGGTAGGTATAGATCTCATATTCCCCCTTATCAGAGGCAAGTTTTCTGAGAGCAGAGACAGAGAGAGAGCGCGAGAGGGACAGGTAGGTTACTGTAGTAGTGTGTTGCGTCAGGAAGGAGACGGCAGAAAAGAAGAGGAGACGATAACAGTTGGCTGAAGTAGTTTAAAGTAGAGCGAGAGACGCAGAGACAAAATATATAATAGAAAAAAAAAGTGGAGACAAAGAGGGAGGAATAATGAGAACTTAAATGAAATTGACACAAAGAAGAGAGCAGGAGACAAAGATGGCATAAAAACAGACAGAAGGAAAATAGGGCAGACAGGCAGAAACAGGGAGAGATGGGCAAAGTATAGAGGCTGAGATGAAGGAGATAAATGAGGGAACAACACAGCAGACAGAAAGTGGAGAGCAGGAGGACGGTAAGATACACTAGGTAGGAACAGAGAGACACAGAGGGCCCAGGACTGACACTCTGTTTGGAAACAAGAAGTGGCGCTAACAGGTTTTTGTGTGATAAGCCTGAGCTGGACATGTTTAAACTTGAAGGGTCCTTTCACAACTCGTCATGTCTCCTGCTTATCAAAAAAGTGAAATGGCTTAACGAGCCCTGGTCCCTCAAAGTCAGCCTGTGTTTGTGTTAACTCTGACACAATCTCTCCTCGTGTGTTTCCAGCTCATACATAAAACACTCTTTAACAGTTTTCCTTCCCATACAGTAAGCCCGGCCTATATAAGTAGCATGTAATAATTTTCAGTGGGACTGCTAAACCTTACAGTATTTTGTTCGCTAATATCTCTATTTCTGAGTTGCTTAGACTCCACACCGTAATGGGATCCAAAGAGTTTCAGTGTTAGCCTTTGTCCTTGAGGACCACCGCTCCTTTTTTTGGACCAATTAAAACGAGCAACTCTGGGGCTTTTCAGCAGCATAGGTCTCAGAAGGATATGCATGTATTTACACAGATGAATTTACAACATAACAAGACTAAGATGAGGTAATCAATATATCTTTACGAAGGTTAACAAGGTCAGTTCAGATTTCTTGTGATTTATTTTTTTCCTCAGTGTCAGTTTCTTTTTTTTTTTATCAGCTCTGTATGTGAACAAAATCTTTTCATGTGAATCTCAGAGCTTCATTGGGAAAGAAGCCCTGGAGAACAGAGGTGATAGCGCCATCTCTTTTCTGGAGAAGCCACTAGTTTGATATTTAATTGATGAAGCAGAATTATTCCCTAAAAGAGTGTTTTTTTTGTTTTATCATGGCAGCCAAGAAAAAGGATCATTGTCCCCTTTCATGTGTGAACCCTGTTTTGCTCTCTCTCTCTCTCTCCCTCTCTCATTGTGCAAGAATGAGCAGTTGTATATTGCCACTGGGCAAGTACTGAGAGATCGGCGAAGCAAGGAGCCGGTGAGTGGAGGGGAATGAGTGAACGGCAGAAAGGGAGGAGGAAAGGAGGCTGCTGTGAAATATGAAACCGCTGCTGTACTAATCGCATGGGAGCCACGGCTTTCCAATTTGGCCAAATAAGCTGCGCTATCTTTTTAAATATAACAAAAACAAACTATCCTGGGCCTTGGTGTATGTTTCTTCTCCTCTGGAAAACAATCAAACTTTGTAAATGATTAATGCCATTCCACACTTCTATATTCTCTCTCTGAATATCAAAAGTTTTTTTTTTCTCTCTCTTTATGTTTAAAGCAAAGGCAATTGTGCTCAAAAAATCTCCTTGATGCCTTTCCAGTTAACCCACTTTCAATGTTTCTATATAAACATGTCTTAGAAAGAACAAGAAAAAAAAAAAGCAGATAAGCAAGCAAACAGCCAATGAAAGCCTGGGTTGAGTTGAGGAGCATGGCTTGTGATTATCACAATGCCATGAATTTGTAGACCAACAGGGAAACATTATTTAGCGCGCAGAGCACAAGCAAAGAAAGTCAGAGATACAGAGAGATATATATCCTCTACATGCTGTATGTACTGCTGGGGTTGTCCTTAACCTCAGATGTATTGCCCAAAGTCCCAGATCTCTTCTCATAATTAATGTTTTTTGGTTCATTTAGTTTTATTTGTCCTATTACTGGTTTTCTTTACTAGAGCTGCAACGATTAGTTTAATTGATTAGTCGATCAACATAAAATGTTTAATAAAGGCTTTAAGTCATTAAAAAAAAAAAAAAAGCCAAACATTTGATGGTTTCAGGTTCTCAAATTTACAAGCTTTTACTTGCCTTACATGATAGTAAATTGAATAATTTTGAGTTGTGGATTGTTGGTCGGACAAAATAAGTCATTTATTCACTGTTTTATGATGTTTTATAGACCAAAACAATTAATTGATTCATCCAAAAAATAATCGGAAGATGAATCGATATTGAATTGTTAATAGCTAATTGTTAGTTTCTGCTTCATTCTTTACCATGGGTTATAAATAGGTTTCCCTTCCCAAATATTATTTATTAAAGAGGAAATAATGACTTGTTGTCTATTTAGCTTCATGCAAAGAGAAAATTGCACAACAGCTCAGGATGAGTTTAATGCCAAACCAGCAGTCATCCAAATGAGTTACTTGATGTGAAAGGAACATTATAATAGTTCATTATTATTCATTATGTTATTATACAATTATATTATTCATTATAGTCATTATAATTCAACAGTTGTTCAAATATATATTCTAATGAGCCAATGTTTTATTTTAATGATTTTAAAACACAAGCTTAGCAGTACTGTGAGCAAAGCCAGAAAGACCCTTTTAACTCATGCTGATGAGAAAATGTAGCTAATGATGTTTTAGAAAAGATCTCTGAGGAGTATTTCACAACACAGGCGAATATAAGTAGGATTTACAGTGAAAAGCCTGACTTCAGTAAGCATGTTAATCCTTTACATTTTCAAATGCAAATATACTTTTCTATCACTGGGATTTTTTTGAATCAATAACTATTCAATTTATTTGTGTTCCTAAACAATATAGACAGCTAACCACTAATGTTGGGGAGTCTTTTCACTACCTAGTATCTTTTGTAGTAATTTATCCAGTAGCGGCAGTGGTTTCACAGTAAACCATTAGCTCTGATGCTCACTAACCCCCCTCCCGCCCCCCCTGATTCTCAGCTACAGTATAAACTAAAAAGTAAACAGAAGTATTCCCTGAAATAGGGGATTCTGTGGTGCAGAGCATCAGAATTCACTCTAGTCACCACCCAATATACATTAAAATAAACACATTAAAAATGGGGTCCTCATCCTCTTCTACACTCTAATAAGTTAAGGAAACTGTAGACCTGCATAAGTTGGACCTTAGACCAAAAATGATGTTTAGATACATTTATGAAATTGTAGTGGCAGCTGTGCAAATACGCATAAACAATACGACTGTAGTAATTGAAACATTCACCATAAAAAAGGGGCGTAGGAGTTGACAAATCATATACTCATACTCGTATATCTTTTGCCCAGACAAAAAAAACAATTAAAAACACAAAGCCTTGGATGTTGGTTCCAGTTTAGTGTTTGTTTGCGCTGCATCTTTATCTCCTCCAAGCTTTGTTCGACTACAATGACCCTCCTCTGGGAATATGGCGATTGTTTACTCATGATAATTGTTTTCAAATTTTTTTCACACTTAATACACATGCGCTCAGGGAGTGAAATATTTTAGTTTGTTTTACATTAAACTCATCGTTCCAATGTCAACCGCAGACGAAAAACTCAGTGGTTATGTGCTGCCATTGTTTTTTCTTAATCATTACAGTCTGTTAGTGTTTTCTTTGCTCAAACACTGTCACCCTCAGTCTTTTTACTGATGCTAATGAAAATTTACCACATATCTGGCAGTTGGTCGAAATTTCCCACTGCTGAAAGAATATAAAATATAAAAAAATTTTAATGTCAGGCTCCAGAATAATATACACCATCAGCACTTTATGTGCTATAGTTAAACCTACGCACGGCCAGACGTTGTAGTCATTTGGATGATGTTGTCCGCTAGCTTGATGATGTCTAAGGTAAGGGTTAATCCAGCATTGTTCAAAATGGCACTGAATCAAGTGAGTTGGTTTGGGCGTTAAATCAAATTGCCGAAAACCCTGTTAGACACATAAAGCTGATGTTTTTGGGGTTTTCTTTTCCAGTGGATTTATACTTTTCTGGATCTTCTCTGTCTGACTGTGATGGGCTTTTTCTTTCCTCTATGTTCTTATGTCTCTCTAATCAGAGGTATTTTTCTTTCTTGGTGGCAAAATACTTTGAGTGAGGCTGCTGTTTTGGAATGGCTCTCCTTATATTTGCATAGTCTTAATCATGTTGTTTGTAATGTAATGTATTACTGTCAAGTTGGCCTTTCAGAAAAAATATTCTAATTATTGTTTTTTTTTTTTTCCTTTCAAAGTGCAGATTGATTGAAAAGAGTATCAGGACAGTGTATTTATGTGCAGTTGTATAAATTAGAAAAAATAATTTCCTGATGAGACTTAGGTCATGAATGCAATGCTGTTTTGCACCCAACTCTCAAGTGAATTACAAGTAAATTGTGGTCACTAGTTAAGAACCTGTGCAGTCCTAGTAAACAAATGAATTTTATATTTCACTTTCAATACTGTGCTCACAGGGTGGGAAAAAAAAACACTTTAGATGTTACAATGGATTTAAGGGAAGACCTGCAACAGATGGTCGAGTGAAGGCCTGGAGAAACGCAGGTGTACTAAGGATACAGGAGAGTGTGTGTGAGAGACACAACTGTGTGTTTCAGCTGGTGGTTTGTCTACCTGTCTCCAAACAGCACTTCTCTCAGGCCCCTTTGATCTGAACACTGAACCTGCCCTGCTCTCCCAAAGTGAGACAGGCAGCCCTGTGATCCTCTAAACAACCTGTGTGTGTGTGTGTGTGTGCGCGTCTGTGTGGATGCACACGTGTGCTCATGTGCACATATACTTTTGTCTGTGTGTTGGTGCTCCGCAAGCCTTTTTAATGCTTAAATAAAGACTCAGTTTTCCACCGGAGACATCACCCCAGTCTGTGTCTATTGGGAGCTCAGCTGCTATTGAGCTTTCTCTGTTCTGTAGGCCTGATAAAAGCATTGCCACAGTTCAGACACCAGCTCAGCAATTCATATAGACAGAGCTGAAGATGAGCCATAAATCATAGAACAAAGTGAACGGCCCTTTTCCCCCATGTTCCCCTCATTCTCTTCTGTGTGAGTGGTACGCTTCACTTGTGACCTTCCCTCTTCTTTCTCCCGCATGTTTGTGTTTTCGCAGCACTCCTACTTCATCGCCCCGGATATCAATGG
The DNA here is from genome assembly GCA_038419695.1 of Scomberomorus guttatus. NCBI lineage: Eukaryota > Metazoa > Chordata > Actinopteri > Scombriformes > Scombridae > Scomberomorus > Scomberomorus guttatus. The sequence continues at coordinate 22,872,642 of CM076454.1, read as the reverse complement.
ACTGCCAACTATCCCTGAGAGCGTAAGTATTCATGGAAAAAGAAAAAGAGACAGAAGGAGATAAAGAGAGATCCCTCTCTTCTGAAAACATCTCTGCCTCTAATCGTATTTAATCAGATACACTTGTCACCTTTTGAAATTATTGCACCATCCTCTTGTTTCAGCTTTATCTCCTGTGGTGCTTATACCTTTAATGCCGAAGTTAAGTGACTGCCATGGGGATAAGAGGATTCAAATTGAACACGTCTTTTGTTGATTTTTGTATTCAAAATGTAGTTCAAGTCAGGCATCTTTGTCTTTTTCAGCATGGGACTCTGGATGGAAACTATTAATCAGGCAAATTTACAAAACTTTCACATCTATTATGTAAAAGTGACTAAATCAGATAGATTAACCTCTTTAAAACTGTATTTCTTATCCATTTAATGTTACGGCAAAGCAGCATGTGCAGAGATGGAAGTCCAAGTCCTTTTTCAGCCAGCACTGTCTGTCTCTCTTTATGGCACACTGGCACTTTGACTGTCTGTGGCATTGACACTTTACTGTAAGCAAGTTGTGCAAGGACAGTTTGTTATGTACCTGCATATTCTTCTGTTCTTGTCTATTTCCAGAGGAACCTGACAGAGTACTTTGTGGCTGTGGATGTCAACAACATGCTTCAGCTCTATGCCAGTATGCTGCACGAACGGCGCATCATCATTACCTCAAGCAAGCTTAGCACTGTGAGTCCATCCTCTCCGAGTCATTCTCTCGGTTAAACATCTCTGCCCTGTCAGGCACAAGGGTAAAATAGGTTTTCAAAACATTGCTGATGTCTGTGTTGTCATAGGTTTCCTACAGTTAATTTTAAGTTAAGGTGAAGCTCTCAATCATAAAATATTATGCTGTGATATTAGATAATGTAGGATCGTTGTAGGGTGTCTCATTTGCATCCAAAAAGTTATATTGTGCAAGAAGAAAATTGCTAATTTACAGTCAAAAAGAGTCACTGTTACTATTTATGGGTTTATATGGAATTCAGATATTAGCTCAAATGTTGGGACTCTTTCCTTGATTGAACATGAGGCTCTTCATCAATATTCCAGCAGGATATCAAACCCTAAGTAGTACGATGAGAATATTTATCTGACATGGCTACGCTACTTGTGCGGAGAGAGTTCAACTGATCTGTCTGCCCCCACACCCCTCCCCGCCTGGGCATCCTGCAGTCAGACAGCTACACTATCACCATGCTTTGACAAGCTGGGAAATTCACTCTTAACACTGGATTATATTTGACTGTTTGTCTTATGACTGCAAAATATTATTGGACAAAAAAAAAAAAAGCCTTAAATTATCCGTTATTAGATGTCTTAACTCTCTCACATGATTTAAAGCCACTTCTGTCTGTCTCTGTGAGGGAGGAAATCTCTCTGTGTCTTTCTCCCCCTCTTCCTTCCTCTGTTCCTCATTCCATCCTCCCGCTCTTATCTTTGTGGCTGATGAGGCAGAGCCAAATGTTTATGACAGATGAGATGGGAGAGGGAAGTGATGTCATCCAAATCCTATCTGTATCTTTAGTGTAGCTGGTCCTGCCTCTGTATCTACAAGGCTGCAGAACACTCAGAACACTGTACAGCCGGAGGGGCCTGTGGTGGTGATGGGTGCTGGAGGGAATGGTACCCAAGGTCTCCCACAGGAACCATAATCAGGAGAAGCTGTAAAAAAAAAAAAAATAAAAAATTACCTAGCCCTCAGAGAATTTCACCTGTCTCTCCTCCGCTCCTCAGACCAGCAGCACCTCAGCTCAGGATCTAGGCAAACTGTGGTGTGACACAAGGGTTACATGATGTAAATTATCAGACTCAGGGGTGAAGGTGTTTTTCTTTTTAGCAGGAGGAGGGGGTGGCGGCAGCAATCTTTTTTTTTTTTTTTTTCCTGTGATTTACAGTTTTCTGCGGCGCGGAGACAAATGTTGGCTTGTTTTTTTTAACAAATATATGCTGACAGGATATTTTAAGAGCTTCCACGTCAGACCTTTACCTCTGTAATTCTTTTATCCTCTGCAATCCTTCATCCACTCATCTGTCTATCCATCCATCTTCCTCAGGGAGAGGTGTTTTGGTTTGGTAGCGGTATATGTCAGGCAGTGTAGTACAAAGGTATTTTCACATCCCCACTGGGATTACTAGCGGGCCTGGTGTTATTACTGCTCCTGTGATGCGTTATTTTTTGCTGTTGGGTAGATTGACCTCCTAGTTCAAGTGGAAATGACTGCTACGATTCTACATACTTAACTGCAAAGAGCCCCGCTCATTATCCACGCCACTGTCTTGTGATCAAATATCTTAAAGTACGAGAAATATATGATTAATCTCAGAGTTTGTCAGGATGTTTGTTAAAGTGAGTGTTAGCAGTCACTGGATGGACAGGTAATATTTCTATAGTCTGCTTGCCACAGATAGAGGATGTATGAGAGAAGGTATTGTTAGTAACATCGTTAGTACCATCCAGCTGCTTTTCACCACCTCCGCCTGTCCAGCCTCTCAGCCAAGCAGAGAGAAACAGGGAATAGAAAGTGGAAAGAGGGAGAGAAAGACACACACACACACACACACACACACAGATATACTGCATTTATTCTGCCTGCTCTAGGTGCTGCCTGTGTTAAAGCCTCTGGTGAACCCAGTGTGTCAGTCTGTCGGTACATGGCCAGCGCGTCTCGCAGGCAGCCAACAGCAAAGGAATAAATCATGATCTTACAACAATGCGTCAGTTGACTTATTGCTGTTTCGTGACCGGAGGTGAATGGTACCACTGTTTTAAAAGGCTGGTCGGCGGTGGCGCAGGGGCGGGAGCCAGCCGAGCGTGCAGCCTTGTCATAGGGCCGTATAATAGGACTGCATCGGCTCCTTCCTCTAACTAGTCAGTTGGGAGGACCCCCACCACCACCACCGCCGCCGCCCCACCACCCTCCACGTCTTTCATCTGCCGAGGCCCCCCAGCTCTCGAGCCCAGCCTCTGCCCGGCCTATCGCCCAAATTCACACAGCCTGGCCCTAGCACCGGCTGACAGCAGCCGTCTCATCAGCCTGTCAGGCCTATGCTAACAAGGAGCTATCCATCTACCGTGCCCTAGAGTGCCAGCTGTCTCTCTGTTTCCTGCTTTTTCCTCTGTTGTTCCTCTCCTCTCTTTTCCTGACTTTTTTCTGTCTCTCTACTTTCTCTCTATCTTAGTTATTCTTCCTCACTGACATTATTTCTGTCCATCTGTCTCTTACTCACTCTGGCTGCACCTCTCTTTCTCTCTGACTTTGCCTCCTTCTTGCTGGGTGTCTTAACGTGTCTTTCTGTTGTCGGGCATCTGCAGAACATCGGGACTTCCTCTCCCCCCTCCTTCCCCCTCCTCGCCCTCAATAGACTTATCTCAGCCTCATGCCATGTGTTTGAGTTAACGTGTGTGTCATGCCGCTGTGACCACGAATGTGCATATGTGCACGTTGTGGGTGTCTGTGTCCTTTTTGCATGCATCTGTTTGTGTGTGTCTTCCGCACTCGCAGGTGTTTGTGCCTTATGCCTTATGTCTTTCTGCGAGAGAGTCAGTGATTGTGTGTGCATGTGTGGGAGGCCTGGCGTTAGCTGTTACCTGCGGCGTCCTGTGTGCCCTCTCCCTCTCTCCCCGTGCCACCTACTTGTTCGTGGCACACCTGCGTTGTGCCGGGCCTGACACCGGTGTTTGTCAACAGAGGGAAAAGCAGAGCGCGGGTAATTGGTGACTTACTCTGTGCAGAGGAGGGGAGAGGGAAAGGCTAACACTGCGATAAACCAACCCGAGAAACGAGGGGGAGAGGTGGCAACGGACAGAAGGACAGCAGGAGGAGAGGAGGAAAACAGAATAAGAAATGAAGAAATGGGATGAAAATGAGGCAGGGAACAGAGGAGGGAGGATTGAATTTTGGAGAGTGGGTGGGGACATAATTGCAAGGAAAGCCTAGTAGAGGGGAAATGAGTGTTTGAGGCTGGTGTGAGGAGGTCAAGAGCAACTGTTGATACCATTCCTCCTGTCAAATTGAATTACATTGCCTGCAGCCGGAGCTATTTGTCTCACACTCTGCACTCACTTTAATTTAACATTTGCAATAAGTTCTTTCATCTAAGACTATGTAAGCAGAGGGAATGAGTTGTGTTCTAAGTCTGGTGAAATGGCTTAATCTCCATTGTACTACCCTTTTATATGTAAAAGTTGTTGAATCTGTGGAAGTTGTGTATGTTGGCCCCCACAGTAGCCTTTTCTCCCTTTTCACTTAAACATGTCCAGTTATTCAGGTAAAGAGGAGTGGAGTGGGTGGAAACACACTGCTTACTGACAGAGTCGGCAGTGTTGAGAAGGTCTGAGGTCTCTGGTGGCTCCAGCTCTTTAAGGAAATCTCACTGTTGAAGAGTTGTGTTGCTACTCATGCAGATAGTTTCAAGGTATTTTGAATAACACAGTCTATAAATATGGGAAGCTGTTTGATGGCTCCTGAGCCGCCATATGAGTTAGGGGAAGCTGCCAACCTGTAATTAATATTTTTTTTGCCAGTTGAGTCATGATTCTGCTTTTTGGTGCGTCCCAGTTCCATACCACTGACTAATTCTAAGCAGGTTTTCAGTATGTAGTGTGGTCACACCTGAAAAGTGACCAAATTAAGTATTAAAAAAAGTCAGTATGCATACTAAAAAATGCTTGAATTTAGATATCCAGAAGGGCTAAGTCAAGGACAACTGGACATGCTTTAGATTCTTTAGTTTCTCCTCTAGCCTAAAAGGCTTTTTCAGTTCATGAAGAACTGAGGAAGAAACTTCAGCCGCTCGCAACTAGAAAATATTTTTAAAAATTGCAGATGGTGCAGTGGTAAAACAGCTTTTTGAACACAGCACAATATCAAAAAATAACTATTAAATCTGTGCAAAAACATTTTGATGTCTATTTGAAATTTGCTTGTTAGTGATGTTTCAAAGTCGCAGTTTGATTAGCGTTCATCTTCACACATACTGCATCATTTCCTGTTAGTCTAAGACTGTTAAGTATGTTATTTTTTGTATGCTAACTGCAAGAACAATCTACTGAGACATTCAATATATATTACATACTGTGTACAGTTAGTTAGAAGTATAGAATTGGAGCAAGTGACTCACACCTAGACCCTGTAACTGGTGTGTGACCTCTAGCTTAGGTTGAATGCTGCTTACTTCAAAGCTGCAAAGCAAATTCATTTTTCCTTCTTCTCCCACTTCCTCTCCCTCTCTTTCCTATATTTATATCTCTCTGTCTCTCTCTCTCCTCTTTCTGTCTCTCCTTTATTTAGTCCCATTGAATGGATCTGGAAAAACCAGTGTTAGTGTGGACACTTTCTGTCTCAGCTACAGCGCACTAAGAAAGCTCTCAGGGCAGAACCAAAGACCTTGACTGCTTTTTGAAGCAGGCTGTCGCTGTATAATCGGTTAGCTTCTCTCAGAGGAAGGGGAACACACACACACATATACACACACACACACACACACACACACAGAGTGTGAGAGGCAGGCAGCCCCTCATTACCGGGCAGAGCCCTGGTCCCTGAGGACTGGACCCAGCACCTAATCCTGTATTTGTTCTTGTGGACTGTATCTGTGATTCTCCATTGAATGGAATATTAAGCACCCAGGTCTTTTGTGGAGCGTGTAAGCCATTTGGCTCCACTCATCTATTATTTATCAGCCTGGCAAATATTTTATCAGCCTTAGCCTCTTATGACCCACTCTCATGTGAAGCCCCCCCCCCTTTCTAAATGAAGAAAAAAAAAAAGAGGGGTGCGATTTCTCTTTTTTCCAATTTATCTTCCTTTCACTTTTTGCCTCATTCCCTGTAAAACCTGAACAAGGACACAGGGATTTGTATTAAGTTTGAATTAGAGAAGCAAATATGTGAACTATTCCTCTGGAGTTCCCAGCAAGTTACCTTATCTCGGGCTCACTGCCACCTCCATCGCTTTGGAGATAGCGAATAAAAGAAAACAAAAATCTAGATTTGCTTTATAAATCATTATTTTAGTTTCAGTAACCCCCCCCCCTCCACTCTCAGGCAACTCCCCCAAGACAGCTACCCGGCCTGAGAAGAAGAGAAGCAGAGAGAGACTCCTGTTTTCCCTTTCAACCTGAGAGTAAATCATGCCAGTTGGGGGGCTCACCTTGAGGCCTGGTGGAGATAATTGGAGTTGGTTAGCGAGGTGTTCTGTGCCATTACCTCCTGGTACCAGCGAATGGCTGGGGCTTGTCTCGCACTCCCAAAGGAGGAATACACCCGCCTGTTGGCTCTCCGCTGTGTGTGTGTGTGTGTGTGTGTCACAAGTGTATGTATGTGTGTCTGTATACCCACAGCCAGATTGCTGACCTCTCTTCATCATAATTTAATGGCCCCTTACCGTCATCGCTTTGGAAAAGGGAGAAGGGTGTGATGATTTTGATAGTAGCTCTTCCACCAAGTGCTTCACTTTCACACATTAATATTCATAGCATTGATTTACTTTCAGAATTAACAAAAAAAACAAACTGTTTGCCAGGGAATTAATCCTGACAGGAGCGTGGCATTGTTGTGTTTTATTTGAGGACGGCAGGCAGTGGAAATATGCATATTCAGATACACAGAGCAAGACACCAATTAAATGTTGATTAAGTCCTAACTATTGTGGGACTTGGTGTGTAAGAGATTGCGTGGAGACAATAAAAAAAAAAGATCATTGTTTTTTGTTTTTTTTTCCAGCCGACGTGAAAAATGAATGCAGTTAAAACAAACATGCAGGGAGGGAGGCACATTAACTGACACACACACACAAACACGCACGCTTTCTGTTGTGAGCTTTTCAGATGTCCAGGCTTGATGTTAGGGTGGATTGTGAGGGGTGGGGCCCTCTTTCTCTTTCTCTGGCAGCGGTGGTTTTCAGCCGCCAAGCTCACCCGCTTTTGGCCGGTCAATTGTGACACTTTGTGTGTCAGTGAGCAGGGGGTCTCCTGGTAGTTGTGTGTGTGATAGTGTGTGTCCGCTTCACACATTGACTGTGAAGCTGCAGCAGTATAACAGCGGCTGCTGCTCCAGGGTCCCGGCGGTATTGGCCTAGCCCGCAGTCTCTCTTGGCTAACTCATGTTTCATTCTTTGGCAATTTGCCCTAATGAAGTCCCGCAGGAGCCCCTCAGACCTCTGTTCTCTTTCCATATTTAATCATGTTATTTTAATCTGGGGGATGAGCTAACGCCTCTTTCTCCTGCCGTGTGTGCGTGTGTGTGTGTGTGTGTGTCTGTGTGTGTGTCTGTGTGTGTGTATTGCAGGTCATTACTATAGCTGAGTTTTCATGAGATGGGATGTCAAGAGGGGGATGCTGGCTTTAAGACAATGGAAGACAATGACTTTCATTTTATGTGCAGTGTTAGTCTGACAATGTAGTGAGCTCCTTTGAAAAGGAATGTCATTTTCATGTGATTGCCTCTCATTATTTGTTAAAAAAGAGGTTAATTATTCTATATTTTCCGCTTTAATATCCTAGTCATAGGGGTTGGGATAATTTATATTTTTATGGCGACTGTCAGTACTCTTTTGGGTTCAATTTAGTGTTTTTTGTGCAGGTTGGAGCACAATTCTTACTCTGACATTGAACTGAAAAGCAGTTTATTATGAACACCAGGCTTGTATTTGTTTAATTTTTTGTGTTCAAAATCGGCTCAATTCTGTACATTAAATAAAGGAATGATTAATCATACACTTCCTGAAATCATGTGCAATAGTGTCAGTACTCTTGCAGAGATAACCCACCAAAAGCAATTGCTGTCTTTCTACTTCTTCTTCTTTTCTTGGTAACCTCTTTTCCTTTTTCCCTCCTTTGCTGTGCTCCTGTTATGAGGTTAAAGACAGGCTGCTGTCAGCTGGTTGATCTCCAGCTTTCACTCTCTTCTTCTCTTCCTTCAACAATAGCTCGCAGGTCGTGTGTTCATCACAGCAGCACTAGACATGTCAGTGTACAGTGTTTCTTGCTGAGGTTGTTTGTTTGTGAGCCATATTAAAGGGTAACTCCGTGAAATCAAACATGTAGCGTATCGACACATCAACAAAAAACCTTCACAACAGCAGTAACCTTGATCACACTTCTGGATTTTTTTTTTTTAAAACAGGATATTAACAGGATATTGTTTGGATGGAAAGAGCTCTGCTTATCCATAGACGCTAGCAGTGTAGAAATAAGTTACAGAAATGTATTAGAAAGAAGAAAAGCAGTGTATTTAGTTCAAATTTATTTTATTCTTTTTTCTTCTCGATGCTTATCTTTCTTTGGGGCAGTTCTTGTAAGTGAAATCAAACACATTTTGAGTTTAAAAATGTGAAACTACCAGTTAACATACAGTGTGGAAGGGCATTTTTGTCTTTTCTTAGTTTTTGTGTCGCCATGGTAAGTTTTGCTGAGTTTGTCCTCTCGTCTTTTTCTCTCTCTGTAGTTAACTGCATGTGTCCATGGTGCGGCTGCTTTGCTCTTTCCTTTGTACTGGCAGCACATCTTCATCCCTGTACTGCCCCCGCATCTTCTGGACTACTGCTGGTAAGGCTGACCACCTCTGAAACACACACACACATGTGCACGTACTTATTGATATATATGAACACACACACACACATACATGAACACCATCAGTATCATCGTAATAAATGTTTACACCCCCTCTTTTTTCCTCTCTTGCCACTTTTTCTCCACCTTTCTCTAATTTTCCAGCCACCTCCTGACACACACACACACACACACACACACACACACACACCTGACACATAGACACGTAAACACACACTATGCCATGTGTTCCGGTTACGCACCGAGCTCCGCTGCTAAAACCTCGGTGTAAAAGTGCAGACACGCATGTTCACACATTCTCCCACCCGCTCTTCGAGTTGTTCTCACAATTCCTCTCATGGTGCGCCTTCTCCTGTGTGGCCCCTCAACATAATGAACGGCCCGGATCACCTTGCTCCATATTTCATGCCAGTGCTAGCACCACTTTCTCATCATCTTAGCCCTCTCAGGGGTTCATTACCACCCATCCAACGCAAGTCCAACAAATCTGAATGGACTTGAGTGAAACTGAATGGAGAGCAGAAGTAACATCTCATCTTCAAATCTACATGCGTTCAGGTCAACTTCAGATCTGTACATATTCAAAGAAAGAAAAGAAAAAAAAAAAACAGAGCGGGGGAGTCGGCTTACGTAAAAGGAGCTGTTTTTTGTCGAATCACTGCTGATAGCTCGTACAGTACAGTGCTTTACCGTGAGGGACACATCAGCTTTAAGAAGCTATTCATCACTGACAGTAAAATGTGATTTTCAACACTCTGTGAAGACTCATCATTATCTTATTTAATCACAGGGGTGTCCTCCATGCACTGATTAGATAACTGAATTATATTAGATGATACGTGTACAGCACATCTGAGTTTCTGAATATGTTGGTGTGTGTGTGTGTGTGTGTGTGTGTGTATATGTGCACATCTCTATCTGTGTAAATGTTGATGGAGGTGAGTACTGTATATTCATGAGAAAACAGCGAGTTCGTTGCAGACCCACAGGCCTGCTGTTTGTTATTCTTTTGCACTAAGTTGATTACAAGCCTGTGGCTTCTGAATCATTCTGGCCAGGAATACACTGATCCAAATCTATCCAATTATTGCTGCCTCTGTAAATGTCATCATAAAAATGGTTTCTATTATTTGACTTTTGATTTTATTCATCTTGGTGGATGGGCTGACAAATCATTAAATGAGAAACATGCTTTGTGATTCAACATGTATTTTCAATAAGAAGATAAATACAACATAAAATTTTTAGTTTTTTTTACTTTCTGAAACTCCTTTAAATGTCCTGCAGAATAATTTATTGTTGTTATTAATTGTTTTTATCATGATAGTAGTAGTAAGTACTAACAGTTAGTATTTTTCTTTTTTTTCTGTAGTGTTTTTTTAGATTCATGCTTACTGGTAGATTGTATTGTTTTTACTAAATGTATGGAGCTACTTTGAATTGTAATTTATTAACAGTTTAAAGCACAAATCGGTGACCGAAAACTAAAACTACTCATTAGAGGCCGAATTAAGATAAAACTTGTTTGCGTGTAGCAGCAGATCACTTTCCTCGCCCTGCTACACACACCAGTTAATCTAATGGTGTTTCTCATTTTGAGAGTGATGCTGGTTCTCTGGGAAATCATTTTGAAGTCAGCAGCCCTGCCCTACACATACTGCAGTATAATTGGGTTTAAAAACAACATATGGATGATAATCGTTCTGTTGCTTATGTCTGTTACGACATGCACAGCCGAATCAAAATATACAGTTCTGTGTATTTTCTGTACACTTAATGCACATCTGTTGCATTTCAACATTTGTTACAGAATTTCTAGCAGTTGGTAAAATGTATTTTACTTTTAAAATAGCTGGTATCTTTATTAGGTCTGTAACTATTTTTTTTCATTGCTGAATGATTTAGTTTGTATGTTAAAAATAATGACAAATTGCTGTCAAGTTATAATACAGTCAGGTCATGTCTTTCACAATCTCACAAACCCCAAAGGCAATTCACATTTATATAAAACAGAGTAAACATTGAATAAGCTGTTGTTTTTTTTTGTATCAATAGTAATAGTAATTGAATAATTTTAAGTACCCTCAGCATTAAGTTTTTTAACTTTTTCAGGTAGGTATGTGAAATGTGCTATACGGGTATAGCCTACAAAAGTTTTTATTTACTGCATGTAACCATGCATGATATTGATTGCTAACAGATTTGTTTCCATCTCTCTATCCACAGTGCCCCCATGCCATACTTTGTGGGAGTTCATCTTAGTCTGCTGGAGGTACGTTAGTTAATCTGTCGGTATGTGTGTGCATATAAATTATGTTTATGTATATAATTGTGCATTGTTATACTGTATATGCATAATTATATATGCTGCTGCAAAAAGTTAAATGTTGATGTTATCTAATTTGCATCAGATATACAGTATATTGTGAATTTCAGGGGTCCTGTCAGTGAATTTTCTTTAAAAAGTGAGCATGCAGTAAATTGTCCTGTATATACACCTCTGTGTATATGCTCAGCTAATGCTGTACCTGGTTTAGTAAATTGTGCATTTAATTTTGGTGTAAAATATTTGAAATTTCTATAAGGCAATTTCTGACACCTCCGACACACTGAATCAAAAAAAATTGACTGACTGTGTTTTCCTCTTTATATCTCCCTCTCTTGCTTGTGTGCATTCTTAACCACAAGTACAAAAGACGGGGAGAGAAAGGCAGCAAAAGCATCTGCAAACAAAGAGCTTTTCTACTTCATTGTCGAAAACCTGTGTGTTGGTTGGGGGGCAAGCCGTCACCAGCACTGCTGTTGTGTGTGAATGCAAGTTGCAAACACGCGCACATTGGCACTTGTGTGTATGTGTTAGTATGTAAGTGTGCAGTGTGCAGTGTGTAATTGTACGTATGTATGTGTGTGTGTGCGCGCGTGATATTTGTCTGACAGTTGCGGCAGTGGCAGTATTTATCACACTCTGCATCCGAGACAGACCCCCTTTCCGCCACTACATAATTAGTCCAGATCAGCATGTGAGCCTCCACTGCACAGGCTGTCACAAAAGTGACAAACTAGAAATTCACACACTATGCTGCCCCCCCCCCCCCCCCCCCACACCTGCCTGCATCCTGCTCCACACTGAAATAATTGTTGAATTTGTCGCCATCAGGATGCGCACAGCACAGCACAGCATCACTGTGTTGTTGTTGATGCATGAGGTTTTGGTGCTGAGGAAAATGTTTGCGCTATCCAAAATGTTCCCTCTCAGTGCCATTCTTCATATTTTGAGCGTGTGTGTGTGTTACAGTAAAGATGTTCTAATATTTTTTTTTTTTCCTACATGCTATTTTTCATCATTAATCCTAAAGAAGTGTGATGACAGTGTGGTTTTGAATGTGACCGCTGTGTTTTCTCCTTCCCGGGGCTTCAGGGCAGCAATGACTTTTTGTGCTGTGCAGTAAAACACCTGGGCAAAACTTAAAATATTAACTTTAATTAATTTTTTATTAATTAATCATCGTCTTTATTTTTCAACATATATCAGACATACAGGATTTTAAAAATGAATGCATTGCTATGGGGTGTTATATACCAAACAACAAATACTGTGTGAAAACTTAAATATTGTATGAAATATTGTTGGTTCTCATATTTTTTTGATCAAGAATCAGCATCAAATTCATTATACAAAAGCAGAAAATATCTTTTAACTTAAACTTAAATTAAACATGTAAAGATGTTTAAAGGTGGAGATTTGTGCAATCTTGTGAAATAGTGATCAGAATTGTTTTGAATTACTGTGACAATATTGATGATAATAATGGACATTTCCTCTTTCAGAGAGTTCGTAGTCGGTCACTGGAGGATGTGGTCATTCTGAATGTGGACACAAACACCTTGGAGAGTCCCTTTGATGACCTGCACAACCTTCCCAGTGACGTAGTAAGACAAACACACACACACACACACACACACACACACACCTTCCAGAGCTTCTCAACCTTTATCGCCTCATTACACGACACACAGAAGGTTCATTTTTTTCCTCTTTTATACCGAGTCTCACTTGCATAAACACACATTTTTCCTGCCCTCTCATATACTCACTCAGATACGCTTGCACCCACGTGCGCACACGCACATACACGCACACAGACAAACACATACACATGAAGAAACTTGTCAAAGTAGAGCTCTGTCCCATCCCCACATCATTAATGACTGCAGTACCGGCTCCTTAGATTGTGGCTGTCTAAAGTAAACTCCCGTCGCGTCGCATGACGCTTGAAGGAGAACAGCATTCCCCGACCATCAGAGGCTTGTGGGAAAATGTGCAACTCCCTTCCCTTCATCTCCATCCATTCTAATCATTATTTCACAAAGTCTTGCATTTCTGCCTGCCCACTGGCACGTTTCTGAGAACGAGAGATAGGAGGAGGGAACAAGGCAGAGAAAAGAAAAGAAAAGGCAGAGATGGGTGATTTTCTAGGGGGAGAGAGTGGGAAGAAGGGGGCCAATTACCAGTGTGGGCAGTGAAGCCACCTGCCAGCGCATCGTCTCTTTAATTAATGGAGCACTGACGCCGTGGTGATGCTTCCTGTAGCACTGACCGGCGTCAGGGTCACTTGCACATTTACACACATTCTCTCTCACTCACACACACACACACACACACACACACACAAACAATGCACATGCTCGTCTTCCCTGTCTTTGTCGAAGCAGGAATCTGTTTGTTTAGCTGTTTTTCAGGCAGTGTGTATTAAAGCTCCTCTGTGAGGCACCGAGTCCCCACTGAGGCTGCGGATGCACTATTACCCACGCTGCTAACAGTATATACTCAGATTCCACCGCCTACCGGACTCCTGCCGTAGCAGCAGTATATAATTCAATCCACTGCCCAGCAGACTCCAGGCGTGCTCACACTCCCACACTTCTCTGGTTCTCCTGAATTAGCACCGCTCAACCTACTACGACTGCTAGTGTGCATGAATACCTCTTTACTACCTGTAATAGTACAATCTTTCCTACATTTTATACAATTTCCTTTTTTTTTTTTTTTTTTTTTTTCTTTTGCCTGTTTTCTTGCCGGCCTTGCTGCCTGGCTGCTCGAGCTTCATGACACCTGTCTGCCTTCTTGTCTCTCTCACAGTACTTACCGCCAGCCTGGACGTTTCTTGCACCCGCTGTTTGCTTCTCATGCTTCTTTGCCTGTGTGCCTGTCTGGCTACACTACCTTCCTCTCACTTCCTGCCTGCTTGCTTTCTGCACCCAGGGACTCAAGCCCTAAATTAAATTGCAAACTGAGTTTGTCATAAAAAGGAGTCAGGGCTTTTGAAAAGCGACAGAAGCAGAGAGAAAAGCCTTTGTCTTTGCCGTGTGATAAATTAAGTGGCAGGCTCAGAGCCTTTTAGCTTTGATCCCCTACTCACCATTTTCCCTGACTAATGACAGAACATAGCCTGCATATCATGTCAAATTACACCACCTGAAACTGAAACTTCACCAGCATTAATATATTTATTGTAACAAATTGTTGTTGTTGTTTTTATTCCTATTCCTGTTTTGTTTTTTTTTTTTCCCTGTCTCCTCTTATCTTTTCACTGGGGCGAGTAGATTAATAAGGAAGCGAGCAGGTACTAATTGAGTGGAATTCCAGGTCTCTTGTTAGTTTGCTTGTTAGTGATGAGGACATGCCACATGGCATTTGATGTTTGTGTTTGCACACAAAGAGATGTTTGAGGCATTGTGCAGTCAAACAGAGGCCTGAAATCTTGATTATTGCTGAGTGATTCTCTGCCTGGGCTGCGCTGCCACGCGTTGTTTCTGTGCTATTAAAACCACCCTTCATTTCTCTCTAATTCTCACTGTTACACTGGCTACTTAACACTCAGACGTTATTCAGTGTGAAACCGAAGCCCTGAGACCTATGAAGTAATGATTATTCTCACTTTAAAAGCCCAGCATCACTTTGTATGAATATATAAAGCATGAAATGGATTAAAAGGTAAAGGCCACAGGCAATTTTTGTGCGTATTTCAAGTCTAACTAAGAGGGAAAACAAAGCACTCTGATGTTGATTTAAGCAAACCTTTCGAGATCCCTCTAATTACGGCAATGCAGGCTGTGAGCACATGTGGACTCTATTACGTGGCTCGGCTGACCAGTGGCCGTGCTTTTAGCAGGTTCAGAGTTCACAGTTGTCCTGAATTAGCCGCCCCTTTTCAGACAGGACCCCTACACCGGCTCCACTAGTGCCCGCCCCTTAATGGTCTTTTCCCGCAATTTCACACATAATATTTTAGATTTATTGACTATTACAAATGCTACCATGCCAGTAGCAGTTCCGTTTGGCAAAAAAAAAGGAAAGATCTGAATAAGAGAGTGATTGGTAACGGGTCGAAAAAGGATGCAACAATTGTTTGAAAATACTTTTTGACAT
This sequence comes from Scomberomorus guttatus, assembly GCA_038419695.1. Taxonomy (NCBI): domain Eukaryota; kingdom Metazoa; phylum Chordata; class Actinopteri; order Scombriformes; family Scombridae; genus Scomberomorus; species Scomberomorus guttatus. The sequence goes on along the minus strand of CM076454.1, from coordinate 22,857,603 downwards.
TTCTTGAAATTGGAAACGTATATCAAAGGGCTGAGAGATTGGGCTTTTGTTCTGGATTTATCTCGTTCTGACGGTATAAATTGACATCAATCTCTTGATTTTGTTTTTTCCCTCATTTCTTGTTGTAACATGCTCTTATATTTATTGAAAGTCAATCCAAACATTTCAAATTTTAACCTGTATATTTTAGTATCTCTGTATGAAAAATAAAGCAGATCAGGAACTTTTTTTGTTGCTTTATTTACTTTTTGTTTTTCTTTTGTGTTGACTTATTTTAGAAAAAAAACATTGTGGTATTATTATAGAAATAGATATTTTTTTTTTTAATTTTACATTGTATATTTTTAGCAGGATTTTGCACATTATAAGATTTCTTAAATTAAACTGAAAGTTTCAATATTTTATATGCAGTAATAAACCATATTAATCTCGGGGAGACTGTGCTTGTGTCAGTAAAATCAATGTGTTGACAAGCACACTGAAAGGAAATATTCAATAAAAAAGCAGTAGATTTTCCTTGGAAGATCAAGGTATTTTTGTTTCTTTTACACAGTTCCTCTTCGGCGCAGACATTGTGCTGATAAAGTTATAATTGGCTTTTGGTTGGTTGAGCTGTTTACCGCGCTAGTCATTAAAAGTATCCAAGAATAGCAAATTAGGAGTCTGTTAATTCTGAAAACAAACAATATGTGACTGAATCAGATTTTTATTTGATCCCAGCAATTGATCTCCAACCAATGACGGAAGAATTTTTTTCATGTATTATTCTTTCTGTGCCACCTATTCAAGGTGAGGTGCTACAATGCAGCTTACATCTTTATTTTCAGATGCTCTCTCTCACATCACAGCCTAATTCCTTCTATTCTCCTCCTCTCTGCCTCTCGCTACTTTGCTGACACCGTGTACCCATACATTCCTAGCCTTCATACATTTGATCATTTGTATTCCCAATCAAGGGGGAAATTTACAGCGTACACTCCTACTTCCTGTATTTCAAGCCTGCATTTGGAGGTTTACAAATGAATGAGGGGGTTGAGGTTGTGTCTGCACGCCTCTCCTGAGATCACCTGGCACACTTAATCAAACATCGCGGCTTTAATTTGGTGTTCAGTTTCCGACGCTCGCAGAAAACAACATCTACATCATCATCTACAACAGAATACAGCTGACAGCAGGCAAACACACACACACATGCAGATGCACACACACACACACACACACACACACACACACACACAGACATCTACACATTGTCGGCCAGGAATGTTCATCATTGACTAAGAATTAATGAGAGATCTAGTTCAGGAGTAAACTTTTGCTACTCACAGATTTTGAGTTTGTCCATCCGGTTTCCCCCATTTTCAGCTTAGACGTGTCTTATTTCACTGTTGTCTTCCCAGTATAGCGGAGCCGCCTACAGTAAAGCCCCTCACATGCTGTACTAACTAACATGTTAGCTCAATGCTGGGAATGTGGTTGCCCCACCTCAGTTACATACTATACACTACTAACGATCTATAACAACAAGCTCCAAACAAAGTATTTGATTTTTTTTTGCTGTTGTTGTTCTTGTTGCTGAGTCTCTATTTTACCAACTGCAAATGTCAACATCTGTTCATTTGGGACATTTTTTTTTTTTTTTTTTTCTCAGGTTACGATTGTTTTAAATGACGCTGAACTGTGCACACACTCTTCTCTGCAGCGTTACCAGCCCTTCATTTACTCATGTGGAGTTTAAAAGCTGCACTTCATTTTCACATAGTCGTTCTGCCGGCGGTTCACTCTGGATTAGGAGTCAAAAAGGGAGAGCAGCATCACCCACTGCGTTAGTTATTGAAGTGAGAGATGACATTTAGCTGTAGTTAATTATGTATGCAAAACTCAGCCGCTCAGCTGCTATAAGAGGTCAGCTTGACAAAGTAACCCCACACCAGGGAGAATCTCATGGCAATGAGTTAGCCCTATTAAAACACACACACACACACACACACACACACACACACACACACACACACACACACACACACACACACACACACACACTCACAGACCTTTTCTCCCCCTTGCTTTCTCACTCTTTTTCATTTCGCCTGACTAATGTATTGTATTGCATGAACTTAACAGCAGATCAACATACTGTATGACTAATAATTATGTCTCCTTACATGCCTTAATAGTTGAACTATTCTTGTCTTTCTTCATATTTATTTTATCTACTCACTTTGCTAATTTAATATTCAACAAAGTTATTTTTGCTATCCTACCAAAGGCTAGTAGTTAGCGATCTTATGTGATTAAATATGAGAAATGATATTTGACTCCACCCCGTCAGTCTAAGTAATATCCCCGTTATTGTGCAGTTTCTGTGTAAGTCTGAAACCAGGGGTTATTTTAAAAATATCATAAAATATGTCATATTTATTTTAAATTGAATGAATTAATGAATTTTAAAGAGTTGCACACTCATTGTGTGTATGCATTTGTGTGAGAGTACTCGCCGGTTCTCTGTGTGTCTTTGTTCAGATTTGTGTGTGTGTGTGTGTTTGCGTGTACGTGTGTGTGTGTGTGTGTGTGTGTGTGTGTGTGTGTGTACAGTTCAGACTGCAGCACATCAAAAGAAAGTGGGAGATTTTCATAACTATTTTTTTTCTTTGTAGTTCTTTAATTGCGTCCCCATGGCTTTCTTTCCCTGGACAGAATCTTAAACAAAACAGTCTTTTTTTGTGAGAAGAAAACCCAAGTTTTTATTTTTTTTATTTTTTTAACAACAGACAAGTGTCAGGGTCGTTATTTGGGTTTTTTTTCTCTTTTAATGCTCTAGTGAAAATTTAGTGGAAAATTCTAAATATATATTTAGAGGTTTGTGTGCAACTTCCTTTTTTCTTTCATTTACCCATTTTTTTCCTTTCTTAAATATATTGCTAGCCAGGTTCTTACATTTTTCCATTTTTTTGTTTATTTGTTGTTAACTGACAGTAGAAGTTAATGCATTGTTGAATAGTTCATTAACAGCAGTGAACAGGTTTCATATGTTTTCCATCTGTCTGACTATAAAAAGGATTAAGAGTGGCATCACTCTGTATAGAAATTTTACTTGTTGTTGTGTACAACATAAAAGGATGAAACATTTTGTCAGGTTAAGTTTTAGAAAAGTACAGTGGCAGTTCATCTCCTACAAACACAATGAGAGGTGTCAAAGCTCCCCATAACAAAAGATTTTTATAGGTGTAAACGTACTACACAGTACCAGTCAGACGTTTGGACACACCTTCCCATTCACTTGAATAAGAAAGTGTGTTTGACTGGTACTGTATATATACAGTACCTGCGTTTTATGTATACACATGCATGCGAGTATGATATGAGTTTGTATCCCAGATGGACGTTTGTGTACGTATCAATGCATCGAGGCACGGTGTAGTCACAGCGTACACATGCACAGACTTACACACACACACACACACACACATACACTCACACAGATGCCTGGTGTCACCTACAGTGGTATCATCCCTTACAGTGAGGCAGGGATCATCATTGCACCTGCTAATTACCATCTCCAGCTGGAGAGTTAAATGGAGATCTGTTCTATGTCTGACCTTTGACCCCATGCTCTTTATGTGACGCACTTCAAACCCTGTTTGGGGCTGGCTGGGCTGGGCCTTAATGAGGCCCCATGTCTGCCCTCTGTGGGCTGTGCGCCTTGGATGCCCTGCTTTCATCCCCGACCATCTTCCCTTGATGTAAATTGAAAAGATCACAGCTATGGGGAGAAGACCTGTACTGGAAAGGCCTCTCTGCATAGATTATGAATATCATAACTCAACAGTTTTTTTTTTTTTTCTTTCTCTTCCCCCAACCACCCACTCCCCTCTCTCCTCCTGCCACCCCTTCCCTGTACAATGCTATAGTTCTAATTGGACCCAATGGGGGACTCTCTGCCTTTGATCTCATCACCGCCACTGTGACTTTACACTAAAAAATGTCACTGCCAAATAGGGTTATCACCTGTAGAGCCTGGCCTTCCTCTGATGCCTGTACGCATCTCGTTAGCTTCACTCAAACTGTAGAAGTTAATTAGTTTGACAGAACCATTACCGTGGAGGCATACCTGATGATTGTGGCGTAGGCGCCATATTCAAAATCCAATTACCAAACACACATTTATTTTTTTGTGTCTGATATGTGAAGGAAGGCAGCGTTGACTGTGCTTTTCTTTTCTCTTAGCAAAACCCCGATATTCTGGTATTTGTCATGCACTACTAATATATTTGTGATATGTGATAATTTAATTAATCTCCACATGTGACTTAAGAAGAATATTTTTCATTATGCTTAATCTTGTGAATAAATGTGAAACTTTGAACTTATCGCATTATCACCCATTTTTCTCCAACACCGAGAAACAAAACACAAGTGATTGTGTCCCCACCTCATTAAAAAGTGTTTGCCACTGCAGTGCTCTCACCCGTTCAAAGCTGCCGTACAGAACTTTGTGTGCAGAGTAAACTCCGCTATCCCATCTTCTCTGACAGTCTTTGGGGTATGCCTCCCCCAGTTAGACTGACATTGTGTTCGCTTTGATTCTCCCCTCGAAAAAAAAGACAGTTTAATGATTTGCAAGGATGAAAAAAATCAGTGAAAATGCACATAAACATGAAATATTAATTCTAGAAAGGGCTTTACATAAACATAAAAGCATTTAGCACAGTGAGTGAATATGGAGATGACACTTGTTAATTTAACCGTGATAAACTTTCTGTTTGATGCCTTGGAGCATTTGCAATGGCAGCACGGGGATGTTGTGGAGAGTGAGAAAGCCCAGGGGAGAGGAATCAACACTGTTCGTTTTGTCTTTGTCCCAGTTTAAGACTGCCACTCTCTCCGTCTCTCTCTCTCTCTCTCTCTCTGTTGGCTCCTTTCTTTCTCTCTCTTGTTTCTTTCTGCCTGTCCTCTGTATGAGCTTTGCTAACGCTTTGCTTCTCCTCCCTGAAGTTTCCCTGATAGGCTAATTGCAGACACCAGACCACAATATCCCTCTATCGCTACAGCTTCACAGCATGATCTATTTGGCCACCTCTGATTGAAATGATCAAAATTGTATTGTCATGCAAAAGAGCACGGGGTAGTTTAACGGTAGACAGAACATCAAATGTTCTCCTGCTTTAATCTCTTCTTTCTTTTGCTGCCCCAAAAATACTGCAGCTATCAGTGGCAGCATTCAGATAATGTTAATACTGATATATGGAATTAGTTATAAATGTGTAAAGAGTCTACACCACAAAATGTTGCACTCTATTAAGGTGTGACTGGATGTGGTGAATGGACCGGTAAAATATGTAGCACAGTGTTAAATGTAAAAGGCAGACTGCTAACCAATGTTAATTTACTGATCCTTGTATCACACACACTTTTTCTCATCGTATATTCAGGCAGGAGAGTGGGTCTGTACTAGGTAGAGAAAACAACCTTACCTGGAGAGACACAGTTCTGTAGGCGACCGTTTTCTGAGGTATGGATAGAAAGACTAAGCATTGTAAGCATTTGTAGTCTATTATATGTTGGTGTACGCTATATGTGAGGTAAAACAATGCAAAGTTTTCAGTGGGAGATTACATTAATATGTTTTTCACCAATTGAGGTTAAAGTTATAGGTTTTTACTTTTAAAATCGTGATTCCAGCTCGTGCTTTTGCAAACAGCCCACACCAAACTGCATTACAGTAATCTAGACCCTCCTGTGCAACCCAATCAAACGTTGTGCTTTTGTGCTAAGCTGGCACAGCCCACACAGAGAGCAGCAGTCCCTCACTATCTCTGCCTCTTCGCTCTGCCACAACACAGTCAGACTACTGCTGAGCAGGTGAGGAGAGCCTCTTGACAACTTCCTTCCCAGACTCCCCAGGGCCCGGTGGCCAGGGTGAATCTTTTGTCATCCTAAAACAAGCTCGGGCCTGCTGCTCCTCCACTCTCGCCTGGAGTCCTGGAGACAGAGCCAGGAGAGGGGAAAATAATTAAAGACATTTTATGTCAAGAGTCCCTTTCTAGAGGGAGTATGGGAGAGCCAACAGGAGGAGGGGGGAAACAGGAGGACTGGAAAGAACAAGTAGGAGAGTAAGAAATGGAGGGAGAGGCGAAAAGCAAAAAAGGTGATGGGGAGGAGAGCGGGGGTGGCATCCTGGAGAGAGAGGGTGAGAGAGGAAGAGCAAGGATGCGAGTTTCTATTTCCTCTCTTCTGTCCCCTCCCTCTCGCTGCCCCCCGTCCTCTGCTCAATTAGCAAAGCAGCAGGTGCTCCCAGCAGCACAACAGATAAGCTTGGAGGGAAGGCTGAAGCTTTTTCCTTTCTTTTCTTTCCTTTTTTGAGATGACCTGCAAATGTGATACTTCACACCCAGAATGGGCTAGCTGTTTCCTCTACCAATTTCAGAGGTGATAATTTAACTTTTACCCCTCCATCTCTCCTTTTCCCCCCTCCCCATCTCTCTCTCTTTTCTGACTCTGTCTTTCTCTCCCATATTCTCTCTTTATGTTCTCCGCCAGGTGTCCTCTCTGAAGAGCAAGCTGAAGAAGCAGTCAACAGCAACAGGAAGTGGTGTGGCGAGGGCCTTCCTGAGAGCACAGGCCGCTCTGTTTGGATCCTACCGAGATGCCCTCAGATATAAACCTGTAAGGCTCCAATGTCATCAATCACTACTAGTCATTCTGTGGAATAACTTTGCTATGTCATATTAGGGCCCTTATATACTTAAATCAGTTTTAAGATACCTTATATGCTTGTTTGCAATGTATCTATAGAAGCCGTTTACCTCCTTGTTTCGGGGCAGAGGCAGAAATTTCAGACAATGATTTCTCCAAACAAGGGAAAATTAAAACAGCAGTTTATAATATTCACAGACAGGATTTAACAACGCTGGAAGGTTATCAGGGTGGCAGCTATTTTATCTTTTGTCAAGATGATTGTGAGGTAAATATTGTGAGAATTATGGCATTATTTAAAATAATCCAACATGTATGTGATTGTCCAGTGTAGCACCTTGCCAGATGACGCTGTGTTGCACTGCAGCAAAAGATGAACCTGTTTTTTTTTTTTTTTTTTTTTTTTTTGCCTGAACCCCCAACTGCACAGCCAGACTGCCCCCATTCACATGAATGAGAGGGCTGTGGGTTTTTTTTCACATAGACACAAAGGCCCAAAACAAGCATAATTCCCAAAATGAAAGAGAATTCCTGTAAGACTGATTGATAACTACCATTTTTCAACAATGGTTAAATTGCATATGAATAACACGACAACAAATATTGAGTATAAAGCCCACAGACTGTATTTTCATTCAGAAGCAGAAGTATTCACAGACATGAATATAATATATATTTGCTCTTCAGAATGTGTAGCACGCTGTAGCGATCTCAGTTTGGGTGAAGTGAGTCAAATTTCACTGGAGTCTGGTTAGACCGGGGCAGTTTTGACTGAAGGTAAAAGGTGTGTTTTCAGATGGAGTGCAGAGCTAAGGTGGGCCTGTCTGAGGCAGTGAAATGTCAGAGGAGCTGAAAAGAGTCAGGACGTTCCCTTTGAAGATCCCTTATAGCCACCTTTGGTGTTTTACTCTCCTTTACTAAGCCCCCCTAACATTTCTTTTCTGGATCTTTTCTGCTTATCAAGTCTGAGTCAGGGCAGAGCAAACTACAGCATGTCCTGTTTGTCAAATAGCGAAGCCTTTGTTCCTTTGGCTTTGAGATTAATTGGACTTTGTGGACTCCCGGAGTCAAGATGCTACATTATTGATGCTGTCTCTCTTTTCTCTGTATACAGACAGTATACGAACAAACTGCCTCCCCTCTGACATAAGCGCCGAGACTCAGTGCATGTGTGTGTTTGTGTACATGTGCACAGCATGCAGTAATTTCTCAGTTCACTCATGCTCTCAGTGTTTTCTTTTAGACAGGATCTGTATAAAAGCCTTGGAGTTAACATACATGCACACGCATAAACATGCGCATCTGAAGATACTGGTCATATATCCCCTGTTCTTATATTTGTGGAGTATCGCTTTGCTCATTTTTCTGAGCTGAGGAAAAGATCTTCCTAGACAGTACTGATCTGAGCGCTGTGGTTCACGGGCCCATATGCCTTGACAGAAGGAGGGGTGTGGATGCTTGGTGGGAGTCTTGCTGAGTTGTAAATGAAACAATACTTGAAAATGATAATGAGTTGAGAAGCAATCAGCTGATTAGAACAGCATTTCTTAGGTCATCAATTTCAGTACACGTCGATGTTCCCCCAGGTGCTTCTCACCAGCTCAGAGCAGCACACGTGTCTGGAAAAAGAACCTGAAATAGCAATTCAAATTAGTTTTCACCACCATTGATGAAGCCAAGCTGGGTAAGTGGGTGTGCATATTCCAAGACTGCTTGCTCTGTACTATTTAGGGGCAGAATTAGCAGAAGTTCTACTCAAGCAGGCATGTAACCAGTTCAAAGCATCCAACCAGATGTGAGACCTCTGGGTGTGGGTGATCGGGGTGCCATCACATGTTTGTAAGTTGTATTGACAGTTTTAGACGCCGAACCTAACACAGTGCATGCTGTTGTGTACTTCAAATGCATATAATCTGTGCAGTACGAGTCATGCTCATGTACATGCAAATCTATATTAAAGTGCATCTAAAAACAGCTGAATAAATGAACAGTTGTAACTTCAGTAACCGCTGTTATTCTACAGAATATTTGGAATTTCAGTCTTCAATGGAAAGGAGCTTCTCCTGGTCCTTTTAAATGAAAACCCTGTATTTTATCTGATCAATCAGTCCATGTGTAACAATATTGAAACAATAATTTACTTTTTTTAATAGCTCATTCTTCAAGAACTCATTAAAAGCTCACATATATGAAGGATTGTCCATGATACATATTGTAAATGATTAATTCCTTAATTAAAAAAACAACACACCATTTAGTAGTGACTGTCCTGTGTACTGTATGTTAATTTGCCAGTCAGTATGTCCATGAAACACTTGGAATGCAGTATTAACATGGCGGCAGTACTACAGTGGTCTTGGAGGAAGTTAACAAGTAGTGCTCCCCCACCACTCAGCCTTTACTGTAAAAGGACCCTTCCCTTAAGCAAGGCTATAAATCCTTAGCAGTTTCAGTAAAATGAGTTATGTTGTGTTTATACTTAGAAAGTACTACCACAGCTTTTCTGGCTAAATTCAGTTAAAGGTGCAGTGTGTAGAATTTAGTGGCATCTAGCGGAACGGACTTGGCAGAAATGGAATATAATATTCATAAGTGTGTTTTAAGTAGTGTATAGTCCTATGAAAATAAGAATCATTGTGTTTTTGTTACCTTAGAATGAGCCCTTTATATCTACACAGAGAGTGGGCCCCCTTCCACGGAGGCCGCCATGTTGCATCTCCATGTTTCTACAGTAGCCCAGAACGTACAAACCATACACTGGTTTTAGAGAGGGCCTTTCGCATTTTTCGCAGCCACTAAATTCTACCTATAGGACCTTTAAGTCATTGTTTTTTGTACTTGAACTGGAAGTTAATGTCGTCGTTGTTGTGCTAGGTGACGCTGGCGACCCTGTTAAAATGTTTACAATTTGGAGCGCCCTGGTAGCCAAATGGTTGCTGCGCAAGCCACATAACTGCAGCGTCTCTGGTTCGACTCCAGCCAGGGACCTTTGTTGCATATTGTACCCATCTCTCTCCCTGTGTTTCCTGTCTACCACTTCACTGCCCACTTTCCAATAATAGCAAAAAAAAAAAAAAAAAAGAATATTGGCAATTTATGCCGCTGTCTTCCTAGTGGATGTTTGGAGATTCCAGTAGCAGCAGCGGCAGTTGGCATTCAGTGCAGGCCTGTGTGAACCAAAGGATTTCGTTGGATACTGATGTGTACACAGACCAAGTCTTAAAGTTGTCTTGGAAAGTTTTTTTGTAGCAGCAGTTAGTTGTTAGTCTCAGCATGCTATTCAGTTTTGCTAGCTGCACTATGGTCTGAGGCTGTAGCAACCAGATGGAGGCTGGAAAGATGATTAAACTACGACTGAAGCTACTTTCAACTCGGGCTTTTACGAGAGAATACGCCTTAAAAACTTTTAGTGATGTAAGGGGAGCAGTATTGCTGTGATGTAATTTGGGCCACTGGTATCATCCGCCCATCCCTGAATGGGGTTAGTCTCTAGTGTTGTTAAGTTGTTTTTATGTGCCACACTGTGCTAAGAGCCAGAAACAGACAAAGCACATTGTTTTACACCAAAAGAATTTAGAGCATCATTGAAATATGTGAGAATTATGTTAATTATGAGAAAGCATGAATTGGAAATGACCGTGGGGCTGCGTGTGATTGGCCTGCAGTGGTTCTGTTGTCATCCTCCGTGTCTATAGCTCACAGGCCAACAGACATGATGTAAGAAGTAGTAATAATGTGATAATGCGCTCATATGGAGTACTATGGAGTTTACTGGGACACTGTCTTCTGGTCTGGGGGAGATTGGGTGCGCTCTGCCAGGGGAACTGTTTTAAAGGGGACTGTTTCTTTTTTCTTTTTACTTTACTCTTCCTCCTTTTTTTTTTCCTTCTTCCTCTTTCCTTCCTGTCCCCTTTTTAGACATTTCTGTTTTCGAGCCCACTTAGTTCACTAATGAAGAAATCTGTTGAAATAGTTACTTATTAGCAAAGAGTTTTTACACTGCATAATGACAATAGACACGGTGTGAATTACTTAGTTATTTATCATATTATAAACAACATTGTTTAGTTTAGACCCCCTGCATTTCAAGCCACCAACCTCATCTGCCTTCCTTCCTGGTGTGCATTTCTGAACCAAGTAAACAGGGTTAAAAAACAGATTGGTATAAAGAATAGTGAGCCAAAATGAATAATTATTAACTGTTTATTTTAATTTTTGCCAATAATGTCTCTGTGGATTCCTCAGGGGGAGCCGATCACATTCTGCGAGGAGAGCTTTGCAAACCATCGCTCGAGCACCATGAGGAACTTCTTGTCAATGGCCGTCAACCTGCAGCTCTTCAAACAGGTATAAACAGCTGCCTGTGTGTGTGTGTGTGTGTGTGAGAGTGTGTGAGAGAGAGAGAGATGTGTGTGTGTGTGTCAGAGTTTCTATTAACCACATTTACTACTCATTTTGGCTGTAACCAGTAAAACTGATTTGACTCTAGAAAATGAGTAAATTCTAAACATGATATTCAACCTTCTGCGTAAAAACAGGACATTTACTCGTCCTCAGATCATAATTATAGTTTGCTAAACATCTGCTGTCACTTACATGGGTACATTGACAGATGCACAGCTCTATCCTTCAAGCTATAGGCAAGCACAAATAGAAAAAGATGACTGAGTGCTTACTTGGTAGGTTACTCTGTCCCCTTCCATCAATGTCAGTTTATTTTTAAATATTTTATTTTTTGAGGAGATGTTTTATTTAGAAGGGTGAAAGTCTTCATTTTTACAGATGAAAGGTGTCTCTCGACATCTCTTGTGCTCAGCAAACTGTCGACTTGGTAAAGTTAGCTTTTAGTGTCTTGACAGTTCAGTTGTTCAGAGTGAGGAAGAAACGGAGAAAAGAGAGGCCTGGTATTGTAGATGGTTATTGACCCTTAGAAGATGTTTACTGTGGTTATCTCTGCACACGCATTTTAATGTGTCTCTGTTTGTTCATTTCTTTCCTGGTGCACAAACAAAACCATGACAAGTTCTTAAGCCTCTTTCGCACATAGTTCCTGGTAAAATACCCGGATAAACTTTCAGGCATCGCTCGTGATTTTTACTATTCACACATGCAAGTACATTTAGGAACATTTCCGTCTTGCGCCTTTTCACACGAGCCATGTCAATGCCGGGATAAGAGGGGCAAGGGACAGTCCAGCAGATGGTGGTCATGTAAGATTTATGGATGCCAACTGAGAGGAGCTCCCTTATTTCTGAATCTGTCCAGTTTTTCTGAAATGGAAAAAAGCTTGTTTGCAAACAAAAGAACTTGTACTGCTTGTTAGTTATCAAATCACCCGCGAAAGTATTGGCAAGGCAACCGTAAACAAGTCGCGGATTCAAATAGGTCATCAGCGAAGTCTTGTGATTGGTTCGCTTGCTCGACTTGAAAGCGTCTTTCGTCAGACGGACGGTAACCCTTTACGTGCTTGTCCCTGCGGTGTTACTGGTTTCATTCACAACAAAGCCATACCGGCATTTTCCCTGGAATGTTACCAGGTCTTGAGGTGGGAAATTGGCGGTACAGATTACCCTGAATATCGATCCCTGCTCCCATTCACACATGACCCTATAGCAGGAAATGTTCCTGAACATTTCAGGGACTGCATGTGTGAAAGGGGCTTTATTAACAAGTATGTACAGACCTGTAAAGCAAAAGATGTGACCAGAATTTTCAGTCTTCAGAAAATTGAAAATTCACCACTGGCAGATATTGTCAACTCCTCTGTGGTCGTGTGTGTGTGTGTATTTATGTGCATGTACAGTATATGTGTCTGAGTGTGTGAGCAGGTATCCTTTATTCATGTGTGGTTACAGGAGTTTTCCTTACAATCACTCATGTATACTTAATATGTTTTTCCCCCCAAATCCCTTTAGCAATACTAAACTTAGCTGAGCCAGAGCCGAGTGGGAAGACACCTCTGGCTCCAAAGAAAATATCCTCTCACCACTTGAATTTTTCTTTGGGCTCTCTGACCCGTGACAGTAGTGTGATTTACCCCCGAGAGTACAGCACAGCGGCCCTCAATCAGCCTTTTGTTTCTCTGGACACTCTGCCCTGTCTATAATTTTCCCAGGCAGAGCAGATAGCGAGCAGCAGTTCAAAGCATCCTCCCGGCTGGCTCCTGCCTCAGTGGTAGCATTGGGAAACAGGCCCTTATCTTCTCTCTAGAACGGGGGATGAGGTGAGCTTATCTCCTCCACTCCTCTTTCTACTGGAGTGAGAGAGGCCAGTGGACTGCCCGAGCTCTGCTCTGGCCATGACCCATATCCGCTCACAAACACGCAAACTCAACTAGTGCGACCACACACATACACATATAAATTTTGACATGAATAAGTACTAACACTGCAGCTGAGGATGCCTGGATATCTTCCAGTTCCTCTGCTCATTGTTCTGTTATTGATTGTTTGTATACTGTTCCAACTGTTATTATATTTTAAGCTGTTTGTTCTATTATGTACTGTATCTATAATCCTATATATTGTCTTTATTGTCAGTCAAAAAAGACTGCTGTATCCTCAGTATTTCCCCTAATTTAAAAACATAAATAGCATTTTTGCAGTAACTAATAAACTGTGGCTGCTATGTATTATTTAAAAAATAGATTAAAATCGGCATCTAAAACAGGCCGTTAGTACTATTCTAAAAAAGTTATTTTGCTTGTTTGTTTGTTTCCTATTCTCCAGCTAAAGTGAACAGTTTGTGCTTTATTTCACAAAGGGATTGTTAGACAGGGAAACCTCAGGGCGACATAACTGCCACTATTTGAGTTTGGGTAGTGTAAACAAACAGGTTGGGTTGTTCAATTATCAAGCAACCATTCATCAGTGACTGAAACAATGTGTCTAATAGAATATGTTCAGTGATGATGCTCATTAATTCAGTTGCAAACAAAAGGCCAAGGTGTGGGACTTTTCACTGTCAGCTCTATGTAAGCACTATTTGGTCAAACATTAGCCAAATTCAAACCATATTATTGGGATTGGGAGACCACCACACACATTACACCACACTGAAGCACACATGCATAATGTTGAGGCGTTACCTGAGTTTGAGGAAATTGCTTTTCTACAGTTACTTTATGTTGTGATTCTGTTTTCTTTCCTCATAAAGCAGCTCTTTTGCTCTGTGATCAGCTAAAAGTAATTCCAGTTTTATAAGGAAACTGTGGAGTTGTTGATGCAAATTCAGCAAAATATGAAATACTTTGGGAGCTAAATGAGCTGCTGTAGTGGACAGAGAGACCATTGTGCTATCACATGACACTGAAGGCTAATAATAAAAGTTTTTATTGTAACAACATATTATTTGTGCGTTGTTTTGGATAAACACACCTGTTAAAATTACTACAATATAAATGAGCCTCAAACCAATCTTATGCAAAATATTTGCTTTTCTCTCATTCACACAGATGTTAGCAGATGAATACCCCTGAATTATGTGCCTATGTGACAAAAAGCAGACACAGAAGTAATTTCATCTCATGTCTCTATGAAGTATAGATGCTGAATCAACCCTAAATACATACACACATCTTAATATGTCAGAATTTCACGTTGACACACTTCTGTTCCTGAAGTCTTTGCTCTCTGCTCGGTCTACCGGCCCATCTCTGTTCAGACCAGAACAAGTGGGAGAAATCTCCCCAAAGAATGCAGAGGAAAGCCTGTTGACATTAACCTGCTTCCTATCAACCATCCTCAACCAGCTCCTACACACTGAAGTACTCACACACTGCCTTGTGTGTATTGTGCCAGCAGACACTGATTCAATGAACTCTCCTCCTCTTATTGACAAAACTAAGCCCTACACAGTTTTATTGAGTCTATAGGGGGCACTCATAAATAATTTACTACCAGGAGCCTTTGTTGACAATACACGTCCCATCAATCAATAATCATCCGTCATTCTCGGTGTACATAAATATGATTAGTGAACCATTTTCCAAAAGAGGCAAAGTTGTGTCTTTCATAACCAAATAATTCAATTTAAAGACTGAACGTGCCGTTGTTATATACAATCCATTGAGTCCAGAAGACCCCATGTCATTACATTTAAAGTAAGCTGGAAAGTACAGCCAATAGGAATGATAGATAAAACCAGAAAGTGGAAGAAAGTGGAAGCAAATATAGAAGTGCCTTAAGATACAATAACACTAATAACTACTTGACACTGGTTCCAAAAAGCTCCTATTATACAGAACTCAGTTCAGTAAATTGCATTTTTTTCAGTACCTCATTTCACTCACTCTGATACATATCTTGGTTAGAGAATATGTTTAGGCTTGATTAACATGCGTCACAGTCTTTCCAGTTTCCATAGTGTTTGCCACTTGCTCCCCAGGCTTCTTCCCCTTGGGCCAAATTTGGATTTCCATGCGCTAGTAACTAGCAAAGATGGTGGCGAGCTGCAAACCCAAATCCAACCTTCAGAACATCCCCTCAGAAAACTATGGTTGACTTCATTTACTGTACACAATATCTGACTTTCTACAGTTTATGGGCCAAAATTACTAGGTTGAAAAAAGAAATTAAATTTCCTTTAAGATCCTTATGTACAGTATATATCCACAAATGAGCCCCTGTAGAGACCTAATCCCAATTTCTGGCTCCACGATTCCAGAGCTTAAATAAATCTAGACCACTGTGACCGACTTGTGAGTGAGTCAGTATGCTGGTAGCCAGATGGGATAACTCTCCCTCTCTACTGTCTACAGCTACAACAGAGACAGGAAGCAAGATGACATGCAGACATGAAGAGATGGAGCAGAGTTTGCGTCCAACAGTGGAACTCGGCGTGCCTGAATCTGTTCTGCACGTTTTGACTCGACTTTATTTACACGTATAATTTGGCTGAATGTTCATGGACAGAATGTCTTTTTCGTATTACTGGATTCACAAACTTTGACAAAAATCTGAATTATTTAATACATCTCCTTTTTGTTTGGGTGAAGGTAATCCTGATTTGGCCCTAACCTGAAATTATTTTTCTATTTTTTGTGGTCTAACTCTCCAAACAAAAGAAAAAAAAAAAGCCCTTGTGTTGTGTGTATGTGTTTGTGCTCATGTGCTTACACATGTGCATGAGTGAGTGTTGTTTAAGTGTTGGTGTGCATGTGTGGTGATCACAGTCTGCCATTGTTGAGTAATATCTAATTAAGGCCCACAGTGAGGCAGGTAATCTGGCCGGGGTGTGCGCAGGGAGACGGGAGGAGATAAGTGGAGGCTTTGGCTTGGTGATGATTTGGGTTGATTATCTGCACTAATTGGGCCAGCCAAGTAGCAGAGCAGTGGTTGGAACCTGTAGTCTCACCTCTCATTAAAATGATCTAATGATGAGTTTCCAGCTCTTCTGACCAGAGGAGTGGGTGGCCGTGTCGGTCGCTAGTTAGCAGGCTGTCCCTTAGGACACGAACACTAAAACAACCTACATTGTTGTTACACTTCGGACACACTTGCAGAGGTGGGAGTGGGACTGCCACAGTTAAAAATGATTCGACAATATGTTTACGTCAAAGAAAAGTGTACCATTATTTGTTGCTCTAAAAAATACAGTGCTTGAAAGGTGGGAGGTGTTGGTTGTTAATTAATGCAATAATCAGTCAAAATAAATTCCAGCTTCAAATCTAAACATTTATTTCCCTTCATATACTAATTATTTTCAGTGACACTATTGGTGATTTTTGCTGCTTTTCCCTCCTACATTTACCTTTAAATAAACCCTAAAAAGGTTGAAAAGTTAGATTTTAAGTTTAAAAACAAAGATTTTGAAAGAAATTGTCGTTTTTCTGAAATTGGTATAAATGCAGTTGCAATAACAATACTTTCCACTCATATCTTGGGATGTTTGATTTGAAAGAGAACTAATTTTAATTATAACTATTCTTACTTTTCTGTGGTCTCATCCATATATTTACGTGGGATTAGCATGCTAGGCTAACAGTCCATCAGCTGTGTGACTTTATATCGGCGTCGTGACATCTTTCAGTACACACAACCCAGAACAGACAAACCCAACATTGGCTCTAGAGAGGGACTTTCTCGTTTATCGCGAGTTTCGCAGCCACTGTAGGTTGTCCTATACGCTTGGGAGGGGAGTGGGATGTGAGGGGGAGGGGTATTCATTTGGTTGCAATCTGCAACCTCACCGCTAAATGCCACTAAATCCTACACACTTGTCCTTTAAAACTTATTTCGGGACTGCGCTGAGAGTGAGCGATGCTCAGGGCTCCGCTGTAAACACCCCCTGAGGATGTAATTGAAACTGTTCATGCTAATTCATTTTAAAAAGAGCAACGACCAATGGGGAAACTCCAACACTGGGCCAGCCGGCTAGTGGTGTAACTTTATCACTCAGTGAATCAGTCAGTGAGGGACAGACATTCGGGGTTACAGGGCTGGTCTGTGGCCGGTCCAGCCAAAAATTGTACAGTGGGAGTTTTATATGTTTTAGTGGCTTAATGACTTAAGAATTAATAAACAATATTGCTGCTGCATGTTTTTTTTTTTTTACACCTGTCCTCGATTAGCCCAAGAATGTCACCAGAAAGAATTATATCCATGCAGACATTTGCTTACATTACTCATGACGGGGCAGGAAACTAACAGCAATTTGGGGGTCAATGTGGTTGTATTTAGTTAACAGAAAACAGTGCAACATGTGTGTGACTGAGCGATCTACATTCCTATAATCGTTTTGTTGAAATTCAAAGACTTCAACAAAAGTAGATGGTCAATACTTACATATATATTTCAGCTAATACTTGTGGCCAAGTATAGTACACAATCTTCCTCTTACATCAGAGTAAATGCCCCTAAATCCAACACATCCTTTGGCCTGTTGTCACTCCAGTCTGTTGCTGCTAATGATTACAATTTGTTACAAAAAACACTAAAACTGGATAAGTTTATTTCAATCACTGCTTTTTAAGGGCCTACTTATGGATATTTTTAATGATACTTGTAAATGTTTTACTTCTGTTCGATTGTAAATAATCTGTCATTGTAAATAAGAAACTGTTCTTAATGGCTTGCCTGATAAAATAAAAGTTAAATAAATAAATATACTGTACATACATACATACAAAAACTACAAAGACAACATATAAGATCAGTCAGTCAGTCAGATCACTGAGCCTGTAAGCTCAGAAGAAAGCAAAAGTTCTTATAATGAAAAACAAAAAAAGCCTTTTAATGTGATTGTAACTATTCCTTTAATTATTCCTCCTCATCTCATCCCTGCTTTTATATTGGTTATTACTAAAACTCACAAGATATTTCTCACACTTTAATGCTTAAAGAATGCGGTAATTTAATCGCGTATGTATGTGTCAATTTACGCGCGTGTTTACTTTTATATTTACGTGCGTTTGTGTGCCTTTGTGAAAATGTGTAGCTGTAGCTGTCTTAGCTATTAGGCCCATATTTATGAGATGGAGTTTTATGCGCTCCATGTTACAAAGGGAGGAAATGAAACTTCCTCATGTCTCAGACAGTGTGCAACATGTAGTCTGCTGCCCTAATCCCTCACCTGCTCCACATTACCAAATCCCTATTACCTGCAAACCACCTAATCTTGGGATGTAGTTTCCGTCAGGTAGGATTAATAACACCCACTGTTGCCTGAGTGTTTGAATCTGTGTGTATGTGTGTGTGTGTGTCTGTTTAAGTGTGTCCACGTTCTCCCCCTCCTCCCTTCTTTAATAAGCAAGTTGTAATTTATGGTTGTAGTTCATCGACGGACGGCTGGCCAAATTGAACGCAGGCCGCGGCTTCACCGACGTGTTTGAAGAAGAGATCACAGAGGGGGGCTTCTGTGGAAGTGAGTAGTGCCAGACCTGTTCATCAATTAGTCAGATTATATTTATTTGCCATATTTCATGCAAAAGGCAGAAGGTATTGTGCTAAAGTAAGATGTAAGAAGAGCGAACAAAACAAAAGCTTGTAAAGTCATAAAAATGAAAGCAGAAGACATTCAAAGCCTTTCGATGGCCACATAAAATCTAGTCTCAAAACTTTAAAGCAGCTTCACAACAGAGGTGCATGGAAGACAAAACAAAAGTGATAAATTGATCAGAAGGTAAAATCATATACTGTAACATTTTTGAATAAATTACGTACAATACGTGAATTTTAAAACATTTCTGCTCACTGGTTGAGTCACATTTGAAGAAGTTTCTTGTGAACTCACCACATAAGGCTCTTATACTAATGCACTGATGAACTGTATTAGTTTTATAATTTAATTATTATTTATATATAAGACAACATCAAGCTTTGAATTATGCCTTGAAGTGGGTCTTTTCTAAAAATCCTCTTTCCATTGTGAATTGGTTTAATTTGTTATATTTGACATGTATCTACAATGTCATCTGTTACAAAAATCTTCTGTTGGTAGCTGATAAAAAGGTTATTTGTGCATCTGGTTGGATGTGGCAAAAGAAGCCCGATTGAAAGAGTTAATAATGTTTTCTCAGCAATGAGTGTCATAACAGGTGGAGACTGTGCACGAGACATCAGAAGTTTGAGTGTGAAAACAAATCCCACAGGAACGCTCAGACAAATTATGTCATTTTGATCCTAACACCTCAGGTTTGAGTCGTATTTACATGAGGAAAGAAAAAAATGCCATCCAGATGTACCAGCTAAACACTCATCATATTAGTGAGCTTATCAATTATGATCCTGACCTAAACCTACACTGTCATCTGTAATTCTATTCTCTAAATGAGAGCAGACCCTGAAAACTGTGAAAAATCACAACTGTTCTCAGTCCTCCAGTCTGCTCTTACACTTCCTTTATTTCCAATTAGAGTACTACTTTTACAATCAACAGTTAATATTCCTGTTCCTTATTTATTTTTGATTATAAAGGAACAAAAGAAAACAACAAGTTTTGCAAAAAAGAGATATGATTAATCGAAAGATATATTAAATGTTCAGTAACGTGCGTATAATGTGTGTGTATTGCTATAGGACTGTGTCACAGTGTAATATACATAGTTAGCTTTGCTTTGCAGTGTTAACACAATGCTATTGAGTGCAAAATGATTAATTCATATTCCCTGTGTTTTATACATCCCTTCAGGTAATTCCCGGTCTTATCAGCAATGGATGCACACTGTAAAGGTATTCACAGACTGTCCTGTGTATCATAACTAAATGCTTTTATCTACGGCTTTTTTTTTTTTTTATGTTTCACTCATTTTATTCCCAAGTTATATTTAATTGAAAGCGTGATTGACACAACTAAGTGTTTGAAGTCCTTGTGTTGCCTTTGGAGTGAAGGGCTGCCTGAATGTACAGATCCAGCTCGAGTGCAGTTTGGTGTGTGTGAAGCGGCGCGTGCAGCAGGACAGTGGAGACAGACAGGGAGGGAGACAGGGAGTGATTTGACGTGACAAGACGTCCTCCGACATGACATGTTGATCTGGCAGCAAGCATAGGCGTTACTTCGTTGAACCGACCCAAGAACATAGATCTCACCCTCTTTCTTCATCTCCTTCCATCTCTTTCCTCTTCTCCGTTTCCTCCCTATCTATCTCTCTTTATCTCCCCCTCTCTCTCTCTTTTCATCTCTGTCACAGACCCCCCTCTGTCTTTCTCTCTTTCTCACTCACTGAGTATCTCTCCCTCACCCTCCCTCTCTCCCCCCGCCGTCAGCTAAGGCTGAATTAGTTCTCTAGAGTGCTCTTCAAAGGTTTGTTAAAGTTCACATTTCCTGACTGACAGGGATCTATAAGAGGGGCCTTCACCTCGGCCCCTCTCCTCCTCTCCCTCTGCCTACTTCTGAAATGCTGTCTGCCATTTACCCCGTTTAGCCGTTTAGCCGATGCTTTGTGCTTACACTAAAGACCAAACAGAGAGAAAAAGAGTGAGACGCCAAAGGAACTGGGAGAGATGCAGTAACTCGGAGAGAAAAGAAGACAGACACAGAGATATTGGGAACCATAATGTCAGTCTGCTGAGCTCAAAGTAGAAATCAATCACGCACAGTCCCTTCCATCGCTGTTTTAGGCTGCTTCTAAGTAAAAACCTCCTGAATGCTATGAATCATGCAGTTTATCATGGCTCTGCGATACGATACGTTGTCTGGTGTCACCACTATTTTCCTGAAGTTGTATTACAGTATTATTTACAGCTGCAGAGGGAGTTTGAAAGTGAGTCTTGTGTGCTGGGGTCGCATCACGTGTTGATATACTGTGCATCGCTCTATGGCGAACGAGTGCAAAATCAAATATAGAATAATCAAACAGATGATCAAAGTAATGAGTTGTGTTCATCTGTTATTCGTTATATGTAAAAACGCATCATATGTGTTAAATAAAAACTTCAATAAATATTTTTCTTAGATCTTAGTAACAGTTTGCTCTAAGTCATTAATTTGGGCAGCAGAAATGTTATAAGATCATCAAAAAAATGATTATGCTGAAAGTAGATAAATGATAACGTTGAATGATCCTGTGTGCATACATCAGTAATTAATATGACACTAATTATTGGGTTGAATGTGTATATATATGTGTTTACACTCACTCAAACTGCCTCTAAGTGACTAACTAATAATTTTCTGTGTCTATAACAGAGAGGAGGAGCGCTCATCAACACAGCTGTGATAAAGGTACGCTCCTCTGCAAAACTGCCTTAATAGGCAGCTACATCAGTGTAGCTCGATGCACTTCCTTGTTCAATATGTACACGCTGTAACCTGAATCATCAAGTCCTGAAAAGTCATTGAAATAGAGCTCCGGTGATGACACGTTGCATGCTTGCATATATGAGAAATTAACAACTCTTGTCTGTTTTGAAATTGGCTGCGGGGGGAACGGGCGAATTGTTCTTGACTTGACTATGTTTGATGAGCAGTACCGTGTCGTTATGTGCTGTACAATAGGTGGTCAGGGTGCCCTTTCATGTTATTGCCTCCTGTTAGTGTGCGAGGCTCTCTTATCCAGCCTTTTGTCTCTGTGTTTTTGCCACAGGGATCAAAGCATTTCTTGATGTTACATGAAACCAGAACAGAATGTTAATGCAACATGTTTTGATTAATAATCTGTGGGTGTGTGTACGTGCGCGTGTGTGTTTTGTTTTTTGTTTTTTTACTCCTAGGCCAAGAGTCATGCCAAGAGGGGCATCCGGGACATTAAGGGCAGACTGAAAGCGAGGGTGAGCAGCACGGACCTTCACACCTCTTTGACTCACACGCACACACTCGTAGAAGTGTGCGTACACACATGTACACCTAACTCTGTTCCGAGGCACACGGAGAGACACACGCCCCCCTCATAGAAGCAGACAGGAAGGCTGCTTTACATGGAGTGTGTGATTCTGATGCAGGGGCCTTTAATGACTGTTGAAGCCTGCTTAGCGCTTTGTTCAGGGCTGTACATTTTTAACCAACGCCCCTCTGGCTATGGCCTGTCATGTCATCCGAGCCCTGGCCCCTCTTTCGCTTTTATTGTCTGCATATTTCATCAGTAAGCCTGTGATTTCCTCAAAGCTAATGTAACGAGGTGTATGTTTCCATAAGCCTGATGGATTTGATAAGGCAATAGCAGTTTGATCTGTCAGTGGGGAAACTGAGGAGAGATGGCACTGATGATGAACAAGAGGAGTATGCAGTGTTCTGCAAAGTGTATGCACACACAAACACACGTGCACAGCCAGGAGTGGAAATGCTAAAATCTGTTTGATTCGGAAGTTAAACAGATTTCCCGTGCTTTCAGAAGACAAATCTGCAAAGCTTTTATGTTGCTGCCAGCTGTAGACGTCTACACTAGGACACTAAAAGGACAAACATATTGACGTTCAACTGATTATTGTTGTCGTAACCTGCTAGAGAGAAAGTTTTAAGGCTAAAGCTGGCGACGTTCTATATTTCTGTTATCGTCAAAAAATCCCATGAAGACCAAAAATAACAATGCGTCTCTTAATACTTTATGATTCACTACCATGTCTGTGACTCTGAGACTAATTTCCTGAAACAGCTGGGGCGCTGTAGTTTTTAGCAAGCGTTATTTAAAATATGAGTAAGTGGCGTATTTGTTCGGGGCTATTTTCAGCTGCGGATTTGGTGCGTAATGAGCATTTATGGGTTATGTGCACGGCGTATAAACTACTCAAAATAAACTACAGTGTCCATGTTTGTTGTGATGAAGATGACACCCAGTGCAACGGTGGGTTTGGCAGACTTTGGCAACACAAGCAACACTTCATGGGATTTTTTTTTGACAATAAGAAAAATATTGAATTCCACCAGATTTATCCTTAACTTTCATAAATGTCACTGAGAAATAGCAACAAACTGGACAAATAGCAGCATTTCTTCAGTTCAGAAACCTATTACATTCACTTATATATGGTAGAAATGCATTAAATGTGCGGCGGTGTGGACCTTTCACATGAATGCAAACATACAGCAGTCGCAAAACTCACTGATATTTTAGTTGTGATGATAGTTTAGTTCGTGTACAGCACAAAACATCTAAGATTTATATTCATCGTTTCTTCCTCTCAGGAAGAAGAAGAAGAGGGGATGACTATCTGCGCGGGGTCTCCCACCAGCACCAAGAGCCTGTCTCCAAGGAGACTGCAGAAGATGAGACGGGTATGATACGCGCACGCACACACACACACATCAGTAAATGAGTTAACTACAGCTACACTGATCATACCAGAGCTCAGTTTTCACTTGATCGACATGGATGCAGTGTTCCACTTCTGTACTCCTTCCGTCCACTTTTTCTTCTCATTCCTTTTCTCTTCTCCATCCCCACATCACTCTCTCTTTCTCTTTTATCTCCGTCCCTCTCCTGTCTCTCCCCTTCTCCCCCTACTCTCTCTCTCTCTCTCTCTCTCTCTCTCTTGTAACAACTCTTGGAAGCACATTAGTTTGTCAGGGTGCCAAATGTAATGATAAGCATTTTTTTTTTCTTTCAACGCACTCATGTTGTACATTCAGTATTTTTCTCTGAACAGCACGGACAGTAGAAGCAACTCATCTGCTGGTCAGCATTTCCTCTGAAGAATTTGCTTTTGCACCATAAGTGGGTAGCACGTTTTTTTTTTCTTTTTTTCTTTGTTGTGTGCAGAGCTGGCATGCGACGTGCGAGCACATGCGCGCTCACAAACGATGCATTCATCAATAAATTTATCAGGAGAGTTAACATTTGGAAATTATAACACTGCAGTGTGCTGTAAATGTAAATGTTCACATATATCTCTTGGTTTTGAAAGTTTAGTTTCAAGTAATTAAAACTGCACACTTCTGTACAGTACTGAACACATGCATACAGCCTCAGGGATACTAGTTATATCTCGCACCTCATATCTTTACCTCTGTACTCACAGCTGGAGCTCTTCCACCTCTTACTGCTAAATTAAAAAAAAAAAGTAGACTCCCAATTCAGCTTAAAAAACACAAAAAAAACCCCCCATGCCTGCATGCACACGCTGACATTTTGGTCACAGTCATGTAAGAGTGTGATTAGGAGAGGTTGTGCTGTCTCTAATTAGCGTTGTGTTTCCTGTGTGTGTGATGAGGCTGGAAAGCCTTAGCGCAGAGGAAGGTGTGACGGCCGGGGAGAGGAGAGGAACGGCAATTAGGGCTTTTCTAAAAGCCTCCTCGGACACCCTCCCCCAGCTAATGCACACACAAAGCTTGGCCAACACACACACACACACAGATTAACAGTTAACATGCAGTTGATGTGTGCACACACACCCACAAACACGCGCACACCATATTCAGGATATACACACACGCTCACACCCCTGTCCCTGCCATTGAGGCCTGTTCACTGCCACAGTAACGGGTCCCTGGAGACCACTGGAAGAGGCACACACAAGACACAGGATAGCATGTCCCAGAGCACTGGTTTTGTGTGTGTTTGTATATGGTCCATTTGGTTCTCTGTACACAATGCTCTTGCCATTCTTTTCACTTAGCCGTTCCTACCATTACTTTTTAGAAACATTACAGTTTATAACTCTGGTATATCAGTATATTGCCCCAGCCCATACACATTAAAACCCTTTCCAAACCCTCCTGGGTTTTGTGTCTAAAGTCTGACAACCCAAGATTCTTTTCTGTCAACTGAAACTAAGACTGAAAATTGAGAAGCCTAGAAAGCCCTGATAATTTATGGCCTGTCAGTGTGCAATAACCCCTGAAAGATTGAAACTCTCCAAAACATTTGTCAGGACATTCTTCTGGAAATTTTTGGATTGTTGGTTTTCAAAATAGTCCCATTAGCTTGTTTTCTGTCATTATAAAAAAAAAAAATTAAAGCACATTAATTGGGTAAGAAAATTAACTCGTTCCCACAAAAATGTTTATCCTCAATTCAGGAAGAATGCTATTTGTTTACAGAAATCTGTGGTAAAGACTGCTGGAAAATCATTTGGCAGGAATATAATGAAATAAAGTTGCTACCCTCTGTACTTTTACTTTTACCTGGCTGCTTAAAGTACACCATAATTATATTGCAATAATAGGGAATCACAGCTTTTGTTATTACTCCGTCTTACCTCTCTGTGTCTCTCACCTTTCTTTCGTTTTTTTTTTTTTTTCTGAGATTGCTTCCTATGAAATCTTGATACTGTTGTTCTGCCCACAGCTGTCTTGACCAGGTGCACGAGAAATTGATCTCAGTGGGACTAACCTGGTTAAATAAAGGTTAAGTATAATGAAAAAAATAGAAAAACCGTACCTTTATCCACACACCTGCCCACACACAGGCTCCTATAGAGCTGTGCCTACCCGCATTTCTAATGCTTCATGCTATAAAATATGCCTCAGTCCCTGTCTGTAGACGTACCAAGGTCTCGCCTCTGTCCACACAATCCACTCTGTCTCAACCTTTCATTAACAGTCTTTAATTTCAACTTTAAAATGTTTAAATATTTCAAATAAGAAAGAAATATTACTTTTCTTATTTTTATGAAGGTGGAAAAATATATTGAAGCAAGAGCAATGATTCTGCTTATTTAAAGACACCTCATTTCTTTACAATAAGACAAACCAAATAACATATTGACATATTTTTTGCATTATATCCATAGCTACACCTCCTCCCGGTGTCCTCTCTGCATGTCCATTCCTTTGACCAAGTGACCAACAAAGGCTCATTCACCTGCTGCATAAATTCAGAAACATTTTGTGCCGTCATAATCTCAAAAAAATGTGATCTGATTAAAAAAAAAATTCCATACTCTATGAAAAAAAAAAAAGGCGGATACATTTTTATCATTCATTTTCAGAAAACCCCACCATGTCTGTCCTTGAAATGAAATGAATGATCAGGGAGTAGCTCCTTTTAATTAATCATAGCAAAGTAATGAGAGTAATGAAATTCATATTCTATTTGATCAGTCAACACATGTACCAAAGTGAAAGTGCTGCTGTCATATGCATACATATTTCAGCTGTATCCGGCAATGTGGGTGATTTGTAGTGTTTGGTGAGCTTGTTGATTAAGAATGGAGGAGTAATCCTTTCGTGTGACAAAAACAACACTGAATTGGACTGCCGACTTCTTGTCTGATACAACAAACAACAACTATGTTCTGGCTCCTGTGTGGGTTTGTGTGTGAGTGCCACATCTGGTTTTGAGTTTCTGTTACAGATTTTGTATATTTGGTGTTTGTTTTTGTGCCACTGCGACATTGTGCTGTAAGCATCTGCAGATACTGTAGAAAGTGTATTTTTTACACCAGCCTTTTTTGTACGTGAGCATGTATGTGTATGCATGCGCACAAACGTGCATGCATTTAGCAGTTTGCCTCAGGTTGGAGGCAACAGAGTGACAGCTGTAAAGAGAGCAGAGGAGTGTAGAGGTTGGGACAGTGTAATGGACAATGACAGCCAGCAGGCTTGTGGCCGGGCTCAGCCCCAGGCTCTGGACTCTTCACCTGGTGGGGCAGGAGAGATGCCAGCCCGGAAAACACCACACAGCTCAGTGTGGAGGGGAAACGGGGAGCTAACACAGATGTAAAACACAGGAACAAAGCCACATGGATACTTCAGTGTGTAAAGGCTGCAGTGTGTGTGTGTGTGTGTGTGTGTGTAAGTAAGAGAGAATGCATGGTTGGATGTGTTTGTGTGTTCCATCAGTGGGAGACAGCTCATGTGTTCATGGCCGGTGGACACATATGTACACTGTACACATGACTTGTGAAGTGTCTTGTGTTTGCGTGATGATGATTTCAGGATGAAGAACTCTCATTTGTCTCGGAGTTAAACACGCTTACACTAATATGTATTTTTAATACAACAACACTTAACTTGAAGTATTGCTCATAACGCATTATATAGTCATTGAGTGTACATTCTATTCAGTACATGATTGAAAATGCTATAATATGGACTATATGCAAAAACAATGTTTCTGGGTAAACTTAATAGCTAATAACTATTACAAAGTATATCCATGTACGGTAGATTATAGCGCATACAGCATGTGTGTGTTATAATTCACAATAATGACATTTTGGATATGATTTTAAATTGAAAATGACTCAATATGTAAGATTAATATTGATGATAAATATTGTTAGTTTATTGTTAAGATGCCTCACAATGAACTTTAAATACAGTGGCCCTGTCCATACAGTGGCTGTGTGAGCGGCTGTGTGTTCACGCGGTTATTTGTATGTGCTGTAGTCTCCACTTCGCTTAGTTTCGCCCCACTTCAGAGACCAACTGGCTCCCTCACTGAAACCAAAGTGCCATCTCCTGGCACATTCAGAGTACTGCACTGCAGCCATTCACAGAAAGACACCTGGTGATTTTACTGGATGAGTTTAGTTTAGTCAAGTAGAATGAGCATAATGCACATTTTACTTCTTTCATATGGCTCCTGTTTTAAGCGAAAAGGAAATGGGCTTTCAGCAACAGCCAGTTGGACAGATGAGCAGTGGATCTTGCCTCAAACGCTGTTTTTTTTTTTTTTTTTTTCTTCCCCCCTTTCGAGTGAGCAGCTCTTAAACAGGCAGACACAGACTTGGCCGTACTTCTGCAAAGGGCTCTGATTCTCCCCAAGGTTTGTTTGCATTTTACCGGCATCTCTTTACATACTCTGCCAAGCTGTGAGATCAGTGCCCACTCAGAAATACCATATGAAATGTATAATGTAAGACTGGCTATTAAAGTCCACTAGCGTTTGGCCCTGTCACAGAGAGGCATAGTTGTTCCTCATAACCAGTCATGCAGGGAAGGAAGGGGAAAGTTTGTTTCTCCAAATACATCTACTAAAATGGATGGTGATGACTATTTTCCTCTCATAACCGCAGAAATGAAATATAATTTGTTATATCAAATCTGAAGACTTTTTTGAGGCCCCTTAGATATATTTAATACCTTTGCTTATTGTATTAGGAGGGTATTAAGAGTTAGGGTAGAAGATTATTTAGTCATGTTTATAATTCTACCCACATTTACTCGCAGTCCAGGACTGTAAAGGCTTGTAATCTGTACTGAAGATGGAGTGTATGTGTTTTATTTATTTTTGTCTGAAGCCTAAACTAAAGGTAATCAGAATTCTTTTACTTCTTTAGCCAAGTGCTCGGGAATTCAGATCAAAGCATTAAAATAACAAAATAACATAAAAATAATAAAGAAATATTTCCCTCAAAGAAGAAAAGAGTGGAAGAGATGTCAAAATTTTTGCTTGATTTAAGAAACACAAGAGGCTTCTCTCCCTCTTCCAAAATACTGGTTTGAGCTAGTTTTACTGAAATAACCCGGACCATTTTTATTATTTTCATGGCTCCTTTGCTCTGCTGCATCTTCCCCTGACTGGTTCGCTCTCGGTCTCTGCGTTCTGTGCAGTCTCACTTGTGGCGACGTGGTGGAGAGGAAGGAAGCGAGAAACCCAGACCGACAGGAATAGTGACATCTGTCACCGACAGCTGAGTGATGGAGGGAGGAAATGGGAGACAGGAAGGCATGGAGGGAGAATCACTTTTTCATTTTCAACTTTCAGCTTCTCATTAGCCGACAGCGTGAAGCTAATGAAGGAGCAGTATGATAATCTGTTGTTCTGCTATTTCATGCTTTTCCACTGTCCTGTCAGGCCCGGGGAGGTGCGGGATGGTGGCTGAGCTGTCACAGCTTTAACACGGGACCTGTTTGCACTGGTTGAGAATATCTCATTGTGGATGTCTAAAATTTGGAGTCTCCTCAAACATGTTTTTGTTTTATTGTTCTTTACATTGACGTACAGTACCACAAATTTCAGATCTCATATGTGTAACTGCTGTTGCTGATTTCGACAGTTCTTGGGGAACGGTGATATTATGTTCAAGTAATGTAACTGAGAAAAGCGCACTTTATATCTCACATTACAAGTAAAATGAATACAATATGTTGGCCATTTTTGAAAAAGTATCATAAACCAACTCCTGTGCCAAATGTGGCGCTTCTATCGTAAAATGCTCAGTTGTTGTAAATAGTTTAATCTTAACTGCCGCGCTAAAGGGTCACAGTGAAGAGAGGGAATGACAAATTGATAAAGCCGTGAAGTGAGGTACCATCCATTTACTGCTCCCTATGGAACTTCCTTTTGGGTAGACGGCACCAAAGCTGTAACAGAGATCAGAGGGCCATGCTTCATGACCTGTGTCTGGTTGTGTTTGGGTTCACCTTGCTTTAATAAACACCTAGACGCAGAGAGAGGCCCTGCTTCCCTAAACACAGCTCTGTGGCTCAAATGAACAGTCTAAATAACTGCACGCACCATGAACATACAGCGCATGTGTTTGTAGTGTTTGTGTGCAAGTATTTCTGTCCAAAGCCCACCCTCCCCAAGTGTCTCACAGGTGCATCTCCGCTCTGTCGGCCCGCTTTGGCTGGCTGGCATGTCAGCCTGGTCCCAGATTTACTGCCCTGACACAGGAATCCATTAAAGGCTGTTTAGGGATCCCAGGCCCGAGCCCCTCTGAAATCTCTTTCATTATAGCTCCAAGCTACCATGGAAGGGGAGCGGGTTGGCCAATCAGCAGTGCCACCACATGTGTTCGTGTTTAGCCCGATGGCTGAGAGGCTTAAGTGGCTACTGCACACATCTCCTCCGCTGACTTTTATGGAGAAAATGGCACTTTAACTCTTTGTGTTTTTGTAATAGGGTGTGTATGCGACTGAGTGTGTGTGTCTTCCCTGGCCGAACACAGGCCCTAAATGAGGCCAGGCCAGCCACACGTTACATTCCGCCTGTCTGGCTGGCACTGCGTCGGCTAATCAAGACCGGCTTGGTTCACGGTTCCAATACTGACACCCCACCCTCCCCTCCATTCCCATCATTCTTTGGGGCTTTGAGGAATCTTTCCTCACCTTTCAATATTTCCTTCCTTCCTTTTTTCTTCATTCATTCATTCATTACCTCCCTCCGTCATTCTTTTGGTTTTTTTTTTTGTGTTCACCGGTGTTTCAGACTATTCTTCACCTTTTGTGTCTCTGATTTTCACGCCACTAAAACCACAACGCAAGCACACAAACGCTACTCTGTGCTCTTCTTAAACATTCACCCCGTGCTCTGCTCACTTTTAGGGTTGTAAAGGACCTTTTCCTCAGTGATGGGCTTTGATAATGTGGTTAAGTTTACAGAGAAACATGTAGAGAAAAATAAAAGGTGGAGTGAGTGTAAAAAAAACAAACAAACAGAGAAAACACTGCGGTGCCCCCCGAATTCGTAAGAGTAACTTCCTGCTGCTAACACACATATGGATTGTTAACAGTGCTAGCATGTTAACTGTACCCCATGAGTACTGTCCCACTGAAGGACAATTTGAGATATTAAGGAGGTGAGCAGCAATATGTAAGAAGATAAATAGACAAAATGAAGAGAGTGTCAATTAGAAAGTGAGAGATAGTGCTAACATAAGCGAACATGCACACGCAGTGAGAGAGGAACATGTGCGTCTTAGTGGAAGGCATGTTAATAAGTGGCCTGGGGCAGATTTGTGCTCCCATGGGGAGAGTCCTGCCCTGCTCTGTAAAGCTTCTGTCTCTTCTTTAACCCGCCCATTAAACATGGTACACAGGTGGCTTATTAAACCCACTGTGTCAGACAACTACAGTACACACTGATCATTCAACACTCTACACTGACAAATACAATCATGTGCATTGGTGTCGTAATGCAAATGATTAATGCAGTTTCCCATATCCTCAGCCGTAGCGGTTAAGTGCCTTGTAGTTCACATATAATGCTGAGTGTGATAAAATACTGCAGGGGATCTTAAAGATTTTTATCCCTAGACCCAAATTTGACAAATTTAGTCTCAACCCTTAGGGTCCAGGGCCATTAAAACAGGCTAGTATTCCTATCTTATGGGGACCCACCAGACACAGACCTGCATCTTTTTTTCTTTTGGGTCCAAGTCGTAATTTTATGAAAAGCTGCACTTCAGCAGAACACCATATTCTGTCTAGACTTAAGGTCTAACAGGAGACTTGTGTCTTTAAGCTGAGACCACCCCACCTCCTCCTGGGTCCACTTATATTGTTTTATCATTTTATTCTTTGTGTCTAACTACATCCAATTGCTGTGTTATTCTCATTAACAGCATAACTTCAACAAGTCTCCCATGAGCATGGGCCCTCGGGATCTTGGCTACGGGCTCGATGACGATGAGCTGGACAGTGCGAGCAAGTAAGTACTCCTATTTTTTTATGACCTATAGCTTTTTTTTCATGTTGTTTCAAGTGTGTGTGTCAAGATATGATGTTTTCTGGCTGACTGATACATTTTTATTTTTAACAAAGTTGACAAAAGCGAAAAGTGCTTTTCCAAGCAGATTCCATGTTTTTTACTCATGATAATACTGCCCCCAAGTGGACATGTTTAGTAACAGCAAAAGAAATGTCAGCCATACACTGTAACTGCTTATTTTCAAAGGATCTCACAGTCTAAATGTTTGACCTGTTGTCCAGTAACACATTAAATATTATGTGTGAAAATTCCCACCTTGATGTTCTCTAAAAGGTTTTCTGATGACTCACTCAGATATAAGGACTGTTAAGCACTGCTGTCTCTTCCAAACGCAGGATCTCCTCAGAGGACAGCGGGGATGTTCCTTCGTACATCGAGGACAGCGATGACTCCTACTCGCTGGAGCTCGACATTGACTCCACCCGCTCAGGCCAGATGAACCTGCTGGAGGAGATCCTGGACTCTCTGAACACCACAACGATTGAGCAAGGCAAACTCAGCGCTGCCAAGAGCCTGGACTTCTTCAGATCCATGGACGATTTAGACTACAAAGCCCCGGTAAGCAAGGCAGAGGGAGCAAGAAGAGCTGACATTATTTAAATACGGGATTTAAGTATCCAACTTTGTCCAGAAATATGAAGATAGATTGTTGTTGATAGATGGTCACAGATAGACAATTATGAAATCTGGATGTCACTCATGTCTTAAAAATGTCTAAAAACATTATATTGGGATCTTTTACAGTATACTTTGCTTTTGTACACAGTATCTCTACAATTATATCTACTAACCCTTTTAGTCCCAAACCAAAAACTGGATTTATTTACTTGTAAAATTTAGAGATATGAGATATAACTGACAGAAATTAGTAAGAAAGTAACTTTTACTCTGGTTTTAGCCAAGACAAACATGTCACTAACCACTACGAGTTCATATGGGTCAAAGGTCAACACCTAGAATGTGAATAGTTTACAAAGCATCATCAATAAAGAACAAATGTGACTATTTATTGAACTCTTTACAGCCTCTTCCCCCATTAAGTAGAATGGGACTAAACCAAACTTTGCTCAAAATGTCTTACAGCAGCGTTTTCACCCAGAAACTGAAGGAGAGCAGATATGTGATGATACTCCTCTTACAGGTAATTGTTTTTATGGTTATTCCCTGTTTCTTCATTTCCAGAGCAAGCCGACACCTTCCAGCGTGTCTAAACCCGCAGATGAGAGTGGCTGTGGTGCAGGCGGGGATCAGGGGGGCTGGAACATGGGCCAAGATGACAGCGCAGTCCACGGTAAACACCTTCCTCCGTCCCCACGCAGACAGCCCAACAAGAGCAGCCTGAAGGTGTCAAAGAAACCTGCAGCAGCTCCTCCAAAGCCCATCGTCACAGCTACAGCACCAGGCCAGGACACTGATGCCTTCAAGCACCAGTCACATCTTCAGCAGCCCAATTCTGACCCGTACGCTCTACCTCCAGGGCGACAACCAGGAGACCGCTACTCCTACTCGCCCTCACTGTCTCATAGAGTTACACCCACGCAGCCGTCTCCCACTCTCTCTCACACCTACAGTTCTCCAGCAACCGTTTCTCACCCAAACTCTTCTCTACCTGCGGGCCGGCCTCGGACCATTTCAGACCCCCAAACCAGCACCGAGCCTCCTCCTCAGGCCCAGAACCAGACTGCCTCCACCAGCGTCCTGAGGAGGAAGGTGCTGTCCAAGGAGACAGTGAGGCAATACCAGGAAAAAGCTCTTCAGAGGCAGGGCAGCAAGGGCCACCTGGAGGGTCAGGGGAACCCGTCGAGGAACAGCCAGTCAGCTATGCAGGTCCCGTGGGAGAAAGAGGTGTCCAAGGAAGGGCTCCTGGGGCTCGGCCTGTGTCTGGGTCAGGGTAAAGGCTCTGGGGCGGCTGTGGTGCAGGATCAGGGCCTCCTCGAAGAGATTGAGTCCATGTGTTGCCTGGGCTCAGTGCTCCACACCAGCCTGCAGCTCTCACAGGTTCACTGCAACAACAGTCAACACCAGATCCACAGCAAAGCCACAGACAAGTCATAAGGATGTCGAAGACTCTGTCTGTAAAATGCTATAGGTTCTACTGAAATCTATTCACTGTAATTCTTCTATTACAATTAGTCGTCGATTCAGACCTTTTCTATCTCAACACTCAACCATCAGGAAACGTTACAAGCAAATTTGATGTCATACAGCCAGCCACAAGCAGAGAGCCACAGCCAGTAGGGACAAAACAGGAATAATTGGTGCACTGCAAAACAGATCTTCTTCTTATCAAGTAATTTCTTTCTATAATTGAGCCCTAAAAACCTTATTTTCTTAAAACAAGTGAAATGTAGTAAGAATATTTCATCTTTTTTCCAGTAGAACTCTTCTTGAAATGAACATCTGTATCTTTACACAAAAAATAAGGCAGGTCTTTACTTTAAAATGGAGTGTGACATTACTTTACTCATTTTAAAGGAAATACAAGTTTGGAAACTCAATAACAAACAAAAATGACTTGATAAGAAGGAGATTTTTGCAATGTGAATTTCTGTCTGTAATCATTCTAAATTTCTCGACAACACCTACATTTTCATGTGTTGTATGTTTCATCTTGTAACACAATCACAATGGAACGCCCAAAAAAAGACCCATGAATAATATTTTGGGGGAAATAGAAGTAGCCAACCGGTAATGGAGGATTTTTTCACCTTCCCTAAAGGAATTTAGAAAAAGAAAACTCAGTACTTTGTTAGGATAAAGAAGGGACGATATCTCCTCATCACACCATCGTGTCAGTGTCCAAAACATCTCACATGATCAGATTGAACTTGCACTCGTAGATTAACAAATAGTACTCAGTCATTACTACTTGGCACTGAGACTGTTTGAGCAAAAGCAACAAAATGAGACAGAATTTTTCAGACACAGGGTCCACTTGGGTCTTTGAAACTAATTATACACTGTGTAATGTAATTTTTTATCACCATGCCTTAAATGGACATGTGATTTGTTTTTTTTTTAATACTCTGGTGTCTTAATCTATAGATACCAAACAGGTACTTTGTAATCCGAATCACTGATACTTTCAGAGCTTAAATGCAACAGTTAGTAGTACTTAAACAGCACTGTATTTCTCTGGATCCATAGAATAGTTAATATATATGATGTGCTTCAAGCTGCTGTTTTTAATTGCATTCCACATAATGAGATGTGCATGTAGAAACCTGTCTCGCTCCTCTTCCCGTGTTCCTCAGGACACTTGGGAAGCAAATAGAGAAGAAAGTTAATGTGGATGATCTGATGCCAGTGCCCATTCTCCGTTTTTATTTCCTCTCACTCTC
The DNA here is from genome assembly GCA_038419695.1 of Scomberomorus guttatus. Classification (NCBI taxonomy): domain Eukaryota; kingdom Metazoa; phylum Chordata; class Actinopteri; order Scombriformes; family Scombridae; genus Scomberomorus; species Scomberomorus guttatus. The sequence continues at coordinate 22,822,815 of CM076454.1, read as the reverse complement.
CTCCTCATGTTGTCTCTTTTTCTAATTTTCTACCTTTTAGTACTTTCAGGACATTTCTCTCTTTTGACCTTTTTAAAAATGGCGGCCAGTTGTTGCAGAGCTTATGAGGTTTGGAGTGGAGGTGGAAAAGGTGAACTTTAGAGTATGAGGCTAGCATTCCTCTGTACTGTATGTTTCTTATTATCAACAAATGACATGAGGACCAAAACAAAAAAAGTCATTACGTCTCTGAATACATTCAGACTTTTGTGGCATTTGGCTCAGCTAGTAGCGTTTTAGTTTTGAAAAAGGCAAAATCATTTCCTAAAACTGCTGGATGCTATTTTTTTTTATTTTTTCAAATGTTACTCAAACAATAAATAGTCCATTTCTCCTGGACTATTATCAGCCGTGGATTACCTGTTAGTAAAATTAATCAATTGTTAGTCTTTTCATGGGATTTTTTGTCATTAAGAAAAATATAGAATATCACTCTGTCTCCTTTTCTTTGCTTGTCTTTGTCTCACAGGACGAAATGCAATCTCTGCCCTTGTAGGTTAGAGTCGCACACTGTCATGTAATGCAGTGGTTGATGATTGTACTGTAATGCAGCAATACAGTCTCTCCTCAGAGAGTAGCTACATGGATGCAATGTGTACAGAGTCAAAAGTATTTCTATAACAGACTCTCCTGTGGAGAGAGAAACGCTGCGTCCAGAGATCGGATCGTGGTTCTCATCATTCTCTGCGTCGCCGCAAACCCAGAGAAAAGAAGAAAGCTTTTTCATGTGTGCTTGTGTTGGGATTATTACATTTATGGTTCGTTGTTCTTAAGATTTATGCCAGACGCCAGTCGGTGTGGCAGTTTAATAGCAGCTATTTCTCTACTTTTTGAGTGCTGCTCTGCGTTAACGATTTGCTCATAAAGTCTTTGGCGTGCTTCTAAAAGCCCAGGAATCAGTCCTAGTAATTCCAAAAAAGGAAAAATTAAAAAACAGACTCCAGAATAATCTCTTTACTGGCCTTATTCATTGTGAACAAACGTATTTACTATGCAAATATTTAAAATTCAAAAAAGTCTTTTTTTTTTTTACTACTAATTACTTTATAATGCACGATTCTACTTGAAAAATAAACAATCACAATCAAATAAGTTTCTAATGGGAATAAGCCACATGTGTCCCCAAATAATTAAATAAATAAATATCAAAGACTATTTAACGGTGTGTGCGCTGCGGTGTGTCTGTGAGTGTTAATGACAGAGTGTATGGTGTGCCTTATACAGTAAGCGTACCACCCGGTGTAACCACAACAAGGTACAGTATTATAGAGAGGAGAAGTATGCAATGTTTTCAGACCACCTTAAATCACAGTCAGGCCCTACAAACGTCGGTATTTATACGATAAACAGACACAAAAACTCGTTTGGCCCTGAGAAACAGGAACTGACCTGAAGTGAACTTGGGTACTAGCATTGTTTTTTTCGTAGCTGTTTTTGTTATTGAGCTCAGCTGAAGTCCAGCTGGAAGTCAGTGTTTTTCTTTGCTGTGGTGGTCAGTGGGAATCCTCCTGCCTGTATTTAAGAGAAGATCTCTGGGTTATTTGTCTTTTTGTTAAATAGGTACTAGATTCTTCTATTAGGTGATTAATTGTATAGTTTGTGCTCTTTTTGTTTTCTCTCTTTCTTTCTTTTTTTTCATCCTGAGCTAACTGCATTTAAAACAGTTTCTCAGAGACTCTCTAGTTGATTTCATATTGATGAGAATTATTTTCAACTGAATAGACGTGTATTTTTGCTGGCCTGAGTATATTTTACATGGATAATATATGATTGGTGTTGTATGTTGTAAAAATGACACCTGCTATTTGAATGTTTTAGATTTTATTTTTTGAAAACGAAGATAGAATATTAACAAAATGTCCCATGTAGCCATTCACGTTTGACACCTTCTAATCAAAATAAGCAGACGGATGCTTGCTTGTACACGGTACAGTGCTTACTGTTGTATCTGCATGTATTTACAGTACCTTGTATGTATTGTATGCTATGATTTTGCTTTTGTTTAGTTTTACAGATGTTTTTTTTTCTTGTATTATTATTATTTCAGTATTTAGCACTTCCATCAAAAACAAGTATGATGGAAATAACATGGGGTCTGGTACAATACACTCATTCTGCCTTGCATTTGGATATTGTAGTGTTAAATGTCATTTGCCTTGCATTTTATGCAGGAGAAAACATTTCTACTTTTTGGTTACTGGCTACTGTAAATCTAACTGCAGAGGTCTGTGGAGGAGAAATACTTGAGTAGTCAGCTGCTGTTGGAAGTTGATATGAAACGCTTTAGACTGATCCCGTCTACACTAATGTAAAACAATGAAGAAGTTATTGTTACGGGGATTTACATTTCAATGTCTGAAGGTTTGTGATAGCTAAGAATACCCAACCCTTAGTGTAAGATGGTATTCAAACAATACGGTGTAAAGTAATTAATGAATATATATTAAGTATGATAGTCCTGAAATTGCAAGTTTGGAGTGAGGGGTGACAGATTATGTAGCAGATTTTAGTCAAAACACAGGTTCAACTTGACAAAGATGATTAACATCACTTCCCTCTAAACCACACTTTTATAAAATCATTTTCAGTGTAGTAACAATATTGGAGAAGTTACCTTAATCAACGTTTGTTTTTTTCAGTCTCTTGTTTGGGTATTATAATGATGATTAACTCTTCGATATGCCATTTACTAATTTTCTGATTCTGTGCACACTTGCATGTTCTCATTGCAGAGAAAACTGTCTTAAAACAAATGAGGTCAATCTAATGTGCTATTGATGAGTAACTTGGTACAACTGCACACAATGTATGCACTGTGAACTGAAAATAAATTATACTGTTTCATGCTTATGCATCTCTGGCCTCATTTCTAACCACGTTTCTCTATTAAGACAATGTATCTTACATACAAACCAGTCAGTGCGGCATATTTACAGTTAACACATGCTGGTTTATTGAATGTGTGTGTGTATCAGTTGTTTATTGATTAGACAAACACTAAAGTAAAAATGCAAGTGAAACTTTGTAGATACTAAATAAATCCACACAAATAAATTCACTTTAATTAAACAGAACATTTTTTTTATGTACAGCTGCCAACAATTAAAGGTAGAAATAAAAATCACAGTTTAATATACAAAATAATCATTACAGTACATACACTTAAAATGACAGCAGTCTAGACAGTTCTAGTCTTTAACAACATTCGAGTCATCTCAGAGGAAGCTAAGAAACTATTCTTGACTAGTGCAACTAATCCTTGAATCTGACTCTTGAAGGACATAATTCAGTTTGTGAGGAGATACAGAAAACGAGAACGTTCATCAACGATGACAGAAACATTCAGCATATAGACGTGTAATATACAAAGAATCAGTAAGACATTGTCCTGAAACTTAAGGAATTTAAATTAGAAGGAATATTTGTGTGTCCCAAAGTCTGGTTACATTTTTTTTGGGTGCTCGCTGGTACATCAGTCCTACAAATATGGATCAGGCGACAGACTCGATACATTCTGAGCTCAAATCTTTGCATTTAGATGGATGTACTGCTGGAGGCTGTAGCCAGGTGCAGCACATCATCGTAGAAAGATGGATAAAGCACTGGGATGCAAAAACACAAAAATGGTGTCACGAGATCTCATACAGTCTTCCAGCATGTATTTATGCAAATGAGGAGCTGTAATTTTAGGAGGAACTGAGAGGCGACGAACGTCTTTAGAAGCAGGCTGCAGATATTCTGCTGCACAGTTCAGATGGATCTCTTCTCTTATGATGTTTTAATCCAGTTTGGTCCTCTGTTAGCAGGTGTGCATGCAAACACAGCCCCCCACCTGCCTCTCATATAAGCCTCTCCATAGGTGGCGGCTGTGTGATGCTCCACATCTCCACTCGAGATCCCTCCTTCTCCTGCCGACTGGGACTGTAGGTGCCGTGGGTGGCACGGCGGTTTAGCGCCACCACCAGGCCAACAGAGGTCAGGATGAGAACCAGCAGCAGGGCAATGGAAACCAGACTGATGGACAGTAAGAGGTCAGAGGTCAAACCCTCCGAGGTCAGCTGGAAGAAGTCGGGAAAGAGATAGAGAGATGGGTGCTTACTGGAATTACTAAGTATTCTTATTCTAAGATGCTCACACACAAGATACATCATTTATTTTCTACATCACTCTCGCACAGTTTCTCTCACTCAGGCACTCACACACAGTTTCCCCTCTCCTCACTGCTTTACACTACACCAGGCGCTCCACGCGTGCTGCCAAAGTGCTGATGGATGCGTTTCCCAGCTCAGCAGGTGGGTAGCGACCACCAGGAGCCTCGAGTTGCCTCGGACCGAAACCTCCCTCCGTCTGCCGCCTCTCTCGCAGTTTGGCTACAGCCAGGGCCAGAGCCAGCATCACCACTATCGCCAAGCCAACCAGACACGGTGCCAGCACGGCAGCCACCCGCGAGCTGTACGGAGCACGCTCCATCTGTGGAGGATCACACACAAACACACAAACACACACACACGCACGCAGGCAAGATGCTGCCTGATGATCCCATCAGTACAAACACCCCCAGAAACACGCTCACACACCAAAAATAGCTCATGCAGCCACACACATGATTCTTTTCACGCAAGAAGAAAAGCTGCTTTACATGAAGTGACTGATTTGGATGCAGGTGTTTTAACGACTTGTGAAACCTGCTAACATTCATTTTTAACTTACAGCCCTGTGGCCCTTTGATCTTCACACACACACACAGTTGCACCACCAACCAAAAAACATAATCACCCTGCATGCAAACACAGCGATTTCCGACCTCACCAGTCCAACCTAGTGAATCAAGAGTCAAAGCTTCCAGTGCAGCAGGAGAGTGATTGGTTAACATTTATTAACCAGCAGCAGCAGCAGCAGAACACAGAGGAGCAGATGCACTTACATCAGTAGTCCTGGTTGGTGTGATAGTCGTGACACTCTGAGTGGCTGCTACCAGGTTACCAACAGCACAACAGCTGTAAGTATCACTCCATAACATTCAAAATTCTGGTTGACAGTATCTTCATGACTAAAGCTTTTTACTGAACTTGTCACTCTATGAAAAAAAATCTCAAAAGTCAGCAAACTTTACACTGAGCAATCAACATGGAGACATAATTCTAATAAAAATACAACCATCCATATCCTGAGGCAAAAAATAACTTATGCACTCATGCTCGACGCTGCAGATATGACAGTTTCTTTCCCTCGCTACAGGTCCTTTGTTGACTCCTGGAAAGTGCTTACCTGTCACTGCAGCACAGTTGGCTGTCAGAGCGAGTGTGACACAAGTGAGCCGGAGCAGCCTGCAGCCAGGACCCGCCATCAGTCACCGACTGCCACACACACACAGACGCGGAGATGTCTAACTAACCAGTCTCTAAGGTACACCAAGGCAAGGCCACCCTGAAGCCTCGGCAGAGCAGTTTCGCACACAGAGACAGCAGCAATGCTTCCCTGCTGTCAGCACTATCAACCTGCTCTGCATGTGTGCGTGTGTTTGTGTGTGTGTGTGTGTGTGTGTGTGTGTGTCTGCCAGATAAGCTGCCCTCATATGTTTCTGTGAAGCAGACCGAACTTCTGTGAATGCCACCAGCTCTCTGCTGAAACTGCACTTCAGCGCCAGATGCTGCTTTTTCGCTGGCGCAGCACATTTCTCCCTCTCTCAAAGGATGGCCACACCAGTGCCGACAATGAAAAACTGCTTCCCATTTCCTCCCCCCCCTCTTTCCTCACCGTTACCTGTGTCTGCAAAGGATACACACACGCACACACAGACTTGAAAAATGCAAGATGGAATAGAGGAGGCAGGTGTGCGAGAGATGAGTGCCACTGCATATACACTACATGGCCAAAAGTATGTGGACGACTGAACATTGCACCCATATGTGATTATTCAACATCTCATTGAAAACCACAGGCATTAATCTGCTGCTGTAACAGCCTCCATTCGTCTGTGAGGGTTTTCCACCAGATCTTGCATCCTGGCTGCAGGGATTTGCTCCCATTCAGCTACAAGTTAGGCAATAAGGCCTTCGAACTTAAACTCATTTCTTTATGAATCTCACTCTGAACAGATGAAAGGCTTCGCCAAACTGCTGGCTAGCCCAAACCATGAACAGCCACCAAACCAGTAATACACAAAAGTATACAGACAGACAGAGACGTCCAAATACTGCAGCTCTGTGCCTTTGCTCTGCATGTGTCTATGAACTTAAGCTATTCTGGAATATACTCACTACATCTTGTTAAGAGAGATTAAGTGTCTATTTTTGGTGTCACGGTGGCCACCTGACTACACTTCTACACACACACAGATGCACAGTTAGGAAATCAATGAAAGGGTTTTGTTAACATTCGAGAGATTCAAATGGAGGAAAGAAATAGAAAATGAAGCAAATGTGTGATGATGGAAGACAAAAAAAAAACTGGTCGAGAGAGATGAAAAGAGGACAGACAACGAATCAAGCTCATAAGAAAGATTTTTTTTTTTTATTTGACAACAACAAAGACAGACTGGATTTAAACAGACACTGGACATGAGGACAGAGAAAGACGGACAAACAAGAAGTTACAGACATACATGGATTCTTCAGCATGACTGAAAGACAAAAAAAAACAAAAAAAAAACAAAACACACGCAAGTCTACTGTGAGAAACAGACGAGCGCCATGATTTTTAGAGGTTGACCACGCGGTGACGGTCGATAGGTACCATTCAAGCAGAGCCGCAGAGAATTTAAGCTGAAAATATCTTTGCCTCCGACAGGGAGGTTTAGAGACAGAAACTTCTTCTTTGTTACAAAACAACGCACAGCAGTCAGCCAGTCAGTCAGTCAGTCAGCACAGCGATCTGAACGCACATCAACAACAAAGTCAAGACATCCTGTCGTCTTCGAGCCCCTCTAGGTGCTTTTGTAACTACAACACTGTTTTGATAGTTCATACATTTAGGCGTACGGAGCTCCCAAAATCCAGCTCAGACAAGACTGACAGGATATCTTCAATGAGAAAAATTATAAATACTTATTTTATAATATTCTTCACTTCACCAAAAAGTGCATTATTGAATGTAGACTATCTCTCCCTTTAGGACACAATAACTATCCTGTGCAACATAGATATCAGTCAATTAATTGACAAGTTGATAATAATCCTTTTTAATAATCTTTCAAGTGATTTTCATATCATTTTAAATTGAATATCTTTGGATTTTGGACTGATCAGACAAAATAAGCAGTCTGAAATCATCCGTTTGGGCTCTGGCAACTTGTGATGGACATTTTTACTATTTTCACATTTTATAGACTAAACAATGAAAAGATCAGTTGAAATAATAGCGAAAATAATCCTTAGTTCTAACCCTGCAATCACTGTATTTCCTCTGTTTTGTCTGTACGGAGATTATTGTTGCTCTGATCTACAGTATAGCTACTTAAATATGGAAATTAAGTTATTATCTATTATATTAAATAAGGTGCTTCATTTTAAGGCACAGAACCAGCTCTGCAGTACAGTTCACCAGACGACTACACAAAAACAGTCAACTAGAGGAAACTCTATTGTGTGCAGCAGGTTGGTCCTAAATATTTCCCTGTGCTTTGTATGGAGAAATACTTCTGCATTCCCCTCTTTTATAAACAACGAAACACCCATACACATGCACTGACAAACCTTCAAATCCCACCCTGCACCCACTCTTCCGCAGACAGTCCCGCACACACATTCATGCGCACACTCTCACTCGTTGTTTCCCCAGTCCACCTCTGGCTCATCGTCCAGCCTGAGGATGAGGTAGGAGAGCAGCTGGAAGAGGTTCTGCCACAGCAGCACGGCCACGTAAAAGTAAATGTCGCTTACATCCGTCTGGCACATGTCCCCGGCGAAGCTCATGTCGCACACGCAGATGAACTTGTTGATGAGGTTGCGGCAGTAGCCTCCGTTCAGACAGGGGTTGGACTTGCACTCATCCACCTCCTGCTCACACCTACAGACACAGAAACAGAGATGGACGGAGATGGATGACGGCACATTTTCTCTTGCATCCATTTACAGGCTTTTTAATGGAATGATTTTTCCTGTTTTTCTATCATACCGGTGTCCAATGAAGCCAGGTGGACAGTCACAGGACAGCTCTCGGTCTGTGCAGTTGCCTCCATTGAAGCAGGTGTAGTTTCTGGTATTATCGCCGCACACAGAAACAGGTAGCTTGGGCCTTCTGGTAGAGGACAGTCAGACAAACAGAACGGGAGAATACATGTGTTATTTCAGTTTTATTTGAGGCTGTAGTGTCTGAGGTATTTAGAGGTTCAGTGGGTCGTGTGCAGCAGAGTTTGTCAGAGTTTGTCTGCCAGAAGCAGAAGAAGCAGCCAGGCAGGAGCCGTATTGTTCGGCTTCCTGCTGTTCCCCACAGGGGGGACAAAGAGGCTTAGGAGCCGACCAGGATAATAAGTTTAATGTCCTCTGGCGACTACTCACCAGCAGGTGTCAAATCACATGTACAGGAATGAAAAAGCCAACCATTCCTCCATGACCTCTATTCTTTTATGCTTAATTTTGCCTGGAGCGGAGCAGCTCGGTTCCAAAAATCTGCTGATAACTTTAAATCCATTTTTTCAGTCGTTACACAATAGCAGCTGTTTTCATTTTGACAAGTGCACAACTTTGATGGGCGAAGTTTTACTTTAGATGCCAACAGTCATTTTGAACTACAGCTGTCACTCATTTGAAACGGCAGGTATCTTATGTTAAAACAAACAATGTCACAGGCAGCGTTAATATTAGCTTTGCTTGGCATTTTGTCGCACGCGGTTGAACAAAAAAAACTGCAGACATTGTACATGACATTTGAGAGACAAATATCTAACAGGAAGCAAATAGGGAACACCTGAGAAATAGGGGGGGGGGGGAAACTACTTACACATTTCTGACAACAATGTACCATGGAATTTCTTCAACGCGTTCACTGGAGAGAGGAACAGAAAGAAAGATGGGGAAAGGGGGTAGAAAGAGACACGAATAAGAGACAAACAAAACGAAGTCATTTTGATGAAAACTTTACAGCGTACATGTTCGCAGTGAAGGGAGATGTGCAGCTTGTCTGGTGGCTTTGCTTCGCGAGACACTTGCAAAGGCTTTTCCTTGTGCAAAAGAGGCAAAATGCAAGAGGCTGTGTGTTTACAGGATAAATGGTTGGAGGCGTTCCCCTGCTGGTTCTCTGAGGCAAACGGTAGATGACAGGGGAAAGAAACTGGCGCTGAACCAGAGAGCCTTGTGTTGTGAGACACCACAGCAGACTGGGGCCTTTTCTGGCTGACACTAGAATAGAAATGCAACTTCTGAGACGCTCACTGCAGGCGTGGTTGAAATGCTGAACAGAGACAGAGATGGGGGAAACATTTACAGTGTAGGGTTTTGTTTGTGTTGTGGTGCGGTCCCTTGTCTGTGCAATTTGTCTGAGCATTTATTTGTGTATCTTGTGTTTACAATCTAACTAGGCTCCTGAAACCGTTCAGCAAAGCAAAGCCATATTTAGAGCATGAAATATTTATGTTGGGATTGTCTCCTCTTCCCTCTAAGGGACTATTGTATTCGTTGCAATTTTATTGTATTCTATTGTCCTCTTTTCCTGAACTTACTTGCAGAGGGGTCCAGTGTAGTTCTCAGGGCAGAGGCAGGCGTACCTGTCCGGCCCGTGCAGACAGGTGCCTCCGTGGGCACACAGGTGGTTTTCGCACATATCCACCTCTTCCTCACAGTCCACACCCGCATAGCCAAACTCACAGGTGCACTCGTAGGTCAGCCCGTTCACGCTGCAGTTGCCGTGAACGCAGGGACTAGAGGCGCAGGTGTCGGTGAAGAAGTTGCAGCGCCTCCCGGTCCAGCCTTCGGCGCAGCTGCAGTTGTAGGAGTTGAAGAGGTCGTGGCACTCCCCTCCATGCTGGCAGGGGTTCGGCTGACACACGGGGGCCCCGCTGCAGCCGAGGAGTAGCGGATGCTGCGATGTCTGAATGAACTGCTCCTCCTGCAGGCGTGGGAAGTTCACGTCAGAGGAGCTGAAGTAAGGCAGGGCGATGCCGCCCAACTCTACTGTGCTCAGGCACCCAGTCAGGGACCACCCAGCATCTGGGGCCAGGCCCCCCAAGAAGATGTCCACTCCTTGCTTGAGGAAGTCCAGGTTGCCCCCCTGGCCCCTGGAGGTACTGGCTTCATCTATTTCTTCATCCAGCACCAGAGTCCACCGAGAAGTATGCGCCCAGGGTGCTGCCATGAACAGATGGACGCTGTGCCACTCACCATCACTGACACTCCTCCGGCTGCTCAGGCTGACTGTAGACACACCCTGCTCTCCTCCAGTCTCCTCTCCATCATCTATAGGGGCGCTCTGAAGCTCCATGAAGAGAAAACCATCCTGGATAGAAACTGTGACAAAGGCTGAGCCCTCCTCTGCGTGTAGGATGGCTGCATTACGCCTCCGTGTGCGCAGGTCTAGGGAAAGGTTAGTTAGATTGCGGAATATGTGGCCGTTTCCCTGGTAGGACAACACAGTGCTGTCATTCAGGAAGGTTGCATTGGAGTAACCTAGGAGAAGGTCAGGAGAAGATATATTTCTTTACACATTTAGCACAAGAGCACTGATTTTTTAATTTAAAGATCAGAATGACAACAGGCATTATTACAGCAGGGAATTTACTTGATGATAACAGTGAAATCATTTTAGGCAACTACATGAGGTAATTTCTCTGTAAGGAGCAGGTATTTGTTCCTCAATGAGTTAATCACTGAACACGGGGTGGCTTACAGGACAGACGGGCAACACACAGCAAATCATCAATAATCCCAGCAAAAAAAGGATAAGCTGGCCTGAAGCCAATCCTGCTTTAGGGAGCACATATACTGTGTGGGCAGATTGAGGCCAGTATGTGAGCAAGCACGTTGTATCACTCTGTTACATGACGGCTAACATAATGATGACACAAATCCACAAACAAGGTCAAAGGTTAGGTAACATAGACATACTGTAGTCTACGAAGCAAACAACTCTTTGTCTGGGTTTAAGGGTTTTTAAGTAACTAAGAAATTTACATCAAAGAGACGATAACAGCAGAAACAGGCAGCAACATGTACCACTAACAACATGAGCTCACTCTTGTGATGTTTTTGGGAAATCCAACCTCACCGTTCCTTATAAATAATATAAGCATGTAGCAACTGGTTGTTTATAACCGTCTGATCATGTAACAACTTGCCAAGATGTAAAATAGTTGGAAAATTAAACGAATGCATCATATTATCAGCTAATTTTAGCGTTATCATCACACTGCTGGTATATTTTATTTCAAGTTGGCAAGTTATTATTACCTCATCTAACAGTTTTTTAAAAAATATTTCTGGCATTTTATGTGTTCATTACAGACAGTAGAGAAATGATAGGAAGTGAGAGGTGCAGAGTCAAGTGTCGGACTCAAGTCACACAAATGGGCGCAGGAGATGATTTGTCATGCAAAATTGCTTTGAGATTTGAGTTATTTGACACTTTCTATAGGTTAAAAACATTCATTTCTGAGGTTTTAGCCTAGTAAAATGGCAGAACAATGAAATGAAAGTGTCAGACAAGTAGACTACTACTACATACTGCAGACTAAGTAAGTAGACAGACTGCTGCATGTAAAAAAAACACTATAAACACAGATTGAACAGAAAAGATTTACCTAAAACTTGCCAATGGACCGACTTGTGACTTGACACTTGTGATAACTTGTGATGCACTTTGGACTTGCCTTTAAAGACTCTACTCATACAGTACCAGTCAAAAGTTTGGATGCACTTTCTCATTCAAGGGAACGGGAAAGTGTGTCCAAACTTTTTTGACTGGTACTGTAAGTCTTAAAATGTTGGACTTCACTTACATTCATATCCCTGGTTCATTATCCTGCACTCTGCGTCTGCGGGGCAAGGTGACAGCTCACACCACCTGACCTCTTCACAGTGCCGCCCTGCTGTGCTGGCCGGGCAGGTGCAGACGAAGTCGTCCCACATGGAGTAACACATTCCCCCATTTAGACATGGGTTCCTCTGAAGATGAGAAACATAAAAAAGGGTCTACCAAATTCTGTATAATGCCTGCTTGATCCCCTTGTACTAAAGATGTGAATACTTTCAGATTTCAATCAATTTCTGAGAATAAAAGGCCGACAAAGTTGTTCACTCACACTGCAGGTGTTGTCACCGGAGCAGCCAGCGGTCACATTTTCCATGAACTTCAGAGGGCAAGATCTCACTGAGGTGTCCAACCCGAAGAACTGCAGCCTCCTGTCATTGATCCTCAGGTCCTGGATACAGCCTTTAAAATATCCACCAAACACTGCGGTCGCTCCGCTCTCCAGCAGACCTCCAACATAGACAGTATCTTCCGTTTGAACATTGACTGTCCTGACCTCCACATCACCCTGTTTCTGAGCTGCTACATACAGCGTCATGCGCTCCTTCGCCACCTCTACATTTACAAAGTGGACCTCCCCGTCATCAATCACACTCTCCGCCTTGACGCTCTCCAAGTTATTGAGCTGAACTGTGACCTTGCCGTCCTCCAGCCACATGTGCAGGTACTGGCTGCTGCTGTTGGCGAGGGCCAGGAGGAGTCCGTTGTGCCTCCGTGTGCGCAGGAAGAGTGAGATGGAGAGGTCATGACCCAAATCGTCTGTGACAGTGAACGCAGCATAGCTGTGAGAGTCCTCGTTCCCAAAGCGTGCAGTCACATGTTCTGCAAACAAGGAAAAACATGAGAAAACATCTTTCAGGTGCCTCAGAGCTTGAGCAGCATGCATTATAAGATGAATTACTGTAGACAGGGTTATATAAGTTCAAGAATATCACTTATTAGTCTTTTGGTTGTAGAGGAAAAAAACTCAACCAAAGACAAAAAGTATAACGGATATCAAAAAGATTTCATACACCTAAATCTATGTGAATTATCTTTCATATACCTTTTATTTATTTAGTTGCTATTTTCAGCACAGGGGTGTACAATGAACATAGAAACAATAAATACTACTAAAATCGCATTATAATAGATTTGGGTATGCAGACTCTGTTTGTACTCGCTTGCAGTGAAAACATGGAAATCACCAAAGAATCTGAAATTTAAGCAACTGCAGATGAACTTTCTTGAAGAACGGGCACAGATAGAGGAAATATAAGCTGCCACCAGCCCTCATTTATGTTCTGCGTCTGCTGTCAGCACTTTCCGCTGTGGGTCGGTCACCTTATAAGGCAGGCGGGACATTGGGAACACATAAAGCTGGAGCAAAGGACATACAGAGTATGACAGGTCATATAAAAGCTTGAATGTCTATGGGAGTGGAAATTTCAAGTGTACAGGTGTGTGCATTCATGACCATGTGAGTAAATGCGCGTCCAAATTCTCCCATCTGACACTGATCAGTAATCTGCTTTGATAGACTCAAGTGACTATAGATAGCTTAGTTTAAAAATGGAGCAATTTAACACTTTCAGGGCAAGCTTTAGTGAAAAATGCAAACTACAACATTTATTCATTCAGTATCTGATGTTTTGATCGTAGTTTTCTATAGTCTACTGAATAGTCTGCCATTTTCTTGCATGTTCTAAGTATTTCCAAAATAGAATCCTTTATATCCTTAATCCAGTGCGTTAGATAAGAGGATCTCTGCCTCTGTCCTTTACTTGGCTTTTGACTGGTTTCATCTCTACTCCTTTTACTTCTGTTACACATCAGCAATGGAGGATGTTATTTAATTATCCAATTTGGTGAGAGTGACCTACTACCTAATTAATCAGGCCAGCTTAAAGTTTAAAGACTCTGGAGATGTCGTGTCTGCTTTCTGTGATTGGCTATCCCAAACGTTTCCCTACTGCAATGGAAATATTCATTCATTTTTCATTGTGTATGTGCGAACCCCCATTTTTACACTGAATTGCAGCTATTTGGCCTCTCCACCGTTTCACAGCTGTAAACATACCCTCCTCACAGTCCTGCCCCTCGTAAGGCCTTGGACACCGGCACTGGTAGCTCTGCCACAGGTTGACACACTGTCCTTTGTTTTGGCAAGGCACGTCCAGGCAGCGGTCCCGGTGGCTGCAGCCAGGGGACACATTAACAGCGGAGTTGCTCAGCCACTCCTGAGGGACGACGAGTTGCCAGTCCACAAACACATCCTGCATGCAGCCAATGAATGCTGGAAGTGGAGAGTCCTCACTGGGGCCATTTGAGTCCTTAAGCACTCCTCCAATAAAAGTGTTCTGAGGAGGCGACGCCACCCCGGCCAGGGTGCTTTGGACTGGGGCAACCTTGTGACACGACTGGCTCCCACAGCTCCCAGCGTCATCCAAGAGTTTCAGGCTGATCACCCAGTTTCCGAGCACAGCCTCAACAGAATGCCACTCTCCATCTGTGACATTATGTGGAATCTCCAGAACCTGGGTTGGGCTCTCTGGTTCATCCCCAGTAGAAGCCTCCTTCTTCAGCGTGAGGCGAAGCTGCCCTTCCTCCAGCTCCAGGCTCAGCAGCAGCCCCCTGCTGTTCCGCTGGAACAACACCGTCCTGGGCAGAACAGTCTTGAAGCTCAGGGTAATGTTGCAAGACACCTCCGCGTCCACAAGGGGACTCTGAAGCAACAGGTAGCCGCTGCGTTCAAAGGAGAATGTGGTGGAGGTCTTGCAGAGGGGGCCAGTGTACCCAGGTGAGCAGGAGCAGGTGTAGCCGTGAATCCCATCCAACAGGAAAGGAGAGCAGGAGCCTTGGTTCTGGCATTCGTGGCCTTCACAGCCCACGAGCTCCACGTCACAGTTTATACCTCCATAGAGGACACCGTCGCCACTCTGTTTGAGGCAGTGGCAAGTGTAGCCCCCAACATGGCTCTCACACCTACCCCCATTATGGCAGGGACTTGGGTCACACTGGTTTATCACCTCCTGGCAGAGGGAACCTGTCGGCATGAAAGAATAAAATAAAATCACCACTGCAGATGTAAATTATGTAATGTAGCCATCACTCTTATTGTCATCACTCATCACAGTAGCCTTGCAAGCAAAAAGATTTCTCTCTTGTGAGAGATTCTGTTCTCAGCCACTCTTTTAACCTCACACAATCAATTCCTCCCTACTGGAGGCAAAACTTTCAGGCATTAAACCCTGTTCTCTACGCTGGTGAGGCACATATCAGTGTACCAGGCTATTACTAGCAGTCCACGTGTTTAACTGGACTTGTCCATGTACTACATTATCCTCTTAACATTGTTTGCCTATTAGTTTGTGTTTGTCTCTGTAAATCTCTGCATGTTATGCTGTAGATGCTATCAGCGTTTGATATTTTCTGCTAATTTTTAGATATAAAATCTGAAAAGGCACTGAGCAGACATTTTGTCACATAGAGCAACAGATATGAGGCCTGTAGTACGACACAAAACACCACAGAAAAAACAAAAAAAAACAGGTGGATTGCTGCTTCGCTGCACCTCAGTTATTAACTAATTTACTTGTTTTACATTAGAAGAAAGAAAAGAACAAAGAACACCAGAATTTGACACTTATGTAATACAAAATATCTCCTATTACAAAAAGGTGTTACCTGTTCCAAGCAACAGAATCCCCCAAATCCATGGTGTGTGTGTCCACATCATGCTGTCACTCTTTCCCCCACAATAGCCCCAAACTTGTCTAAGCGCACCATATTAGTTTGTGTTTGTACAGGCCATCCCAGTGGAGGTCTGCTCCTTGTCTACTTCTCTACAGCCACGTAGGGTTGAATAGCTCCAGTCAGGAGACCGGCAAAGCCAGATCCTGGGGATTAAACTAATGCTATTTGGCCACCTTACTGAGTCAGTGCCACTGCAACTGGCAAGGAGTCAATTTTTAGAACACAACTCCAGCCGGCAACAGCTCACAGTCTTACCTTCATTGCTAGATCAAGTCTTGTGTAAGCAGGAAGACTGGAATAGTCTGCTTTTGCAAGTAGACTAGTAGTATTTAATGCAAATTGCAATGTAAAGTTTCTATGGTTGCACCTACAATATCCTGTGAATATATATTTAAATGTTATATACATTATTATCAACAATATTAACTGTTTCCAATGCAATTCACTTACTCATTTTGCTCATTTGTAGCTGATAGAACCAGGCTCAGTCCTAGAGCATTCAAGCATTACACATCCAGCACAGCAGTACAGTATCACTCAAATTAAAACTAAACTGCATGTACAATTTTTGTGTGATTATAGCATCATTCATTATTGGGATGGCGTTTTTGTTTATATAAACAAAGAGAGAGAGGCAGTGCTGGTGAAAATTGACAGTGAATGTCTATGAACTGCCAGTGGTGACTGTTCATGCTACCACTAGGGGGCGCCTAAGTGGCAGATTTTCAAATCCTTCATTCATAGTGCCTAAGGTCAGTTCTCCAAATCATAAATCATTTGAGAATGTATATGTTCATACAGTGTATGTGTATTTTATTGCATCCTTTTTATAAAAAAATACCAAAAGTCTTGACAAAGAGGTCTGTGGATTATTCTAAGTAACCTGTACACTGTTTCTGGAAAATCTTGAGATATTGCTGTTGTAATGCTTAACAATTCATCACACTTGTCTTTCAAATGGCATATTTTGATGCTTTGAGCATGACAAACTAAATTCAATTCATTTCCACTGTTGGGTGTCATTTGTGGTTTACTGATAACACAACTTTTGCATCTTGTGTGTGTTCTAGCTTCTCCATCCTGCAGAATGTACTGGAAACTAACTACTATTATATATAACCAGACCTGTGTAACACAATCAATTCCACTAGTGTAATCAGAATAAATTACCTGTTGTCCCCGGAGGACAGCTGCAGATGTAGCCCGCTGCATGCTGATGGTCATAGTGTTCAGGCAGCAGAGGCTCGCTGCCATACAGGCCCTGCCATGACCTCTCAATGCAGCGGCCTCCATGCATGCAGGGGCTGCTGGCACACTCACTGATGTCTATCTCACATTGACGCCCCTCAAACCCTGAAACGAAGATGCAGACAGTGTTTTAGGTGGGAATAATGTATAAGGTTGACAGCGCATATGACATCTCGGGAAGATTTGAAAAGAGCCGAAACATCTTTAAAAGTCAGATTTCCATTGTGTTGCCCCCATCATAGCTTTAATAAATGTCCGTTGACACCTGTAAACACACATATTTCTATTCTCTCTTTGCAAATTAGTTTCTCATCTCTCACTCTTATCTCCATCTCTATCTCTTCCCTGTTTGCTAGCCCTGTCTCTCTTTACCTTTCAAAATCTCCTCCAAAACTGTAACTCAACAATACATACATTTCCCCCGTTAACCGAGTGACAGAAGGTTTTGATTTACCTGGCCAGCATTCACAGCTGTAGTTACCCTGATTTTCCTTACAGATGGCGCTGTTGAAGCAGGGTTCAGAGTGGCACTGCGGCTGTGGCGTCTCACAGTGTCTCCCAGTGAAGGCTGTGTGAGAGCAGTCGCAGCTGTATCTGAGACAAAGAAATCACATGATTCTGATTTTTTATAGTATTTCTTCAGCTTGTGTAAAATTGAAATGTATAAATCTGTTATATACACCATTTCTACTTTTCTGAACTTGGCAAGAGCAACTCCTTTCAGTGACGGGGGCCGGGCTACTTACTCATTCACTCCATCTATACACAGAGCCCCATTTTGGCATGGCTGCTCTTGGCACTCGTCAATGTTGATTTTGCACTGGTGTCCTTGGTAACCGGGCAGGCAGGTGCAAGTGAAGCCACCGGCATAGTCATGGCAACTGCCGCCATTGAGACACGGCTGTGATTGACACTCATCAATCTGGATTTCGCAAGTGGCTCCTGTGAACATCAAAGCAGTACAGATGTCAAAGGGCTAGAGATGCTGCTGCAGAGACTGAGGGCAGAGGGCGAAAATGAATAAAGCTTTTATGTGGATTCGCTGTGATCATGTGTGGGATATTTACTTTACTTTGATGTGACAGCAAGGCTTCTGTAGTTGTTTACTATTCTAAAGTAGACTACAGAAAGTAAACAGTACAGTATATTCAGTATAAAAGTTTATCATGTCTTAATAAACTTAAAAATGACATTTTTGCTGTCTGAATGCAGGAAAACTAGTTGTATGAAAAAAAAGAGTCATTTTGCCTCCTTTCAGATTGGTTCATCAGTGAGAGTTTAGCTAGTTTGCTCTTCATTAAAGGTGCCCTGTGGAGTTCTCCTGTAAACAAACTAAAGTTATGTTTACATTCACTCACCAAAACTAATTGTGTGTATCCTTGTGATCTAACAAATGTGTTGAGTCAATTTCTGTTCTTATAGAGTATTCGCAAAACTGGTATTTTAGTATAAAAGTATTTTAAATCCTGCATTATCTAAATCTTCTTCCTCTCTGCCTTTGTTGGCGCGTTACAACCACCTGTAGATCAGTGGAATAGTGTGAAATGATTGGTAGGACCGGGTCACATGTGTGCATGAGAAAACAAAAACGGGAAAAACTTCTCCATAGCGCTACTAGAGTTCAAATACTCCACAGGGAACCTTTAAATCAGGTAGATTCGGTGAGATTTTAAACATTACTGTACATTAAAGTAGATAAAAACATACATGGCAGTAGTTAGGAATCAGTGTGAAACATTATCCAAAGCCTTTTATTGGAATAAGAGATGGAAATAATTATTACATTAGATGTAGTTGAGTCATACTGAACTCTCACAGGGACATGTGACATAAAAAAGGTTGGATAGAGCACACAGAAAATGACATAAGATGTTTTAAGTTAACAAACTTTGCCCTACTAAGCAACAATTATGACATTTACACATGTACGTGCTGTAGTTCTCTCTATTAATTTAACATATCTGAGAAAGCTTTAAACATGGACATCTTAACACTTGATTCATTCCCACTCACCAGTGAATCCAGGAGGACACAGACAGGAATACCTGCCCACTCTGTCCATACAGGTGGCTCCGTTCCCGCAGGGCTGTGAAACACATTCATTCACATCAATCTGACAGTGAGCACCCTGGAACCCCGGCACGCAGAAGCACGAGTAGCCATCCCCGCGCATTCGACATAGTGCCCGGTTTTGGCAGGGGTTTGACGAGCACTGGTCCACAGTTGTTGGCAGCCTGTCAGGAGATGCACCTATGAACAGATTACATTCAAAGTATTAATATTAATGTACACTGTATGTCATTATTTTTGGTGCTTATGCTGTACAGACAAACAAACCCAGTGTTATCGCAAGAAGGTATTACAAAGTGAAAAACAATCCCTTCAATGACCCCATTTCCCATGTACCACATATTGTAGTTACTTGGATCTGTGTATGTCAATGGAGCAGACATGCACTCTATTGCTATTTTAGTTTGATCACGTCTGGCATGAAGCTCTTTTATCTTTTCTTTGATTACAAAAAGGCTTTCTGTCTAGCAGTTGTCAGTACAAGAGCTTTAAATTTAAGGGCCTCTTAAGGCGTCATGGCTGGCTTCCATGGTAACCAATTCCACAGTTTGGCTTCACCATTCAATCTATTTCTATGGTGACTGCATCCGACCGAAGTCAGTCATTTGAGGCATTTTTTCTTTATTCTGTGTTTTAATCAGCCAGACATTAATGACACACTGCCAGAGCTCTGTGCTCGAGTCTCTTAAGTTCAGTCAATACTTGCCATACATACTAATTAGAGGATCAGCACTTGATCCTCCCCAGAAACAACAATAAATAGCAGTTGTTCAGAAAATGTGTATTATTGACTGAATCAGGAGTCTAAAATCTATCAAATACCCAATAAAGGAATATCACATATAGAATTGTTATATTACCTCAATCAAGTTACATCACACTGCCAACCTAACGCCCATATTTTGCCTTCCTTCTAGTATGATCATACATTTTATTAGCCTGATAATCAGACTGTTTTTCACTTCATTATTCATCATTATTTATTATTCTGTTTGAGTTGCTGAAAAAATAGACGTGGACAGTGATTCAGAGGTCTTGGACCAGGCTAACATTCTGTGACATATTTGGAAAAAAAGCCTATGCTGCTTTCACGAACTCTCGTGTGTCCTTAGAGTGTGTGCTATGGTAAATATTAAATTTGCAAGAACTGGGCTATTGGTACTGGTATTGATTCAGTATGTCATGGAGGTTCTCATGTAGAACTTGTGTACCAAGTTTCATTTAATTAAAGACAACAGAACTGCAGAAATCAAGTTGTGTTACTTCAGTGCCCTCTTTTGGTAGAATCGTATGAAGTTTTGCACACTTGTGCCGTTATGTACAACATTCACAAATTTGGTTGCAATCCAGTTCAGTATTGAAAAGTTATGGCCCATTAAGTGCATCAGGCCACGCCCCTAAACTTTTGGTAACCAATCACAGACAAACAGTAAGTGATATCCAAAAACAAACTAATACGTTTTGTTCGGGGTCCTCTAAATATGGTATGTAGCAAGTTTGGGGATGATTAGATGAAATATGTGCCAACAGAAGCAAAAAAAACGTGATTATATATATATATATATATATATATATATATATATATATATATATATATATATATATATATATATATATATATATATATATATATATATATATATATATATATATATATACACACACACACACACCAAAAATGGCGGAAAATTTAGTTGTACCAGCACCAGCTAGCTGCCTTCCCAGCACCCTAACCACCATTCCCACACTCACCCCCATAACAAAACCCGCTGCAGTGAACTCTTGCCCCCCTTTCCCCTGGGTAGGGGGTATCCTGGACCAGCTGCAGCGAACTGCTACTTTTACTGTAAGATGCTACATATGACATACTCGACACACTATTGTGTCACTGACTACCAACAGTGAGTTCACATTTTAAATATTTTCCACAAACCTTGTTACTTGACATAATTAGTCATTGAGAGTATTTACAGTGAATAAACCGCCATTTTAATTGCGACTTAAAATGTTACCACAAACGATACAACTTCAAGGTATTTCTTTAAAACCATGTCTCACTTTATTAACATTTTAAATGAATGATGCTAAACATTTGCACACAATTAGAAAGTAACAAAACAAAAACAGAGCTCATTCAGGTAATTAAGCATTCAAAAGTCATTAAAAAAAAAAAAAGGTAAATACTTCTAGTGCAGTCTGAACATTATACAAATAAAGAGATAAACAAACTATATCAACATGCTCCTTTAATGACAGTCAATATGAGTGACCAAGAATAACTCCGCGAGTAACTGAAAAGTGTGGCTGAGAGACTGATTGTGTGGGTGGGTGAGAGGGTTCACTGACTCATACAAAGTTCCACTCAAAAGTCCATTAGTTTCTTTAATAAACTTAACACACAAGAGCTGACTGAGGTCATCTTTTTTTGTATGACTTTGTTTGTCTCTGCCGAGGTGCCTCTCAGAGTTTTTCCCCTATGAAGCACCTGAAAAAACAAAAAAGTGTGTTCAAAGAAGGTATGAAAATATGTTTTATTTATTAAAATAATCATCATCGCATCCATCCAGGGATGCAACAGATGTACAGGGATATTGCTGATGGGTTTCATATAGTCCACTATGGTACTAAATTTACCAGTACTTAAGCATAAAAAAGGAAAAAAAAAAATCATCAGTTATAAAGTGGTACATGCTACTACACAGAAAACAATGGGACATTATCTAAATAAAATTGCATTGTTTGGAGACATTGGCATATGAAAAGTAAAATTAAACTCACCGTGTAATTTGGAGCATCACAATCAGAAGTCCAGCTCCACTCTGAAATGTTGACTTGCCACTGAAACAAGACATTTTAGCAACAGTACAGATGTAGCCAGTTAGCAAGAATGATTTCAAAACTTAATTCAAGCAAAAACTCCAAATCGTCAAGATTTGTCAATAAGTCAGAAAGAATAGATTGATGTGATCAGATGACATGGTACCAAATCATCATCATAATCATCATGACAAAAGTAAGGGCATATAGTACAATGCAAATTGATTGGAAATGTAATGTATTTTACCTATGCTACCAAGCAAAGCAAAAAAAAGGAACTCACCTATTGATTTGCTGGATGAAGATGGGTGAAAAATTATACTCCACTGTCAGAATTTTCTTGCTGCCATTTGGAATAATAATCACTGATACACTCTTAGACTGTGGCTCTCAAATAAAATCAAATTTGAACTCATAACGAGGATGTGAGGCCACCGACATACCTCTATACCCCAAAAACCTAAAGGATTTTAGGTCAAAGAGATGATTGACGAGATAAGAAACAAGAAAAATGAAACATTTCGGCAACCCTTTCTGGCTTTTTACAATTATTTGTCATTTTACTGTAAAATAAAGTTTTACCTGTGAGGAAGCTTTGCCAGAGTGTCAAGAAAGGTGATAAGAGACAGACTCAGAGACCAAATGACATCAAGCATACTCAAACTTCCCTTAACACAGCTGCACTTACGTCCTCTTTTGTTTAAGCTCTTTCTCAAACCAACAACTCTCTAAATAGGCCCTCCAATCTATCTGGGCAGAACCATATTCCTATCAGGGGTGTCCTTTCCCTTATACCGACAACTGCTATATGACAATGTCACTTGTATCAGTTAACATTGTTTACACACACATCAACCACAGCATAGCATTTACCATAAACCAAAATAAGTACAAATAACATAAATACAAAACCAAACATTTAACTAAATAAAATAAATGCCCCCATACTTGGTCTAATCCATGACATCACTGTTGATGTCAGCAAGATCTTAAAATCAGGAAGTGGTTCAGTGCCACCCCCTTTTGTCTCCTGGAAAGCATGGTGGGTATATGGTAAGTTACAACATCAGCATGTTAGCATGCTGTTGTTAGCATTTAGCTCAAAGCCACATAGCCTCTAGCAACTGGCAGCAGCTTGTTAACAGTTGTTGGACAGTAATGGAGCTCTACAGCACAGAGGAATAAGATATATCTGGCAAACAATACTTGTTAGGTCAAGGTTTTGGTCTTTTTGTTATTTGTTAACATTATATAATAGCAAATTTATCATTTAATAAAATAAAAACAATTTAAAATGTCATAACAGGTGCATGTTAGCAAAATCCTGAATATACAGATGAAAACAAGCGTTTAATGCTACAGGAGTGATTTCTGAAGTTTTTGGTGACCAGACTATGAACTTTGCTTGAATATGCTGCTTCTTCCATGTACAGTAAACTTGACATCAATCATTGTAACTGAAATAAAGGCGACCACATGCTGTTCTTCATCAAACTTTTCACATCCACCCCTGAACCGTCAGAGCGAGAGTGTTTTTAGGATAGATTTTGGGTGGAGGATCACTTTAAAGCTACTTAAGGGTGAATTACGAGGATCTTTAGCGTTTGAGACGTTAAAGAGCATTTATAGATGACAGACCTCTGTGTGCTCTTTCTGCTTTGAACACTTTAACCAATTAAGCTAGTTAACAGTCATCAGGCCTCCTATTATGGTTGGGCCTTTGGACATTTGGAATTTGAGGCTTCGCTTCATGTCATGTAATGCTGTTTGAAGCAAACTGCTGTAAACTAGCTCTGTTCAGGAGCTACAGTCCTGTATGTATGTGGCATCAAGGTCTTACAGCTGGCACCAGTATGAGTGAAATAACATTTAGATAATTTAATCATATAAATAATGAATAACTGCTTTTTGTGCTTGTGAAGGCACTGTTAAAGTGGCTATAATTTCAGCATTCACACTAAAGAATGTTATGATATATTTGGCATGTAATGCATATTTGATATCGCTAATAATTCTGGGATCCTCATTACAATTTACAATAAAGTTCAGTGGGTTTAAACAGCTGCGGCTGTCGTGAAGATGCATTTATTCACTCTTCACTCTCACATCATATATCATGTCCACCTTCAGACTTGCTCCCTACAGCTCTTACATACAGTATGCAAGAAAACATCAATGACACATAGCTACCAGCAAGGCATCTCAAAATTGTCATACTCCAGGCAGACTAAATGGAACCAGAGCTCAGAGACAATGATCCTCGTAATCCAAGGAATGTGCGTAAGGGGGACACAGAGGCATGATGCCCCACGGAGGAGGCTTAAATCAGCTGAACAAGTGTTGCTTCTAAAAGCCTTAAAAGTATGGATATTGGATGGATGTGGCAATATTTGAAAGAGTGTTTTGCATGATGGTTGCAAGAAAGATTCATCATTATGAAGCTCGGGAGCACAAAAGTCGCCACATTGATATGAACAGAAATACTCCCAATAATATTTCTCATGGATGATAATCACGCACAATAATCAGCCTTCAAGAGCCCAATCAGGCTGAGTGCAGATTTAAAAAGACGTAGGAGAGCGCAATTACGCTCAGTGCTCCAGCTTCACCAACTCAGACACCAATCTTCTGTCATTGGTGGAGGTCAATCAATTTCACAGACAGCTGGCAGGGTTCTCCAGGAGCAGCTTATACACGTCTAGACTTGGACTCAGCATGACTGAAGTACAGAGCGAGGGACCCGGGGGTGTGATGGAGATCTTTGGTATTAGTGGTGATGCTCTGACCATATACATATATTAGCACTCAGTACAACAAGGATCAGCCAGATTAGAGGATTGTGTATATTATAAGACTTAGAAGCTTATAACCATGGAAGGAGAAATTATTTACAGTCTGTCTGTACGTGTGTTTTAGAGGAAACCATGTGTTGCTCTAAGATTTGCTTTTTACTGAGCCCACTGGTCTTTTCAGTATTTTCCTGAGACAGAGTTCAGTGGATTCAGAGCCCAGCTCCAGCCGACCACACATCCCCTCCCACAGCATGTAATGCTTTTTCATATGCAAATTGCTTCTGAGGGTCTTTGTTTGGTCCTATCTGGAGGCCCTCAAATGGCACATGCGGGACACCTGACATCTCCTCCAGACCGATGCATGTATGCGTGTCTGTTTGTTTCAGTGGCGATAACACGACATGTTATTGGGTGCTTTGTAGTGCCTCAAAGACATATAGTTGCTTCCCCTTTTATCCCATCACTTGTTCACACACCCCACCCTGCCCCAAATCCTTCCACCACCCCCCTCATGGGTCACTACACTGCCCCCCCATTGTTAGATCTCTTTTTGTCATCTTACGCTTTGCTGACCTTAGAAGATGTGTAGAGATCAACATAGGCAATGATGTCACCTCACAGTCTTGTAATTGATATTCCAAGCATGGACTGGTTAAAATGCAAGCCAATTACTACACTCAAAATTAAATCACAGAGGCTGGTATCAAAATTGGACACAGTTCTAATTATTTTTACAGTTTAGGGAAACATTTACATGGACGTTTTAATAAAACGGCAATGTTTTAAAAGTCTGGTGATGTACCTGCAGGCTTGAGAGAATACATCCTGCATGGTGAATGCAGGATGCAAAACCAAGTTACTCCAGTTTTGTAGTCAAATGCAAAAAGCCTGAAGGAGCCTAATGCTACACAAATAGAATAGCACATCATAATTAGGGGAATTTATGATAATATAAAGCATCGCAATAAACTAAGTATTCATGGTTGAACTGGAAGCTGATCAATGAAAAAAACCCCATCAAACTCAGCTCAGAGCTACAAACTGGAAAGAAGAGCAGTCACTTACCATCTATCACCAACAGTGATGAGATGAGAATAGTGCAGGCAAGTAATTGAAAACTATGACACCGAATTAAATCCATAATCGTGACAGGAGATCATCCTGCTCGCTGTGTTGAGGTATTGTCATATACTGATATCTCTCTCTGCTTCTGCTTCTGCTGCTCCTGCCTGCAGCGTCTCATCTGTTGTCAACTCCAGAGCCACTTCACGCACACTTCTCTTCTCCGCTGGAGCACCATCAAGAGCCTCCATCACACATGAGAGAGAGAGAAAAAAAAAAGACCACAGCGTGTAACAGGCGACACACACCCACCCGCACAGGAACGGGGGGTGTATGAGGGAGGTATTTACAGCAATACAAAGACGATAATTGATGCCCCTCCTTGATTAGCATTAAAATATGGGCTATTATTTATGATTACACATATTTTACATAGGCGTACATCTTATAATTACACACAAATGTACTCCCCCCCCCTCAAATATACATGCCGTGCTCTTTTTGTGAACTGATTACAGTGGTAATCCTGTTTAATTATTTAATCAACAAACTTTAGTGTGTACGGAACTGGAGAAGCCCGAGGCGTTTCCATGGCAACGCGACCAGGAAGTTGAAGCTCAGAGGAGAGTGGAAGAGACGGTTCCTTTTTCTTTCTTTTTTTTCTTCTTTTTTTTTGGCAAATAAAACTAGCTTCTCTTCCACATGACGTCGTTAGGGTTTGATATTTGTTCTGCCAAAACCTTCGTGTAACATCTTCAGGAATGTCTGCGTCCGTGAGAGCCAGTTCAGCGCCGAGTTCATCGAGGTCGGAGCAAGCGCTGGACACCAGAGGTGAAGTCACTGTGCAGTCAGTGGGGGAGGCTAACTGTGCGTTACAGAGCTCAACAAACAAATAACCAGCTGGGTACACTTCACTCCACCGTTAGATACAATTACCAAACTTTCTGCCTCTCATGAATTCATATTTTATACACATTCCTTTTAGATTCAAGAGTTCTGCAGGCAAAAATACATTTTTATAGACTGTTGTTCTCCAGGTTCACTGAAGCAACAGCAGTTTTAAACTATTGGTGAAGAAATAGTTGATGAAAAGTCGATCATAAGTTATTATTTATTTATTTATTTTCCTTGTATAATTCTTCTGTTTTTTGTCTTTGTTTGTCTGTTGGTTTGTTTGTATTGTTATTGCTTGTGTTTTAACTGGTCTTGCCTGACTTGAATATCTGCCATCTTACCCCCTTTTTTCCCCTTAAAAGGACCACAATGGAAATAAGCTTTTAGCTTTATTGTGTCTTTATCCTCTATAATTTAATTGTATGTCAGGAATGGGTGACTGCAGTCTTTTAAGTACTTCTATTGTTGTCACATAAATCTATCTATCTAATTACAAAGTGGAGTCTGTGTGCTCTTCTCATAAATACAGGTCACACTTTCCCCCCAGATTTTATTAACCAAATTACATCCATGTTATGAAAATAAAATAAAACAATAGTAAAGAAAAAAAACTACTAAAACAAAACAGCTGAATGGCTAATTCAATGGTAAATGTTTTCAAAAATGCAAATGTAATTGTGTAAATACTATTTGTTTTACTGCAATTTTTAAGAGTTTATCAAGGATATAAAGCCTTGAAGGAAACTAGTAAACAAGTCACACTTTTCAAGGTTTGAAAAACCTTGCTGGTCATTTGACATAATTTACCGCTTTCCAGATTCCCCCAAGACTCTTTTTCCAGATTCTATCCAGCTGAAACAAAAAATATTCCATCTGATGCACTTGAAAGATTTTTTTTCACAATTCGTGTCAAAGTATCAATCAAATATGTGAAGCCTTAAGTGTCATATATCTTTGCTCTTTGTGCATAATGCAAAAACTGTATATACATTCATCATTCCTCATAACAAGGTCAGAGCTTGAGTTCTACACCTGCTGGTTTGTTTAAATTTAATCCATTTTTTCTCAGTGGCAGAACTGAATTTTCAAGTCCCAGCAGATAGCAGAAAGACACAGCCACGTATTGTTCACAACCAGATCATCCCAGATGAACTGCTGGTCAGCCTTACATCCACCGTCTGCAACAGGAAAACACTGGGACACACTGCACACCATCGGCACTGCAAGGTACCTTCGAGCCCTATTCATATTTAAACTGACTGCAGAGGGTTATTTCTGTGGGGCTGAAATCATTTGACACCAGTGTTCCTTAGCTGAATTTGTATTTTAAAGGGGTGTGGAATCAGACGGCCAGATGCGGTCTGGCATCACCCACTCGGACGCAAGAAATATAAATACTTTCTGGAGCAGCCAACATCCCTGACTGGAGCTGGCAGGTCAGTTAGACCATGACTACGTGAACAAAGTTGTTGCAATAATGAAGTCTATAAAGATTCAGAGTCAGTGGTATACACATATACATGTTTACCTTGACACTAATACATGAAAGAGTAATAAAAAAACAGTCTGGCTCTGACTTTGCTTTGTTCATAACACCACTCAAGCCAAACTAACTGTAATTTTTTGGCTCTGTCAAAGGTAGATTGTTTAAGTTTTCTTTAATTTGATAGCTAATCCATAATCAAGGTAACATTAAATGTCTCAAAAGTCTTAAATTTGGATTTCTGCAATCTGAAGATGATCTAAAGAGACTAAATGAGCGTGTTTCCTCTTTTCTGTGTGGACGCTATCCATACAGGGATATTTCGTTCCTGTGTGATGCTATGGTGACCCAGAGGAGGACAACACCCCTCCCACCCCTGACTGACAGGAGTGGCATCGGTGATACACAGGTAAACCGCCTCAGCGGAACTGTTTTGACTTTCTGACCTTTTAACCCTTTGTGGCAAAAATATAGAATGCCTGAGAAAATTCAACTTACTTGACCCATTTAGAGTTGTTTCTTAGTAGCATATGTTTGTCATTGAGAGAGAAATCTGACATTTCCAGGGTAGTTGGATTTTTCGTATTCAGTAGTAGAAAATTTCACAGTCTTAAATGCACCATGATTTAATAGTAGTTTGAATTTTATTGTCATTTATTCATGCACAAGTATACAGTCTGTCATGTAGTCACAGCCTCTCTGTCTCCCAGAACTTGAATGTCTCAGAGAGTCTGATCCCAGAAGAATATCACATTGTGAAAAACAAAGGGCTGCGGAGCCTGGAGTTCTTTGAGGAGTGAGTCCACGTCAATATATTCAGCTTCTTTATGTCCACAGATATATCATGCTTGGTTTTATTGATGTTAACTGGGCGTCCTTATATTATCACTGTGGAATTGGAAAAAGTTTCTCTGTAAACTCTCGTTCCTTCTCTCTCTCAGTGCGTTCACAGTGCAAGTGCAGGATGATGAACAGAAACTACGTGTCTTTCCTTCACTGTGAGTGTCGAAAATATGAATTAATCAATGAATTAAGCAATAGTACAGCTTGATTGTAGGAAGTAATAGTACTGTATACCATTGGGTAGGCAAAGTGCTCGTAGGATAAGGGATGAATGTTGCAAAAGAAAAGTCAGTAAATGTATAGTAATACACATGTGTGTGTATGTTCTGTGTGTCCAGGAGGCCCAGTGGCAGACTGGAAGTGGTTCAGCTGATGAGGATGATGGACGACATGCTAGAGAAGGCCGGAGTGGATCAGCAGAGTCAGGAGCTAACTGAGCTTTCCCAGGTAGCATACCGGCAAACCTTTTAATTCAGTAAAATAGCCCAACACTTGCAAAAAAACAGCATTATCCTGAACATCATTAAAAATAGTAAGATTAAGGAAGAGAGGTTTTAATGTACCACAGGTCAAGTTGTCTCTGCTCACGTCTTAGCAAAAATCTAAAATCAACATCACAATGTGCAGTGTTTTCTTTTCCTTTTGCTTGTAATATTTATGTCATAATCTCAACATGTTAGTAGACGTTAGGTTTGTGTATGAAAAACAGAAGTGCTCAGTGATACTATAATGTGTTTCTTATTGAAGTACAGCCATCTGTAGAAATTATAAACACAATGTGATGAAATGGGTTACAGATGGAGGGTCTGCTGGAGCTGGTGCAGACTGAGCAGAACATCTACAATATTGTTTTCCATGAACTGATCAGGCAGGTCAGTGTGGGATGTGCCGAGAGAGGACAGCTGCTTGCCAAACTCAGGTTAGCAGCCAACACGTTAGGACAATGCCAAAATAACAAAATCACTTGTTGAGAGAGTTTCATAATCCATATGTGCCTTGAAAATACTTAAAAGCAGATAATGGAAATATGGATGTAAATAAGAACTGATACAAAATGGAGCGCAATTCTGCCCCTGTATTAATTTTTTGTTAATTCTGAAGCATATTTTGACAGATAGTATAGGAGAAATGTGACATTTTCAGAAAATATTTTCCAGTAATGACCCCAGAGAGCCATTTCCCAGCAGCTCTTCTATTTGTATGTCTAGACAGCGCTACCAGTCCCTGCTTGAGCGAATACCCCGGCGTCTGAAGGCTCTGCACACCGAGGCAGTGGCGCAGCGGGCTCTGGATCGCCGGCTAACCGAGGAAATCCACCGCATCAAGACGTCCATCCAGCAGCTCAGCACGTAGGTCAGGGGTCAGGCTGGTGGGTCGTGATGAATGATATAACTGTGTGCGTTAAGCATTGGAATACGTTGATGGAGTGATTCAATTTTAAGAGAAAATAATAAACGCAAGAAATCAAAATGCGTGAATAAGAGGAGTGTGTGTGTGTGTGTGTGTGTCCTGCTCACAGAGAACTGTCCAGGATCAGAGACCATGATGCCTTTGTTTCCCACCAGGCAGAGCGTGCTCACCAGCAGCTGGCTGAGGCGCTTGATCAGACTCACACCAACTCAGAGTCAGTGCCTCCCTGTAGGACTGAACTGAACATGAGTTCATTCAGTCCAACTCTATTTCTACATCAGGTCGATGCATTTCAAAATTCAGCAGCGTGAACATTATGAACATTATTTATCTGGTTGCCATGAGTATTTTATTTCATTATTTCATATTTGCACCTTGAGAAACAGACACAATTACATATATGTATATGATATACTTGCAAACAAAGGATAACTACTCTATAGATACAGACACTCTATACTGTATCCTTCATTCATTTTGCAACAAATATTGAAGAGAATCAAATAAATATTACAAGAAAGAAAAAAAGCTGTATTTTCAAACCTTTCATTCTGAGACAGAGCCTAAGTCCAGCAGTAGTTCAGCAAGAAGGCAGTACAAAAGTACAAAATGTGACCTGGTGTTCCCGCTCACATGGTTTATGTGCTCTTCTCAGTGTGGTTCAAGGTTACCATCAGCTGTATGAGCTGCAGAGGGGTCGCCTTGAGACTCAGCTGCTCCAGATGACTGAGGAGAGAGACTGCTGGAGCCAGCGCACCTTCTGCCTCGCCCTCAAGGTGTGTGAGCCATGATTTTTTTTGTTTTGTTTTTACAATTATACTCACCTTGAATGTCAGTGTGTACTGTTATGCTGGATGAGTGAAATAAATTAACTGATTTTGGTTGTCAGAAGGAATAAGAAAGTTATTAATATAGATAGTCAGATAGACAGTAATATGCACAGCCTTGTTAATGGCTTTGATAGTATGTATTAACTTTAACTTTGCATCAGTGTTTTTGGGACCAAATTTCTACTCAACAGTGCTCAATAAAAATGGTAAAAATTCTGAATGGTACCAATATTAATTAAATTTGCTGAAAACAAGTTTCAATATATCTTTCTATGATTGTTAGGTTATCAGTGTGAAGAAGCTGGAGCTGGTCAAACGGCTGCATTTCAGTGAGCAGAGCTGGTTTAAGACAGCAGAGCACTGCAGCATTTACCTCACTTCAAAGGTAACGATGCACTTTGGGCAAAAACACACAACTCCTCAGACGATTCTTTGTAAATATCCCAGGTGGTTCAGTTAGTCTCTGACTATGACAGTGACCATCCTGTTGTAGGACACAGAGGACCTGAATGTCATCATGGAGCTTACAGACTACTGGAGAGAACAGCTGGCTGCTTTCACGTCTCAGCTGAAGAAGACTGAGCATGCTCAGTGTGACCAGATCAGTGCCATTCAGCAAGGCATCGCCAAGTGGCTCGCCTTCTGCGCCACAAAGAACAAGTACAGACAAGTGGAAATACCACATGAGATTATTTAATATTTTATTATGATTATCTATTACTATAAGCCACCATAAATTAAAATAAACTTCATATGAGATTATATCTAAAACACAGAATATCAATTTAAAATCTCATTATCTGAACGATAGCTTTTTAGATGTTTCAGTCTCTGGAAAACTATAATAACCTAATTTTGCACTTTTATTGGGACTTCATACCCAGTATAGTGTTTGTGGTTATAACTGAGAACAATTTATTGAAGAGGAGATCGATCTGTGTGTGTACTGTATTGTGTGTGTGTGTGCTTGTGTATGCCAATGATGCTCCTTCTCCTTTTCAAGGTGTACTGACCCAAAATATGAGAAAGCTTCATTGGAGGGGATTCATGCTGATTTGAAGCAGTGGTCAGATGTAAGACAGTTCATTTACTTCCTTTTATCATCTATCTCATGTCTCTTATTTCTGACATCTGACTGATTCCTGACAATAATCTCATCGCCATCATGTGTTTGATCTGTCTCATTTGTATGATGTTTCTCATCCTTTTTAGCTCCCATTAGCCTCATCTCCAATGCTTATCATCACCTGCCACATCTTATTGGTCTCATCTGCTGTCATGCTGTCATATATCAGCTGTGTCTCACCTCTGTCATCTCTCTTTCCCCTCATCTAGCTCAAATCTGTCCACCACTGAACACTAATCTAAGTCATCTGTTTTAAATGAATAAACCATGAAAGGTTGTCTGGTTAGGGCTTAACTGAGCAGTGAACACTTGGCTTGATGCTCAAACATGCTTCAGATCAGGACAAACTAGTAGTTCCATATATCTTTAAGATACAGTATTTTGCTGTCTCATAGACTGATAAAATGTGATCTACACTGTGTATAGCAGTAGAATAAAATAGTGGATACTTAACCAACCTTCATTTAGATTGTATTCCAAATATCTATTGTATATGGCGAATGTTGGGTCATACAGTATGTCCGGTCAACTGCAATGTTTCCTTTATTGTCCTTTGTTGTCTCTGCAGATGTTGGCCCTGCAGTGTGAGCACTATCAAGGTGAGGAGCTGCTTTGCTGCCAGCAGACATTAGGCAAACTTGGCAGTGTTCAGAAAAGGTGGATGGATATGAGCCTTCAGCTGTTCAGAAGACACTCGGCCTCTGATGATGAACCTCCTGGAGGCCAGCAGGTCCTAAGGGAGCTGGACAGGGTCATATCTGAGCATCACAAACAGCTGGACACGCAAGTCAGTGGAGAGAGTGGTGAGGGCCGACACACTCACATTTTTGAACATGTGAGAAATTTGAAAGGAGCTAAAGAGTATGATTTTGAGGCCTACAGACACTATCACTCGGCACTGATTTAGTTTCTGCTTGACTGCAGTCCAAATAGATGTCTGAAAACAAACACTGACACACACACATAGTTGTGTTTCCATCACTTCAGAGGACATTACATTGACTTACATTCATTTCCTCGAGACTTACTCTAAACCTAACTTTAACCTTCACCAATACTTCACCCCAAAATGTATTAATTTACATTATTATTTATTTATTTACTTGATTTTTGTCTCCAAAAGGGAGGTGAGTCCCCACAATGTGAGTTATACTTTGTATACACACACACACATACACTCCAATTACAGAGACTTCAGATATCTGCCTCTTGTTTTTTATCAGCTTTGTCAATAACACAGTCTGAGGAGACTGTTTAAAGACTTAATGATTTATAAATTAATTAATTAATGGTTTCATTGTGTGGAATAAAAAAGTAAATCCTTCGGATGTGAACTGATCTGTTGGAACTGATTCCAGCCGTGCTGTTTCAGGAATCCACGGACTGATCATGTCACTGCTCGGGTTGATGGAGTCCTGGGTCGCCAAGCTTGGGGCAGTGATTGGCCGTCCAGAAATGATGCCTGTCTCTGACTGGCTGAGGCTGGAAAAGGCACTGCGCAATTGGCAAAGTTTGGCTGAAGAAGCCTTGCAGGAGATCTCCGCTGTGCAGACAGTAAATGAAAATGACAAACAAAAGCCCAACCTTTAGTAAGTTTTTCATTGAGTGGCATCACTACTTCTCCTAAAATGTATACACTAATCTGTCTCAGTATAATTAGTTGGTAAGTTTAAAAACTGATGCTTCGTTTAACAGAATTTTGTAGAAAAGTTCACCCCTATGATAAAAATTTAGAATGTTCTTCAGTATGATGAAGTTTGTGTTTATCAAATATGTTTATACTGTGGTTGTCTCACAATCACCTGTCAATTATCTGTTCATCAAAAGATATGACTCAATGAGAAATTAAGACTACATATGTTTTAATGCTGAAATGATGTGTTATGTATGTGTTTGAAACAGTACAGAGACAGAAAAGGTCTTAGACAAAGTGCAGGAGTTCATAACCAGCCTGTCCAACTTCACTGACTGTGAGAACCAGAGACTAATGGAGGAGGTGAGCATCAACAAGTTTCAACTGTCAGTGGAGATTCACACTATTTTTAAAAAATGGTGCAAAAACTACAGTGTCACTTAGGTGCATTTCCATCATCTATTTTGGGACAAACAAAGATCTCCTTGATAGTGGCTCTCAGATATTACACAGAATGCACCTGTTGCCTAATATTACAGAAACCACAAAGGTTTCTATAATATTAGTTCTTTCCTGTTTTGCTTGATTTTCTAATTTGATATATCACTTCCTCCCCTCTGCTCTGATCTTTGAACTGTCATGTTCACTTACGGAGCTCTCTCTGCAGGAAAGGCTCTAAACCACATATCTCTTGTGGATCTTCTGTCATTTATTCCACATCATTGCAGGTCCTTCCTGCCTCCTTGTTTTTCTCAGCAATGCCTTTCTCTATAGATAACCTATTTGTTTTCCAACATTTTGCTTCACCCTGCTACTGTTCCTTTCACACTGTTGGTTACTAAGCAGCTCCAGAGCACTTGTGGTTTCAGGGCCTTGATCAGGGACATTGTGGTTGTTGAGGGAGAGGAAAGTGATGCTCTGCAATATATTATTTTTACTGGAGTTGCCTTTTTGGCTTTCTGTTGTTAAAAAATGTTGCTGTAATGTACAAAGTTGCTGTCTCGAGTTTAAGTGTTTCCTCTCCTACCAGGTCACTTCCATTCAAATGGCTCAGATCCGCTGGATGTTGGATCTGTTGCTCCTTATGGTACCTGACCATAGCGAGGACCAGAGCCAAGAACAGGAACACCAATACACTGTAAACATCTCACTGCAGAAACTGGATGAGGATGCCAAGGTGCTGGCTGAGAAACTGGACTTTTTTTCCAGATACATCACCAGGTAACAGAAGTTGTACCCATTTTTACAGTTTAGATTTCAGATGCAGGTAATCTGAGTAAGTTATTAAATAAATAAATAGAATAAAATTTTACTACAGAGTGCAGTGATAACCCAAAAACATACAGAAAAGAAATGATGGCTAAAGCATGTTTAGTTACTAAAAGATTGAAACTTTGACACAAGATGTATGTCTGGGAGGATTTTCTCCGGGGTTCACTCATCATGAATGTGTGTTTTTGACTTTAGCTCATGCCAGCTGATTGTGGAGGAGCAGATTTTGCAGAACCCACGTCAAGTTGAGGGTGAAAATGAGATGAATGAGTGCAAAAAGCTGCAGGTAAACAATGAGCTGATATGTGTGAAAACATTACAAAAATCCAGCAGGGGTGTCAAACTGTTAAACAGACAGGATCTGTACTTGTGAGTGTGGCAATGTGCTCCGTGTAAGTGTCTGTGTCCGTCCTCAGAGGGACTGCATTGATTGGGTGGAGACCTGTATAATCCTGCTCTCAGGAGTGGAAGGTGGCTCTGTGGAGCTGTCTGTCAGACAGGCTGACCCCGCTTCCAGCAGTGATGTGCCTGTCTCTCCAGCAGACAGCCTGGAGTCTGTGGTGAGGATTCAGTGGTTGCTTATACATTTTCACTTAATCACCTATTTATTGTTACTTCTAAAACATTTTATTGAAACAAATAGTGGTTTCTGTGAAATTATAACATTATCACTTCTTGTAAATTCTTGAAAGGCTGGTGGCAGGTCACTGACAGTGTTAACTAAGTAGAGCTGACATCAGTAAATGCGTGATTGATCAAGTGTCATACTTCATCAAGGCCTGACTTTGGCATCAGTTACCCATTTAGGTTGTGATCACCTCAAGACAGTTTGAAATCTGGAAATAATGAGAGAATTAACAAAGTGAGCGTAATAAGAGGAACATCAAAGGCATGTACAGTATTTTTGGTACAGGATAAAAAGTCAGTGTTATTTTTTTCCATTTTGATGATGGCCATTTGTATGTGTGCGTGTGTTTTCAGGTGAATAAAGTGGTTTCAGCTGAGCCTGTAGCAGACAATGAGGTCAAAGAGGTTAAAGATGAGATTGAAGCAGAACCGCAGGAGGTCAGTCACATTAACAGCTGTAACATTTACACTCTGCTTTAGAAAATGGAATAAAGTGTCGTACTGTGTTTACTGTTCATGTACAAGGTTAAACATTTAAATCATTAAGATACATCAGTTGTCCATAAATAACTATAACTCAACTATGAGTATTATAATACATAATAGTATAACTATTATCTAGATTAAACAATGACATTTATTTCGAATCTTATTTTCCTGACTAGCACTGTTTGGTTTCTATTTATTGTGTGAATAAACCTGAATTATAATTTCTCATAATGTGCATGCGTGACAGATAAAGTATTCATAACTGCATTTACAGAATTAATCCTAATTATGAGGATAATGAGGACTCTTGTTTCTTTACAGAGCACTGCTGGAGAACAAGAACAAAAAGAGATTTGTCATGTATTAATACAGTTTCAATGAAGTGTTGTATTGAATAAATCTGAGTTTGCACACTAGACAAAATGAAAAACAGATTAAAACTCATTTTAAACCTTTTTGTAATAAAAGACACAACATGCAAATAATTTATTTCTCTGTGTTATATTCATTGTTCCCTCAGGTCAGGAAATATTTGGAGTATCATGGAGTTTGGAAATTTGAGTTACAGACACAAGGGACTGAAATATGGGTCTGAAATATGAACAGTGTTGCTGTTGTCCTGCAGGGGGAGCTAACGGTTTGTGAGAGCCCAGTGGTGAATCTGATTGACTATGATGGAAACATCACACAAAGAAAGCTGGGAGAGAGCAGTGTGCGCCTGAATGAGGTTAGACAATTACATCACACACTTTTGAAACATTTACATAAATTGTGTTAGCGTGCTTAATTATACTCTTAATTATACTTATGTATTTTGTAATCCACATTTAAGTACAAGACAAACATAAAGTACATGTACAGTAAAAAGCTCCCTTGCCTGTTGTTGAGAATAGTGACTCCATTGTACAGCAAAACATAACATGCACAAATGCAACTAAAAACATTAGTGCAACATTTTTCCATGCAGTCCGCTTTAGTTATAATTCAAGCCTGTAGTCCACATTAGTCATTTAGTTTGTCAAAAAGAAACATTCAATTACATTTGTTACTTTCAAATAATCCATTTTATTTCCTATAATTTTCTTTTTTTTTTCTTTTGTTTTCTTACCATTATCTCATAAAAGGTTGTTCTTATTAGTAAATGTAAGTCATTTTTAAAATGGTGCCTAATCATTATCAAGTTGTAAACCCTGGGAGCATTAGTGCCATGTCTTTACTTTT
This sequence comes from Scomberomorus guttatus, assembly GCA_038419695.1. Taxonomy (NCBI): domain Eukaryota; kingdom Metazoa; phylum Chordata; class Actinopteri; order Scombriformes; family Scombridae; genus Scomberomorus; species Scomberomorus guttatus. The sequence continues at coordinate 22,785,263 of CM076454.1, read as the reverse complement.
GTATAGAACTGAAAAGGCCTGTCTGTGTTTCTGTCTCTGTCTGTCAGACTGAGGAGCTTGTTGTGTCTCCAGCAACAGATGAAGCCCAGAAAGCTTTTAGTGATCTGACCACAGTAGGATTACTGCAGCAGGAACTGCAGTAAGTTTACCTTCTTTTGGTTGAGTAGAACACGTGTATTTTTGGAATATTATGTAGTAATGTGTATTATTAACCTGTTAGTGTAATAATCTATTTTTCCCAAACTGTTTTTTTTCTCTGAGTGCTCCAAAACAGTAGTGATTCATTTTATATCCAGTTTTTGAAAGATGAAAGATGATTTTTCCACTTTATGTGGAATAAGAATTGAGTAGCCAGCATGAGCAGCAAACACTACCATGGCTGAAAATATATGCTTTTGTTTTGCCTTTCATAATTGAGAAATAAACTTTCACATTTGGCAGACTCTGGTGGAGTTTAGGAAATAAATATAACCAATTTGCGTGTCCACACTTCAGCTGAGTGCGGTGGCTCAGAAAGTGAATGGGCCTCTATTGACCTGTGGATGTGCAAAGGGCTTGTAGGCCAGATTTATTATCTCCATGTGTTTGTCAGTGAGTCAGAGCTGCAGGTCCAGAATGCTGAGCAGCGAGCTCTGAAGGCTGAGGAGGCCCTCCAAGCAGCACTGGAGAAGATTAAAGACCTGGAAAAACAACTGCAGGATCAGTCCAGCCTGGAGCCCAAAAGTAGTGAAGGTATCAAGCAAATGACTAATTGTTTTAACTTTTAACTGAAAAAGAGAGACAATAACACATTGTTAACGCATAGAGGCGCTCTGTTTGTGTTGCAGAGAAAAAGAAAACACCTTCCCCACCACCAGTAACAGACCCGGCTCCTCCAAAGAAACCCACCTCTGAAGCCAAATCATCAAGCAGCACCAAAAAGACCAAGAAACGCTGATCTGACATCAGCCGTTGTTACAACCTTGTATGTGATGTTGGGAGAACTGCTTTTAGAATAACTTTTAGGGTTTTATGTTTCCTGTGTGTTCTCTGTTGTAACAAAGGCCAGAGAGAAACTCCTTGCATGCACTCAATCACAGTCACACCCATAACACCAGAGAAAAAGCAACAGTATAATGACTGTTTGTGCACATGTACTGTGTTCAAAGTAGCATAGCACACAGGAATAAAAGTAATCACAACCAGTGCTGACATCCAAGTATTAAATAGTATCAGGAGGTTGTCCCTTTTCAGAGTGCTTGACTGTTTTTCCTTGTATGTATTTTGTATTTGAGTGTAAAAGCAAATTGTTTTTTGTTTCCTTCCTGAAAATTAAAATGTCTGCAGACACATTTTAAAACATCAGACTGTTCTGGACCTTTATTTCTAGACTGTAGTTGCATTTCATTTAGACACACTGAATGACCAGGCTAGATAATATGACACTAAACCTCATCACTTTATAGTTACTATTACAGTACTGAGAAACAGTAATGTGAAAGAGCAAAAATTTGGCTTGAAGTTTACAGTCTTTAATGAAACTCTGAAACTCTAAGATAAGAATTATTAGGTCAATCTCACTTTCCATGTTATTTAGTAATAATTAATATTAACCAACATTTTATCTCAATAAAGTCTGTCACATCATGGGTGAGTCCGTCTCCCTCTCCCTTTCTGCCATCTGTATCTCTCCTTCCACAACAGGGGGAGGAGGTGGTGGGAGCGATGAAAGGTCAGGGTTCAGGTTGAGGAGATCTGGGGGGAATGGAAGAACCAGGGCGGGATGGAGGAGACGGAGGGAAGACCTGAACCCCTCCCAGGCGGCTCTCTCTCCTTCAGCTGCTTTTATCTGGAGGAGAGAGTAACTGCTGTTTGAAACATGTCGGCTTTACAAACACTGCTGAGAATGCTGAAATTATCTCACTGGAAGAGGTTAACTTCTAAAGAACCAGAGCAAGGTTATGCTTAAGGTTGGAAAAAAAATGGAGCAATGTGGTTTTTAAATGGAAAACATGGTGTATTCAGCACCGCTGCCAGGCACTGGAACTGGCTGTCTCTCTTTTGATACTGCCACCTAAAAGTTGCCAAAGTCAGAAAATTTCAAATCAAATACACACAGTAGAGGCTTTAATTGCTGGATTTAAATTTTAAACATAACATTATAAAAGTTTGATTATGGTTACTTACTCTGACCTGCTGTTGTCTCTTGGCCTCAGCCTCAGCAGCCAGACTCTGCTGTAACTCCACAGGAAAACTGAGCTCATCTCTGACAGAAAATCAAACACAAGCACGACCCAGCCTGGTCAGCAGGAAGATCACAGTACACTACAAATCTCTACATGCATCTACTGATAGATCAGCTGGGATCAAGGTGCATTTTCAGAGGAATTTCTATCTTTTATGGTAGCACCAACCCCTGCACTGGGTAGTTAACATGAGCTGGTGGCAGCAAGATAGAACTGTTAAAATTGATATGTAACCATGTGTTTGTCCATGTGTATTAATAACTGTATTGAGTGATTTTTTGCCTTCAGTAGTCACATACTGAAATAGACAATGTTAGTAAAAAAAAAAAAGATAAGTTCGATCACTAGATGATGAAATAACTGTATGTAGGATCTGAGGGGACTTTTCTTTTATCTTCAGGCTTACATGTCTGCTCTCTCCACCCTGATGCCCCAGCGGCAGGCCACAGAGTCGACAGCTGCCTGTATCTGCTGACCGATCGGTCTCCTGTGCAGCAGGATGTGGCTGAGGGTGTGTTGGGCGAGAATGTCTCTGACCACCGACTGAACCAGAGTCTGCAGCACTGTGGTCAGACTGGACAACGCTGCGCTGCACAGAGTCACGTTTTCTATCTGGTAATAACACACCGCACTCAGCTCCGGCCTCACCAAGTCCTTCGTCACGACCTGAGTACAGATATATAAAAAAAAAAGATAATCAGCCAGCAGTCTAATGCAATTAAACCCTTGTCACTGTCTTATAAATTAGTTCGTCTCTTTATGGACGTTAGTTATGAAAGATTTACTGTTACAGTGTATATAAAAAGTAAATTTATCATCAATCAGTTTCATTTATGGAACAAAATGTGAATATTTCAGGTGTGTTTATTGTTCTGTACCGTGTGAGAAGGAACCTTCAGCATTTTCAGTCGGATGTCGACTTTGTGGCACACGTCAAGGAGCGGGAGGTAGAAAAGAAGGCCTGCAGAGAGGCGTGACACGTTGCTAACATAAATTATGGTTTTAAATCATTTTTACTACAGTACGACTTTTGTGTGATAGAAAAAGTGAAGATCTCAGACTTAAAGAATGTATTACTCTCATTTTTAACATTAATGGCAAGGCAACTTTTACGGCACACCCTTAATGTAAACAAAATAATAACCTTTTTAAATCACTGCCAACAGATGAGCCTAAAAGATTACAGTAACCACAGCCAACCTGGTCCTCTGGGTCTTCCCCGCAGTAGATGACCCAGTCTGAAGATCACCGCTCTCTCGTGCTCCCTCACGACCTGTCAATCAAAATGACAGAAATGAAATATTTTACTTCTTGTCAGAGTGGGAGAGACTCTTAAACACTATTTTGACTGCCAAGAGACAATTAAAGTCTCCACTGAAACCTGAGTGATTAAATTCTGTTAACAGATCTTTCCACCTACAAATCAAACTAATTATTTTCATCAGTTGGTCACATGTTAGCTAATGGTTTGTTTTAGCAGTGGAAATGTTGCTGGGGTTGATAAATGTAAAATTCCCTTCTTGTAAAAAATCTGTCATGAGGTCAGACTGGGTCACCTGATCTCTGTACCTTCAGTTTTCCATCAAAAACAGTAAGTATTTCTCCTCTGTGACCTCATCTGTGACATATTTTCCATTCAAGACATCAAACTCATTTTTGTAGATTATTATTATTTTGGTTTCTGTTTGGTCTTTGATGTAGTTCATACTTTGACACAGAACCAGATGGTGAGAGGGAGGAAGAGGAGAATCAGAGTCAAGGCGAAGACCATCAGCAGCCACTCAAACACTCCCAGGTTCTTGCGCTTTAGACCTGCAGACATCCACAGTACTTAAAATGTAGACCTCAAACCAACATTACACAGAATGAGTGAGTCACTTATAAACAGCTCCCAAGATTCATTTTCCTTGTGTTTTTTTAGTTAGGAGCTCTTAACACCAAGAAAATCTCCAATTTTCTCATCTGGTTCTGAATGTTTATAAATATTCCAACGTGCTTCAAGAAATCTACATAAAGAAAATTTTGGGTCACAGACTTACAGCTTTCTTGATTTTTAGAACTAATAAGTAAACTTCTCATTACAGAAATAAAGTTAAGCTTTCTCCCACACTATAAAGCACCAGGCCATTCTTCAAGCTTTGACTCACCGTCCTCCTCCTCTGCTGCTTCCAGGAGCCCCAGGTTCTCCTCATTTACCTGCTCTCTCACGCTGTCTATGTCCACCACAGTGGATTTCACCCTCACTTCTGTCTCCTGCTCCACCGTCACCTCATTTGTCTTTGGCTTCTCCTTCTTTAGCCTCTCCTTCCTCACCGATGATGCCTCAGGGAGCCGGCCCGCCTTAGAAGCCTTTGGATGTTGACTCCCGGGAAGCACCGAGGCTCCTCTCTCTCTGTCCTTCCTTGGCGCCATTCTGGATCTCGAAGGGTTACTGGGGTGGACGTTGGAGGATTTCTCCATAGTGGCTGGAGGCTCTGCACTGAAGAGCATATGAGGAATGGCTGTTGGGATGTTGCTGCTCGATGGGTTGGTGGACGGTTGTCAGTTTGGGAGGAAGCACAGTGGAGGGAGAATTGGCTTTTGTGTCTCTTACTGGTGTCAGCTGCTTCCATGGGCTGTAGCTGGAGGCAATGGTGCTGTCGTTCACTGTGGCAATGACACAGACTACATGGATGGTAAATCAGGCTGACTGTATGAATGTGGGAGTATAGGAGACTGTGTTCCTTCCTTCTCTGTTAAAACCAGTGTCATTCAGATTATCTCAGGGAGTCATAGTGTGTCTTACACGGGAATGTGCAGACTCAGATATGACCACTGCCTAATTTCCAAAGAGCTGACATAGTTTTTTTTGTGTGTTTTTACAGGAAAAGACACACATTATCCTCCCTAATGCAGTCTTAATTAAACTGAAAAGGAATGCTGTGACCCACTCATCTGCTGTGGGAGTCCCAAGTCTTTTAAAAACATCATTCTTTGGCATTTTTGCTTTTAATTGACAGCTGAAAGTGCAGAGACAGGAAAGAGGGGTAGGTCTCATTTTTTTAAACCTGCAGTATGAAACACAGTACAGATTTTTCAGTCTGGTGTCAGGTTTGACATTCCCGTGTTGGCTGCATGATGCATACTGCACATGTTCTATGGGCAGAACATGTGCACTAGAGACTTCCTGGCCAAGCCAGCTAACTTGAATGGGGATAAAATAATTTAATCGTGCGGCTCTTCTAGACTTTCCAAATGTTATTGGACTGAAAGGATCAAATTCTGATGGTAAAACCAGACATGTCAATTAATCCACCGTTTTACAGTAGCTATGGAGTAGCTACTGTAAAACGGTGGATTACAGTAGCTATGGAGCAGGCTACGGCGGAGCCTATGACATAAGCGCGTGTCGACTGTGTAATTCCTCTCACTGCCAGAAGGGGGAGACAAAAGTTACGTTACAATTCATTCACTCATTGGCAGAAAGTGATTAATACTGTAATAATGTAAATTGCTTCACAATTATTACATTTAGCACCTTTAATAGGAATTTTCTGCTTTAGTGCTGGGAATGAGACGAAACAGTAAAACTCACAAGTTGTATTCAACTAAATGATATTTTATCTCAAAATAAAAATAACTAAAAAAAAGGATATAATGTGATCTGTACAAATCCTGGCTTTTATGAAAGGGTGGTTTTTATAAATTAAAAAGTAAAGCCTGTTTTTCAAGATTTTAGAATATTAAATTGACAATTCTACTTTTTTGCAGTATCGTCCAGCTCTGACATTAGTGTTACTGTAATGGGCCAAACGTTAGACCAGTTCCGCGCTAATCGAGCTGATCGCGTTGCTGCTACGGTAACATTACTGCCACAGTTAGTGAAGTTAGTTTGCGTTGTATTTTGATTTAGGTAACGCTAGCTATCCGGAAGCAACCTCTTTGTGTTTTAGGTTATCTTTAAACTACATCTGAGCAGCGACATTAGACGACAACGTGCGCGGTGTTTTTGTAGCAGTTTCTTTCGGTTGCGCTGCAACTCAACAACGTGTAACGTTTGACGAGGTATGCTAACGTTAAGCTAGTTCAGCAGGTGTGGACGTGCTGGGAGGAAGCGGTAAAGATACTGAAGTTTCGATAACAATTATGACCAAGTACGTTTTGAAACCATTTTATAACATGACATTTGTCATTATTCTTTGTATACATTACAGTCGCAGTAATACTCACAAATGCTGCAGCTGCATCCAACGGAGTGCAGGCTGTGGTCTGCAAGGTGGAGGGAGGCTATCCATAACTTTTACCAATTGACCGGCCAAGCTAACTAATTACCCCTGTTGTTAACTGTTTATAGTGTAAGCATGTTACTTCTAGGAGGTGTATTGGGTCTATAACGTTAATGTCATAAATAGTGAAATTAACTGAGCATACCCGAAGTGCAATGACAACAAAAGATGGCGGATGGTTCAAGCTGAAGCCACAACTGCCCTCAACTTAATCACCATGTATTTATTTTATCTCTCAAGATTTTAATTTAGCCTCTTCCACCTCTATGACTTTAACGCTTCTAACATTTGTTAGCTACTTCTAAACAACTGTTCTGCCCACCAGACAAGCTTAAATTTGGGGCTGAATTGTTATTCACATGGCTCAAGGAATTGGGTTCAGTTCAGAACCAAAGTGCCAAAATTGACCATAAAATCTTGTTTTGAGCTTATTTATATTCACATACTTAATTACTGGCCAGTTGTGCCCTTTTAAAGGAATATGGGACTTGCAGGTAGCTTGTTTATTGCAGAGTTTTGAAAATATAATCTCTGCATGATGGATTTGTCTACATTCCTTAACTCTACAGATATCAGCAGGCAAGATGAACCAGGAAGACGTTTTAGCAAAGCTGAAGAAGGATGTTCGTTCCTTACTTATTTCATCTAAGATGGGCTTGGACCCTGACCAGCTCAGGCGGGACTATGTGGGCATGTTGGGGCACCCCATGCCCCTGAAACTCCTGGGCTTCAGAAACATCCTGGATATGGTGAAGGAGATGCCCGACGTGGTGTCACTTCACTTCAGAGTAGATGGCAGCCCAGTCTTAAAGGGTATTAAAGAGTCATTTTTTTCAGTTGAGCATGTGTTTTGTATTTTAATAGTGTTTCGGTTCAACATTTAAAATTGCACTAAAGCTAACGTTTGATGTAGAAGTCCTAGTTTATATTGCCTTTCAAACACCTGAACAAGTTCTAATATTTCATGCTCTCACCTTCTTCTCTGCCGTCGCAGGTGTTAGCGACGAGTCCACCCGAAACATTGAGGATCTGGTAGCCAAGCAGCGCGTGTCTAAGGCTGACAAGAAGAGGAGGGGAGGTGTCGGCTATTTCTCGCGCCGCTACTCTCACTTTTCACCCTCTGTGGTCCTTCCCAGACGAGGCCCTGCTCCTCTGGCCCTCCCTGCCCAGCTGAGGGCACAGCTGCGCCTCTTGCTCTCCCAGGTATGACTTTAAGGTACTCTGTAGAGATTGTTTGAAGTTGTCTGAGCCAAACCTCCTTTCCCTTGAAATGGGACAAACATGAAGTTTTTACAGTTTGATATAAAAATATAGCTGTTATTTCAAAATGTAATTTTCTTTGGAGTAATGATGCAGCCGCTGTCCCAGGGTCCTCTCAGGTTGTCTGAGCTGGAGGCCAGCTTCCTTCGCTGCTTCGGCCACCCGCTGCATGTACACAGCTATGGCTTCTTCTCCACTGGAGAGATGCTGGAAGCAGCGGCGGACTTGGTCCTTATCCAGCAGGGCAGGCTTGGCTCAGTTGTGACCCTGAGGGAGCACATGCTGCCCAGGCCCCTGCTCAGACTGTCCAACACGCCACGGAGGACTGGACCAGTAAAGCCAGAATCACCCAGAACTGACAAGTCAGCCTCCAAAGGGCCAGACACCAGGGCTCAGACACCAACAAAACCCCCAGGTATGTTAATAGAGAGGAAGGTTTTGCATAGATGGTAGCTGCATCAGTGTTTGTGTGACATGTTTTGTAGCCTTGTTATTTTTGGTTATAGTCTGACCTTTTGAAACACCTTTGTGCTTCACTCAAGCTGAAGTCCCAGTGAAGCAGAGTCCTCTGAATGAGCCCACTATAAAGGCAGCGTTGGGCCCTGTCCAGAAAGAGCTGGCATTTGTTGTCAATAGTGAGCCAGAGATGGTTGAGAAGAAGCGGGAAGCAGAACCAGAGCTCTGCCAGGAACGTCAGCTCTTTCAGAAACGTGTCCTGAAGGTTTGTTCACATATAAAACAAGGAGACGTAATACCTGCACCTGAAATATAGACATGCTACTTAAAGGATAGGTTAATTTTTTCAAGTCTGTCTTAAAACAACACTGAAGCTGACAACCTTATCAGTTGTCAGCTTACAGATAACTAGTATGAAAGGCAAAAGATAATTCTGTGTAGTGTCTTTGTTGCATCTGCAATTTTGTGTTGCAGCTCCCAATCTGAAGACTCACAGGAAGCTTGTTAAGCATTGGACAGTTATTTATTATAAATACAATGTCTTTGTTTTATCTACCTCAATTCTACATCAGCTGGAGGAGGAGCTTCGCCAGCAAATCCTTGAGAATGGAGTCGCTGGCACCATTAGTCAGGAGCTGAAGGACAAGTTACGAAAGGTCAGACTTCCTAATAGTTTGTCTAAGTGTGACTACGAACTACAAGCCTCAAATACGCTTTGCTTTCATAGCAATACTTACTTTGATAGAGAAGGTAACCAAGACATGTGATTAGAAGCGAACGGTTGAATATAGCTGAATATATGGAGTCTTGTAATGAAACCCTTTATATTTTCAGGTTGTAGGTCAAACCAGTGGTGGATTATCGGTGCATGATCTGCCCGCAGAATACAAGGTAAGAAATGATAGTGAAGCAGTGCATGTGAGAGATGGATTCAATGTTTCCAGACTCAACTAAGTAAAGAAAGAAAGTAACCCTCTCGCTCGCTCGCTCACTCACTCACTCACTCACTTAATTAATTATTAATTAATTAGGCTATCTGCCCCTGTCCATCATTGGAACCAGATCAGTTTCAGGACAAAGCTGTTTATGTGTCGTGGAGCAGAGCGTAGTTAATAATGAAAGATGCGTGGCGGTCTTGTCGGGAATTGTACCTGTGTTATTTTCTTGCTTCGCAGAGGCTTTTTGGCGAGGAGCTGCCGCTGCTACAGAGCGGTTTTGTCAGTGTCACCGAACTGGTCGGCGCCATGAGTGACATCTTTCACCTGAAACCTGCAGGGGATAACGATGGCCACCACTGGATAGTCATGGACATACAGGACAGTGGCAGAATGCAAACCGGTGTGTATGTGCATGTATTTAAATATCACCAGTTAATATAATAATTTCCACTTTGTATACAGTCGTTATTTTGCCACCACCAGTACCTCATTAGGACACCAGTTTGTATTTCTTTCTTGGTTTTCACACTGCATGTCTCTAGTCTTGTTTTCTATTATTCTTCAAAAAAATTTATTAATGATGGTGTCTGAGATATAAAACATTCTTAATGTATAGTGCAGGTGGACAGTTACATTTGACTGATAAGGACATTGATCTTTTTTTATTTCGTAGATTCAGGGGAGACTGTAGGCTTTGGTGATCGTGTGAAGATGCCATTTATGAGCTACTACTTTAGCTGCGGAGAGTCGTCTTGGGAAGGCAAACTGGAAGGAGATGATGATGATGATAATGTCTCAGCAGATGACCAGAATGAGGACCTAGAGACCAGCAGCAATTCCAAGACCCAAGAAATGGTGAGGCAATATTTTTTTCATCATATTATTTCATCATACCAGGCACTTAGGACAACCCCAAACTGTTAAAATATTGTATAGTACAATGGGATCTTATTGGAGATTGAAAATGTCCTGCTCACCACTTTCACTTTTCTCTGTCTGTGTCTGTCTGTAGATGTCTGAGATGTACCCTGCCATTCAGGTGCATTGCAGCTCCGCTGTGCCCCTGGACGCCCTGCAGAGTCAGCATCTTAAACCACCGACCAGGCGTTGCGCTCGAGAGCTGGTAGAGGTCCTGGTGGGACAGGTGGAGTCACCAGGACATTTCTACATCCGCTTCAGTGAGAGTGAAGAGGCGCGAGCTATGGAGGACATGATGATTGAGATGAGGTGAGGAGATGTTGGTGAAAGCTCATCTCCATGCCACACTATTTTAAAACCATATAGCTCTAAAAAAATCTTTCTTTTTCTCCAAATGTGTGGTTCATTACATGATCTGTTGGCAGTTAAGAAGAAATGTTATAAAACATCACAAACTATACTGACTATACATGACAAAAGTTAATTAATACAGTTTCAACACAATGTACAGATAAACAGTCCACTGGGAGCCTCCTGATGCTTCCCTATGAGTAATCACATCTTGTCTCACCTCTTCTTTCTCTGATCCTCTCCTCTGTTTCTTCTAGACGATGTTACACCTGTCCTGAAGTGTCGGAGCGCTACCGCCTCCCTGAGCGATTTGTCCGACGGGGTCAGGTCTGCTGCGTGTCACCCAAGGGAATGTGGTTCTACCGGGTGGTGATCCACCAGGTCATCAGCCTCACTCAGGTCGAGGTGTACTATGTCGATTTCGGCGACATGACCGTGGTGCACAGCGCCAACCTCAAGTTCCTCAAGTAGGGGCATCGAAAATATTTACGCATTTAAACAGTATGAATGCTACAGCTCAAGCTGGTCAGTGTGTTTTGCTGTACTCTCTGCAGTTCATCTCTCTGCTCTCAGGTCATGTTATTCGATTCTCCCAGCACAAGCTGTCCCGTCATCACTCGCTGGAATTAGACCTACCACTGTGAGTCTGATAGCATATGTACTAATATTATCACAGTTACCTGTCAGTTCTGCATCTATCTTGTTATTACCACAGTGTCAGCTGTATCAGACTTCCATCCTGTATTAATACAGTAGATAGTGTTGAACTTGAACATGTTCCTTCATGGATTCATCCGGCTAGAATATAACGGTAGTTATTGTAAACAAGCTTGCAATTAAAATGGAGGCATGACAAATTATTCATTTATTAATCAATTCACCATCAGCTTATTTCCACAAACCCTTTCATGATATTTTAAATGTTTCATGAGCAATAAATTAAATGATAAAATAATGTATATAAATAATGAAATAAAACACATGTGCTTGCTTTGATCTTATTACTTGCAGTCACATTTTTGCTTCTGCAAATGTGAATAAATACAGACTGTCGAGCTGCAGATGTTGCACAGTTCAACGCTGTTACCTTTCACTTTTATGAATAAAGAGTGTTGATGTGGTTTCTGTCCTGCAGGGCAGCTGGACTGCTGAGGCCACGGCTTCTTTCCAGAAGCTGTGCTCTGACCGCACCCTGGTGGGCGCTCTGGATTGTTACACTGGAGATACGCTACAGGTCTACCTGTGCGACACGCGCACTGATAACGACATCTACATCCACACTGTCCTGCTGAGCCAGGGCCACGGGACAGCCTGCAGCCCCTCGGCCAGTGCAGCGGTAAGCCACTCACACAAACATTAGTGTATTTGCACCAAGCCAGTTTTTGATTGGCTGGCAGGTGTGTTTTAAAACATATCAAACCAGTTAACCATATCATAAATACTTGAGTTAATCCACTGGTGAACTGTGAGTCAGACTGACAAATGTTTAAAAATGGATGGCAGCCTTTTTATCCTTTGTATGTGTGGAACAAGTATAATGTTGAAACACATCTGATACTGTACTTGATCTGTACACCTTCTTCTACATAACACTTTGCTTGCTCAGCTGTGTGTTAAGGTCAGCCCAGTGAGTCTCTACCTGGGGGAGGGGATGGTTGGCCTGCCAGAGGTAGATGGAGAGACCACTGCCTGTCCCAAGCCAGCAGACACGCATGAACAGTCCATGTCAGCCACACTGAAGGTACCGTAGTCCCAACACACACAGTAACACACCCCCACATGCACCACGCTAGCTGCTGCTGTTCTATGTAAATATCTTTAGGTTGCCGTATAGCCAAAATATGGCCAGTATCGGGTCACTTGGATGTTTGTGGTGGATTTGCAGTTTTATCCCTCAATTGCTTCTTATCTGTGAGTACACTCTCTTTGTCTCTACTCACCCTCCCTCTCTCACGCCCTCTTTCTCGCCCAATCTTTTAATGTTGCTGTAACCAAGCTTTTATTCTCTGATGTCTGCAGCTCTTATCTTAGTAGCCATACTGTCACTGCTTCAGGCCCACAGCAGCACCAAGCACCCTCAACACACAGGCGCACACACACACACACACACACACACACACACACACATACACACACACAGTCATTGTCAACACTTTCTCTTGCGAAATGGGGGTTGCAGTCCAACTCTGCTTAATGTATAGTCACACTGCCGGAAGGTCACAGCTTGTTGTTGGCCAATAAATAAGATGACAGCCAATCAGTGGGCTGTTTAATGGATATTGGATTATAAGATTGTCTCTTTCTTATGTTAATGAGTGGACGGTTGTTAAACTGAACATAAAGGAAAGGGAATTTTACAGTGTTACTGTCTATGACTGCGTTAAAAACACTCTAGAGTTTTTGTTTATTGTTTAATAAAAAGTTCAAGCAAAATTATGAAATAAAAAAAAAACTCTTACAAGCACAGATGCAACTAGACTGAATAACAGTGGCAGAAAAATAAAAGGATAAAGGAAACAAACTGAATAAGGCTACTGTAAAACTCTAGCAGTGTAGCTCAGTCGCTGGTGCTTTCCTGGCTGTCTCATTTACAAGTTGTGGAGGTATGGTTCATGGATCGTGAAGTTAAAATGTGTCACTACTTCGACAGTCAGGTACCGGAAAGGTTTCACAGACTAGGTGGAATGGCAAAGTGTGTTCTTTTGCTCCTCTCTAAAATAATCTTCTGATGAGAGGATTTGATCCTATCAACGCAGAGCTGACGAGGATCCCAGCTAGTAAATATTCCGACTTGAAGCTAACTTGATCCATGCTGTCTATGAAATGTGTGAACAAAAGTTCAACACTGTGTTTATTAGCCTGTTTATCAATCAACTTGTGTTCAACATTACTCCTCACATATCTCCTGCACATTGCAACATGCTGCTCTGAACAACTACTGTGGGTAAGATGATCCCTTAATACTGAGACCTGCAAAGTATGACAGATCTTGGTGTTATTTCTCCTTTTTGTTAAATTAAGCTGTCAAACGTCGCTTTATTGACTATATAACCTTTGCGGTGTTTATTAGCACATCTGTTCCTTTCCCCTAAAGATTAAAATTTTATTTCATAAGTATTATTTTCCTCTGATGGTAGTCGAGGCGGTCTTTAATTCAGGAGAGGTGGTCCTACAGTATGTCCCACACAGTTAACATGGACATAAATCTATAACATAGATAAATAGGCATCTTCTCCACAGGTTGTGGTGACGGACTTTTTATGTTCATAAATGCAATTCTTCTTCATGTAGCTTTATGAACTGATTAATCAATCTGCATTAATTAGTAAACATCACAATACATTCGCATTGTTAGTGAGCTATGTATCTGAAGGAAACAGGAAGTTTCTTGGTGTCTCAGGTTGAAGAGGAAGAGGTGCCGGCCCTGGAGTTTATTGAGGACAATGAGGTCAGCTCCCACATCCAGGTATGACCGCACACACCACTGCCTTCATTTTGTCTATTAAATAACTTACATTTGACATATTGTAGATGCTTTCTGCTTCTGGATGGTACTGCAACATGTTGTTTGCTTTGTTTATTCAGCACCTGTAAACAGCAACAGGTGAAATGAGCGTATGAAAAAGCTGAAACATAACATGATGTGGTCAGCTGAAAGAAGATTGAGGAGAAATCTTGCAAAGTTATCTGGGTTTGGTTTAGTTGAATATGATTGTACTGCAATTATCAAACATTTTAGTAATCAGAGCATTGCTTATAAAGAGGGTTAAAACTGATGTATTAATGTGTTTCTAAACGTATCTATGGAATATAACTCAGATTGTGTGTTTGGATTGCTGATTTACGCTTCAGTGCTTTTCACTGGGATAACATAATTTACTGTGAATAAAAGATTAATGGGGAAATAAATGTTGGCAGATGGTGCTGTTAATCTACAGTACCAGTCAGAAGTTTGGACACAACTTCCTTTGAATGAGAAAGTGTGTCCAAACTTCTGACTGGTACTGTATATGTGGACAAAAATGTTATGTTTTACAAAAACAACAGAAAAGTGCGAACAAGCGCTACAAAAGTCTTGTTTCTTGCTGTCTTGTTCAGGGTAAGGACGCCAACCCCTTCAGTGCTCTGCTAAATGACCAAACCCTCAGTTGTAGTGAACTGGACTGGGCCTTGAATAACCCTACCAGTCCCACCTCCGGCCCACTCGCCCCTCCGGATTTGATCCAGACCAAGAAACTCCCAGCTCACTGTAAAGCTGATGTTAACGTGAGGAGATTTCAGTTGTGTTTGGTTTTATGGAAGCAGAGTTACTTTGGGTTTAACGTTTAACTCTGTTTTCAGACATTGAGCTTGACCCCTCCACCAACTCCGTGCAGCATTGATTCCTGCTGTCCGACACCCAAAGAGGCGCAGCACGGGCCCAAGGTCACTGCCCCTTCTTTGGTCAAGCCACCTCCAATCCTGAGGACCCTGAGCCTCCATACCCCTGACCTGGGGCAAATGCAGGACTGTTCTCATGGTACATACACACACACACGCATTCAATTTTAACAGAAGTACATAATGTGCACGTAAGTCATGATCTAAAGTGAAGAAAATTGTTAATGTGTAAGTATTCAAAGTCAGTAACTGACTGATAAGAGTGATAAGTGAGTTTTTGTGAAGCTATTTCAGCAAATGTCATTTCCCCGTGTGAATTTTTTTCTGTATTTTTTTTTTTAACTGTTAATTATTATTAACTATTAATTATTTGAGGCCACATTTGCTAATGCCATGCAAAATTGTGCTGCAAACAGGACAGAAGGTCAGAGTTAGACATTAAAGTCTGAACTTTAGACTTTTGACATTACACTATTAACAATCATGTGCTGCCTGGTGCTTGCAGATCACAGTTGATTTTAGAAACGCATGTTGAATGGTAACAGTCTTGTTTTTCAACATTTCTGTTCAATATGAATTTTTAAAAAAATGTATAATTAGTGTGGAACTACACATTTTTATCAGGTTTCTATCTAGTTGACCAATCGGTCAAAAAGGGCTGATTTTAATTCTGAGGGGTTAAGTTTAGCTAAATGTTTTTACATCCTGTTGCGGTCAACTGCTGCACATAAAATCAAATGTTTGTGTTTCTACTATGTAAAAGCAATCACACTGAGTTGAGTTGTTATCATATTCTCCAAATTGGGGAATTATAACATTGTGGTTAAAAAAGTCGATGTACACACAAAGACTCGTTTTCTCTCTTACACACACACACACACACACGCACTCATTTTCTAATACAATTATACAATGCCCTTCATTAACCTGCACATAAATACACTCACTGTGCCTCTCTCTCTCTCTACTACACACACACACACACACACAAGCCTTCAATGAAATTAGAGTGTATCCATGGATGCAAAGAGGACGTATTGATTTCCATCCTGCTGTCTGCAGTGGTGGATGTACCTGCACTGAGAACCTGACACAGATTCAATTAGACCTGTTACCAGAGCTATTTGACCCAACAAGCTGCTTTCATTGCATTTGTCCTGATATCGATACACTGCTGCTCCACAATGCTTTCACTTGCACAGTGTTAATGAAAAAAAAAAAAAAGCGAAACCTTTTGCACAGAGTGGGTCAAGGCCGATTTATCTACAAATCGTTTTTAGCGAACTTTAGTGTCACAAAGTGCTTCGCACAGCTACACGAGTACAGATTAAAAAAAACAAGACAAGAATGTTTACATGACAGATTTTTGAGTTGAGTGTCTGGAAATATGAGTGCAAAAACAGTAGAATCTGACAATCTGCTGACAATATTCCCTAAATTCCCTAAAAAATCTACACTGTAACTCACATATGTAAAGGAGGCACTTGTCCTCAGCATGTTCAGACACTGTGACATCACTGTCAGGTGTGGATGCAGGTTCAACAGAGCTCCAGAGCTCATCTCTGAGCAAAACAATAGGTGCATCATGAAACTCATTTTTAGCCTGCGACTTAATTAAAATGGCCCATTAGGTGTTGGGCGGGTAATGCTATGACAGGACCTCCATGTGGAAACTTTTTTGGTGTTATTTGTTTAGATAGTGAAATGACTGTAGACTAAAGAGAACAAGGCACAAGAATAAAAGAAAGATGTTAAATTATGGAGTTATGTGTAACACTCATAATGTAAAGTATTTATATGAATCTGTTACTATTTATGGTGATTGTAATATTTAGAAGAATAGTATGTTTATATTGATATTAATCAAATGTTTAATTCTGGTCTCCAGGTGTACCGGTTTCTCTGCTCCACCTGCGAAACTCAGGCATCTTGTTTCCTCTGTTTGGGGCCAGGTAGTTCATGACCCCTACATCCACCCTAAATCCCCTCAAAGGAGGGAATATCTATTCCTTAACAACTACATTATTGAACATATCTTGACAGTTTTTGAGAGATCATTTTGTCAACAAAGACTTGAGTTATGTACTGACTTGAAAGGGCCAAAAGCATTTTTATAAGGAGTTGATTTTCATGTCATTTTAATATAATGTAGATTTACATAGTATGTTAGGCTGTGTTTGATATCTGTGTAGCACTTTCCCAAAAGTTTGGTCTTGGACGACTCAGAAATATAAGAAATGGATGGCTGTTCTTTTTTAAATGTGAATAACTTTGTGAATGGTTTTTGTTTTAAGGAACTTTTTCCTTTGGATGTAGCATCTTATCATTTTCTCAGAAGCCATCAAGATATCTGTGATGTGCTAAATGGTTTGATTTCCTTATACATGTTAATACTGCTGTTCTGGACAGGGTTAAAAACTGTTATAATATGAAAGTCGTGACAAATGTCATTTCATTTTGAAAAGTAAATATTATTTGATACAATTTTTTTGGTATTTCAGCTTGTGTCATGTGATTCTTAGTAGTGGCAGCCTTTTCATGTTGCTTTATTCTCTAGCATGGATATGAACATTATAACACTCCTTTAAGTAGTGTGTAGGAAATAATTACAGCTAGAATATTGAACAAAAATATGAATATGACTACATAATTAATATAAGTGTTAGGAGTAGCAGAGCAGGTGGACCCAAATGCAGGAAACTGCAGGCAGAAGGAACTTGAAGAATACTTCTTTATTACAGAGTGCAGGCAGAGCAAAACTGAAGTTAACAGAGCAACAACACAGAACAAAGCAGAGCAGAGGATCCAACAACACTGAACTGAAATATAAACTAACCTGATGAGGTGCAGGTGGAACAGGACAACAGGAGAAGGAGCAGATTGGCTGTAGAAAACAGAGGGAGCAGTGCAGGGCTAACGACACTGATGCAGGGCAGGTGTGGAGGGAAAAGCAGGCTGGGAACACAGGAGGAGAAACCCAGCAACACAATCCTCATATATCCAATAAGCCCAATACATGAATAAACTTAAATAAACAAGTACACTATAGCCTGCAACCTCTTATTTACAATGTCATGATGATGCAGGTTTCTAACAGCACACAGAGGCTGTAAATGCAAATTATACAAATCTACAGAAACTGTTAAACTCCTGTTTTCATAATGTGTTGAGGACGCCCCAATTAATTTATACTTTGCATCATCCTGCAGAATCAAACTTCTTCTATTTTATACGAATCTGTTTTTCTGCGTTTGACTCTCGTGACTCAGCTCTTCCAATGAGGCAGCATGTTGAACAGCTGCGTCTTGTCTCGGAGGGAATATGAATGACTAAAGAGACGAGATCGGCGCGCAGAAACGATGAATAAAACAAAAACAAAGAGGCCATCTCTAAACTCAATGATGCTCGTTGCCGTGAGTCAAAGCGCATTACTGAGCGGAGCTGACAGTTAACGGAGCTACAATGTGTTTGTGTTGTTCAGCGGAGCCGCCCACACAACCCAATATAGATTCAAGACCTCTCTCCGCAATTCCAAAACCTCCTTCTGTCAAAACAATCAGAGCACATGTAGTAATTCTCATGGTTATGAAATTATAATGACGATGGCGCCAATCAGCGTACTAACAGCGCTGCCTCAGGAGTGATGTCGATTTATAGAGATTACACTACAGAATCGTAACCGTAATGATTATTTATATATGTGTTTTACAGTAAAATAAAGCATAAAAAAACAATAAAACCCAAAATGTAAAAGATGAAACAAAAGAAAAATAATTTAAAACAATCAACACTTTCACAGTACGAGAAGGCCGTAACATTAAAATGAGTTTTAAGACATTTCAATAGATGTGTGTGATAGTGTGATTTTCCGTGTTGCTCATTTGATGTTTTGCGCCGGATGAAATCTTACCAAGCAACATCATAAGAAGTGTCACAGTACAATAAACCACTCTGAGGTGAAACTCAGTTTTCAAAGTGTTTCCTCTGTCACTAATTCACAGCAGCTAGCATGTGGAGCTGGCTCATTCAACTTCAGATGAACAGGGTTAGTTGCGGTTCAATATGCGTCATGTCTGGTTTACTAGATTCAGTTGGATTACATGTCTGTTCATTTCCTGTTGTCCTTTCCCTTTTCAGAAACCATCTGGTTTTGGCAGCTGTGTCTGGTTCTGTTTTGTCAGAAGGGTCTTTGCCTCATTTTCTGATAAAAGTAAAGTTTGAAATGTGTTCTACTGAAACCAGAGGAAATGCTAAAACTCCAAACTAGAGCTCAGTAACCAGAAATGTGTCCAGATGCATAAAGGTTAAAGCAGAATGTGCTGTGTGCTGGATCATTAGTCTGCGTCCTGCTGGGCTCTCTGACCTTTACTGGCTCAGCCAATTAGCTTTTTAAAAGGCTCCTAATGAGAATAGCTCCTCCTTATACAAGAACACAGCTACACAGCGAAGAGCATTAACCTACATCCTGTACACACACACACACACACACACACACACACTTCCTGCTTTTATGACACAGGTGTACATTGAGATCTTATAACCTACATTTACATACACTATACTGTACATACACATATTTATACCACACCTGTCCTTGCATTGTAACACAAATCATATCTCTACTTTGCATAACTCAAGCAGGCACATAATCACACACACCAAACTCATTTTTCAACACCAATACGCAACAAAAAGCGTTTGCAAAGGCACACACTGCTGTGTGTGTGTGTGTGTGTGTGTGTGTGTGTGTGTGTGTGTGGCTCGCTAAGGCAGACACACAGTAAACCTTATTAAGGAGGAGAGTAATGTTGTTGCAGCTGAATTAGCAGCCAACAGCAGCAGAGCATCTGTGTGCTGAATGAAGCATGAAGATCTGATGGCTCTGATTTACAGTCGAGACAAAGTCAAAAGATTGTTTTTGTTTGACAGGCTTTGGTTTGCCCATCAGCTGAGTAGATGGTGGATGCAATTGATAATTTAGGTTTTTTTTTACAGTTACTGTACATCCATTTTTTGGGCATTGGGTTGATGCCAGAGCAGTAATAGTAGTAATGTCTAAATATCTACCAACCAGACTAGAAAACAAAGAGCTTTCTTAAAGCTTGTCATGGTGTGTCTGTAAATCTATTTGTGTTCTGAAAACCAAGATTTTTTCAGATTGTATCAATAATATTGTTGATTTAATATCAAGAAAGTTGTATCACTTGTCACCAACTCTTGTCCATTTGTATTTTCAAGAAATTGCAATATGCAGACTTACATGAACTTATTTAAATGTTTTTTTTTTTCGGACATGTTTGTGATTTAATATGACCTTTACATGTGGTATACACATGGGTTGTTAGCATGCATCATAAATCACTTTGTCTACCATACAATATAGCATACAGTAACCTCGTCCTGCCCACAGTCACCTCTTTGCCTTTCCTCCCAGAAACCTGAAAATTAAATCATTCTCAAACGTTTGCTTTAGCTTTAAGTTGTTTTTTTTACCTGAGTGACTCTCCCGCTGCCCCCTTGTGAATCACTCTTTTTTTTTTTTTTTTTTTTTTTTAGCTTTTTCAGTTATCTGAAAAGCTGTCTGAGTCTAATCACACATTCAGTCGCCTCAGTGATCAGTAATGACATGATCAGTTCAGTTAGACAGAAATTAACCATTTCTACTCACTCGTGTTGAGACAGTCAGCTGATGGATGACAAAGACTTTAAATATGGCCACCAGAGGGTGCGTTTCATCACCTGAAATATGGCAACAAGATGACATTTATTTTAGAATTGATAAAAGGGCGAGAGGATCCTTAAACTGAATTAGTTCTTGTGAAACATTTATCAGTGATCAGTCGACCCCTTTTTTGTTTGTTTGTTTGTCAGGAATTTTAGAAACATTAAATGTATCTCACACAGTAGACCTGCTCCAGTCTTTTCACTTCTTTGTCAGTGAGGGATTTTTACAGTGTTATGTTTATATTTTTCTCGGTTGTGGATTTTCAGAGAGCTCATTCGATCAGCCTCCTCGCCAAAATGCGCAGGAACAATTAGCTGCATAATCTGTTCTCCCTCTTTCCTTCCAACCGTCCCACCTTCCTCCCTCTATTGTTCTTTTTATTGTCTTCCCTCCAGTTCAGCGTTGAAATTTTCACTTGGTGTTTTTTGTATTTCTGTCTGCCTTTACATGGTGACTGATTCTGGATGTTTGTGTGTGTCCATGTGTGCTTACTAATAGGATGTGTAGTACTTGTGCGCGTTTGTGCGTGAGCGGCTGTGCACGTGTGAATTCATACGCTGTGTGTAAATGAGCACGTATTAAGTCACACTCATCCGCTGAAAGATGATTTCTAAAAGAGAGCCGCCTTTATTTTTATCCCAGTGTCAAAATTCTTATCAGCTGAATTAATTTGAAGACAATTGGACGAAGCTTCATCCTCCTGCTAATCCCTCGGGCCTCTGGTTCTTCTACTTGCACACACGCTAGCAGAAGCAGCCCTTACAATGAAGCTTTCCTTTTTTTAAATTATTTATTTATTGAGTTTCACCACATATATATCAATATTATGAGTTTCCAAAAACTTCATATAAGGACTCCATAATTTAGCAAAGGTCTTGTCTTTCCTTTTTACGATATAAGTCAGTTTCTCCAAGGCTGGACACGCTGCCAGTTCCTTTGTCCATATTCCCATAGAAGGTATGTCCTTGCTCTTCTATAATAGTGCAGTTATCCTTCTGGCTTGCAAAAGTCCAAAGTCAATGAACAGCGACTGTTGCAGAGTTACAACAAAGTCTTCAGGGTATATTCCAAGAAAAACAGAGTTTGGCTCGAAGAGGAATTTCCTTTCCAATTATCAGGCTTATACATTCAACCACACTCTTCCAGAATTGCTGTAGTTTCGTACATTCCCATAGACAATGCATTAGTGTGGCCTTTTCCTCCCTGCATTTAACACGTGTCCAAAACATTAGGAAATATATGACTTAACCTGGCAGGTGTAAGATAAGTTCACATTAGCCGCTTGTATTGTAATAACTTAAATTTTGTATTAATAGACTTTGTCTGGGCCTTAAAACATGCAGTTTCCCCATCTGCTTCATGAACATCCTCCTTCATGTCTACTCTGTACGCTTCTAGCTTTTTGGAAGACGAATCCTTTGAGTTTAACAGTAAACCATAAAACAAAGAGAACTGACCTTTACCTTTCATGTGTTACAGTTAGTTCCTCAATTTTAGACAATAGAGGGTACAGTTGCTTATGTGTGGATAGGATAAAATGTTTCAGCTGGAAGTATTTAAAGAAATGTTTTTTCTGAATGCCATATTTCTGATTACCTTCTACTTATATATCTGGAATTTTTTCCACACCTTTGTTAAACCACAACTTAAATCCACCATCTACTTGTCCGGGTGTGAAACAACTATTACCCCATATGGGGGAGGTAATGAGGCTTTTCTACTCTAAACATTCATATGTCACGCTTAGTTAACAATTTCCTTGTTACTTACTCCAAACAGTACTTTAATAAGCAGTGCATGTACATTTGTGTGAATTTGCTTTGTTGAGGCAAGATCATTTGTGTAGCTCTTGATCAAAAGAATAGTTTGAAAGAGCTTCATAGGCTCATATCAGAAACAATGACATCCCCCTCAACTTCAAAGAAATCTAGAGAAATTTGGTCATTCGCTTTCTTGTTGAGCATTAGATGAGAGGATAGATACTACTTTCATGTCTACCACTCTCATGAGTACTGTGCTGGAGCCATGGATGTATAAAGAGAACTGGATACAGCACGGACGAGGGCCTCGATCATTCCTATGAAAGTTGCTCAGTGGCGCATGAAGCCAAAAAAGCTACTTCCCGCTGTAAAAAAACTACCTGGATGAAAACATACTGCGCACGCTCTATGGGCCAAATACACCCATGGAGCATGCTCACTGGAGACTTCCGCTGGCCAAGACTGCTAACTTCTGGTTGGCATTTGACCGTCATCATCTTGGTTT
Organism: Scomberomorus guttatus; assembly: GCA_038419695.1. NCBI lineage: Eukaryota > Metazoa > Chordata > Actinopteri > Scombriformes > Scombridae > Scomberomorus > Scomberomorus guttatus. Next base: position 22,762,480 of record CM076454.1, on the reverse strand, counting down.
TTTTGGAGCCAGAAGTGATGAGAAGTGACCATATTTGGACGAGTGTGCAACTCGTCCAACTACAGCACCTCACGTACCACCGTGGTAGCAACGACCCTAAAGCACACACTACTGTATCATCTATTTTACTCTAAATGGGGCCATAATTTACAAAATGAACATCATGCTGTATTGAAGAAAACTCGAAACTAGCAATTGAGCAATTCTCATAGACCTCTATACAAACTGACCGTTTGTATAGAGACCATTAGAGATAATGCAGGTTTAAGGCACTTCTGCACATCTGACAACAGAACAATAAGCAATTTTTGTCTTTTTAATTGAAGTGACCATCATTGATCCATCTGATGGTTTTGTGTTTAGTTTCTACTACAGATGTGTTAGTTAGCCAGCACTGTCAATGTTGAGTTGACACTATGGTTACTGTATCTAGGTAATAACTGACAGTACTGGCTGTAGAAGCCATTATTTATTTATATTATTTATTTCTTACATTTTTAAATTTTCATTTGCCACCTGCTGTGATGACATACCCGTTAAACTCCTAGCCCTGCTGTCTGCCAGTCTGAGTGTGAGAATTTATGGCTCTGTGAATTAATGGAGGCCTTGAAGAGACCCTGGGCGCAGAGCAGAGCTGTTTGTTGGAGGGACAGAACTGGACTGAGGGAAGGACTGATGGCTGGAGGCAGAGAAGAAGGATAAAGAGCTTATCTCCTCACCCTTGTAAAACGTGGTGTCCCAGTTTAAACTACTGTATGTCAAGTGAATACCATAGAACAGATCCTGTTTTAAGCAGTTTGAACAACTTCCACTAGTTAGTTACATTTTGGTGATTCCAAAATATGTAACTTTATTTACATCTGCATTTAATTTTTCACAAACTTAGTTTATTTCAGAGCATTTGTATTGTAATTCATCATATTATACTTTAAGTTGTTGCTTTTAATGTAGATCTGCATCTGTATGTATATCTGTAGGGACTGATACTGTTGTTGATCAATAACAATACCCCACCCCCACCTTCAATCCCACCTGCTCATTCTCAACTGCTCAGGGATCATCATGCAAAAATTGGAGCAAATTCCAAAGCAGCTTTATTATTCTAGTATAAAGCATGATGGAATATATGGATTCATTGTTGAAATTAAAAGATGTGAAAGTATTTTTTTTTTTTTAAAAACAGTCTTGTTTGCACAGCTGCTGTCTAAATCCAAGTTAGTGCAGGTCTCTTAAACTGCCTGCTATACTTCATGCTGTTCTCCACCTGGATGCAGATGTGGCCAAGCATTGTTTGCCAGCAGCATCCAGCTGCAGCTGAGCCCCAGGCTCAGTTAATATGCGATGGCACACACTGACAGTTCCATTAAACCGTATTTATGGCAGGCACAAATAATCGATATGCAGAAACGCCAGGCTGTCCGCATTCACAGAATTGTCTTTGGTCCAGCAGTGCAATGCATCAAAATGCCATGCTCAGTGACAACAGAGACAATATGCACCATCACTGGGTATTGTTTGTCCCCATAGACCTCTCTCCCTCTTTCTCTCTGTCTCTTGTCTTATCTCTCCTCACCCCATCCATTCTCCTTTTGCTATTCCTCTCTATTCGAACAAACACTCCAGTCTATACTGCAAATCTTTCATTCTTTAAAAGGTTATAAATTATACTAGGCGAGGTAGAAAGTGATACTGTATATATGTTGAATGTTCCTGTAAGGTTTGCCCTCAAATAAGTACTGTGACTCTCTGTAGTTAAACCCTCCCTGCTCACTCCACAGTCAGTCCCATTGGTGCAGTAGACAGGATTTGTACAACAAAAGACAGTCAGCTATACAACATATCTGGGATGAACAGGGTCAACGTTACGAAACAGACCAGCAGTGTTCAGCCTTACGCAGCCACAGAGCACTAACTGTCAGTGGTGGGACTCACAGCAACCCCTCAGTTGAGTCATTCATTTCATAAAGATACAGTTTCCAGCTTTTTCATTGAAGACGGTTCCCCTGTGATAGTGGAGGGACAAACCACGATAGAAAATGACAACTGTATAGTCCTAAAAAAGTGAAAAATAAATGGGGTCAAGAGTGGAATGTACAAATTAAATGTGTATTTGGTTATTTCTATAAAAATGCTATCACCTGACAGGATGTTGATATTGCAAGATTCTTCAAAACCTAGGATCATGTTCAAAGAAAACATTTTTTTAATGTTTAGTACTGAAGTTATTTTGGTTACTACAGAATAGTCAAGGTATGTCTATGTCAGTCTTTGCTGGGACATGAAGTGTGGTCTCTTGCATGGAAGTCAGATGCACTACACACCAACCCACCCGCCACCCCAACCTCCACACCCTTGCTTTCCACCTCGCTGCATAAAAGACACACTGCCTTCTCCATTGGCACTGAATGTTGGCACTGGATATAAATTATGTGCTGCAGAATCGTCCATTACAAATGTAAAGCCTACAGATACCGGGCTGTTCTGTAAAGACGGTGCAGCTTCAATTCCTGGTAGCAGGAAGTTCAGGTGGTCAGGTGCCCCATTGAACATGATGGCCAGTTTTAATTGTTGGGAAGCCTCTTGGGGATCCTGTCCTTTTTGCTTCTTTAGCAACCACTACTGTTCGGGGAGGCCTGTAGAGGGTCTTCTTAGCACAACCATGTTGAGAAACTCTGCAAGGTTACACATTCATCTTTCCTCTTTGCTGACATTTTGTCACTGGACTGTGACATCCAGCACATACTGGGGCAGTTGGGGGTGTCCCGGTAGCCTAAGGGTAGCCGAGTCTGTGGTTCGATACCAGCTGGAGACCTTTGTTGCAAAAACACTGGGGCTATTTACAGAAAAAGTGTGACTCAGTTGGGATGAGAACCAGCACCTCTAGGTTTTAAGAGGTGGTTCTGCTGGAACAGATCGATTGGATTGGGAGCATATTGCTGCCCCAGCTAAGTAAGTTGAGAGTGTATTTCAGAGTCGTGTTCACACCAGAGAATAAGACAGAGGGAGTGTAAGAGCGACAAGTGTATTGTTGTGGCATCAGCAGTGATGTAGGCTTTATACCACTGTTGTGGCGAAGTAGCAGCTGAGCTTGAGAGATTTTGAGCCACCACCTTTCTCGGCTATTGTCATGCAGTCGGCGTCTTGTCTAACACTTGAAAACAGGAAGAGGAGCCTCAAGAAGGAGCTTAGAGTTGGACTTGCTGCTCCATTGTGTTGAAAGGAGCCAGAGGATGTACCTCCCCGTAGAGGTATTCTGGGCACGTCCAACTAGGAGGATATGGCTAGGGAGAAGGACGTCTGGGCTACCCTGCTTATTAGTCTCCTGCCACAATGTCCTCGACCCAGAGTGGAAAATGGATGGATCAATCAATGAATGGACATTCTTTTATAACTGTATTAGTTACCTCTACTCAATGGCAATAATATCAGTAAAAATATTTCATTTTGGAGGTTTAAGGACGGTTCTTGCCGAGATGTTGTGGTCGTATTTGGAACCTTTCACTTACCAGAGAGAAAATGTGCCCTGTAGCACTTCTAGTTCATGACTATGCTAGATTGCTATTGACTGATCATGTAGAATCATTTATTGTGATTTGAAAAGTTGCATATCTGCACTTCAGTTAGTATAGATACATATTAATGTTAACTGGCTATATGTAATCATCTGATGTCTGTCATCAGTTGGGTGCTGAAACGTTGTGTATAGAGAAAATAGCAAAGAAATGAAGAGCAGGCAGAGCAGCAGGTCACCTGATGAATGGATTCACTTACAGCCAGCAGCATAATGCTTAGTCATGATCAATCATCACCCGCATGCTTCTCCTTTTCTTCTCACCTCCTCTCTCCTCAATTTCATCTTCTTCTTTACTCCTCTCCCCTTCCTCCCATCTTTCTTCCTCTGCCCTCTGTTCATCTCCTGTTTTTCTTCTGCTCTTCTCCATTCTTTGTTTCTCTTTCTGCTCCACTCTTCTCTTTACTCCCCCCTTTTTGTCCTCCTCCTCGCCCTCTATTTTCTTATCCACTGTTCTCCTCCCTTCATATTTTCTCTTCCTTTCCTCTCTTCTCCGCTTACATGTTTATCTTTGCGGGTACAGAGGAAATTGAAACGTCACCAGTAATTATGGTGTTTATTAAGTTATATTTCAACACAATATTCACCCGTTGAAAATTAAAGTAGTGCATATAGTACAACACAGGAAGCTCAAGGCCTTTCTACACCTTCCTAATAACCTTTGATTTCTGTGCCCATCAGTGAGTGAAAGAACAGCATAAAAAGCAGAGTGAAAGATATGTGTGATCACTCAACTTAAATATTTCTGTAAGTGACGAAGGTGTAAATCCAAGTTTAGTCAAATATGTTTGAAAGAGCAAACTTAATTTCTCAAAGTTAGCCTTCTATACTAAGGCAGTTGACATGCTAGTGAAACATCTAGCTCTAGTGATGCCCAAAAGAAGAGATTTAATTATTTAGCATTGTGTGTTTTTCAGTGTGAACGGCAAACTTTCACTCTGAAAAAGTTTGTTTGGATGGAAAAATTGACATGCAAACTGATCTTTATTCACATTAGTGGGGACATGGCCAGAGAGACAACAGTCACTAAAATACCAGGGATGGGCAAGTCCAGATAAGCATCAAGTCAGAGCTGCCTCCCAGCACAGGAAATAGCATTATCTTTGTTGTCTCTCACACACACACACACACACACAAACACACAGTGACCTCTTACTCACCAGAGAGCCCCAGGTTGCCATAGAGATACTGCTCCCTCTCACTTCAAATCAGCTGGCCATGTGAAGGCTATGTGTGCACACATGTGCATCCATTTATTTTTATGGTTGTGTCCTCATATGCATTTTATATGTCATATGCAAACAGTGTCAGCAGCTCTGCTTTGTTACATTTTACGGCATAGAGTCTCCACCTCTGCCTAGCTGTCATTACTGTGGCATTTCAGCGCTGAGCCTAGACCTGTCAATCAAATAGCGAGGGTGTGACTTCAGATTTTCTATTGGTGTAGTTTTGGGAGGCTGCACTCTTTTCTTTGTTCAACCACTGCAGCTATCACTGCTCATGCTACCAGTTCTTTTTCCTGTTTAATTCAGACAAAACATAAAAATGTCACTTTCCGAACAGTGAAGGATTTCACACTGTCCTTCATGGAACAGCGTCTCCTGTTTCTTTCCATCTGTCTCCATATTGAACTTGACACTGGGAGTCAAACCTCTGGCTTGAGCTAATCACTGTAATGGATAGCTTGTCTGGCAGACTGATTGAACAATTGCAACAAGCCAATGTTCATCTCATTGGTTTAGGCTCTTGTTAAATGGTTGAAGTCTGTCTCATTAATACCCATCACAAAGTATTAACCTGCTACCCCACCTGTCATTGAAACAACACCAGGTGCCAAACCATCACTTCAACTTGACTTCTACCTTTGTGTGAGGAATTTTTTTTACCATTTCTCTCAATTTATATAGTTAAAAATAATCTATCCTTGTATTTTCTTGACAATTATATTAAATTATTTTCAAAACCAGCATCACCTGTGCCTTGAATGCAGCATCTGTGACAGCATCAGCATCAGTAACTGAAGAATTAGCCCTTACCAGTCTGACTAAAATGTAAAACTGTAAGAGTTGTTGCTGGCAGACTGACTGACCAAGCAGTTTGAAGCCCAAACCTAGTATCACACATTGGCAGTTCACTGCACCGTCCCCAGAAAGGTAAATCAAATTCCTCTTACTGGTAATGGCCTCTGCTCCAACTGGTTCTGTGCTGTGGATGTTCTCCTGCATTGTAGGTGAGCTGGACTACCTACTTAGTTTGTGTGTGTATATTGTGAGTTTACAGTTGGGGTCTGAGCTCAAATCCAATATTTTCAGTTGTTTTTTTTTAAAGTCTGACCAACAGCAGAAAGATTTCAGATCGGATTTAAACCACATCCATAGAAAGCTTGAAATTGCATCCATGAAACAATCATTTCTTCAGTCTTGACGGTTGTGGCTGTCCTTGATTTTGGTTTAAAGGAATAGTTCAACATTTTGGGGCATATTTGTATTTGTCACTTCTCCTGGACAAGAAATAGTCTGCCACATTAACCCCTGTAAAACCCCAACTCGTTGTTCTTACACTCCAGTTTATGTTTGGATTAAACAAACAAGAAATAATGTGTTGCTGGTAGGCAATTTTTGTTACCTTTGGACAAGGCTAGGCTACTTCAGCTGTTCCCCCGTTTCTACTCTTTATGCTAAGATAACCAGCGGCTAGCAATAGCTTCATATTTAGCGAACACACGCGGGAGTTGTATCAATTTACTGTATCTAACTCTCTGCAAGAAGTAAGTGTGTTTCCTTACATGACAAACCATGCCCTAAGTTTGGCTCCCACTGCATCTTAAACCCATTACAATGTTTTTTTCTTTTTACTAATGTATGCAGGGATAAAGAGCTCTCCTCTGATTCACATTCATCTAGTTAAACTCTGGGAGCTGGCCAGGACAGCCAGAGTCGACTGAGCAGTACAAATAGAGTAGCTGGGGAACTGCAGTACTTTTTGAAGGAGGAAACAGGACAGTGTGCTGTGTTCACTTTTCTCTCGAGGTGTTTCCAGCTCTTTTTGTACCACTGACCAATTTTAAAGATGAAAAGGCCTCGCTCTTCTTATCGACCCAATCTTTGTCTGTATTTTGGGCAGCTAAGGGTAAAATCACTTTCTGCAGCAGTGGAGGCAGTTTTCTATCTGAATGAACACAGATGAAGTACTGAGCTGTACAACCAGCACTCCCTGCAGCTTCATCTCTTCGAACTATCATGATCAGAAGCTGCTGTTTCAGGGAAAGTTGTCTCCTTCATTTTTAACATTTCACAGCTCACAACCACAGACTCGCTGCCAGAAATGTCACTTAAACCTGCAATAATAAACTTTTTCTTACTGTATATAAAAGTAAAAAGGGTAAACAGGGCCTACGCTGCATGATGAGTCTGTGTTGCAAGAATTTTCGGTGTTTTTCAGTGATGTTGATGTGTTAAGGGGAATTTATTTGGCTTGCTCAGTGGTCAGATCGCTGTCAGTGTCACAGAGCAGAAAGTGTCAGACAGATGAACACCAGGATTTCTGGCTGTAGATGCTTTACAGGCACAAGGCCCTCAGCCTTAGAACAGATATAAGGGAAGGTTTGAAGATTTGACTACACTTTTTGCCACTGAAAGAAAGTTGTCATAAAGTCCTTTAATTTTCTTTTATGTGATGGGTTTTTTTTTTTACTTGTTTTGGAATAAAACTTATAGTATTCCTGTCCTATTGCTGTCTACACCTTTTCAAACAGTTACAGTGAAATTAGAGTGATATTTCACAGCATAAGCTATGACTACTTTTCTTATTTCTGTCTGTCTGGTTAGCAGTGTTGTCTCGCAGCAAGGCACTGGCAAAAGAATTGGAGTTGGTCCCCGGGCGCTGCACTGCTCCTAGTGTGTGTGTGTGTGTATAGGACGGCTCAAATGCAGAGGATTAATTTCCCCAAAGGGATCAATAAAGTACTTCCTCTTCTTCTTCTTCTTCTTATTTCAGTTTCACAAAGCAAACTTGGATGGACACCAGTTAAATTACTGGTTGAAGGTTGAAGGCAGCTGCCCTGCAGTGCTCTGTCACTACATATAAAATATTTCCTTTCGTAGTAGTAAAGCATTTAAATACATGGTAGTTTTAAGTGTCAAAAGCATTGCCTTAATGTGCTAAATCTGCACTTTCTATATTAGTGCTGGGATATGTGCTGTGCATTGACTTTCACAGAGAAACTGAACATTGATTTGCTTATTAGCAAAAAGTTTTAAAAGACATCAGAAGGTTTGGTTAGCACAGAGCCTCATCATGAGATGTGCTGCAAAAAAATAGCTCTGAGTGGTCAGAAGCAAGATTCTGACAACTGAATGAAACTGGAACCATTATGATTATGACTTTTAGTGCAACTTTTCTTACTAAAGATTTGTTTGCTCTCACCTCACTCAATCCGATCTTCTTTGTTGAAGCATTTTAATTCTATAGCATATGATGATGTGTCATTAATCTGGAAACCAGATACCTCATCTTCCCAGCTGGTTCTGGGATTCAGCAACCCAATTCATGTCTATGTGTTGTAGCACAGCTCAGCCCTCTTTGGTCAGCCAGTCCTGCCCACTCTGTCGATATTTCTGTTGACTTGGTTGCCAACAGTAAGTAGATTAAGGGACCAGTGATTGAGGGCAAATCAATTACTGTAGCTCAGTGGTCTGTGTTTGGGGCTTTACTGTAGCATTTATTTACTGTTGCATAGCAAAATCCACATTGATCTGAACTGGCCTTTATATGAAGATCCTGAACAAACCATCACTGTAATATTCAGGTTATATTCCCTATTCACAATTTATGTGTCTGTAGTGATCAATAGTGACTTTATAATCACCTTATGTTACATAATCACATAGGCTACAGTGTTATTGTACTTTTTGGCATTTATCCTCTAAATCGCTTTGTTTCTAGGGGCCACTGTAATGCCAAATGACAAGAAGTCATGCTGTGATTTATGATTTGGTATGTGTGATAGTATCCCTAAGACCCTGCTAAGCATACTCAGTTGGCAAGTATGACCTTACTGTAGTATACTTTTTAAGATATCTTAACATTTCCCTGTGATTACAACCTTCCACAGATATTTTACAGTATCCCTCTGAAATGTGCCGTAAGCAGTAGAGTATTGGTCCTTCGCCAGAGAGGCAGGCTGGTGTGTTATGCGGGGCGGCTCCTCTCCTCCCAGACCGCCCAGCATCGGACTCCGTCATTTCGCCTCCTCGTCCCTCACTTGTTGGATGTGTCCGTTTGAATTTCTCTGTTTTCAAGCTTCTCTGTGGTTGTTTGCCCTCTTGGAGTCCCAAATCGACCACTGCTTTGTGTGAAGGTTAACGCGTTTTTGCAGGTTACATGCGCGTAAAAAGCGCTTATCCCGAAGCGTTGTCCCCGTCCTTACCTGTTCGTTTGCTCTAGTTGCTGCGCCGTGATTATGCTCCGTTTCTCGGTATCTGCTGTTAGTGGCTTTCTCTGCAGGCGTCCCTCTGACCTCTAGTCTGCCGGTCCCACGGCGGGAGTGTTGGGTTTTCCTGGCGGCGTTGTGCGTTCTGGACTCCGGGTCATCCTTGGAGAAGTTCCGCCGCAGTCCCATGCACAGCGCTTCTCTGCTCTCCTCCTGCTGCGATAAGGATGCTGGTGTCTTTTCATGGTCAAACTCCACAGGATTAGCCCGAGTTCAACAAACGGACCATGTAACCAGATCAGGTATGTGCACTGATAAAAGAGGGTAAAGGGGATCAGATTTTCTGATGATTTCTACATTTGAGGAAAAGCGTTTTCAGTTCTTCAGATTCTGGATTCAAATGTCAGTGGCTTTAGTTGTGTCTCTGATAGTCACCCTCAGTGTGAAGGAGTAGCCCCCCATTCAGTTACAGTGTCAAAAAATGTCACATTGCCAAAAATCAGTGACTTGTAATTTAACGTGAAATGTGCCTTTAAGGCTGCCAGAGGAGATGAAGTGACAGTGGAGCAGCTCAGCAGGAGCTGGAGTCTTGGGGTTTTTTTTGCCATTTTGCTTCTGCTGTGATCTTCTTTCACACCGGTTCAGTCTGGGCTGGGTGGCCTGCTGCTGCTGACATTTGGTAGACTGCATCCTCTCTAATTGGAAAGATGATGAGTGGAGTAAGGCAGTGACTGGCAGAGCTACAGTGGGGGGGGGGTTCCTACTGGGGTCACCTGTATTATAATTACATCATGTGTATACTTTGGAAGGAAAGAGAGCAGAAGGTGAAGGTCTCAGTGGGTCGAACTCACTGCAGGGGATAGAACAATTCAGTTCCCACCGGGGCTGCTGGTGTCGAGAATGGTTTGGTGAAAAGTGTTTTCTCGATATTTTAGACTGAATATTTATTGATAATGTGACTATGATATTCTTAAATTTCACTGTAATGCAGCCTTTCAACACGTATGACTATTTAAATCGTAGGTGACATCTAATCCCACTGTACAATAATGATATATCAAAATATCACCAAGGTGTGTCTCACCAAAATTGTTTTGTTCATTTTTTGCTTTTTAAATGAGGTAAATGCTGCGTATTGGTTACTGCCGTTATTGCAGGCTGTAAGAAGGATGACTTTCTGTAACAAGAAATCAAAAACACATTATTCTTTTTGTAAATTAGCAATTTAGATAATTATAACTGGTCTTATCACTTGGGATGGCCTGTGCAAAATGGTTGGTGACTTAACCCTTTGTTAAAGTCCCCCCCCCCCCATTATATAATGAACAAATTAGCGAAACCTTAGTTAGATATTCCTTTACTTTGCGCACATGGCAGCTGAAGTACAGTATGTGAACTGCATTGATCTCCCACATCAATACCAAGCAGCAGGTGCCGTGCTGCTCTGACCCATTTCTCACAGAGGGAGGCTGGAAAATACAGCTTGACTAAATAACTGTAAAGCAGCCTCTCTATATCCCCCTGTCTCTACCCTACCACAAACACACACACACACACACACACACACATCTTAATTCCTCCACCTCCAGTAGCTGTGATACAACAGGAAGTGGGCTGATTTCCCAGAGGAGTCTGCAGTCGGGGCTGTCACAGCTAACACAGCAGCAACAGACAAAATGTATTTAATACACAGGTTGTATAATGGTGTGCTGTGCCAACAGTTCAAAACACTGTGGGAAATTACAACTAGCTGCTAGCAACGTTTGGTCTGTCAGTGCCAAGTTCTGTAACCGCCAGTCTGGCTGGGAATCTAAATATTTCATTAACCTCGGTTCATTTATGAAACAGTTAGCCTAAGCTGCCTTATTAACCCCGACAAATCCTCATGACTCATCGTTAACGCTGCTTGGAGATCATTTCTACACACAAACTTGTCTGATTTTCACGTTTTAGGAATACTGAGAAGGTTTGACCATCTTTGGACTGTCCAAACCTCTCAGACAAACTGTCACTATCTGGTGTTGTGGTTTGACCTGACAACAGCGATACATTGGTCACATATACTCATACCAGCCTGCAGAAGTTGTACCTTATTAAACACTGGAAAAGTTACCCCAATGACGCCGAAAAAGTAATTTTCTCTCTTTGCGAATGCAGACAGCACTGGCCTTGTATAAACGTCTGTATTTTAAAAGTTTTATAGCCTCCATGGATAAATGTTCCTCCAACATTTTGAAGTATCTAAGTCGTGGTGGGGCAACTAAAAAATACATTTAAGAACCTCAAATTGAAGAGTGAGACACGGTGGTGGAAGTTAAATCATCTTGTCAAGCACATATGGTTGAATTTTGTTGTTAAGCGTTTTTGTATCACGTCCAAACAGGACTGACATTAACATCTGAAGGTTAGGTGGCATTTTTTGTGACCCAAGGAATACTGTTATCAACTTATTGCCAAAAAAGAGCCCCAACATCATCTCTAAAGGGCTCAAACCTCAAACGAAGTAAAGCCACTGTTACCACAGGGAAAGCTCTGTGCTCCATAGATTTGGTCTTCTTGCTTTCTGAAGGCAGACTACTGTACTTAGCCTACCTTTGGTTGTAAAGTCATGTCTTGGTTCCTCCTGCTGACAATCCACTCAATGTATTTTCTGGGACAATATTCATGGAGGAGTGTTTTAAGTTGTGATAGAAGTGCATATATGTGTCTGTGTGTGTGTGTGTTTGTTGGGTTGGCGTTGGGGCGGGTGGGGAGAGTCTAAAACTGCCCAGGGAAAGGGAAAGTGTTTCAGTGTTTCAGGAGTGGTGTGTGAATTATTGAAAAGCCCTCAAGGTTTTTCTGGCTTGCTGGATCGGTATTTCTCGCCGTACAATCGCAAGTCGACTGTACTGTAGTCACACATTAAAGGTGAGACGAGCTGTGTCCAAAACTGCACTGCAGCATTAGCGGGACAGGAAACTGAACTCCAATGTCTACTTCCAGATTCAGACCAGCTCATCTTAAGCTAAAATTTTAGAATAGATTTGGACCTTCAGAGCGTCTGGAAGAGCACTTTTAGATATTTAAATATATTAAACAAAGGATGAGGAACCCTTTTGTTCCATTAAAAGCTGCTCCCCCATCACAAACACCAAAAAGTCTCCAGTTTCCTACTTAGGTACACATGATGTTTATGATAAAGATTGACAATGAGAGTCTGTCTTTGGCTGAGCCTGGTCAGTTGCCTGTATTCATATCTTGTGGCTTCTCCAAAGAGCCACTTGATAAATCTATGGGGTCGTGACATAATTATTAGAGTAGAAGATTTGTTGGACTTTTCTCAAACCTTTTTTTGCTGTGTGAAATATTGGATAATTTGACCGCTGAGGGTGTGAGTTATTTAAATAAAATCACCTAAAAGGTTTAGAGGGGAAATCTGTCTTTGGCGGAACTGCTGAAAACCCGTAAACATCTGAAACATGACAAGGGCCCCCAAGTAGATACTACTCTTCTTTAAGGGGTCACAAGCCAAATATCTTACAGAGCTGCAACCATTAGTCAATTTGTCAATTGTCAAAAAATGAATCGCCAACTATTTTAATAATCCAAACATTAAAACACGTAGAAAGAGTAGAAAGTACACTATTTCCACAGAAATGTAGTGCAGTAGATGTAAAAAGTAGCAGGAAATTGAAAAACTTGAGTAAAGTACCTCAAATTGTGTTTAAATACAGTACTTCAAAACTTTCCACCACTGCGTCTGTTGCCTGTCACCCTCTACAGTATAAGCACGACCCTCAAAGACTATTTTATTCTGCTGGTACAGTAAATATTCCCTCCTGATGAATCATAATCTGAGCCACTTTTAGAAGATGCAGGGTCCCCATAGCTTGACCCAAACAAAGCTACAGCTACAATTTTAACCCTTTGAACCAACCAAGAGACCATCCTGCAAGCTCAAGAATACGAGCAGGTATTCTTCTTTTTATGTCTAGCTGGCTGGGATCACAACTTGTGACTCTCACTGTAGCGTTGTGGAAGCGCAGCCAGGCTGGGTGAGGATGAGGCCAGTCAGAGGAAGGCTTGTTGGCAGAGCTGGAGGCCTCTGGAACAGAAACGCTGTTATCTGCAAACGTAGCTCTACTGCTGCTGGCTGCTGTATCTGTGGTGACTCATCAAAAAAAAAAAAATACACACACACACATACAGACGTACACACTCCAATCCAGACATAATCCGACTGACAAACATACGCGCACACTAAGGCAGCCTTAAAATGATATAATACACTTTGACATTTATGTACTCACACACACACTTACGCACATGCGCTGAGACATAAACACAGACAACTACAATACACTGACTTCTTACAAAGACACACAGTGACACTGACGAACACAAACACATATAATATAAACACTCTTTGCTTTTTTATTATTACTGTAAGCCAGAGTGACATTTCCTCCAAATCAACAACCACATGAAATCTTTCAACTCATCCATAGATTTCCTGTCATAGACATTAATAATACATGAAAGCATTATGTAACAACGTAACACACAAATTGGAAACGTGACAAAAGCATCATTTGGATACAATTGCTCTGGTTAGATGAATAAAAGCTCCCCATAGAAAACCTGTTGTTACGACTTTGGAATTGAACTAAGTCACCGGAGCTGAAGATCAATATCGACCCCTCATGACCTTCACACCCTTTTGTTTGACCACCAATTTCATCTTTAAATTACCTCCTGACTCTTTCCTAAACCTCTCCTGCTTTCTCTCACTCGTCATACTTGGAGCTCCTCATATTTGTCTTAAATCTTCTTTCATGAAATTTCAGCCCCTTTCTCGTCACTACCCACCAGCTCCCCAACTTTGCTTTATTCTTTACATTTTATTGAAATGTAGAACCAATCCTGTAACGGCTGTCTTACGCAAGCACTGCTTGAAGCTTAAATACAACATTTACGCTTGCAGTGAGTCATTTTTCTGATGCTCATATGCAGAGCGAGCTCCAATACTGAGAGATTAAAAGGTCAGAGGTCACAGGACCCAGATAATATTCCTGTAACCTGAAGTGAACATGGAAGAAATATGTGCTGAAATATATATTGAGATATGAATAAAACATGATGCACAGCTGAGGTTTAGCTGTAATCCTGCTGACTGAGAACTTGAAATGATACATTTATTCATAGCGTTTAGGATCCGGTTCATTTACTCCAGTCTGCGTCTCGCACCTATCATCCTTATCTTACTCCACTGTTATATACAGAGTCACAAACATGAACTGATATGGTATACTGTTCCCCATAACACTCTTTGTACAGTTAATGTTTTTTGGATGATTTCTGCTGCAAATCAGCTCAATTTCATATAGTATATTTCATAAGTTTAACAAGTATGTAATTGGATATATTTTAGTGGAAGAATATGTTACAATCTGGATTTTATGAGTGCACATTTTAAAAAGCTCATGAAATCAAACAGAATCAATTATTGTATTTTATATATTATATATAAGAACTGACATGCGTTTTCATAAGAGGTGTTTTTGTACAGTTGTGAATACCGTGTGGAAACCTGTACATGCACAATAACACCATAAAAATGCTCTTTTATATGATTATTTTAATCATATTGTGGTCATAATTTTTTTTTTTTGGGGGGGGGGCTTACACATGCTACATAAAGTATGTCAGAGGTCACCAGACAGTGACTATCATGTACTCACAAAGCAAACAGAAGTGAATGCAAGCCGAGTATTTAATGAATCTATGTAAAACTGATCACACTACTTCAAACCATGTAAACCTTGTAATCTATATGCTTCCTGAAGGTTTTACGTTTTTCTGTGCATGTGAAGGTACTGATGGTCTCCTGATGCAATGCTTGTGTGAGTAGGTTACGTCATTTCCTCCAAGACATTTATTTTTTATGTATCTATTCCCTCCTGCTTACACTGAGGTAGAAATTTAAATGGTGTCACAAGGTGCGTCTCTTTTCCTCAGCCCTGAGGTGGCACCTGGAAAGTAAGCAGCTATTGTTTCTACTTGCCACCTTTATTTCAGTCAATAAATTAGTAATAGAGAGGCACCATGTGCAACAGGTTCATATTCAATGAAGAAGAAATGTTTTTTGTAGCACCAGGATAGAGTAGATTTGGATTATGTCTTCAAAAACTGTGAGATTTGTTAAATTACCTCAGAAGTTTTATTGATGTTTATTTTTGAAACACAGTGGGTTACTTCAGTGACTCGGCGGAGGAGAAGAGATTTGAGTCTTTGTTTATCCTGCGAGCGTTTCCTCTACAGTGTGTGTCTGCCTGGTTGTCAGCAGGATGGCACAGTGGATTTAGTTACTGTCCTGTAAGCGGAAGGTCATAGGTTCAGTTTTTTTTTTTTAACAGCCAATTGTTGAAACGGCCCTGAATAGCACACTGAAATTCATACCTGCTCGCTCACTGTGAGGCTAGGGGCGAAGAAGACAGTCTTCAGTCCGGTTTACTTCTAATTTATCTGTCCTGACAGTTGAGGGAAAGCCTCAGACGGGACCGAAGGTTGACAAAAACTTGACTTTGCAGACTCAGTGTTGACAGACTGATAAAGTCTGCCATGTTTTATATTTTTACAGTACGTCACGTCTTCCTGGATAGAAATGAAAACGTAAAAGTGGAAGGACTGTGCAGTTTGTTTGATCTCTAGATGTTGGAGATCTTGAGAATCACTTCACAGCTGCTGTGCTACTTTACATTAACTGCTGTGTCATTAGTGTCATTTGTATGTGCTTAAAAGTACCAACCATCAATAATATGTATAGTTAGAATAAAAGCCAGTAACTTCCAGTGGACTGAAAATGTTGATAAAGGTAATGTTGAAGGTAAATGCATGAAGCTTCACGCAAATACCTAGTTGTAAGGTTAATGACTCCTTATAGGAGAACAAGCTTCTATGCTCCTGAGCAAGGCACCTCAACAGCCCTGCCTTCCTCACTGCTGGCCTTGCCATCTGTGGCTACGCTCCCTCGCTTTATTAACTGTCACAGATAAAATGTCCATGTGAATGTATGCTAATGTAATATTCGTGGTACATTACTGCCTCAAAGATAGAAGCTGGACCATTTCATTTCCTTTTATGAGACTGGCGTGCTGACCAGCAGAATGGAGGTACAGTAATTACAGCTTCCCCCGGCTGCCCGCTGCCCTATACCGGGTGCGTGTTCAACGATGCTGCACTGCTGCCAAGTGTGAAAGAGAAGCTGGCATGTCGGAGGACGGCAGGGGAGGAGCTGAGCTGCTATGATGAAACCTCTGCAAACCTCGTAAAGCAGGGGGCCGCAGAGCAGTGTGCATGTTTAACGTCAGGTCCTTCCCCTGCTCAAGTTCTTCGCTGTGAATCTGTCTGAACTGGACATAATTTAACAAGAAAATCAATTCAAGCCTTCCAGTTAGAAGTGTCAGTGGCTCAGTGATTAGAAATGTCCCTTTATGGCTACATGCTGTGGTTTTTTGCCTCAGGTGGTTTTTGGAGAATCTTAACTAGCTTTGGTTGTGACTGTGTGTTTGTTTGTTGGCAAGTTCACCCTACGAATAACCCGCAACCTGTTCAGGTTGCCTCCTTGCCTTGTAACCATCGCATACTGGGATAGACTTCCAATGGACTATGGAGATTATTGTGCTGGTTATTTTCTTGTTTAATCAATAAAATGTCAGAAAATAGTGAAAAATGCACATTATAATTTCTTAGAGCCCAAGGTGTCATCTTCAAATGTTTTGTTTTGTCCGATCAACAGTCCGAAATCCAAAGATATTCAGTTTACTATCCTGTATGACACATAAAAGCTTCAAATTCTCACATTTGAGAAGCTGCAACCAGCAACTTTTTCTTAAAATATGACTAAAATGGTTATTTGATTATCAAAATAGTTGCAGATGAATTTTCTGTTGATTGATTAGTGGACTAATCGTTGGAGCTCTGTTCTACTGGCGAGTTTGACAGAAAGACAAGCGTCGTTAAGAACAATTAATGTGTGAAAACTGATATTGCAATGATTCTATCCATGTTCAATCTTATGTCTCCTTTGTCCTTTCAAATCATTATGTTTAAATTTGTTCTTATTGAAGTTGAAGTTGACTCCACTATTGCAGCCAGTTGCACTATTCAGCGAAATCTTGTTAGCTGAAAGCAATAATATCACACAGTGCCCTTCTCACATTGTGTTGCTGGTCTGCATTTAGGAACGGGGATGTACAGGATGTTCAGAACAAATGTTTAATGTCAACCCAAATCGGCATGATATTATGGTATGGTAGATGATAAATGTAAAACACACCAGAAAGATGTGTCGACCCCGTTTGCAAAAGAAAAACAAGTAGGCAGCAACAACTTGTGCAGCTTTACAGCATCTTCCAGTTTAGCAGAGCATTGCTGCAGGCTGTCGTGGGGAAATGGACTGAGCCGTATGCTCTTTTCTGGCACCAGTCTGCTTTACATTCATATCGTCAAATCCTCCTTCATGCAGTAGTTTATAAGCTCTCTGCTACAGGGATTGCGCCTGTTGTGACTTTTAATGGAGTCATCAGAAAGCCCTCCCAGATGCCAGGAGCTCCTTCACTGATGTGATTGGAGCGGATAGATTTTCAGAAAATTAAATAATTAAGCTGTGTCATTATGCGTTTTGTGTCATGTCTGGCCCTGCTTTGCTGCCATCAGCCATTTATTCAGATGACACCGCCCTACTGTCATAGATTGTTTTAGTTTTCCCGAGCTGCTTTCTATCAAATTACACAGTTTTGTTTTCTCCAGTAATTGAGATTTTTTTTTTTAAAAGTATTTATATAGCATAATTCATGCATTGAATAGTGTTTTTCACACACAAAAAAAGAATATAAACAAACACAACACACAGGATAAAATAATAACTTTATTGAAATGATAAACTTTAAGATAAGGGAACAGTTGCAAGGTTAAAAACAATGAAGTGTTATTAGAAATGTGAAAGCATTGGCAGTAAATCCAAAAAAATGTTAAGTGTTGATTATTTGTACATTATTTTAAAAACTTTTGAACAGTAGCAGAGGTCATAAAGCAAAAGCAGTCATAGATGTGATAGTAGAAGTTGAAATGGTAGTAGTATTAGGTGTACAGTTGTCATATCAGCAGTAACAGAAGTAGTCGTAATAGCTGTAATATCCATAAAAGCGAACAGAAGTCAGTTAGGACACTCATAGCCATCACACTGGCCTGGATATCTGGTGATTGGCCTTTATGGAAAGGGGGGAAATTGAATTTGACATGTATATAAAAATTACAGATGGACCCAATGAATCTTTCACTTGCCATGTGAGTAAAGGTACTCACCACATCTCGAGCCACAACGAGCACGTAGAAAGGCTGAATCAGGAGCTGGCAGGCTCGAGTACAGTAGCCTGGATAGCTGCATAACAGCATAATGTACACCAGTTATAAATCTGCCAGCACTGTATATGGCATCAGAACATGCTCCAGAGTGGATGGAGTAAAAGACTCAGACTGTGTTCCAACTCTCTGTCGTCCTATCTCTCTCCATCCTCACGGGGACGAAGCTGTTTTACCGCCTGTATTGATCATGTGCTTTTATAGGGCCAAGAGGATCATTCTGGGGAGTGGTTCCTCACATTCATTGCATTCTTTGCCCCAAATGACCTCGAGCAAAATCAAGTAATTGAACTAAAATGTTCGGTGTCATCAATCTCTGCCTACTGGGCCGTAACTGCTGCGACAGCTTAAGAGGGAAGATGGACTAACGGTTGGTTGAGCTCCTGTAGGTCGCTCAGTACATGAGGAAGGTTTTCAAGGTCACACGTAAGTGTTTGCATCCAGGAAGCTAATCTACTTATCATTTGGAGCTTTATGCTGTCAAAAGCAAGGAGTTGTCTTGAGAAATAGTGACAGATAGTTTTTTATTCTGTAGTGAATTTTGGCATGAAGATCAAAAGGTTAGATCATTTCTTGGATGTGGGTATACAGTATGCATATGTATGTGTTTTTGTGTGTCTCACCTTTCTGCTTGTTCACAGGATATTTCCCTCTGGGTCTACCAGCACCACAAACGCTCTCGTAGCACTGTAGAATTATTGGAATCAAACAATCAAACCCCTTAACCATTTAATTGGTGAATGGTAATATGGTAGAAATGTATTAAACATGAAACACAGTTTTCTATTCAAGTTGTTAAAGAGTTACTTAAACACGAAAAAAGCAGAGTTAGATGTCCTCTTTTGGTTCAACAGCTTCTGAAAAGATGTCTCTGCCCTGTCTGATGACATCATACCGAAGATTTCGAAGTTATCTGACCAAAGTGGGCAAAAAGTTCACACACCCAATGGGGAGGCAACTTTGTCTCTCCATATAACTGTCCATAGTGTTCACATGCCAAATGGCCCCACCACCACCACCCGACACCCCACTTTATCACTTTGGTTGATTTTCAAATGTCTGTCGGTGGTGGGAACAGACTGACAGGGAGCATCTCATTACTCTTTAAGGATGACAGAATTTCCACCAGTAAGAATTTATATCTAAAACTCAGTAATCTATCATACAGCTCAATCCAATGTAGATATATTGGGATTAACAACATGGACACAGTTACAAACATACAGTTTTAGACATACAGACTGTAATATCTCTTCAGCACCAAGGACAGCTCACATTCCTGTAGAGTAGAGTAGACCACCCAAAATGTTCTATCTGATTTTATTTTTCTAGTGAAACTCTAAATCGGTGCTAACGAATGAAACTTAAATGCAAAGTGACTTTTTGCCAGATGCTGCATGTCCATTTCCCCAAGAATTTACAGTTAGAGATGCTCTGCAACCACCACCAATAACGAGCTGTGTACAGTCGGCTGTTGTCACATTGCAACATTAAAAACTGAAATCAAATAATCCAAACGGTTATCCCTTGATTTAATTTGGAGCTCCCACTGTACAACATTAAGTTTCCCAGTGCAGCTGCAACAGATTATACTCTTTTTGTTTTGATATTTTACCCACGATTCTACTTTTACAGTGAATAATCTTCATGAAGAAGAAATACCACATTTTCTAAACCGAAGCCCTAAATTGTGTTTACTTACCCACGCATGCAAACAAACATGTACACACACATGCGCGCACACACACGGACGCCCACATCCGGCCGCAACAGAGACATCGGAGAGAGAAAGCAGATAGAGGAAAGCCTTTGGAACGCCAGATAACAGGATTAGACAAATTACATTTCAACTGTGACCATGAATCCCGTTTGGCTGTGCGACTTGTTTTCTCTCTCCATACAACAGCAGCCATAGAGCTGTGGAGTTAGATTACAAAATGGTGGTTTTCCAAAATATGTGCTGAAATTTTGCATGAATCATTGCCTGAGTGGATGCTTCTGCTGCTGAGGTCAACACCTGAAGTTGTAAGGAATAGAAAAGAGTTTAACAGGAAGTATGGTGAGTTTTTTGTTCACAATTTAAAAATATTTACATCCAGTTCATTAAACACTAAATTGTCTCACGCACCCCTCCCAAAAGGAGAAATTAGAGGGTGAAAAAAAAGAAAACAAACACAGGAAAAGCCACAAATTAAACACAAATTAAGCACAAATTAAGCACAAATTAAGCAGAGTGTTTTCAGATCCAAAAAGAACCAGTTTATCATAAAAGAAAGTCACCTCTTTTTCACTGGTTATGTGCCCTCCCATACTTCACATCTATCACAGAGAGGTAAAGTATGGTGAGTTACATACAGATATACACATTCTCAAACTCATCTTCAAACACTGTCTTGTGCTATGTGGTTTCATTGCATGGCTCAAAAGCACTTAAGTTCCCATCTTCCAAGCAACCCTGAACAGGATAAACAAGAGCTAGAGAAGGAAGTTTGTTGTCTTCCACTCACCTCATCCACCTTTTTTTGGGGAGTCAGAGCTTCAATATTCAGGGCAAAGTAACCTTGCAAGGGCAGCCCACAATTTTCATTTCTGTCATTTCTGTCTGACAAGGGCTTGGATGAAATTGCATTTTAAGTACAGTCGATGACTGACAGTTCCCTCCTTCACTCGAACTTCAACATGAGCATCTCCCTCACCTGATGTAATGCCCACATTCAGTTCCTGGCTGTCTTTGTTTAGCTTCAGATTCTAAAACTCCAAGAACTAGCTGTCAATCTTTTTTTTTTTTTAAACTCACCCAAAATTGTTTATTTAGCATTGATTGAATAACATGTGATACAGTAATTGTCATTTTATATCAGTAACACC
Organism: Scomberomorus guttatus; assembly: GCA_038419695.1. Lineage (NCBI taxonomy): Eukaryota > Metazoa > Chordata > Actinopteri > Scombriformes > Scombridae > Scomberomorus > Scomberomorus guttatus. The sequence goes on along the minus strand of CM076454.1, from coordinate 22,741,208 downwards.
TTAAATAGTTGAACATACGTTTCAGAGACATGATCTAAAGACTCTTTAGTGTTCACTAATCTGGTACCTGGTTTCCTCGAGTTAAACCATGTATTGCAAACGAGGGTTGGGTACCAAGAACCAGTTCTTAATTAAAACCGACTCTGAAAAAACAGGTACTCATTAGGAATGTACTTTTTGATTCTGCTTATTAACTTCTGCTGCTGTGCTTTCATCTACATGTGTCAACACAAGTGTTTAAAAAGTGAACGGGAGCCAAAATTGATCAGCATATTCTCCATCAGAATTGCTAAAATCTAACCATACCCAACCCTAGCAAAATAATTTGCCCTCAGGATATAGACTGGTTTTGCATAGCTTTGTACATTTAGACAGAAAGTTTAACTTTATGAAAAAGTCATGCTACTGTAGGAACACCTTCAAGAGATTTTTTTTTCTTTCCTGAATGGATTCATGAACTTATGTGCTTTTAAATGTAAAATTGTCCTGTATGTTTCAGAACTAAGTAATATATAAGCATTCTTTTCTGAAAACTTTTGGATATTTCTTGGCTGGAGACTACTCTTCAGTGAAAACCTTTATCTCCAAAATGTCAACAGCTGAACCAGTCTCACTTTGAGCTTAACAACAGTGCATTTTTTAGGATCCGGTGGTTTTTGAATGGCTTTGACACACTGAAAGTTCACAATCCCTCATCTTAACTTACAAAACTGCAAAATCCGAAGATGATGTCATGGATTTTTATCCAACCCGAGAGGCAGTCATTTTTCCAATGAGCGAGCAGGTTTGTGTCTTGTTTGGAAGGAAACATTGGAACATCGAACCTGTGGCATTTATGTTACAGGCTGGATGGCGTTTGTAGTGTGTTGAGAGAAGCAGAGACTCACATGGGCTGAACGCTGGCCTGAGCAATTTAAGATCCAAAAAATCAATCTTGTAAAAATCCTCCAGGGCAGTCAAGGTCCTTCAGATGCTCCTGAAGACTGATGGCCGAGACTCCAGAGGGAACACTCCATCAGAGAGAGAGGGAGGCAGAGTGGTAGCTTGTAGATATTCTCATTACTCTGATTTGCCAAAGACAGCGTCTGGGAAACCTGCAGTTAAATAACACAAAGACAGACAAAATAACTCATAGGATAGAGACAAAGGAAAGCACTAACAGAAGTGGGTGAAATGAAGTGCCAACAAGCTGATACAACAGGCTGATAAAACCCACAATAATGTAAAGACCAATGATTGCAGATGTAAATGCTTTTAAACATCAACACAGTCGACTGGAGAGCAGTGTATCATACCATGGCTTAATCTAACATAATGGAGTGTAACAGCATAACAAAACGTAACGACACATATCATAAAACATAATGTAATGTAGCAGTTAAATGTAGGATATTATAGCATAGCATAACACGCAATGCAGTGCAGTATAACTAAATAGTGTAGCGCAGGATAATGCAGTCTAGCATAGCCTATACAGTATGTAACATCATACTTGAACTTTTACTAGTTCATCTGTTTTTTTTACACTTGAATTTTGTTTTCCCAAGTATCAAAATGTTCTATTTCTTGCAGTTAGCAATAAGTAGGGTCCTTTTGTGGTGAGGCCAGGTCACTATATGCTAAAATTGTATCATTATACTATATAGCTGTATATGCTATCCGTCAATCTGTTGCTACGAGAAGTTAATGTTTTTTCATAACAAATCAAAGAAATATGCTATTTTAATACTTGTTATTTCTGTAATTTGACTTACAGCTGTGACTTGTGCAGCTGCGAAGACGCCATCTGTGCTTATCAATGTTTTTGTGCCATTTTTCTGTAGCTATTTTTCAATTTCATTTTTGTAGCAAGGTAACTAGCAAGCTATGTAGAAAATTACATTCTTATTCTCACCTACAAAGCTCTGATTTGTCAATTGTTTCTCCAACCGAGGAAAACAGTCATGAATGACACATTAAAAGTTTAAATCACTAAACAAATTAGAAATGCAGGAAGTGATTCAGGAGTCTGGAAGAAGTTTAAATTTACAAAATAAATACAGATTTTTAAAAAAGCTATTAACGAACCCTTCATATAAATGTAACATAACATGCTTTTAGTCGGTGTAACATAGCATAACGTGTTGCAACCAGATGTAATATAAGATTTCACCATTCACAAACATCAGCACTGCTTACAGCCTCGGGGGCACACACGAGCCGACTAAGATGACTGACAGGTGTCAGAGTGGGGAATTGAACGGTGATGGTGGGATAAAAAAATTTATTTTCTGCCTCAAGCCAAAATGTTACAGATACTGTCTTTAAGAAAAAAAAACAACTTGTCCAAAACTAATCTATTGTTAAAATGTGCTGAACCCAGAAGTTCTAACTTACAAGATGAAATACCAAATGGTCTCCAGGTGGATTTCATCATCAGCAGTGTTCGAGTTAAAAAGTTTGTTAAAATAAAATAAAAAGTCCTCCCGGGCCTGGAAATAACAATGACATGAGTTCTTCTGCTTCAAATGTATAGGACCTAATTATACTTTATATATACAATACATTACACAGCAGTATCGAGTTGAAATGTGTATTAGAGATTTATGGCGAGCGTTGAGGTTCATTTAGTAGATGAAACGCCGCTAAGTGCTATGAAGACCCTGCTGTCTGTTTGAATGGATGTTTTATTAGGACGTCCTTATTTATTTGGTAATGCATGAGTACATGTTTGCCTGAGTGAATACTGTACTGTGTGTGTGTGTGTGTGTGTGTGTGTGTGTGTGTGTGTGTGTGTGTGTGTGTGTGTGTGTGTGTGTGTGTGTGTGTGTGTGTGTGTGTGTGTGTGTGTGTGTGTGTGTGTGTGTGTGTGTGTGTGTGTGTGTGTGTGTTAGAGAGAGTCTTATCAGTATACAGGGCTCTTCAGGCAGTATGGGGGATTGAGGGCCACTCTAATCTGGACCCAATGGTGACTGATCCAGCTCTCTTTTCGTCTGTGCTCAGCATGCGTGTGTGTGTGTGTGTGTGTGTGTGTGTGTGTGTGCTGATGCAGATATCTTATTTTCCTCTACAGTTTGTCAAATGAAGTGAACTCAGATTAACTGAACCAGCAGGTCTTTCTCAAAGTGCTTGCAGAGCAACATGTAAACAGGAGCGGAAAAACAAATCTATGTGTGATTTTATGTGTCTGGGTAAAGGATGACACGGTGACAGCGGTGACTCCATTTCCATTTCCTCCAATGCCGTACAAGTCACAGGGCAGTCATTAATTATGAAAAATAGTTTGGTGTACTGAGTCTGAGATTGCATGCACTGGAGAAAGTTATGATGGATGATGTTAAGAGGAGTCTGTCAGCTGCCATCCCGTTTGGTCTCCACAAATAATTGAAGGGTAGTGTACTTTCTGACAGAAACATGGTTTATGAGCTCAGGGCCAGTGTAGCGGTGCGGATCGCAGCCTCTGGGAGCAGCGTCGCCTGCTTTTCTTCTCCCCAGTGGAGAATCTGACAGCACTCTTCCAGTTTGTTGTGTTTTTAATGAAGAAACCCATTCAGATCCACTTACACCGCTACATATCATCAGACAGAGACGTTCAACATATCTCAAGAGTTATTGTGTAACGCCTTTTGATTTTTGCTGAGCTCACTTCCCTTTAATCTCCCTCCTCTGCTTCTACTTCTACTTAGTTTGTCCCTCTGTCCAAATTTCATAAATAAGTACTACTTATTATATCGTAATTGTGTGTTTTGAGTGTTGTGCAGGCATGCTAAATTGTTAAAGGATCACTTCACCATCAAGTAGAGTAGAAATCATAAAGTCTTCTGTGGCTTTGACACTGTTTGTCAAATGAGAGAATAATTGTGGTGAATTAGACAATGGTGATCTCATTCTGGGATTGAAGACTTCAGTGTTTTTTGCAGAAAGCATACGTTATAAACTGGGGGCATTTACCATGCAGGGAGGACGTTTTTTTAATATATATATATTGACATTGTATGCCTTTAATAGGTGGTGACAGTTGAGAGATGACAGGAAGCAAGGGGAGAGAGACACACACGGGGTATGACATACTACAAAGGTCCACTGCCAGAATTGAACCATCAACACTGGGGTTATGTGGCACGCGTCTTAACAGGTAGGCTACCAGGCTGTGCCAACCTGAAGAAAGATTCTATCATAGGAAGTGTGAGATCCAGTGATTTTTTAAGCTTAATCCAGCCGAGGGACTGAAATTCCAGATATCTCAGCCTCTACTGCTTTGATTTTGATCGTTCTTTTTAAACTCTGCCTCTTGCAAGTGGAAGTGCACTACTAAATTGCTGGAGTAGCCCTTTAAATTTATTATCACAGATAGCAACAAACCAGCTGCAACTCACAGCAACTGTCAATAAATGAAGGAGTCATGTAGGAGGGCATTTATGTTGTCTCAAAGGAGAACCGTGCAAACAGGTCATGAAAAAGCCAAAATAATAAAAAATTTGTATCAAAAATTGATATTGATGTAATTGTTTCAAGCTCATTATTTATTCGCTGGTAGTACACAACAACACATGTTAGTGTCTAGTATATTTACTGACAATATCACACACTATGAAGTATAGGACTTTGTCTCTGGCAGGAAGTGATGTGATGTAAATTGCTGCAAACAACAGGCCTTCCTTCCAATCATTGGTTTGACATATTTTTATCAGCAGGAATAGATTTCACTTCACCTGGACAAGCCTCAGCCTGCAGATTAAAACCCCTAAACAACAGAGCTCCTCGCTGCTAAATCACTTTTACAGCTGCTGTCCCATAATGCCGCACGTGTACGTGTGTGTGAGTGTCTGTTTGTGTGTGTGTATGAGTGAGTGAGAGAGATGGACATGTTTGAGTTGTGTAGCAGTTGGAAAACTTTATTGTGCAAAGTAATTATCTGTAGTAGGAATACATTTATGCATTATACATTTTAAAGTGTGTTTGTAGTAAACAGATAGACTGGACAGTTAGCACAAGTAATGATAATTACCTCAGTCGACCATGAGAGGAACACAGCCTACAGAAAACTTCATTAACTTCCTCTCTTCCTCTCTTCCTTCCAGCATTTCCCTTTTATTTTTCTTTGGTTGATTCCTTAGTTTCCTCCTTCCCTCTTTCTTCCTCTTTCGGGTCCTATCTGTTTTTGTGTCCTCCTGATCAGATTCTTAATATATGTTATCAATCTATCTGTAATTGTGTCATCATGGTTTTCCGTACCTGGGGTAGCCTCCCTCTTCTGTTGGTCTTCCTGAGGTTTCTTCTGGGGTTTTTTCCCCTGTTCTCTTTTGGGGGGAGTTTTTCTCTATCTTAATCGAGTGAGGATAGAAGATGTTGTATTGCTGTATACAGATTGTAAAGCTCCGAGAGGCAAATTTGTGATTTGTGATATTGGGCTATTTAAATAAAAATGACTTTAACTTCACTTCCTCCCTAGTCTAAGGGTAGGAATTATATACCAGTATTGAATTTAACAAGGCATTATCCAGCGTTTGTGTGTCTGTGAGAGATAGTTTTCCGTTCTCTTGGTGCCACCTTGTGGAGAAAAAGGTTTAAAGCTTCATGAATTCATCTGATTGAATTTCTGTTTTCATTTTCTGCTTCCTCCCTTCTCTCCTTCCTCTCTTTTTTTCCTCAGAGACAAAATGCGTCTGTGCAGCGGTGTGACTCCAAACCTTTGACCTCTTATTTGACATCAATTAACCTTAACAACCCTTGAACACTCTTCTGATGTAAGTCCATCCATCCATCCATCCATCCATCCATCCATTCATTTATCCATCTAAACTTTAAATAACCACCTCTGTTATCTCTCTGCTTTCAGGTGTTAAGCAACTTTGCTGAACGTGAGTATAATAACAATAATCACAAACACTGACATAGTATTTTCTCCATGTAATTGTAGAATGGCCTTTGACCTTTGCTCTAGTCTGTTAACATACAATTTAGAGGCTATATTTTCCATCAGATTACAGCTGATCTCTGTTTAAAGCTATACTGGCCCACAGTATGTGTCATATCTTTAGAGTGGACAGGAGGCTTTTGTTGATGATGTCCCTTCCTGTTCCCGTGTCAGAGTTTGATGGAGAGCTGGTCGGATGACAGCTGGAACTGTTGTCATAACCGGAGGAATACTGGCCACAGTGATACTTCTGTGTATCATAGCTGTGCTCTGTTACTGTAGACTCCAGGTACGCCTCTGTATGTGTGAGTGTGTCTGTTTTTATAAATGTGTAAATCCCACAGTAACAGAGACATGAGACATGACTGTAATTAAATTGCAAATGCTCACTGTAGATATAAAGATACTGTAATTAGACAATACTGGCACCAAGAAATGCTTGTTATTTCAATTATTTAAATATAATTGATAGTTTTCTGTACTTTATAATTCACAGTACATTAGACAGTTACTGTGCTGGATTTGCCACAGAAAATATATTATATTCTACCTTGAAGACTTATTTTCTTGTAGTTTTAACAATAAAAATTTCTACCTGTGGGAAGAAAAAAATTCTACTGGTTCCTGATACAGTTTGTCTTGTTTTAGTGCAGCTTTAAGTGCAGCCTGTCTAATAACTCAGTGAAGCTGTATACTTTAAGTGTTTGAGACCTTAAGAAATTCAGAAAGAGACCTTAATTACATTAATTTTTGTTTGACATGTCATGGACTTTTGCCATACCAAAAATTCTCTTTGTAGTACTACTGCTGTAAGAAGAATGGATCTGACAGCGGCTCCATCTCTCAGCAACACTTTGCCTGCAATGCCTGCAGTGTCCCCGGCCTGGACGGGTCGATCATCACCCCGCTGTCCCTGTCACCACCAGAGCCGCCTGGATCCTCCAACCCTTCAAAACCTACGAGGGGGGGACGCAGCTACTGCCCTACCTGCTCCCCCTATGACTCCCCTTTCTACATCCGCACCACTGATGAGATGCGCAATGGCGGCGAGCGCATCACCTACATGCCCACGCACTATGAGAACCAGGCGCTGGCGATGCCGCTGCCCGCCGTCCGAGGCTCCTTGCTGAGGGACGCCCAGCGTAGCCGGCCGCCCGATTTCTATACCAACACCCGAGCCATCAGCACCGAGGTGTGACCACCCCAAACCCCCCCCACCCCCCACCCCCCCAACACCACCACCCATATGTACTGCACATACACAAACACTCCTCACTCTCCTCACTTACGCACACATCAGCACCACCACTAACAAGACCACAACAGTGATAGTGACACCTACTGCGGCTGTCAGTGGGGACCCCCTGGACAAGAGGCCACTGATACATAATCACGTTTATTTAGGGTTCGGGGTTTGGGGGGGGATTAAAAGCCAACTCCTGAAGACTAAAGTGTATGACAAGCAGGGATTATTTTCAGACCTATTCACTTTATATGCATAAATTCTAAAGTTTTCATGTTCACAAACACAGTAATTGACGTTAGATAAAACTGTAGCTATAAGTTTGTTGGATGAAGAAAAAAAATGAGGGAAAGGTTGTAAACTTGTACACTGTATGTTGACTGTTATCTGTGTCTTTACTGACTGAGGGCTATCTTAGATAAATTATAATTTTTCCCTTACTCTATCTATCTATAACTGCCAAAAAAGACAAAAAAGTAGTGTGATGAAGCAACTTTTGTCATGGTTTGCAGAATGGATACTAAAATGGGTTTGCAACAGTTACAAGGGTAAAAGAAGAAAAAAGTCAACACCCCCTCTGTAGTTTTCTGGATCTCTGGAAGCATGCTAGAGCCAAAGGAAGAGGTTGGACAACTGAAGCTTTCTCTATGCAAGGTGTTTGGCAAACTACTGCAGCTCTTCATCTCCAGTCATCTCCTTTCAGCAGATTTCATCTCATCATGTAACTTTATTGGTGGAATATCGCAGCACGGTGCATACCCAGTGAGATATTAAGATGCTGCACATGTAGATAGACTTGCAAGCATTTAAGGCTGGATTGTGGATAGCTTAAAGCCTCTTAGGTTGCCAGGCCCAGCACTGAACTCCCTGTTTGTCTCCTAATGTGTAAACTTGTAAAGGAGCAGGGACGCCTGAGTCCTTCAAGGCAACAGTGGCAGGCTTGACATGAACTGAGTGAACTTCTCTCTACTGACAGTGATGCAAAAAGTTTGAAATGTAAATATTAATCAGAAAGCAATGAACGCATCTCTTGATCCCGTTGTGTTCTTGAAGGATTTGAACATGATGTATTTTGAATGAAGGAGTGTGATTTACTAGTTTGTGCTATTTTGTCTACACACTCCTCCTATACTCCTGTACTACTCTCATGTTGAAACTTTGAAATGCAAATAACCATGTCGTTTCTTTTCAAGTTGTTTTTTTTTTCATATAGTGAGAAAGTCAAAGTCCACATTTATGTGATCTAAACTGTTTCACAGTGCTCATTTTCTACATGACACCTACCCAGGATTGCTTGCGATACACAATAGTATTTGCTGTGATATTTGTCTTATTTGTCTGTGTACGGCAGGACTCAGTGACGCTGAAAAAGCAGATACCTTCAGGACCTGCACGGTATGATATTGTAGGATAATTTTAGAGGATTTTCAGACAGGCCTAGTGTTATTCTTCAAAAATGCTCTTCCCAACTTCTTTTCAGCAATGCACAACATAATTACAATTAATTGAATAATTAAATACTGCAGTGCCATTACACAGTACACCTTCAAACCTCTCAAGACTATTTCACACCAGAATATCTTGTTTTCCTTGGATGGATTAAGAAGGGCAAACAAGTGTACAGAGGACTGGGAAAAGTTCATCACTAAAAATCAACAGGTTTTATTTTAGGGATCCAAATTATGTCAGGAATGACATCAGACACTGAAAGACGATTCAGTGGAATAAAACCAATGTTTCTCCATGTTGTTCTCATTGTCACAGATAAGGAATAAACATCATCATTTATTTAGCCATTGTATTAACTATCTATTTTACTACTTATGTAACTAATTATCTTTAAAAACAGAATAAAAAGATTTTTAGAATTGTGGGTGAAACAGAAATCATACATGATAAATATGAAACAGTAATATTTGACAGTGTTAACTTTTGACAATTAAAGATTTGTAACTGCTTGAAATGGCTTTTTGTGTGATTATTGACAAAACTACACATACAGAGATCATCACAGATGACTGTCTACACATTATATTCATTTGAGTTTCATCACAATGTTAAAGGGAAAGTTTTTTTCTTTTTTTTTCTCTCCATAGTACATGATTTTAATTATGATTTATGAGGGCCATGTGAACTCTGACCAGCTAATGATTGTCATGAGACAAACTACCACCAGATGCTGAAATTAATTTTCGGAACAAAGCATTCATTTTGCCTGTGTTCTTTCCTAATGGGTGTCACTTTAGGAAGAAAAGTGACGCTTTTCTCTATTGTTTTCTCTATTTGATCACCTGAAATATGTATGAATGTAGTATGAATTAAATAAAGGCCTTTCTAAAAAAAATGATTCTGCAAGCCTCAGATCTTCAGGCAGTGAGTATATGTATACACTATGCTAATATGTCAGAACTCAATTGGTAAAAAAAAAAAAAAACCCTAAGTGCTAAATAGAAATGGCTGTTGTGGGAATGTAGGAGATGTGTAAACTGGACTAACATGCAGGAGGAAAGCGCATGCGTGACATTACGCTAACATTCCACACCGGAAAGCGTCTCACTAAAGTACCGAGTGATTCATCTTCTTAAACACATACGATCTTCGCAGCAACTCTTCTGACAGCTAGCAAGCAACTCCACAACGCTTCAAACAAGTAAGTTGACAGCTTGTTTTATCAACTACTGTGTCCATTTCAAGGCTCCACGTACACGCAGCGTAAACAGAGGTGGTGTTTCCCCCTTTTTCTCCCTTGTCATTTTCCTCCGGAGGCGGACGGGGTGTTGCTGTGTGAGGTCGCTCCTCCAAATAGTCAGATAGTGATCCAACTGTTTTGGACTTCGAGCTGGTTAGCTTTAGCTCGCAGGTCTAGCCTGGCACTCGTAGGTACTTCCTGTTTAGCCCGCACTCACCTGTTTACAGCTAGCTGCTTGTCCACAGGTCAGCTTTCTTGTTGTCGCGGTGAGAAGAAAAGACTGGTCACTATAGGGATAAGTTAGCTTGACGCTAGCTAATTTTGCCCTGTCTCTCTCTCTCTCTCTGTGTGTAAGTTATGTGTCTGCATTAGCTGCACTCCCTTCCTTTACAAACCTGCCCAGTTGTGTGTATATATGACCAGCTCGAAAAGGCATTTCTGACATATCTATCCTAATTCATTTAATCTAGTAAATGGCCGTTAGACAGCTGCTTCGAGGGGCAAAACTAGCCTGCTGATGATGCTGTGAGAGACTGTGAAATGTGGTCCAGGCCTCCAGTGAGAGCTGCAATAATATCACACAGCATGAATTAATGGAGAAAGATTTCAAGGTTTTTATTGTCACTCCGACACATGTACATGTAAAGGAAGATTTCTCGGGCCCCAGTGCAATAAGATATAAAAAACAAACAAGAAACAACACACGTTAAAATTGCACAAGTATAGAATAAAGACTAAAAAATACCAGGTAATAAAAATGAATACTATAGTAACTAAAAGTATAAATCTTAAAAAAGTACTAAGATATGAAAGTCATAGCAGCAGTAGCAAGAAGGCTAGGCAGTACACAGCAGTGTAAACAGTAGTAATATAGTGAAGTGAAAGTATATTTAAAGTGACTGTGGTGTTCATATTTGTTGGGTGGCAGAGTAGTGAGTTCGGGGGGAGTCTGAAGCCTGGAGAAGTCTTCAGGGGAAGTCAGTGAGAGGCAGAGTTTATCAGTGTCACAGCCCCAGGGAAAAAAAAACTGTTTCTTAGTCTGGTGGAGCAGCACCTGCTGGGGTAAATGTCACTGATGGCAGACAGACTGTTCCTGATGGTCTTCTGCACAGGCTTTACCAGCCGCTGCATTGCTTGTCTATTGGCAGCGGAGAAGTTGCCGTGATGCTGGATGTGAGGACACTCTCCACCACACACCTGTAAAAGGAAGTAAGGACTGGAGTATCAAGTCCAGCCCTCTTCAATATTTAATTGAATTTTAGACATTCAAACCAGCATCTACAAACACTGACAACTTTCTCCTCGGCTGGAAATCAGAGCATCATCACCTGAACCAATCAGGTGACACTTTTTTGGAATTGGTCCATTTACCTGTACACTGTATCAGTGACTGTGTCATTGGACTCATGGAGCTTTTGTTAGACATCAAATTGAGTTTCATTTGAGGGCTTGCAGCTGTGAAGTAGAAAATGTTCCTATACCTCAGTAACATGCCTGCAGCTGTTGTCATAGAGTCACAGCATTTGTTCCACTGTCTGTGGATCAGCTCCAGGATCATCACTACAGTCTATGTCGTTGCTGATCAACTAAAGGGGAGACTTGACACTTAAGATTCACAAGCCATAATGATAGTAGCAAAAATATCACAGTATTTTGAACTTGAAATGAATCATGTGTGACAATATTTTGGGGATGACACCTGGTGTTTTTAGGACGTGATGGACATGACATGAATCACAGTATTTAAACTCAGCTTTTCACAGGAGGAAGAGATATGGTTGATCATATTTGAAATGTAAGGTAGCTGATAAAATAATAATAAAATTAATAGTTTCCCTCACCTGTCTTGGCAGTATTGAATGACACAGAGAAACACAGGTAATAGTTTAAAAGATAGAAAGTTCTGTATGTCTGGTTGACCTACAATAGACTGTGGTTGTATTAAGCCTTTTGTCATGTGTGTTGATGGAGAGCTATTAAGAAGTAGCATTACACAGCCAGCTGAAAAAACTAACCAGTATATCAGGAATTAATTTTGATTCATCTGATTCTCTGACCTACATGATCTCTGCCTAGTCTTGTTGTATGCAGTGTTGTGTTGCTGCAACAGGTTGTCACAACAGTGTACTTCAAGGTTGAAACAGTGTACTATCCATGGAGCTATTTTAATGAAACTACTATAAATGGACAGAACAGATGATACCATGTATTTAATGATGAAAATAACCTGGATGACTGTGGCATTGGATCTAACGGGAAGTGATTAAATGGCTTGTATCAGGTGTCGCTAGAAGGCAAAAACCCTTTCGTGTTCACTAATAAGCCCCAAAGCCGATTTCAGTTCCAGTGAATCAGCGGGGCGGTGTGGGATCACCTGGCTCAGCCTGGTGCAGATGTTAGAGCTGACTGAGGTTGCTTGTAATGTGATGTGTGATGGATGCTTCTGTATAGAGGGGGTGTCTAAAAGCTTGAATGCATACAGGGAAATTAGCTCTTATTCCTGACAGTGCTAATGCTGCACCCTATTCCCAGCGTGGAGACATCCATCTAGACACCAGTGTAGTGATTGCCATTAATTATTAACCTGCTTGATAAACTATAATTTGATTGCCTCACAGTCAGAGTGTACGGTGGCCAGCAGGGACGAAATCTGAGAACAGGCAAAGACCAAAGACTGCACATCAGTTATGCTTTTCAAGTTGATATTGTCTCATAAAGTTAGTGAAGCCAGGCACTTCCTAACCCTAACAGTGTTATTGCATCAATACCCATTGAACAGGTTTGCTATGCTGCAGACAAGTCTGTTCAGTGTGCTTATGTCCCATTTATTATGTTGTTGATGTGAGGCAAGACAACTGCTGTCAGCAGGTTGGGCAGCCTTAGCTGTGTACTTAGCGTCATAAAGCAGATGGAGTTGTAGCCATCATTATATTCAACCAGAAGAGACACGAGGCCAAATTGATGCCTGTCTTTGGCTGAAGGATTGGTGGCCAATAGGAACAGTTTGCCTCATCACCCAACCCTCCTGTGAAACATCAAATGTTTTTTCACTCATTCATCTTGCATACAGGGTCATGTATAAAATGTACATCACATAGAGTTTGATCACAGTTTGTTGTCCTTTTGTTATTCCTCCTATGTGGTGTTCAGGTCCATAACGTTTAGAGTTCTGTCATAACAAGCTTTTAGTGCTGCAGCTAATGAATATTTTTTAATATCGATTAATCATCAGAAACTGGTGAAAAATCTCTATCACATTGTTCTAGAGCACAATGTGACTTATTCAAATACATTATTTTTCCAAACCCCAAAAATATTAAATTATCTATAATTTAAGACCAATATAAGCAGCAAATTCTCACATTTAAAAACATGGAACCATCAAATGTTCAGCAATTTAGTTGATTAATCAACTAAGCTTTACAGGCTTTACAGTGTTCATTTGTGTCTGTTGACACTGTTGTATCTGTAACAAACCAGCACGGCAACTCAGCCCATAGACACACACACACACACACACCCTTACAGACGTAATGTGGCTGGTTAGCCCAGTGTCTCTGGGTGTTGTGCAGCACTGTCTACACCACTGGCCAGTCACAGTTTCCATACAGGCAGTGGTTGGGCAGCAAGGCTGCCAACTGGGACCATACTGGAGGAGCAGCTTAGTAATGACTGGGTGCAAATTTGCTACCATGTTTACAGTTGAGTTGCAGCCAAAGAGGAAGAGATTGTCCGGCTACACCACGACAGCAAGAGCATCCATGGCTAGAAACAGTTTAATCTATAAATACCGTTGTATGTATGTAATTACAGTGTTTGAAATGAAACGACCACGTCGTAAAGTAAAATGTCTTTAATGGATAAATCAGAGTCACCTACCACATTTTATGGTGATAGTTTGGACATGATAACATTTGAAAAGCCATTGTTGGTCTTTGTTTGTCTTCTTTCTTGTTATCTATCTCACTTTTTCTTGTTGCTGGTAAAAAATAATTTAGCAGGTGTACCTGTAATTTACCTATCTCTTACACTAAACACTGTGCTGGTGTGTGTGAGAGAGAGAGAGGGAGATTATGGGATGTTCTGTACTGTACTTGCACAGTCAACATTAAGTGATTATGATTAATAGCCAGTCCAGTTTGCCTGGAGTGTGTTTACCACATGCTTCAGGTCCAGTCTGATTTCAGAAGCAGAGACAGGAGCTCTAACAGAACTGATGGCAGATTTTTGTTCAAAATTACATAGTTTCCCAGCATTTCCTGTTGCTATCTGTGTTTTTGATCTGGGTTCCTCCTCTGTGCAATTCCTTGTGTAAGTGAATCAGTGGGAGTGTTGCTTGTTTCCTTCACGCTGATCTGTGTAATTGAATAAGTGTGATTGGACCACATGACTCTGTTGCTTTCCTCATGTATGTCTGTGTGCACATGTGTGTGCATGAATATAATTTGCCAGGGTTAAGAGTGTATGAATGCCTTTTGTATGCATGTAATCATGTCACTGTGTGTGAATGAATGCCTCTCTTATGCATTTGTTCTTAGCTACGTGGGTATTTTTTATGTGTGCTCCTCCACAGTCTCATATTCACTGTAGTTATAGTACATTTGTAAATGTGCTTAGTGGGAGGTAATTATGTTTTGTGAAAGCTGAAAGCAATAGGTCTGCCAGGCTTCACTTATTTATTTCTGATCACTGATTAATATACCCATTTTCTATCGTTTTTAAAAAAAAAAAAAAAAAACCTTCTTATTCATATGTTAAAAATATGCTTGCTTACATGCTTATAGCCAGGTATCAACTAGCTTTGCATGAAGACTTGTTTGTTTATGGTGTAGTCCAGCTCCTGGCAAAATTAATGAGCCAGCTAGACGTAACATGTAGAGACAATGGTCTGATGCAGACAGACTTGTGCTTGGTGCTCGTCTTTTTGTGCTGCGGTGTCACACTGCTACTGTTTTTGTTCTCATGGCCGGTGCTGCTTTGTTGATGTCCAAACTGCAGTTAAGTTAACGTTTCCATAAAAACAAGGCACAATATCAAACCAAATATGTATTTAATGTTATGGACATTCATAAAGATCTTTTGGCTACTCAGCCCATACAGACCTGTCACACACACACACTCAATTGTGGATGGCTTATCAGGTAAAGCAAGAGCAAAAGAGCAAGAATGTTGAAAATAGGACCATCCAGCTCCATAATGAAGGGAAGCTCACTGACCACGCTTGGGCCTGTTGGAGACTGTGACATGCAACTGGCAAATGCCTGAGTGATCTCAAAAACACTTAATCACACCCTCAAGCACTGACAACATTTTGTGCAGCGTTGTGCAGCTGAAGATTTGTGGCTGGGTTTACAAATTGTGCTTACTTCTGGGCTGGTATAATTCAATAAAAGATGGTATGGTCAAGGGATTGGACAAGCATTGACCCAGACTCGTTGCATAAAAAAATATGGCCTGCAAAACCAGGAGGCTGTTTGGCCAGTGTCTGGCATGTCTTTGGTGTGTTGTGGTGTGTTGCTGCACACTGCACCTTTACTGTGACCTAATAAGCATTGATTGATTTATTTATTTAATAGGAAAAAAATTAAACATGTCAGGTCCTAAGCTGATTTGTAAGTGTATAGAAAGTACTGTCTATGACTTCAATAATCAAGTAATTCTATAACTGACTGACTTTATTACGGAGAAGAATTTTGACAGACTTCCTAATCTGTTATGCAAATGTCCTTTAAAGCAGTTCTGTCTTTACAATATGGTGCTTAAAATGTACACTGACATACCAGAAAACATTTGCACAATCTAATGCAATTCTCTTTGTTGTGTATGCAGGCAGTCCTACAGAGCTGGGTGGACAGGAGAGGGAAAGGGGAGAGCTTTAAACCTGGTCTCCCCAGCCAACCCTGAGTAAACCAGCCAACCATGGATGACATCTCCTCGCTGGGCAAAGTCAGCAGCTCTACAGAGTCCGTGGCCACCGTCACCAGTGAGGAGTTTGTTCTGGTACAGTCCAGCGCCACTGGGTCTCCACAAGGATCTGAGGGCAAACCAAGACTCAAGGTCAGAACCAAACAGCAACAGACTTTTACATCCGATTAGAACAATATACCACATAATGTTCATGCCCACATGGGAGTGAAACAAGATGAAGGACAAGCCTTTTGTCTCTCTTCTTAAATTAGTTTAGCCAAAGTATTTACTCAGTCCAAGAAGCTCTACTCTCTCTTCTGTATCTGTATGAATTCTTTTCCTCACCCTATTTTATCTCTCCTTGTTTCTCTTTGCCCCCTTCCTCAGTGTTTTGTCATTTCCTCTCTCCCTCAGATGTCTTGGAATGGGAGCGAGCAGTTGGAGAAAGCAATGGAGGAAGTGTTGGACGATGACGACGATGAAGTGAAGGTGGAGAAGAGCAGCGTGGAAAAGATGGAGAAGCACAAGGAGCCAGAGAGCCGAGTCCTGGAGCCCCAAACTCCAGGTATACACTGTGGATCTTTCAGGTCCATTTACATTGTGTTTACCCAACCATGCATCACAACTGGGATGTCAAGTATATGATGCTTAGTGCATCAATATTACTTCCAGTTAGTAAAATCTTTGGCTAATTGTTTACTGATTTAATGTTTAACTGTTCAACTGTTCAACAGAGTGTTATTGTTTGGCACTGTACACACTGCAGCTGAACATTTCCCCAATCATACAGTTACTGTTACTGTAATAAATAATAAGCAGAACTGACCAGTGTCACTCTGACATTAAGTATATCTAAACTGGACCAGGATAGGACCAGATGTAAGCAGATAGTCGCAGCCTTATGTTCCACAGGGACCAAAGAGGATTAAATAAGTATAATGAATCACAACAAATGGATGACGTGATGGATCAGTTCAAGCAAAACTTAAAGGCTGTGGCCAAAAACGCAGTGTTTTCTTTTGTTATCCTTTCTCTGTTAAAGTTATTATGGGATATAAGTTTCAGAGATGTATAACTAAGTATAAATCTTCACTTTTCATTTTCACTGGAATTTAATGTCAGAGAGTAGAAAAGAAAGTGCAAAGCATCCTTGCAGTAATAATGTTTAACTGAGCTGAGTGCCTTGAAAAAAAGGTATCTGTGTGCATGCCTTTGACATACCAAAATCAGATTAGCAAGGCTGGTATCTGGATTCTGACATTGACTTAACTGCTCTGTATATCAGTAAGGACAGGCTGGCCCAGACAGCTCAACAGACATGCACAGACAAACAACACGGTAGATATAGTGCTCTGTGCAGCTCAGTGGCAGAAGGAGTTACGGGTTCAAATCCCACCATTACCTTTCATTATTAAAACTGCATTCATTGTGCAGTACAATGTACAATTATATCGATTATCTGGGATTTATGGAGTCACCTGACCAACCACATGAGACTTTGTGATTTGATTCTGTCCTGGCACACTGTGGGGTTGCATTATGACTGTCCTTATGTTTTGGTTTCATTTCCATCTTTGTTCAGTCCTGGTTCTGGTTTAGAAATTAGTCTAAAATATCCAGTACCCTCTGTCTGCAGTGTGATTTTTTTTTTTTTTTTTTTTTTTTTTTTAAATACCATCAGCTTCATTTGGAAACCAGTGGAAACTCCACTGAAAAGTACCTCTCTCTGTATGCATTTTCGGGTGAAGTCGGTGGAGGATGGTGTAGGTGTGTGTGTGTGTGTTATGCTGTTCTGATGAAGCTCCTCACTTTCAGATGTAATGAAACCGTTAGTGAGATCATGTGTCACAGAGGAAAGAAGCGCATTCTTGTCTCTCCCCCCAGTCTAACAGTGGAGTTAACAGTGGAGTTTGTAGCACATCAAACTGTTAAAAATCCAGCTGTGTCCAAACTTTTGCATAGCACAATATAATTATTTAGAAACATACTGAATGTGGTGTGTAACAGGTCTGCGTTGCTGCATCCTTTGGATGGTCAGTTGCTACAAACTTATTTTACATAGACAAACTTTGTTTAAACACATAAAATAGTATTTTAAATTCCAGCCAGAACAGGTTTCACATTTGGAACATATTTATTGACTCGTCATTAATTTCACATCTTCAGTGGTGCCAGTGTTTGGTGCTGCAGTACTGCTGAGTGAACAAAGAGGAAATGGTTGGTGTGGTGTAGAATAAAAGGCAGTCAGCGGTGGAAGTCCAGCTGCTGCTCTCATTGTTCTGCTTCCTGTTTGCTAAGTGTGAAGGTTCCAGGTCAAACGTCATTTTAAAGAAGACCCCTCTAATTTCATGTGTCATTCTCTGTCACCTTCTCTTTATCTTTATGTCTAATCTGTTGTGTTTTTGTGTTTTTGTCTGTTTAAAAGCTGTTAGGCTACAGGATGTCAAAATCCAGGAAATTTGACAAAATGCTGCCATGCTCCCAGTTCTCATGACGCTTTCACAACATGCCAGACTCATGGGATATGTTGTTTTTGAATGCTGATGAACTATTGTTATTTTAGCTTTGAATATGAACAGAAACCCCAAGAACAGGTTTCAGTTTTTTAGAAAAACATCAGTACAGTACAACCTCTCACAAACTTTGTGTCTGTCCACAGAGGCTTCAGCATGTCCGGCACCATCCAGCCCCACTGTCCTGGAAGAAGACAGCGTCCAGTTCAACAAGCTGTCCTACCTGGGCTGTACCTGGGTCAAAGCCCCACGCAACGAAGGAGAGGCACAGAGGGCGATGGCCACCCTGCGAGCTGAGAGTGCCATCCCCATCCCCATCACCCTTCATGTCCCCTGTGGACCAGATGGCTCTGTCAGGTCAGCCATGCAATAAGACGGAGACTATGTGTGTGATTGTGAGAGATGGAGAGCGAGAAATTGAGATTTGGTTCAAATAGAATCGTCTGTAATAAAAGGAGATTGGTTTGTTAAGAACAGTTGTTTTATAGATTATTTAAACTGCAGTTTGTTAGTGAAAAACCTCAAACTCCCTGAACAAGGTTATAAAAGAACCTGTGAACACCACAACTTCCTCAGCTTTGGCCTGGGTTGTGTCTAATAAAAACATGGCTTCACATGGTGTGGAATCGCCTGAACAAGTAAGAAACCAGATTGTGAGACTGCATAAAGGTGGGAGAGGGTACAAGATCATCAGTAGGCTGCTGAACAGAAGCCAAAACGGTGGTGATTAAGAGGTACAGGAAGACCCATACTACCAATAACAGAAGGTAGTGGCTGTCCTCGAAAAATGATGGCACGTACAATTCGCTATTTACGCAACCTTGCATTGAAAATCAGACGGGCAAGGACTACCACAGTGACTGCATAGTGCAGACTGTGAAACATGGAGGTGGGTGTGTGCTGGTATGGGGCTGCATGAGTGCAAAAGGTGTAGGAGAGATGACATTTATAAATGGCACTTTGAATGTTTGTATACCCAAATACTGAATGAGAAGATGACTCTAAGTCATATAAGGTTGGCAGGAGGGAATTTTCCAACATGACAATGATCCCAAACACACTGCAAAAACCACACAAGAGTAGTGAAACTATGACCTGGCCAAGTATGTCCCCTGACCTACAGTATAACTAATAGAACACCTTTAGAGTATTTTAAAGAGGAAGGTAGAGCAACAAAACCCCTCCAGCAAAGAGCAGCTTGTGAAGAATGGCAGAACATCTCTCCACAGATTTGGGCTAGATTGGTATCATCCATGCCCAGAAGGATCGAATATGTTATCAAAAATAAAGGCGGGCATACAAAATATTGAAAAATAAAAGAATGGAGTCTCACTAATGAAAGGTGTTGCAGTTCATTCTTAAATATGGACCTTTCGTTATAGTGTACTCAGTTTTGTTATATACTGTATAATCATAATTTATGTGCTTATTAAAGGTGTCCACTACGCCTGACGCCTGTTAGCCAGCAAGAGAAGTGAAACATCAAGTGGATATGACATAAATAGGAGGAGAAACACTTTTTAACAATCATCCTGAGTCATGAGATGAAAAGGGAACATGAAATGTTTAGATACACCAAAGAGGAAATGAGACATGACCGTTTTTACCATTTCAAAAATGTTTGCTGTAGATTCAGGCGCTATCTGTACTGCAAGCTGTCAGTGATGTGGAAGACTTACAAGACCTCTTCAGTCAAGACCTCTTGACTGAATGGAAACTTGGATTAATACAAAGTTTAAATGCCATTTATAGAGGCGACTATTACTGTAGGATAAAGTACTTATGTTGAACCCTAAGTTATAAAACAATATCTGAAACCAATTTAATATTAACACACAAGATCTTAAAGTTTCACAATGTTTCAGGTCTCAAATTTATATATGAAGAGCAGGTTAAATCTAGAAAAGCAACATGCTAAAACTTGCTAATAAATGGCAAAATTGATTATTAGCAATAAAATATAACACGTTATCTGATCTTCAAGCCATTGTTTGCAAGTTCACATTTGTTATCTTTAGCCGTTAACTGTTACATTGATTGTAATTCATATGTGAAATAAAATAACTCTCTCCAGGATTGTGGACCAGGCCTCAGGTACAGAGATCGCCTCCTTCCCCATTTACAAGGTGTTGTTCTGTGCTCGTGGACGGGAGGGCTCTGTGGAAAGTGACTGTTTCTCCTTTACTGAGAGTTACCGGAGCTCTGAGGATTTCCAGATTCACGTCTTCTCCTGCCACATCAAAGAGGCTGTGAGTTACACAGGCAGCATTACACACTGCAGCTAAACACGGTTTTCATTCCTCCATGAAACACCTCATCCTGTCATGTGCAAAGGGAGTGACAGCGGCACTTATTTTGATATTTAGGTCAGGGTGTGTGAACCAGAACTACACCAGATTACTGGCTGTTTAGTGTTATAAGGTGCTTCACTTCATGTTGTGTAGTTAAACTATTTGAATTGTCAAACTGATGACTGGATCTGAATCTGGACTATGATAAATACCCATATCTTCTTTTTATGTACTGTATGCAGTACATGTACCTGAATACTGTTGTAAAAAGTAGACAGAGGCTTAGTGCAGTCCTACTGTATTAGTACTGACACTGATAAACCAGCTGAGGGCACTGTGGTTATCTATTGTATTTTTTCCAGTGTGTCCCACTCTTCCTATCCTTTAATGTCCATGTTCTCTTCATTTTTATTTGCCTATATTGATTCAATTTATTAATTTCTATTTGCAACTTTCTATTCAGTTTCTTCTGTTTGTTCTCTTCTCTGTTTGTTCTCTTTTAAAAATGTTTGGTAAATTTTATTTTTTTCTGTTTTTATTCATCGTCCTCTCTTATCCTTTTCCCTCCAGGTCAGTCGCATCTTGTACAGTTTCTCTACAGCCTTTCGCCGTTCCTCACGGCCGGCAGACATCAGGGACACAGCACTGTCCGGCCCGCCTGACGGCAACCTCTACACCTTCACTGTCTCACTGGAGGTCAAAGAGGAAGATGGCAAGGGCAACTACGGGTATTTAGTCCACACATACACACACATACAGGCCTGAAGTTAATGCTATAGATGTCTCCCCAAAATTCTAGAAATAGTCAAAATGGCCCTATTCATTTTAAAATTAGGTACCATCTTTTATATTATTATTAGGTAACTTTTATATTAGTGTATAATATACACTTCATTCCACAAGCAGACAAGTCATATCAACGTCAGTTCAGGACAACCAGATGATTCTGTGATAAATAAAACAGAAACCAAAACCCAGACACACACACACACACACACACACACACACACACACACACACACACACACACACACACACAAGGAGTAAATAGTAGTAGCTATTGCACATACAGGAATGTAAGCCATATACTCATAATGGAAATGTTATATCAGAGGGAAGTGCCACTGCTGTCTTCTTTTTTTACATCTCTTCCCTTTTTTGCTCTCTGTATTTTTTTATTTTTTTTTGTTTACCTTTGATTACGTCCACCCCCAGAGATTTCAGGACAAACACTGACAACAAATATGTATTTAGCACCTTTATATGGAAACAGAAAAATGGTGCTACAGTGTGGTTTAATGGTACAGCAGCAGCATCATTCTGTTTTGTTAGGAAAGCCCTGTAATATATGCAAATTATATGCATAAACACACACACTGTCTGTTTCTTATCAGCTTGGGACAGTTGGTATCACAGATCTGTTTGTAGTTGGAAAGGTTTAATGTGCAGCTGTAATATATTTTTTTTTTCAATACTTTTCCACTTTAAATGCAACATAAGACCACATATTACAGTAAATCCATGAAGAACATGTAACAGAACAAGACAAAACAAATCTGGGCTCATAGAAGAAGCTACTAAATGAGATCAAACTTCCTAAAACTTCCCTTGGTCTTTGTGGTTAGTGATTCAAAAGAGGCAATGTCTGTTATTAATTTTAACCAGCGCAAAGCCAGTTGTTGTATTTTGATTGAAATTTGGTCCTGGATGCTGCGCTGAAAACAGACGTCTCAGAACCATGTCTGTTTCTGACGCAACGGCAATACGCTTCTGCTTTGGTGATTTTTTTATAAGAGCAAACTAAATACTTGTTGCAAACGTCCTGCAATTAACAGATTAATGTTTGAAATATAAATTATTTCAATTAAACACTCCAACCAAAATCGGCACAGAAAATAACATTTAATGTGGTTAGCTGTTGTGTAAAATGAATTACTATACTCTGTGACTGTTGGCTGAAACGGCGTCGGTCTGATGCGATCATATAAATTACACCTGCTGATCTATATTCACCTTCATCCAGCCCTTTTGCACTTTGCGCTGCTGCACATACATGAACCAAAATAGCAGGTATGCATGGAGACGCCCACACAGTCCGTGCACCCAAGACCTACCATGCTGTGCTTGTTGTTGCACTTGTGCGGTTAAAATAGGGCCCTCAATGGTGTACGCTACCAAACTCCAATGTGTTGCTACAATATTATTGGAGCTGGCTATTATTGTTTATCCATTAAGACAATAAAGCTTATTGGCACACTAATATAATTTTTCCATTTTCACAAGCCATAATAGCAACAATTTTAGAGATGGATTTTCTTTTTGTTAATGTTATCGGTTCTCCTCTGGAAAAAAGGCTCAATAGTAGAAAGCAGCAGAAAACATGCTGTAATATATATAATACACTCAGGAGAAGACTTGAGTGAAGACATTTCATATTGCATGTTTAACTGGGTCAGTCATGCTAAGGTAAGGCAGATCTTTTTCAAGAACACTAAGCAAAACACAAAACAAGGGAATGTAAGTACACACTTGGCATCGCATCAAACCATATCACAGTGCAACGATACACAAAATATGCAGACAAATCTCTAGGTTTATATGTAATACCCCCCCCCCCCCCCC
Source organism: Scomberomorus guttatus (assembly GCA_038419695.1). Taxonomy (NCBI): domain Eukaryota; kingdom Metazoa; phylum Chordata; class Actinopteri; order Scombriformes; family Scombridae; genus Scomberomorus; species Scomberomorus guttatus. The sequence continues at coordinate 22,718,047 of CM076454.1, read as the reverse complement.
TTCTTTCTTCCTCTCTACAGTCCAGTCCCTAAGGACAGAGATAAGTTTTACTTCAAGCTGCGGCAGGGTGTCCAGAAGAAGGTTGTGGTTTCAGTTCAGCAGCTTTGCAACAAGGAGCTGGGCATTGAGAGGTGAGGCTGTCGGGCTCAGGACCTGATGTGTTTAGGTGGTGGTTGGTATTAACGCGGAAAGACACTTTGTAATAAAACTTTATCATGGTAAATTATACTATGACTTTCCAGATGAAAATATCAGACTGCTTGAACTGGCTTGCTGTCACAGGAACAGTACACACACTATGTAGAGAAAATACTGCACACGGAAGGCAACAAGAACAACTTCCTGCAGTCTCACATTTTTATGTATTTACATGCTCTAGCAGCACGGCAGCGCCGAAGAACTAGGTCATCTTCATCACCCCCCCCCCCACCCCCCTTTTTCTTCCTTACTCCCTTACCTCTTATTGCTATCAGAGGGAGACAGACACCTGCCCCATCCTTTATTTTTAGTGTCAGTGGAAAACCCTCTATTGTGTTTAGAACGGATCCTTTCTGAGGTGTTCAGCCAGTGTTTGACAACACTTTATTTTATTAATATATTCATTTTTGCCATTGCTTATATCTTAATGGTTAATTCTTCTTAAGTACTGTATGGGTTTTGCATGATGTATTGTGTGGATGAAGTACATTATGTTCTCATTTATCATTATTGCTAAGCAACTGAAAGGCACCTTGGTTATAAAGAATGTAATTTGCCAGAAATTCTTTCTATTCCATGCTTATAAATCCCTTTGAAATGTCACTAACCAAGATACTTGATGCTTATTTTGCAAACTCAATATGAGCTGGGTTAACTGTACATTTTGTACTTATTATGCAATGCATTTCTGATGTAATGCATTGCTGAACATTTCTGAGAGATTCTCATGCTGGCCACTTGATGGCACCTCCAACCTAAAGCTGAAGGAGCTTCTGTAAGTGATGATGCTGGATCATCGTGGTGAACTAATAAACCATGCTGCTTCAGAATAGATTGCATGGAGGTCTTCATTGGGATATTGTTGATGGAACCAGCAGCCTTGGCCCTCCAAGAATGTCATAATGAGACCTTAGACAGGTGTAAAGAGTTACATCAGAGTTTTTAGCATTATTCCTGCTTGTTTTGCACTCCCTGTGTGCCTTTGGTGACCGTTCTGCACGAGGGAATTCTTGAGGGGTCAGGTAGCAGCACAACCTGTCCAGGTGTTCTTCAAGCTGGTGATTTGTTATACTGAAAGGGCTTAGACATGCCAGGGTAGGTTCCTCTGAGCTTCACAAGATTCAGGTAAAATGTTAACATTGGCCAAGATGATCAGTTTGACATTTTTCAAATTGTCCTTTGCTTAATCCTGGCTCTTACAGTCTTCTGTGACGGTTGTGGCTCACTTATTCTCCTGTAGCATCACTGGACTAGAGTGCCGGCTTACTGCCTGAAATGTCTGAAAGATTATACTGCATTAACATTAGAATATTTATGAGTGTAGTTTGGTCAGTTTAGGGATCTCCACATTCCCGTTCCCTTTACCTCTCTACTAACTTGACTCACTCTGCTGCAGCGGAATTGGTGATTATTGATTTGTGAGTGTACCTCCTGTGTCTCCCTTTTAGGTGTTTTGGGATGCTGCTGAGTCCAGGTCAGAAAGTTTGCAATAGCGACATGCATCTCCTAGACATGGTGAGCAGAACTCAGTTTGACTGAGATACAGATTACAGGATGGATATCTGAAGTTAATACAACTGTAGATTTAGAATAAATAAAATCTTCCACTTTTGCTCTTTCTCAAAAAAAGGTTTACAGACTTTTCCTACACGTTTCAAACGACCATATTAGTAAACATTTTACAAAAAGTGCATTGCAGTTTTGTATAACTTTTTTCTTTTACAAGAAGAACATAAGCCATGAATTAATGCCTACACAGGAGTCGATGGGGAAGAGCTCTGATGGGAAGGCCTACGTGATCACAGGAACATGGAACCCCAACATGGCGGCCTTCCAACCACTGAATGAAGACACACCTAAAGGTCAGACCCAGTTATTTTTCCTCTTTAAGTGTAATGTCCATACATATTGTCCAGCACAGGTTTGTACAACCACAGTGTCATCAATATTCAGAGTAGCTTTGAAACATTGAAAGTTTACATTTCTGTCACTGAGCAACGCGAGCAAACTAGCAAACTTTGACTGAGTAAAATGTTTTTTTTTAATAATTGTGGACTCTGTTTAGCTGCATTTATGTGTGTTATGCGTGTCCCTTGACATAGTGCCTGGTAACTGGTTTTCACAAATGTATGAAGTAGGAATTATTTCCATACATTATTGACAATGTGACATGGAGCTGCAAATGGCTCAAGGTCACATCTGGGGAATTATGCAACGCTTGCATTGGAGCTTGGATGTGATAATTGCTTTCATCTATTATCTAGCGTAACATAAAGTCTGGTAACTGGCCTCGTGACCCATAGCTGGTCAAAGCTTGGCATGTTTTCGCACATGGAGGCGTGAGCACATTGAGTCAGGCAGCAGGGACAACAGAGCTGCAGATACTCACTCGTGTGAGATAATGAATTAAAAACAGCTTTTGGGGATTATTCTTATCTCGATCTTATACTGTAGCTATGCAGGTTTTCGAGCTTCATACACTTTGCTGTGTAATGGCTCTTTATTTTGCATGATCACTCATAATACTCATTGATGATGGAAATGAGAACAGGGTTAATTTGTGACATCTGCACATATTGTATGTGCTATTGGATGAAAAACCTTAAGGACATTAAACATTGGAAACTGTGGGTTGAGTTCATGTATAATACTTTTAAATGTAGTCATTTATTTTTTAAAAGGGGAGGAGAAAGAGGAGTTTATTGATTTGATCATAACTGTTATCTGAATATTAAGATTTAGAACTGGAATTGGATTTAAACATAAAAGGAAATACTCATGAATAGGTACAGAAAAAAATAATGTAGTGCTTCAGTAGGGTTATAAAATAGACTTGCTGTCTGCTGAAATGTTTGTTGATAAAAGGGAGCGCTGTCCAATAGATTATTTTCATGTACCTGTTTTTGAGAACTCAGTGCTCAGATAAGCATGTCGCAGGTGTATGGTGTATACCCACCTTTGGGCTGGCGGATTTGCAGTATACCTAACTAAAAATAGCCACAGATGCGTATCAGAGCACATTTTGGCTGCAAGCAGTCATGTTACAGGCTTTCATTTAATCTGTGGCGTTAACTGTGTGGAAGCCACAGTCTACCCATCTACCATTATATCACCACACCAGTGGTTGAATCATCATGATGTACCTGAGATGAAATGATTGGATTTTATCGTCTTTAATGGGGAAGTATTAACATGTGTTCAGGCTGGATCCCACAGAGTAGTACGCCAAGTGCGTCCAGGCAGAGAGCTCGCCTCACTGAATCCATTACAGCTGACAAATTAGACGACTTGGCAACTTGCTGACTTGAAGGCTCAGAGAGTTTGACTTGAAGGTAGATGGCAGGACTGTCAGAGCAGTCTACCTCAGAGACGTCGGGCAGAGTAAAGTCCGACTAACTGAAACACACACGCATCCACAGCATCTACTTGTAAATCTTCCCAGATCCTTGCCGGCAGAGAGAAGAGGTTTGAGAGTTGATACTCTGTGATTGTTATTATGATACACATCTGTCTAAATTATTGATGAGAGACCCAATTATAAAATTAGATTTTAAACAAGTTACTTTCTGTACATAGTGGTTGAGCACTCTCGTTTTTCATACTGTTCAATAACAGTGACACAAATTCATATAATTATTTAATATATTAATTTATATTTGACAGCACATGTAAAATGTTAATTCGTGGTGTCTTGATGCTACCAGGACAATGTTTTTGTCTGTGGAACTGGAGTGGAGGATTTGAAACCAGTTTACTTTTTACTACTACAACTAGAAACACTGACCAGGGTCAAAATTCTTGTTGAGCCAAACAAATAATCGGTTAATTGATCACTGAATTGTTCCAGCTCTGGTGATTATCTGATGGCAAAAATGCAGCTTTTACAAATTCTTTGTCCAAAATGGATTCATGTATTCTTTCTTATTATAATCTGTACATAAATTAGGATGCTACATCTATTATAACATATCTTTCTTTTACTCTACTACTCTCTCTCTTTACGCCTGATTAGCAATTTGTTGCAATCTGAAGCTTCAAACATGTCCGTCCCCCCCCCCCCCAAATATTACTCTAAACCAGTAGTCTTTGCTTGACATAATCGTAATTAATAATAGATACTTTTTGTACCTCCACAAGTCGATTAAATAACAAAACCTTTCAATTGTTTCTATTCTTTTATTTTTATATCTTTTCCAGTTGTTCATTCCTCCTATAATTTAGACTATTCCCCTCCTAAGAGGCTAGTGTAGATTTACAAATGTCTACCAGTTTTTGGCTGGTGGACATTTCAGAAGCTGGTTATGCTTTGAATGCTCTGGGAGCTACAGTGGAATACTGTAGGGTTGTTTTTCATTTGTTCCTGATGCTATAATCCCACCTTTATAATAGTGTTGACACTATTTAGATGGACTCCACTGACTGGCTTTGCTGATTTAAAATCGGTGAACAAATAAAAAATCCAGTCAAAGTTAAGATGAAACAAAATATTAAAACAGTGAGCCTTATGAGTCACAGTAACTTTTTTATTTCTTTTTCTCTCTGGTTTGCTCCAGATAAGCTGATCTACATGACAGTGGCAGTGGACCTGGTAGTGACTGAGGTGGTGGAGCCAGTTCGCTTCCTGCTGGAAACTTTGGTCAGGGTTTATCCATCCAATGAACGTTTCTGGTACTTCAGCCGCAAGACCTTCAGTGAGACCTTCTACCTCAGTCTCAGACAGGTATCCCTACTGCAGCTACTACAACCCTCACAGAACTTGCACACAATTTCATATTTTGTAAATACCTATGTTTATGGTTCAAATGTCTGTTTAAACCAAAAAAATGTTTGCCTTCAGGCAGGTTTTAGCCCATTTGGTGATTGGTTGGTGGGTTTCTGGTTGGTTGTTTGGTTCTCTGACAGTAGTTATGTGACATCAGGGTGGGAATGAGCCACAGAGTGTAAAATGCTGCCAGTAGGAATGATTAAGCTTCTCTGAGTGTCAAAACACAGACTGTTGCAAAGTCCGATGGTATTGAGTTCCTATTTCTAGATGCTATGTCTTGGATGATGAAGCTATAACTAATGATTATTTACATGATTTATTAATCTGCAGATTATTTTCTAGATTTAATCAATTCATTGTTTAGTCTATGAACTGTCAGAGAATAGTGAAAAAAAGCCTGTTATTATCTCCCATAGCTCAAGGGGACGTATTCAAATGTCTTGTTTTGTCTGACCAACAGTCCAAATATGACATATATGTCAAAGAAAAGCAGCAAATTTTCACATTTGAGAAGCTGGAAACAATTAATTTTTGGCATTTTTGCTTGAAAAAAACTGATTACTTGATTATCAAAATAGGAGCCAATTAAGTTTCTGTCGATAGATTAATCAACGAATCGTTGCAGACTAATATCTTAATATCAATGTGGTTATGATTTATTCATGTTCAAATAAAAGAAATAAGACCTTTCTAATATTATTTCTCAATGCCACAAACCATCCCATCATGATTTACCCAAAGCATTCCTTACACCTTCTCCATATTTTAGTAAGAACTAATGATAAGGACAAGTATAAATAATAATTGAAATGTAAAAATATAATGACATAAAAATGCTTTCACTGGTTTAAATTTATATGGTTATTCAAGTCAAGTTAAGTTCATTGATATGGCCCAATATCACACGTCTCAAAGGGCTTTACAGCCCACAACAGCATTAGTTTCCAACTCAACCTAAGCTCTTCACAAAGCCCAGGGAAAAGTGGAGTGAGTGGATGAGCAGTTTGGAGGATGTGTGGAGTGGAGGCGGAGGTCAGAGCGGGCAGCTTGGAGGCGTGGTGGTCTGTCAGTGACCAGTCAAATGCTGTACCCAAGAGAGCTGTTTGTTGTAAGGGCTTAAGATGTGTTCTGAAAAATGCAAATGTCTCATCAGATGACTTCCATTTCCCTCTTTCCAACTGTGCTTCTCACACTTTTTTCCTCCTATATTAACTGTCCTCCTCTCATTGTCAAGCTGATGCTGTTGTTGACGTCCAACATGTTATTCCCACCCCTTCCCACAACACAATTTCTGTGTCTGATCTCTTTTTTTGTACTGCAAAATGTAGGATTTAAGGATTTGTAGTGTTTGTAGGGGGGTACGCTCAAAACCTACAAAAATTGATACCAGTTCCTTGTCATATTTTTATTTTGTGAGCTGATGTCTGGCAGCCAAATAATTATTAACCACAGTCCACTGGTGTCTTTTGAGTTTCCTCCCAACTTGTCTGATTAAAATGTGCTGAGAGAGTGAAGAAAGCACATTCTGTTGCCTCCCACCAACACAAGGACACTCAGCCTGAGCAGTTGCTGCAGGTGCTTTAAGATAAAAAAAAAAAAAATGCAGTCAAGCCATAAGCCTCTTCTCCCCTGTTAAAAAGCAGATCTCCTTTAGTAGACTGTGGGGAGCTGGCAAAGCAGTGGAGTGTGGGGAAGCTTTGGATTGTAGGGAGCTAATAAGAGGCTCTGTCTCATTATTGGCGTGTGGGTAATTAACAGCGGCGGTCTGACTCGTCCGCCTGATTGCCTCTCTAGTTATCTCCTCAGTAAATGGAAGAGTGTTGGACTGGTGCTGTGGTTAAGAGCTAATTAAAAGATAATATTGTGTGGTGGTTTTTGTGGAAGATGGCAATCAGAGGTGACACTCAAACACACACACACACACACACACGTTTAAAATATGTAGTCTCATTTTCTTATTTTCCAAAAACTGTCATTAGCCAGCTGAAGTACCAGGGAATCATTATCGATGCCAACTTCTCAGAATGTTTTCTCTGTCTGCTTTACTTGGAAGCAAACAAGGTGTTGGCTGTAGGTGAGATCATCTGTGTCAAGTTGATTTAGGCATTGAGTCCTGTCACATTCAAATTTTGAGACCAGATTTTGAGAGGTTTAAGTCAAAACGGCAAACTGGGAAACTGTAATTACGTCTTTCCAAAAGCAATTATAAAGATTAAAGATCCCCTCCGGACCTGTTTTAAGATGCATATAAAATACTCTACTTTGAATAAGAATTAGTGTCTGATATGGTTTTTCCACAAAGGGTAAGTTAAATGATCTTGTTAAAATCCTTAAAATGACATCTACTCCTTCTCCCTCATTATAAATTCCAGAATCTATAAATATGCAAATATTTTTCATTTCAAAAGTTTAACTACTAGACACAAGATGCCTCCTACTTTACTGTAAAGTCCGTTCTCAGTGTTTGTGCACTGGAGGCTTCAAGTTTCCACATCACACTTGTGTAAGTTGAATATTGGACCACAATTGGCTTCCAAACTATTTGTGATGTCACAAATCATGCATGTAAGCCCACCCCTTTAAAAATGGATTTTCAATGAGCACAGAGAAACTTTCCACTTTCAGCACATGAATGTGAGAACAGCTTTTCAGTGTCAAACTCTGCACTATCATCATTTTACACAGTGAAGCTCAAACATTCAACTGAAGGAACAAGAAGAAAAACATATTTTTGAGTGGAGGGAGACTTAAAGGACCAGCGTGTAAGATTTGGTGGCATCTAGCGGTGAGATTGCAGATTGCAACTAACTGAATACCCCTCCTCTCAACCTCCCTTCCCGAGTGTGTAGGAGAACCTACGGTGGCCGTGAAAGGCCCTCCCTAGAGCCGGTGTTTGGTTTGTCCGTTCTGGGCTACTGTAGAAACATGGCGGTGCAACATGGCGGTGCAACATGGCGCACTCTGTGAAAGAGGACCCACTGTCTAGATATAAAGGACTCATTCTAAGCTAATGAAAACACGACAATTCTTATTTCCTGGTGATTATACACTAATTAAAAGATACTTATGAATGTTATATGCTACTAAATTCTACACACTGTACCTTTAAAGGAATTTCTTAAAGATCTGCAGTAACTCTTCAACATTCAGATTATCGATTGAAAATTTGAGCTTAACCTACATGTTTCTGCATGTGAACTCCCTTAACTTTTTTTTCTGGTGCTTGAAAAAATTAACAAAATATCAATTATCTGTTTTCATGCTTTTAGATGAGCACAAAAATGGTACCAAATGCAGAGAGTGATATCAGGTTTTTTGAGAAATGCCACCATTATTTAAGGTTACACAACAGGTGAAAATTGCTTCTTAAGAGAGAAACAGTTCATGATGCTTAAACTATCTGTGAATTATTTGTTAAGGCAGTACTGTTGACATGGTATTCATCTCACAGAATAATATTTAGCAGAGAGAGCAGTTCTTCATTTTCATCAAGCCACACTCTGTGACACTTCCTCTTATTAAAAACCCACAATAGTTGATACTGTGTCAGTACGGTGGACTTTTTTGGCCCAAGTTTCTGTCACAATTTGATCAGTGTAAAAGATTTACCACTTACGGTTAACAATTCACAGAGGCAACAGCAAAGCAAATGTGTTACCTAAGCCTCTCATCACTGACTTGAGATGGTCATTAGACGCCATGCGAGCGGGAAGATCAATACAGCTCATTGATCCATTCTACTAGGTGGAGGGGAGAGGCAACAGCACTACAGTAATTGAATAGACCAGAAATAAACATCAGTAGCTTATGACACTCAAGGTCAAGTCAGCTGGTGTCTTTGTTCTCTTGTGCATTTCTTTAGTCTTTCTTGATCTTTAATTTGGTCCTGTGATTATTTCAAGAAGTAAAATCTGAATCAAGAGACATGAGAAATGTCTGAATTTGCCAATTTTTGATTATGTTTGAAAATGACCAAATCTTTCACATTTGACTGAAAAGGAGCCAGGAAAAGAAAAATGTTATATTACTGTGGGGGTGGGGGGTAAACAGTGATAATGCTAATGCTAATTTCCTCTAGTGAAAAACAGGCCTAAAACCATTAAAACAAAATGTACTCACCAGAAAAACTGAACATCCAACTCCTTGGAGGGTCTTTCATCACAACCAAACGCTGAACAAGACTTTTTTAGGCGACCAAAATGTTAGTTAACATTGTCGCTGTGGTAGCGACTTGTCAAGCACAATGTAGCCACGCCCTAAAGCATATCCAGCTTTATCGTCTGTAATTTACAAAACATCATGATGCATTGAAGAAGACTTGATTCTCGCGATTGAGAGCATAAACTCACAGTACGCACTGCCCTATTCCTTAAAAAGGAGCTGCGCTACTAAGAGTTTCCCAGGCAGTGACACAGAGGTTGACTCTTTTTTTTTTTTTTTTTTTTTGGAACAGCGCTCCACAGAGACACCCCCAAAACACTATTGATTTCCAAATGAACGAACATTTGGCGTTATTTTTGGCATTAAAAACATTTTTTTTGGCCTGGTGTGGGTTCTCGTTGGCCTGGCAGCCTGGCAGGAAACACTGCTGTACCTGTATCCTTTTTAGAAACAAAGGAATTCACAGATGATCTGCCAAGTGTTTTAACAACCTTTTGCTACAAAAATATGAGCACACAAAACCATATTCAGTCAATGAAATTTGGCTCAGTCATTAACTTGTTAGTTCATATTTTCCAATTTTCCTATCTCATTACATTTTGTTACTCTTACTCATCATCATTTCACACTGGTCAGTTAGCCTTTCTTTTTTCACTTGTCTTTTTCACTTGGTTGATGGCTTAATTGAGGGGCTAGCCTGCAAACTCCTTGGAGCCCACCTCATTTGGGTTGCAGCAGGCCTTAATGGTGGTGCTCTTCAACTAGTTCCTGGTCTTTTACTTTTACTGTTGTCATCACATGGCACGCGAGCTCTAGCCTAACCACTTTCTTGATCGATGCAGACGTCGGGTCTGAGGGCGCTCATGCTGATAACCTTCTTGAGATTGACCCTCAACTGCCAATCTCATACTGACACAATGGTACCTGTATAGTAGGTGATCTCTCTGGAGCTGGGACTGCTGTCTGTCCTGGATAAATTGGAGGGAATGATTTGAGGAACTTGGTGCTAGGCAATAACTCTGGTGCTTATTTGGCAGCCATGATATTGGTTCTATCCTTCAGGCTGCAAACAAACACTTTACCCAGACTTCTGTGATTGAATCAATTAACTCATCATTGCCAAACATCTTGCACCCTAAATGATTTTAGTTTTTATAATTTGTTGCTGGGGCTACCCTTGTTTTCACATTTGGATTGCAGTTTTTATCTGCTAACTAAAGCAGCATATTATGTGAATATCTATGAAAAAAATATTTTGAACATTTTGGATCTGTGAACCATGCAGTTGAATGAAAGTGAAGTGTTAGAAACTGTACACTGCAGATGCAGTATGTCAATCATTCTTTAATCAAAATAACATTTATATCCTCTTAAAACTCTACTGTATATTAGTATCATTAAGGTATTCTTTTTTTAAGATAAGTTTTTCTATATAACTTATTCTCCATTGCATTTCCTGTGTGTGTGTGTGTGTGTGTGTGTGTGTGGATGCATACAGCAAGCGCCAGAAAGGATGGGTCAGAGCGATGCTGTGTATGAGGTGGTGAGTCTTCAGAGGGAGGCAGAGAGAAGCAATGAAGGAAGAGGACGACTGGCCTCGCCCACTGAGGAAGAGGAGGCCGATGAAGGTAGGGACAGCTCTCTCTCTTACTCTTTCCACAGTTTTTGTTTTCTAACCCTTTTGTCATTAATAAGTATTGTACATAATCACCAATATGCAATAATGCAAAATTCTTTTAGTCTTTCAAACACCAGTGAGGCCTTCTGCGTCTCTGTTCATCTAGATGATAAGATGCCAGAATTCTTCATCAAAAAGTCTGCCCCCCAAATACACACAGACACACACACACACACACACAAACGCACACAAACGCACACCACAACTCAACATAATTTGTCTTCCAAGTCTTGCTTGATTGAAAAATGCACCCTCACATTGCATAGCGCTGTACAAATCCCTCGCCGCCTTCAATATCAGAGAAAAACGAGACACTTCAGTGAACCTTCAGAGGCACAAAAAAGAAAAGAATTGCTTTACCACAAATAGCTTGTTGGAGGGAACATTTGCTCAGCAGTCTTTTTTTCTGGGTGGCATGAACACCTCATCTAAATGAGATCATATGTCCAGATATTCAGTCTGAAATGGGGGTTTACCAACACACACAAACCCAGTGTTTTTTTTTGTTTTTTTTTTTGTAGCAAAGCCTAGTCACAAGAACACACGTGTACTATTCATTGGCTGACATGAATCAAGTGTGAAGTTTAATTTAGCTTTGGCACATAAACATTGGCAAGGATGTATGCGTGTGTGCGTGTGTGTGTGTGTGTGTGTGAACGTGTTTGAATGTGTGTATATGTGAGCTGCGTGCAAGCGAATGTGGCAAGGCATCTGATAACAACAATGTAGATAGATTGCGGGGACTGAGTTTGAGTTTGTTTGTATATGTGTGAGAAAAGGGCATGTGTTCTGCGGTTTACAACAGATTTTGTGTGTGTGTGTGTGTGTGTGTGTGTGTGTGTTACACTGTGCACGGCAGTGAGCTGCAGGCAGAATCTCGGGGGTTTTGGACAGCTATTTGTGTGATTGTATGCACGCTTGTGTATGTACTTGTGTGAGTAGTTTGGTGTGAAGCTCAGGCCAATCCTGTTAGGGCTTGTTGGTTTAGAGCGCTGCAGCACTACAGTGTCAAACTACCTTCTAATACACCCACACCCACTTTTTGCTCATATGAACAGCCTTCTTCCAAAGTGAAGTCCAACAAACCAAAAATGAATGACCTTCCTAACCACCTAAATAGTGATAATTGTTTAAATATGTCAAAATGACAACAATATGAAGTAAAACACAAAAACAAAAATTACTTTTACTCCAAATGTAGCTTTGGACCACGGCATAGGTGCAAACCAATCATTTGGCACCAACAACCATCAATCTGAATAGATTGTCTTACCAAACCAAGTTGCTTGAGATGTCAGTGCCCTGTAAGAGTCTTGATTAAGACACTGTATCCATTAATGAAAAAATAAATAAATCCGATAGTGACAGTAGAGGGACGACAGGAAATGAAGGGAGAGAAAGCAGCAAAGGTCCCCTGCCAGAATTGAACGATGGATGTTGCGGTTACGTGGCATGTGCCTTAGCCAGTAGGTTAAATCCATTAAATTTAAACATGACCAATTAGGGCGGATATTTTCCATCAATAATGGCAGCTCTGCCGGAGAGATGGAGGCAAAACAGCAGTAACACTGTCAGTTAGACTCTAGTGGTTTCCCAAACATGACCCAGTTTCAGCCCGCTAATATAAACAGGACTGGCATTTCTGCCTGACCACCGGCTTGGTAGTGCAGGTGTCGCAGATTAGTCCAAGCCACAATTCAGACTGCACGCTTCATGATACTGGTTTGAGTGAAGGCGCACACTTCTGTCTTCTGTGTTATGTGTGTGTTTGTGTGCGTACATCCCTGTATCACCATCCAACTTTCACATTGTGTGAAATATTGCTTCAGCAGCAGCTAAATGAATTCAAATGTCAATCATCCCATCACGAAACAGACATGAAAAACACTAGAAATCTATGTAATCATCGTATATCAGCGAATACAAAGAAGATGCCTTATTTAGTCCAACAAATGTGGAAGACATTTTAACAGTATACAAAAGCCTGCAATTCCTGGTACGAAAGCACTGCAGTGGGATATTGACTGCAGCCCAAAGTGATGCTTTTAATTTAACACATTCTCAGTTAAAAACTCTGTTATTAATGATTTTCAAAATTTTGAGTACTAACATGTTTTTTTGTAAAATACAGCAACATTGGAAAATCTACTGAAACACTGGTGGTTGATCTACATCATATTCTGTTGCTTCATTTTACTCTTTTACTGCTGCACCTCCAGCAGTCTTACTTTTTTCACCTTGAAGCCCAAAACTGTATTAACTGAGTGGGAGGCAGAAATTGTCTCTCCTGTGTCTAGCTGCTGACTCGCCCCAAAGTCACAAGTCAGCCGCCAAGGCCAGAGCTGACGGCTTTCAACTGGCACTGTGGGAGCCATTCACAGGGCTTTCTCTATAATGCCCGACTCCTCCCCCAGAGCTGAAAATTGGAGGCGCTCAGGGCCGTGGAGCTGGAGGTCAGCCTCATTGTGTACAGAAATGAATACACTCCTAGTGTAGATGCCACCGCTGCGAGCACACACACATTCAATTCATGTGGATGTTTTTTTTTTTGTGTTTTTTCTTCTTGGAAGCTTCAATGTGGAAAATGGGCCCGAAGCGGACATTCTTTTTTTTTTTTTTCTTCTTTGCTTTTCTTTTCACAGCATGCTTTGTGATTTTTGCTTATTGTGTTATTTGTTACCATTTCTTATACACACGTGCAAGCACAACACATACACACACACACACACACAAATGCTGCTTGTTCCTGTTTCATATTCATCCACGCAGACTGTGTACACTTGCATATATCCATACAGTTCCTCTATCTGCATAATTCAACACGATGAGAGAAAGAAAGAGCTTGATTGATTCAGTAAACTGCTGTCAGATAATTGAGGTGTAGATGAATAAAAGTGCTAAACATACTAAAGGATATAAAATTAAGAAAACAAAGGATACAAATAAAAGTACATTAAAACAAGGTGCAATATTAAACATCTTCATGGTACCAGTAGGGAATTTCCTCTTGCTTTAATGTAGACAAAACCAATCTACTAATGGCTTCAACATCAGAGAGATCCCATTTGAAAGTAATCCTATAGTGAATGCACAGCCCCTCTCCAGATTAAAAGGTAACGGTAATGTCCCTCGTCTTCACAGTTTCTTTCATCACCTGGTAAGTTGGCAGTGGCATCGGACTCACGCTTCCTTGCCACGTGGCTCTAGCCAATCTGAGGACAGAGGCAGCAGCTTTGTGCTGGGTCTGAACCATTTGAAAGGGCTCATCAAGCATTTATAAAGACCTGAAAAGCTCCTGCTGAGGCTGTGAGGATGTATAGGAGCAGCAGTGCAATGAGCATAGTGGCTGCATGTTCTAGAGGAAAATGTCTGAACTCATTATTTAATGTCAAGGCCTTAGTAAAATCTTCGGTGGGAGTGAATGATGCCTGTTCACACTTTTGTGAGCTGTTTGGTTTTGTTGTTGAGATATCAGTGAAGCCTCGTGCCCTCAATGCTACCATTGTGTTTTTTTTTCATGTTTATGTCAGTTGTGAAATGTCTATTTTATTGTCAATGGCATTAATAAGAGCCTTAAAAATGGAGATTTTAGACTCCCTGATAGACTGAAAACAGCTGCTGTACTTCTTTTATGTAGGCCACCAGGATGCCATGATGAAGCAAGTTATAACATATTGTAGTTGTGTAGTGTTTTTGTACTTTTTTTGTGGCAAAGGAAATTATTCAAGCTGAGCAAATCATAGTCATCATTTTCATCGTCTCAACATCATAAATATTGTAGTGAAATGACACAATGCTATGTTTGAATATCGTCTGGGTAAATAAACATCAATCATCACCTATCATTGAGACAGAGAGGTGCCTCTTGTTTTGTTATAATATATAAATAATGTAGAAAAAGCTTTGTCTACATCCATTTTAATTTAGTAGGCCGGGGAAAAGATGCATTATAGAGTACAGATAAGTACCAGGACCAAGAAAAGTCACAAGTATGGACTGAATGAGAGAATAGGGAGAGTTTCTTCTGTCTCTGTGTAGCATATTTCTGCAGTACTACAGCAGTATTTTTAAATCACATGTGTAATCGGTATACATGCTGGACATACACTGTGACTCTGCGTGTGGATGGTGTGTTTGTTCCAGTGGGCGGCTTATGTGTGGGAATCGGTTCATCTCTCCAGAGCAGGCCAGACAGTCAATTAGTGCTTCTGCATCTAAACACAAGTGGTTCGCTGTGCTGATTGCCTCTTGTCTGCCTTGCGAACCGCCAGACAGGAGCACAGCAATAATGGAAAGTGTAGGCACTGCACTCTCCTTTCTCCATTTGACTGTGTGGCATCAATATTAACGGGTTTTAAAATTTGCAGTACACTTAAGAGTTCCCTCACATGGATTTTTATTCAGTTTGTGATACATTTACTGTACATTTATAGCTCTGATAGCTCTCACATAACTGCCACTATGATCTTAAAGACTCAAATGTGACATTTATGTGGTTAAAATGCACCTCACCAGTCAGCAGAACTAGTGCAGTGTCTTGGGACAAGTGATAAAGCATCTTCAAGACCAAACAACACGTCCTTAATGCTCTGTGTAACATTCAAACACAAAAAACACAACATTTTCATTTTGAGACCGTCTTAAAGGCCCTGTACAAGGTATTGGTCTAAGTGCTGTTCTCATGTGGCTGAAGGTCACAGATATCAGGATAGGCACTAAAAGTTAATATCCATCCATGTGCGTTTGTGTTTCCTGCAGACAGCGACAGTGAAATCTACAGTGGGACAGGAGATGTTTCCAAAGACTGTCCTGAGAAAATCCTGGAGTCCTGGGGAGCAATCCTCAACAGATGGTAAGGCTTCAAAAGAGACCAAGAGACTGAAATTTGGACATTTTTTTCATCAAAATTTTGTTGAGATGAGATGTGGAGAGACAGTTTGAAGCCAAACAGAGAGGTAGAAACAGATGCAAGGAAGGAGGAGAATGATATGAATGATATGCAGGATAGAGAGAAACATGAAGATATAGAATTGTATACAGAAGTGTCAGCTGGTCGACTTAAAAGGAGATAGATGGGGAAGTAAGGAGAAATGGAGATAAGACACTGAGAAATGAAAAGACTGGAGATACAAAAGTGGTTTAGAGGTGAATGGTGGAGAAATAGTAGCAGATGGGCATGGGTGGAGAAACAGTCAGGATTTAGCTCCAGATAAAAGCTACTTTTTTTTTTACAGGCGATGTTCAAATGTCGACCTTGATTTAAAATTTTAGTGGGATTCACAGTTTTTCCATCTGTTCCAAATATGTCAGGCTATATTTTGGTGAAATATGTAAAACAAAAATGCACAAGATATTTAGAATATTTCGATTTCGTGTAAAGTTAATTAAAATCATAAAACAATCAGCACAGTATTGGAACAAGGAGGTTCATAATAATTATCTGAATTTAAAGAAACTTGAGGGGAATTTTGAGGGAGTACTATACATAAACATTGCCCATGAAGACCATTTATAGGTAACTTGTGAATGAATCACAGCAGCATCAACTTATAGTAGGATACAGCAAAGAAAAATCTAAACCAAAAATTGATAGCATGGGGGTCGTAAATGCAAAAAAATAAAAATACGCAACATGAATTTTAGCTCTTTAGCTGCTTAATCTTGCTCAAAGGCAGTATGTCATGACACATTGATGCTGAAAGGTGTGTGGGAGTAAAAAGAGTGTGATTTACAGGCCTGGGGGTCTGTTTGATTGTGTTATCATTCCACTTTGTATGAAAACAGTTACCTTCAGACACAGCTATTCATTTATCTGCTATGACATATACTGTCATACTTGTAATACTTAGTGCATTTACAACAGCCAGCATTGATACATACAGCTTTTGGTAGAGACACATAATTAACTGAATAAAAGATGTTTCTGGCTTTTCATTTGATTTCACAGCCTGTTTTTCTTGCTGTTGCATCAGCACAAAGAAGTGAAGTAGTTTATCAGGAAATTGCTTTCGTATGGCCTCAATAAATACATTATGATGAGATTTCAAGCATCATTAAAAAGAGCTGACAATGTGTTTTCAGGAGCAGGATATTTCCTTGTGTGGGAGAACTGTTAACAGCATGGCAGCACCGCAGATAATACTCTATACTACAGGGTGGAACCACAGCAGCTTTCAGTGGTTGTACTGGGAGGCTTCCAGTTTAAATATATTGTATGTACCATTATGAATAGTCCTCCCTACCTGACCAGAATAGCGAGGAAAAAAAACCTAAATTGCATAATGATCTAATTATACTGTTGATATTAATAATAAGCTCCACATTTTCATTAACACAAAATGAGTGTTGGTGCATCATGGGTACTTCAGTTCAGCAAGCATTTACTCCTGCACCCCGCATGTCACTGTTACACCTAATATAAAAACGATTATCAAATCTGTCCAGCTGCTCTTCAAATTAATGTAAGTGGTTGAATTGGTATAATTGAGATTATGAAATAATGGATTACTTGTGTGTGTGTGTGTGTGTGTGTGTGTGTGTGTGTGTGTGTGTGTGTCAGGCATGGGAACCTGTCCACTCGTCCGAAGGGTTTGCCTTCGTTGGTTCGCAGTGGCATTCCTGAGCCACTCAGAGCAGAAGTCTGGCAGCTGCTGGCCGGTTGCCACGACAACCACGACCTGCTTGAGCACTACCGCATCCTCATCACCAAGGTAAACAAAAACACATAGACCAAGTATGGACGACCGATTGTAAAAAGTTGCAGAAAGTATTTTATCCTTTAATTATGTGTGGATCTTCCATAGTTAGTAATCGCCCAAATATAGCGGATGTGTTGGTTTGGTGGAAACCAGATGAGTGGTGTGAGTGGTTATGATATAATGTCACTATAATGGAAATAAGTAAGGAATGTCTACAACAGTATGTCTCAGGGTACCAACATATCTGATACTGCTGTCATTACTGCTATTCCTCTGAACTCTCTCATTTAGCTCTGACATTTAAATGCATGCAGTGCTGTCTCAGGTCTATTATATCTCCTGCTGGCCCTTTAGCCTCCCAGAGAGCCCGCCAGAAATTAAAGAGAATTCTCTTAAAAGGACCTTTAGTATGTAACTGCTGGCTGTGTTCACATGTAACATGTTTGGTACCGTTTAAGCAAACTCTGCTGTGTGTTGCCTGTTTGGTCTGTCGTGGGGCACTGACACTGCCTGAAAAGGTGAGACTGGATCTGCTGCTGACTGAGACCACTAACCACAATTGCAGTTTACAAACTTTTTAATATGCTCTTCTTTAGAGTGACTTACAACTTTTGCAAGAATAGAACAAGGTAACTGTAAAAGTGTAATCCCAAACACAAATATCCAAACCCTCCTTGCCAACATTGAAGGCAACCAGTAGTAAGGAGGTCAAAGTCAAGGTAAAGGTCAAAGGTCCAATGCCCAGCAATAAATGAGGAGGAGAATTTTCCATTGACATTGATATTGAATGAAAATGGACCAGCAAGCTCTTAAACTGTTGTAAACTTGGATTTTTGGTAAATGTAGTTCAACTGTGGGTCTATTAGTCATTTAAAGACATTGCTGTTAAATATAAGACATGAGACTGCAGCTATATGTCATTTTGATTTATGGAGACAGCTTTCACTTAGTTACACATGGGCTCGATCATGCTTCTGTAGTTCTTTCATTCTTGTCGTCCAGTGACTAGTGTTTTGCTTGATAATATGATCACAATTATTAGTGAGGGTGAAGTTATGCAGCCCAGGTGACCTAACTTAAAAGACTTGTAAATCAGTAGGTAGAATGACAAAGCCCAACTGGACCAGACAGCAGCAGCAGCAGCAGTTGGAAGGAGGAGGTGATATAAACACACAAAGATGACAAAGATCCTCGCTTTTATGGTTAATACAATAGTCTTTCTCTTTACCTCACAGAGACGGGTGAAACTACCTGCCACGATCAATAAGCAGAGAGAGAGGGGGGTGGATAGAAGGAAGAAAAATGGAGAGAAGGAAGAATGTGAACCCATAAATATGACACTGTAGTCACTGAGGGGAGAATTGGAGAAAAGGAATGTGTGTAAACATCAAGCGAGCTGGCAGATTTCTCTCTTTCCTGAGTCACATATTTTTAGTTGTCTTTCACCTACTGTGTAAATTTCTCTTTCTTTCTCTCACCATCTTTATCTGTTAAATTGTGACAATTTTTCTCTTGATGTCCTATTTCTCCACCTTGCTCTCTCTGTCCTTTTTTCTTTCTCCCTCCCTCATTATCTTTCTTTCCCTCTCACAGTACTTCCAGTCTTTCTTTCTCTCTACGTGCTTCTACGTTTGTTTGTCCTTTCGTGAGCCATGTTTTTCTATACATCTCTCTTACTCTTTCTTCATCTCTCCTTACATAAGACCAAGCTTCTGTAGTTCAGCTCATTTATTCTCATTCCACTGACTGGTCCACGCCCACATCCTCTGGCTTGCTGGAGTAGTGATGGTATTGATAGGCGGGTGGCCGTGCTATTAATAGCAGCACCAAATGAATGGAACTGAGGGAAGATGGAGGAGGGAGGGAAAGAGGGAACAGAGGCAAATGACAGCAATGGCGAGGGCGATGTGGAGCTTATTAATGTCTGTTGTCTGGGCTCAGTGACGACGTTAATGCTGATTAAATTCTAAGTAATTGGACTGTCGCCCTTATGGAAGGGGTATCAGTGTCGTAAATCGGCGCTGTGTATCACCAGGGGTTCTGGACGGTCGTTGTGTTAGTGATCCACAGCTGACGTGTGTTAAACTATGTGTGGTTTCCACTCTAGTGCTAAATCTACATCACCAAAACAGATTTCTGGTTATTTATTGTACTTGGATATTGAACTAATTTTGAGTTTTGGGCTCTTGCACTGCTCTTCTAATGAAAAGTTTGCCTTCATACAGGCTCTATGCCGAAATAGGTGAGAAAAAGATTTGATTTCATTTATATGTTCATAAAACTGGAAGACTTGTCTTATAGTGTTTCCCAAACATTATAAAGGTCTTTAAAAGGCAGGGGTTTCCCTTAAATGAGCTATAAAGGCACCATGACTGAAATGTCCTTCAGCCTTTCATATCTCACCCTTAGGAATGAATCAGGTGCACTCCTTCTCTTATATTATTTACTGTCGCTTACAATGTTAGTGACACAGTAAGGAAATACTTTAGATAGAAAAGAGAGAAAAGGATGAAACATTTCTTATGAAACCTATCTTTGTAAAGTTTGTAAAGGTTTCTGCTTAAAAATGTGTGGTTCAAATGCATTTCATTTCTGCATGTCCGGTACATGTTAGTATTCGTAGGGGGTTTGAAATTGAATTCAGATCAGATCAGTATTTCATTTGATTCTGTATCAGTGGAGACTGATGAGTTAAAGCGACCCTGTATTTCACAGGGAACAAAATATTGTAGAACTACTGAATATATTATTTTCTGAGCCTATAAATCATGTTGTGAACCTCCAAAATGATCTCGTGACCTCTTGTGGGGTCCATTCCCAAGGTGAGAACCACTGGGTTAGACCACCTTACTGAGCACTTAGCAGCATAGATTGCAAGTGTCATGTTCAGTGGTACTGTTCACTTGTACTGCTCTCATTTACAGTCATCACACACAGAGTCACAAATACACAATCTGTCACACACACCATGGCCTCGGGGCATCTGAGACATTCACAAATAACTCCTTTCTCGGCTGGCGCAGCACTGTGTTTGGGGTCGGGGTTGGGGGGTTTGCTAGTGACATTTGAACAACCTTTGCGTCTCCCTAGAGCTGAACAAGACCAAGGTGTGCTGCCACGCTTGAACCCACAGCTTAAAAAAGCTCAGCCAGCTATTTCCAGGCCTGCCTTTCCAAAGCCCAATCTCAGTCACAGCACAGCCAGTATGTTAACAGAGGTCAGGATCTCTCCACAGGTACGACGGCTGTAATCAGAAGCCTGAGAACAGCGGTTTCACTACAGCAGGTCGTAAAAAGCCTTATACTGTATGAAACTGAAGGTTTTCCAAGGCAATTATTTTGCAATTGATTTTTTTTTGCTTTTTAACTTTTATTGTCAGTCCTTTTGAACAATATCCTGCCTGTTTTTCTCCCTGGCTAAACAAATTGTACCAGTGAGAGGGGCCATGTAGACAGAAACACATTTGGAAAACTGGTTCTCAACACCCAACCCCTACTATATATACTGTAGTATTGTGCCATCACTGTCTTTTGTTTGGGTGCTGTGGCTGTAATGGCCCCATCCCCGATATTTTGTCCTATTGGTTATATGTGCTGGGCATTTATTGTTTGATTGAGAAATGCAGGTGCCCGGTACAGAAATGAGTGCCAGGTAAAAGTTTCCAAATGTGAACTCTTTTTCTGTATCTGTCATTTGTCAATTTTATCCTGAACTTAGATGGAATTCCCACCCTTTCCAAAGCTTCTAATGAAATCTAAGAGCAAAGTAAACCACAGCTGTGAGGTGCTTTACATTTTGATATTGAATCATTTTCAGGCCAGGCGCCAGCTTAGTGATGACATTTAACGTCAGTGTACAATCAAAGGTAGCATCAGCCATGCAGCCAGGCTGGAATAATACTACTCCCACGCCTGATAACCCACATACAGACACATGGAGTACAATGTACATAAGATAAGCTACCATGGTAACTGCCAAGGTCTATGGACTTCTCTCTGCTTGAAGTTGTCTCCATGACAATTCTCTGTTTCCTTTTGCCTTTGTCTCTTAACATTCTGCCTCAGTTCATTAAGCACTTGATATTTGGATAATTGGAACCTGGGTAGGTTGCCAGCTACTTATGAATACACAGTCGCAAATTTCCACTTCTGCTTTTGCAACCTTGTGACAACCACTGCAATCACTACTGTACACTATGTCTGTGAAGATTCTCAGTCATCCAGGTCATGGTTATCCAAGGAGGGTTGAATCTCTGGAGTTCCAGGTATTTAACCTCTGTAGGATCGACGACTCCACAGAGGTTAAATACCTGGGACTCACCACCAATCGGTTAGAGCTGAAGAAGCCCCTTGGATGAGAGGAAAACATCTTCAAGTGTCTTTAACCAAGTCCAATTGCCCTCATTTCAACCCCTCTTGGATACTATACACTGTGTATACATGTAGCACATTGTATACATTCTGTATACATGTATACTATATATGTGTGGTGCCGTGCATCACCCAGGTGGGTGTTACACATTGATGGTGGTTGAGGTGAGTTTACCCCTTTACTAAAGCGCTATAGAAACGTAATACATTATTATTATTATTATCACCCAGTAGGGGTGTCACTTTTTCAAAAAATGTATTTTGAATGAATTAGAACTAAATAAGTTGTTCAAATTAATTTGAATGTAACCCATGTAGCCTAATCCTTGACAATGTTTCAGAACTAATGTCGTCCCAATCATTTGCGGTGCCTCCGCTGCCTCACTTCAGTGACAAGCGACAGTAACATTTCTGTAAGGCAGATGCCTTTTACGAAGTCAACCCACAGCCTCATTTTTATCTGTGCTTTTTTTTCAGCTGTCGAATCCAAAATGCTTCCTTAGATGGTTTGGTCCTGATTATGTGTTCAGCACAGTTTGTTAGTTTTCACAATTTTGTGTTGTGATATTACAGTTTCTTCCCATGTTCGAATGGTGATTTGAATTTCATATATAACAGCTCTGCCATCTAGTGAGCTGGAGAGTTACAGTATTAATGATTGAGGGTTAGATTGCAGGTATCTGCAGGGACTGTTCTTAACATTATATGCACATGAGTGCTCGTTTCTCCATTGATCAGATTTACTGGGACTAGTATTGTTTCAATTGATAACATTTAATCACTGATTTGTTTTCCTATGGTGATAAAATAGATGTCATTTGACATGATGACTTTATGTGCCCACATAATGTATATGTATACAGTGATATGCCAATCTGTATTGATGGACAAACCTTTGAACTCCAAGTTTGGTGATGTTGATGTTTGCACCTCTGTCAGACCTTGTGGACTCCAGAAGTCCAAAGGATGTTCTCAAACACTGACATTTTAGAGATGCAAGATTTATCAAAGGATTTCACCCCTAGCTGAAAATACAGTATGCATGTATGCACAGATTCACATTATGCACATACATAAACATAATTCCACTGGCTTAGCTGTGTGCTCTGCCACTAGTCTGAGGTCTCCCATCATTCATGGATGAAAAACATCCCCTTGAGGGTTCAAAGTCTTGTCAATCACAGCCTTTCACACAAAGATGCACACTCACACATACTCCCCACTATCCCATCCTCCTTCATAGTATCTGTTGGGACCAGCTGCACTCCATGGCCACAACACAGCCAGGCAACACCACTTGCATTCTCCCCTCCTTACAATATAGGTCTATTCACAGCACCCCCTCCCTTCCCAGCTCTGTGTATGTCTCCATAATGCAGCCCTCCAGCTCCCATTCACATATTCACAGCAGGAACCCAGTAGGCACCGTAAAAGGACACACTGCCTTTCGTCCACAGTTTCAGGAAAATCAATGTATGGAAGAAAAAAGAAAAAAAATCTGATCTGTCATTTCTGTAGTCTGGCAATTTTTATTTATCTAAACAAGTTATTAAGAGACACATTACCATAAGATATTGTCTATTTAGGGTTTATGGTAGATTTTGAGTATTTATGGTACTTACCTGCATGCATGTGTATACATAACTCTTTAAATGTGTATGTTGAAAATGTTCATTTAATGTAGAATTTTTTTTTTGTGTAGATGGAAATAAACACGTCAAAGTTGTGGTAAAATTATTTTTAAAATAAGGTTATTTATGTGCTACCATACTGTAGTGAGGGCATACACTGTGTGTGTATATTAGCATAGCCTCCTAGCCATCCTGACACTGATATGACAGCTCGGATTAAGGAGATCCAGCCTAGAGCGTCTTCTCTGGTCACAACACTTCTGTGTCTCAGTCCCCATACCGACTGTAGCCTCACAGCTAGAGTAGTGCTCTGCCACTTCCTCTGAGCAGAGTTGCACCAGCTTGAATCGCCTAATTCAATAAATGTGCAAGCATCTTCATGAACAACATCATTGACAATTTCATTCAGGTTTTGAGTGAATTATGGACAGGCTTTAGCTATAAAGGCTATATAAGTAATGTTAATGTGCAGTTTAAGCAACAAAAAGCTTAAAATTACCCCCGTTTGGAAGAAAAAAGAAACATGTTATTACCTCTGAACATCCAACAGTGACACATACGTAATGGCCTCCAACAGACTAAGCATTTCATGTTCCCTATGAAAGAAGTACAGTACTATAATGTATTGGGTATGTGTTGAGTGAAAAATGCACATGTAAGATGCAAACTTGACCTGCATGTTATACAACTGGATCAGGTTAATGTAGACTCATAATTTAAAAGGAACCAAAAAACACTTCTGAACTGTTGTGAAATCAGGCTGAACTTTCAACAGGATGATCATGAAAAAAATACATTTCGACTGAAAAGTACAAAGAGATATTGTTTACATTTAGCCTTTACATATGACTAAGAGATGCATCATGACCTACATGGTGCAAGGGCAGTAGGAGCCAGAGAATAATGAATATAAATATCTCAACCTGAGCGGTCGGACAGGTCTTCACCACCATGTGGTGTGAGATTAAATGAAGATGATAGATGGTGATTTGAGTAGGCAGCCTGTCTTTGACCTTTAGCTCCTCTTTACCATTCAACTGCAGCAGTCGCAGTATAAGCGGTGTTGTGCTGGAGGTGAAAATGGTAAATTTATTTTTTTCTGTTATAGGTTTGTTCAACATAAATTGTTGTCAAGTGAAATGTGATAATAATAGCTGACTTTTTGTTTTCCACATGCTGAGAGGTACTGTAGCTCCTATCTTTATATTTGACATTTCCCCCTTCCCACTGTGTCTGATTCATGCATTATCTCTGTTATATTAACCAGTAATAGAATGTGTCTCCACAACCATTACTTCCCGATGCATAACTTGCTTTATTTTCCTTTTATTTGACAAATTTATTGCTGCCTTACATAACTAACTTCACATTGGCTCTTCTCAATGACACTGAGAGGCGACTGCAAATTTTTAATTTAAAAATACAGAGATGGCATTGCATTAAAGTTTCAAAGTTAGATTTTACTGGACTGAGTGCTTAAATTGTCACAGTTACTATGTGGAAACCAGAATTTATCATTTCTATAATTTAACGGGGAATTTATGACATTTGAATTTCCAATGCATTCTTTGTGAGAAAGATGGCAAGGCAAGTAAGACATGCTGCACTAAAGGCAATGCCTACTAATGTTGTCAATGCTTCAGATTCTTTCACCTGAGTGCCTTCAACCTGGATTCTGACAAAGCTTGGCCTACTGTCGGTAAATATAGATACTGGCTTCTGCTTGCAAAACCATGCTAAAAAACAGGTTTAGTGTTGGTCCGTTGATTGTGCTAGCTGAATGTTTGTATACAGGCAGTGAACCAACACTAATCTTCTCCCCTAACCGCCTATCCTCAATATCCCAACCCCCAGACTCTTGGATGAGGGTGTTGTCTGTGATAGGAGCTAGACAAACCGCTGCATTTATATTTTACCCTTTTTAAGAAAACTAAAAGACCTGAAAATCCTTGATAACCAGCTTTACAAACAGCAATTTGTAAACCAGTCAATGGGTCTAAGGGAAAGCACCTACATACATACATACAAGGAAAAACAATGTATTTGAAAACAAAACACACTCACACAATTTAATGAGGTCCAGTTTCAGAGTAAAATCAGTGAGGGTGCTTGTGAAATGATTATAGATTAACTAATATGAGTTAGAGCATGTACAGCTTAAGCATAGACCCCTTCACTGTCGCATGCCATTCTTGTACCCCAATTTAAGACTTAATATCTTCTTAATGAAACTGAATGAAAATAGCCACCAAGACACACATTAGAAGTAGAAACTGGCAATCACTCAATTTATGGTAAGCGTAACAAAATGCTGCATTATCATCATTACCCATTATTATCAAAAATGCCATGACGTCATGTAATTAATAATAGTCCCGTAGGCCTTAGCCCAGTTACTGCTGTTGTGTCGGGATCTCAAATCTGTGCATTAACAGTTTTGTTCTGTCTTGTGTGAAGTTTGTCATTTGCTTTGTGCTCTAGAAAGGTGCCGCAAAAATATACGTTACTCAATCAATTACTTAGTTACCTTGTTCTGTAAAAGTGTCAACAAGGTGGTGAATCCCCAAACCTCCTTGTTCTCTGTAAGTTGATCTGGATAAACCTAAACGCCTATAATGTAGATGTAAACCCCCTGCTTATGCCAACACATTGCTGTTGAGACTGGAGTCAGCAGGAGTCTAGGGGTGGAGGTGGGTGGGATGCTGGGAAGCAGTAAAAGGTGAATCAGTCTCCACCTTTGTTTCCAAGTGGCCCCGCTGGCTTTGTTTGGGAGCAGAATGAATTATTAACGGTGGCCTTCTGGTCGTGTTTTTCATCCGTGTCCACGTCCAAAGGTAAAGAGCGCTGCGCTGAGAGATCTCCATTGACTGGCTCCTTCCATAGTGACAACAGAACTGTCTGCATGAACTTTTTTCTTTTGTAGTCTTTGTCTCGTTTTTGTTTATATTCTTCTTTTTTTCTGAGCCCTCCCTGTTTTTCCATCCCATTGTTTTTCTGAATGACCAAAATGAATCAACACAGGTGTTGAAGAATACTGGCTTCAAAAACAAGAGAATGTCACGCTTACTTATATGCAAGTTTGCAATCATATTGTAGGAAACACATTATATTAGACACTAAAGGGATATTTCACTTCACTTAAGTGGAAAACGCTCACATAATAAGCCTCAAACATATTGGCTTCCATTGGTGTCTGAAGTTGCATTAGTGCTTCACTGCTTTTATCTTGATAATGTGATGGTCAAATTCACCTGACCAACTACTGTTATCATATAAATCTATGTGATTTGTGTTGTACATTTCTACCACTTTACTTACTTTTTAACTTTTAAAGTACATTATTGTGATTTTCCTCATTGTATAGTGTGAATCGCTGGCTCAACAGTGATTTGACTTGATTGTTCAAGTTGGTGATTCAGTTTTGGAAACTGTGAATTAAATCAGTATTATGACTAGCGAAAACAATATATTCATTATATATACATACAGTATGTGCAGTAATGTAAGACAAAAAGAATTGTTTTTATTATTTTGTGAAATGTTATGATACTATGGTTTATTAATCTTAATGAAAGTTTATGAAATTATTTGACAAATTGGAACAGAAAGCGAAAAACTAAAACATAACTAGCTTAGCTGAACTGCAGGTACAGATTGTAGCTCATTTAGCACATTGTTAGCATAGATAGTGAAAACTTTGACCGTCTTTTCCAAAGATGCAACTAGAAAGTTCCAGCCATCACTTCCTCCATATTTAAAGTCAGCGAGTCAGTGTAAGGCATTTTCATTCGGTTGAATGCTCTGCCATAAACAGGTGCTGTGTCAAAGAATTGAATTGGCTGCATGCCACTTTTCCCTGTATAATATTATTGCATGTTATTACATCTTCCTCAAGGACACTCAATCAGAGGTCTATGTTCAGCCATTGTCTGTGAATTGCTTTTTGAATTGGAAGCCACGGTTCTTGCTGTTGTTTAGATAACACATTTGGTTTTACTCTGATGGTTTGAAATGTCAATTTGACCAAACACTTAGTGTAATGTTTTCCTTTGTCCGTCTGCTGTAAATATGCTTTGTAGGCTGAGGATGTCTATATTTTTCCATTAAAGATTGCCTAGTGCAACTTTAAATGTTCACTTAAGCAGTAGTGCTCCCTTACTGACTCATCATGGTCAGCTCAGCCACCAAAATTATTTTTCTAGTGCATCTTTTTCCTTTTGCTTGTTGCAAAACCCTACCTCCTTTGTGATTGTCATATTTGCTCCTTACAAACATACATTTTTTTCCCAAATAATGAGAACCCTCTACTCCTCCTGGGCCAGGTGCAGTGTTGTTTTCCAAAGCAGCCATTTTCCGTCCAACTTGCAACCAGCCACTCCTCATTGACTCTAATAGGCTCTAATAGTAAAAAAAAAGAAAAAAAAAAGAAAACAAATATGTTAACAAAGTTGAGCTGAATTTTTCTTTTTTGCAAGGTCTTCCTGTCCCAGCCTTGACACTTGACAATTTCTTTCCATTCCCTTCTGCTCAGCCAATTTGCTGTCACTTGATCCTCTTTATCATCTGCTGGCCAGAGGATGCTCCCAACTGGCCGAAATGCCTGGCAACTGTATCTAAGGGGCAGGCATAACTGTGCTAAGCTGTTGGTTAAATAAAGAATAAATAAGTATCCAGATGAACCTGGAGAAGGGAGTGGACTAATTTTTCTAGGATTAGATGTTCCATTGGATTATGGAGGTTGAGTGTCATCCCCATATAACTGTACGCACAATGTATACATTAAAACATTATATACTAATATCATTATTATATAACATTATATACTAATTAAAACAAAGTGGCGAGCTGAGGCAGATGACCACTGGCACTAACAGGCTCTGCTTCTTCCTCCAAAGTGGAGAATGCGTAACAAGTGACTCATGAGGTTGCCGTGAAATGTACATTTTGTTATTTTTTGCTGTGATGTTTTATCTCATGTTAGATTTCAGTGTTATTTTTATGTATAAATTAATCAGACCTGTGTTTTTTAAACATACTAGGACTAGTGAGATATATGAGATGGGAACGGAGACTGAGAGGAAGAAGTGGGAAGGAAACAAGGAAAAAAGAGGAGGGGTGAAAGAGAGGGGGAGGAGGGGGGGCTCTAGTTAATAGAAAATAGACTGTGAGAGATAAGTAATATGTAAATAGGAAATGTATCCAAATTTACCTCTGGGAGAAAGCCAGTGTGAGAGACAGAATAATGTGGCAGGGAGCCTCAGGTGCAGCTAGGAGGGGAGGAGGCGAGCAATGAGCGAGAAGCTGAGGGAGAGAGAGCGAAAAAGAGGGAGGGTTCGTGTGTGTGTGTGTGTGTGTGTGTGTGTGGAAAGAGAGAGAGATTGAGTGTGCAAGCTAGAGAGACTGTGTGGAGAGGGAGGGAGGGAGGGAAGTGTAAGCCAGTCACAGCATCTCTCATTCTCACTGCACCAGGGCTGAGGGACTCTTCGTCCCCTCGCTTCCCTCGCTGCAGATTTAACTCATTTCCATCAGCGCAGTCATCTTTTTTTTTTTTTCTTGCTTTTTACTTGCTGCTTTTGGCAGATTCACCGTGATCATCTCTTTCTATATGCCAGGATCTAAGGATTTATTAATTAAAGACGTAGGTTGTCCTGTTATTGGAAGTAAAAGGGGGACGTTTGCAGAGGACAGTGCTTAAAACTGGGACTCCGACTGGGACTCGGTCTTTCCTGTATGCTGCTAGAGTGGATTCTCCTTTTGTTGCGCTGCCAGTGTTTTGTTCAAGGCGACAGACATACTGAGAGTGGAGTTAAAGGCGAGGCTGTATAGGACCCCATCCCTCTACCACTAAACAGAACGCATACTTGAAAGGACTAAGGCAAGTTAGAAAATCTATGGTTGCATTAAGCACTTGAGGAGAAGGTGCTAAGCCTGCCCCCTGCCAATGCTTCAGAATGTCACAACAAAAATGCAAGTAACAAGTTTATGGGATAAATAAGTGGACTGGAAATTGGTCCCCACACCCCTCTCTGCAAGTGTCTGCCACAGGATTGCTGAGGAGTCGAAGTGAGTGGAGCGCTGAGTTATTCAGCTGGCCTCTCATTGCTCCTGGAGAGTCCTTCCACCTGCCTGCACGGGAGTCTGACATTCACCACTTTCATCTGCTACTAGACTTTTACATTTGTTCGTCTTTCGCATCTTGCAGTCCAGAACACTGAGAGGCAAGGTTGCTCATTTGGATTTAAACTTAATCACTTTTTATGGCAGAACTCATCCAGACATTTTGATGCATTTGGTTTTTACCTCATTCTGCCTAGGGATGCCTTGTAAACACATTTTCCCCCCAGTGCCATGTGGCTGAGAGAGCTGTGACATTATCTCCTGCGGAGATCCCCATGTTTTTCTAGCCTGTGTCTGTGTTTTGATTCAGACAATAGCTGGGCATACATGGGCTCCAGACACTGACCAGAGGACCACCAAAATAAGTGAAGCCTACTGTTACATAGTAAACACACTAGCACTCATTTCACAGTGAAACTTCAGAGATGGATGTAATTTTCTTCTCCAGACTTTGGTATACACTAAGAGAGACTACTACCAAGCTTTTTCCCCTAAGCAATGGTTGCCTGAAATGTATTTTTGAAAGGTAACTCCACTCAAGTAAATTTCATCTGATCTCTAGGTGTGAAATAGGAGCCATATGCTACTTACTTATTTAATCTCTTCTGAGGATCTGTCAAGACAGAAGAGCGTTGTGCTTTGCTTCATGCTTTAACCTCTTCGTATGATTTCCTCCCTCATATCTTCTGTGCTCTCTGCCCTTGTGAGGACGGTTTATGCCCTCAGCCTCCCGGTGGCAGCCCTCATTAGAATCAGGAGATGAGGCCACAGACTGGCAGGCAAAGCAGCAGGGAAACTTGCCTTTGGGATAGATGCTGGCCACAGCACTAATGCTACCCCGCTTTAGGTTTACTGAAGGAATACAGCTTTTTTTCACTCTACTCCCGACTGCTACCCACCCACTATTTTCACTAACCATGAGTGATTGGAAAAGGAGAGCTGAACAGGTTGTCCTACCCTCCCAGAGGCTGTATTGATTTTCCTCCAGTCAGTGTTCATTTGATTGAGACCCAGCTATGTGAGAGTAACGTGAAAGAGAGAGTGCCTGTGCTAGAGAGAGTATTGAGCTCTGTTAACTGAGGGAGGCTGCAGACACCCAGAAAAGAGCGGGAGGGGGGGTAGGCAGTTCTCCAGTTTCAGGCCAGCTGCCTTATGGGTGGCACACCACAAACCTGACCCACCTGGATAGCACCCAGAACAATGAACCAGTCTGAACTGACAACGGACCCGGTGCTCATTGCCAACAGCAGCCATGGAGACTTCTTTCCTGGCAGGGCCTCCAACCACTCCTGTCCCTTGGGCTGGGGGCTGAATGAAGGCCTAGAGGCTTGCGTCTTGGAGACTGCTGTCATTGTACTTCTGACAGTGCTCATTATTGCAGGGAACCTAACGGTGATTTTTGTGTTCCACTGTGCGCCTCTGTTACACCACTACACCACCAGCTACTTCATCCAGACCATGGCCTACGCTGATCTGCTAGTGGGTCTTAGCTGCCTGGTGCCCACCCTGTCTCTGCTCCACTACCCAGCAGGTGTCCAGGAACCCATCACATGCCAGGTCTTCAGCTATGTCATTTCTGTTCTCAAGAGTGTTTCAATGGCCTGTTTGGCCTGTATCAGTGTGGACCGCTACCTGGCCATAACTAAACCACTATCTTACAACCAGCTGGTGACACCATGCCGGCTACGGGGCTGCATCACACTCATCTGGGTCTACTCTAGCCTGGTCTTCTTGCCCTCCTTCTTTGGATGGGGTAAGCCAGGCTATCACGGGGACATTTTTGAGTGGTGCGCTCACTCTTGGCCCACTTCTGCCCTCTTTACAGGCTTTGTGGTGTGCTTGCTCTATGCACCTGCTGCACTTGTGGTCTGTTTTACCTATTATCATATCTTTCGCATTTGCCAGCAGCACAACAGGGAGATCAGTGAACGGAGGGCACGTTTTCCCAGTCAGGAAATGGAGGCTGGTGAGGGTGGTGGCGGTGGACATCACGGAGGACATGGACCAGATCGGCGCTATGCGATGGTGCTCTTTCGCATCACCAGTGTTTTCTATATGCTGTGGCTGCCCTACATCATCTACTTCCTGCTAGAGAGCTCCCATGTGCTAGATAGCCCTGCCCTCTCCTTCATCACCACCTGGCTGGCCATTAGCAACAGCTTTTGCAACTGTGTGATCTACAGCCTGTCCAATAGTGTGTTCCGCCTGGGCATGCGAAGGCTCTCGCAGACAATTTGCTCCTTCAGCCACTGTGCAGCTGATGACAGGGACTTTGGGGAGCCTAAACCAAGGAAGAGAGCAAACTCATGCTCCATCTGAAAGGATGACTTTCACAGGATGAGGATACTCCTGGAATCTACAAATTGGAAGCATAAATTTCAACAAGCTGACCAGCTAGTTAACTCTCAGTTAAATTGGCAAGGCTCCATCAAACAGAAGACAATTTCTGTTGTAACAGCCTGTTAGCTGACACCAGTGACATTGCCTTGGTCACAATAAACCATGGATTATTGCATTACAAGCTTTTCAAGGAGATGGGTGTAGTGTCTAAACAGAGAGATTTAATGAGAGAATGCTTCTATTCTGTGGTTTGTGACTTAGCTGTGGATCACACAGAAAGTAGTTTCCCTGTGGCTTTTTCAGTCTTTACATCTCGCTGTATGCCATCAGCCAGGTCAGACCTGGTGGGAAGACAAAACTGTAAATTCCAAAAGATTCAAATATTTCCACAGACATCAAATGTGACCACACTGTTTAATGCCAGTCAAATTTTGTTCGTGTTGTGAATTAGATTGACCTTTTATTGGATATCCGCGTACTTTCTATGACTGTCATTAGCAGAGACAATATAATCTACACATACTTATGCTCACAGACCTGTTTAAAGGTTGTAAATGGATATTAGAATTTTTAACTATATAAACACACAGTGACAATAATGACAGCTATTATGCTGCTGATAAGTAACAGATGGTGTATGGCCTTGACTGTTTTCAACAGGAAAGTGAGCAGTCCTTTTCTGCTGAACTGTTTTATGTTGAGACTGTGAACATGATGTGGGCAGGTGAACAGGAGGGAGATGCAAAAAAGTCATGATGTACCGGCCACAGTTTTAAAATTTTGATAGAGTGATTGGCTAATCACTGATCTGACAATTGGTTGAAATTTGATTTAAGATGTTTTATTTAGAACTTCACTAAATCTGGTCCCGCTAACATAACAGTGCACAGCAATCTTAAATGGTAAAACTCCAAATTAGCACTGTGTAGATAGTTATGTAAAACATGCTCCAACATCACATCATCAAACTATCTTTACTTGCAAGAGGAGCATTGAAACTTTTTAAATGAATTTAAAATGCCCAAAACAGGAATTACATTTTCACTTAACTTTATATAGTGACTAATCTATTATGTAGACCGTCAGTTTCAACCCATTTAACACATTGCCTACCGCTGTAGTGTGACCTGCATCAGATTTTCCACAGATGACATGCTGCTTCCATTTTTTTTTTTTTTTTTTTTTTTTACCAATTTAAATGTCAGCTGATTATGATTGGTCACCAAATGATTGGTGCACCCCTACTAAAAAGCACCTTATTTCCAAAATTCAGTACAGGGATCTGTAGGGTTTACCCTGGTTTGACACTGAGGCCTGTATATTAAGGGCAGTGAACTGATGCTCACAGCAGATAACTATCCAGCACAGTGTTTTTTATGAAATAGCCCATCACGGCCAAGATTCCCACCATTGGTGTAGCATTCCTGATATGGCTGTGTTATGAGTATTCTGCTAACAGTTTGATGCATGAGTGCATGACAGCCATTTCTAACCAGCAAATAAATATTAAGTCCCTCCTGCCATTATATGGAGGGCCATGTATACTGGATAGTGAACAAACAACAGATGTGACAAAATAAATTGCTATTACTTAATTATGAATTTCATGTAATATTTTTATTATGCAAAAGCAAAATAGATTAGTTACATTGTACCTGATGGACGTTGCTTTTAACTCACATTTTTGCCTCTGTCACTTTTAGGAAAGGAAAGTGATAGTAGTGGCGGTGCAGACCTGAAGATGCCTATGACGCAGTTATCTTTGTTAAAGATAATAGTGTGTTATGTTTTCCCAGCAGCAGTGGACAGTGGCTCAAGTCAAAGACATCTGATATATCTGGTCTCTTCGTCACTGAGGTTAAAACTTAACTTATCTAAAATTACATGCTTATTTGGGATAAAGGTTTGAGGCTATCAGTAGCTTATCTTGTGGTGGTTTGTGGTTGAATTTGGCCCACTTTCTTTCAGCTTTACCAATTCTGTTGCTGATAAACATGAAAAGTCACTGCCCTTAAACTACAGGCCTAACTGTCTACAGACTTCTCAATGCTTTTGTGAATGAACACACGAATCACACTCTACATTTTGGGGAAAGAAACATTTTGTTGGCAGCTAGGCTGTTTTTTTCCACGGCGTTTGAGCCCAAGCAACAGATGACTGTTGTGGGAAGGGCGACCTATAAATCTAAAAAATGGAGTCCTTAATGTATTGTTTGTGGACTTCTTATTGGAGTGGACTGTATTCTGCTAAAAAAAAATGTAATTCTTGTGTTCTTTTACTGTGCCCTCAGAGGTTGGTAAAACCTTAAGACTGTTCCCCAATCTGGGGCTTTTGATATACAAAATGCAGATGTGTGTTGTTAAAGCAAGACTGCCTTTGGTTATGATTCTCACCCTTTGACACAGCACAGTATTACAGTCATTCCAATAGATTTACCTTGTACACTCCCTGGAACATTGGATCAGTGTCAAAGCATAATTCATATCACATGAATACAGCCACGTACTCCAGCCAATGACATATGCTATTTCCCTCTTTGCTCATGTAGTAGTGTTGGTCATCTGTGGTTTACGCCTTGCTTGTAGTGTATATTTGTCCATGCTAGAAACCAAGTGACACAGCAAACCCAGCCCCTTGATATTGTAACTGTTCCATTCTATGCTGCTCAACAGTACCCTGTGTAAGTCATTCCTCATTTTAAAGCTGCATTAAGTAATTTTTGACCACTAGGGACAGAAAGACTCTGAGCCTTTAGCTTATTATAGTTTAGTGGCATGTTAGCAAGCAATTTGATATTTACACATACAGCAAAAACAGAGCATCATGAGCATTCTTGTCTTTCTAGTCACCTAATGAATGTAAGTACAATATTGTTTTTAAAGCCAAGGTTTGGTAAAAAGAAAAATAGCTGTCTCTTTTGGGATATCTACCTGCTCTGCTTTCTTCACCAGCTACTCATTTACTTCGTCTTTCTGCAGTTTCACATGAGGCAGGTAGCCTACAGTCAACTTGAAACGGTCACGTGCTGGGAGTGGCTGCCCATGGTTTATGCTGTATGTGCCGCCATTGTTTTGGTGTTGTTGGTTCAGATAACTTGGATAACCAAATCAATGAGGTTAAAGCGTCTATAAAGCTACAGAATGAGGTGTTGATTCTCAGTGGGATCATCAGCATTCATTATCCTTTTACATAATCAGGAGTTGTTTGATTCATTGTTTATATAAAAAATATTGCTTTATGCAGCTTTAATGCATTACAGATTGTTCTGTATACGTGCCTAAAGATGTATTTTGTAGGAAAAGTGAAAAGGTGAAAAAGATGTCGAGAAATAATTACTGTTACATGGACATGCTGCACTTTTTAAAAACATTTTCCAGCTTCATGTGTGGAACATGAACATACCTTGTGACCATGTACATATCTGAAGGTACATTGGGCCTCATTCACTAATATGTGTGTAGAAATGTGAACTTTGCACACAAAATAAGTGCACACGCAAAATTACTGTCGGATTCATGACACGTGCACACCGGCCACTTTTGTTTCTTACCACCGTGCGTATGTTAGTGAATCAGAATCATTCTAAATTGACAGGCACATGCACGCTATCGGAGCGGTGCAGCAGTGGAGAGAGCTGTCACTCATTGCAAAGAGGGCAGCGATGGTAAAAATGTAGAAAAACTTTACTGCTAGTGAAATGCAAACAATAGTTTCAGAAGTAGAAGCCAGAAAAGGCAGATTCGGCTGGTAAACATGTCATTGGCGCAACTGTTTGGAGCCCGATTGTGAATCTTGTACACAGCCTGCATACCTGTTGCACCACTACCACGCAGTACGTCCGTAACAAAATAAAAAAGTTGGTAAATGTTCAGATCTGTGGAATTGAACTAAATAAATCTCTACTGCTGCGCCAGGTGCGCATCGTGTTTCGTCTCTGTCCACAACAGGCCGTGATGTACCGAAAGCAGACGGCTCCTCTCTGTGCCACTACTGACCTGTCAGGCTGTGAGGACACTGAACAGGCTGCTGGTTAACCAGCTGCATATATCACAGCCAAATCTGATGGGGGAAATTAATCGGTGTCACATTCAAATATGGAAATTCCGATATATAAGCTATTGTCATAAAAGTGGGAACAGGACAATTTTAATATATTAATAATTTCATTACATTTATGATGATGATTTACAGATTACAATGTCTTAGTTATTCATTTTATAATTAGTAAATAAATTGTTTATTATCAGCAGTTTCACACTTTTAAATGTTGTATATTTAGGCCCAATCATTTTTTAAATACTTGTGGTTCTAATATACTGTTTACATTAAATAAATATTGACTATATAATTTTTTAAAACTGTGGGACGTTTATGATTTGTGTGTACACATGGTCTAAGGCAGTTCTAAATTTGTTTGCAGAGTAAGAACAAATTCAGGTAAGAACGTACTGATGAATCCCGGATTTGTACGCACGGTTTAAGCACAGATTTGTGCATATGCACTGTTTGTGAATGAGGCCTATTGTCATTGGATTTAGTTTTCCATGTCTTTGTGATAAGTTCAGAGGGGTTTCCACTTGAACAAAGAATGGTCAAGTCATTCATTTATCACAGCCGATCGGACTTATGCCTTCAAATGGGTACATGTTCTACTGTCTGATGTCTACATCATATCTGTAAGATAAGAGGAGACAGCAGATTTGTTTTGGTCTTGTGAATTCCCTTCTATGGCCATATGACCTTGCATATATGAGGAATAACAGTAGGGAACCACAGCATAGCCGTGTCAAATACTAGACTTAAGATAATTATTTTTTTATTTTGATAGCTCGTGTTTTTGGCGCTCCTTGGGAGCATAGTGCAGTGGGGTAGTAGATGAAATTTATAGGATCTGAATTAGTGCTGTCTTATCTTCACAATGTGGTGACAAACAACAACATATAAGACGGGATAAGGCAAAATTCTGTAATTGCCTAAAATAAAATAGCTCAGTTGTTACCATATAGTGTAAAAGTTGGAATATTACCATTAAAGTGGAGATTACAGTATTTGGTAAGAAGTTGCACAAATATTAATTCCTTTGGTGCGCTTTTTTTGTAGCGGGTTATGTGAAATGTGTGTCTTGGCTCAGGGTTTCAAAACTCTAAGAGCCACTGAATGAATATTTAAAAGATAAATTGTTTATATGTGTCTGTATTACACTGACCAAACTGAAGTGGTAGAAAATCAAAACTATTATCTTGTTCAAACAAATAATCTTATTTTCAAGTGCATTGAGTAAAAAGAGTTGAATTAATTACAGGATAATATGTATTTATTTATTAAGTTATTAAGTTTAAACCTTTACACAATATACTGTATATGAGTATACTGTATGTAAAGTGTGTGTATCTGTTTTTAACCTGCTGTACAGCCAAAAAAAAAACAAAAAAAAAAACAACCAAGACCAATTCTTACAAAGGTATGGTGCACCCATTTGTGTTAAATCAACTAGGCTTCTGATGTTTTGACTAGGAGGCAGAGTGTGTTAAATTATACAGTATCTATTTTTTTATTTTGAAATTTTGTCATAGGCTATGGTCTTGCTGTTGCTGCCAACCCAATAAAGGTGAAAGTAGTAGACATTCACATTTGTGTTTTTGTTGCTTTTGTGAAATGTGTGTGTTTCTGTAGCAACAATCACCAGTTAGCCAATCTGCATTTATGTATTGTTGAATTTGAGGAACATTAATTGGCGTGGTTATGATTATCTTTTCCCATGATTTTTAAACTTTAAGGTTTCATTCATATCCAGTAGAAATGTGGAAGATGAGGGCCTGCTACTGTATGGCTGCCAGTTTGAATCCCCAGACTTGATGGGATCTGTGTGATTAGCTAAAACCTGTCTCAGCAAACATTGTTAATGTTCCCTTGAGCAAAATAGTTAGATATTGAGTAAGATAGTTGGGTATACCAGTATCTAAAGAGCAGATCATATGTTAAAGAGAGAGAATCTGGGATAAAAGACGCAACCCAGTCATTTCACAGCCAGAATGAAGCCTATAAGGGAAACTATTGTCACTTCCAAAATGATCCTATACCTGTAAAATTCTGCCTCTGACGGTTGCTGCTGCTTCCGTAGTTTAAGGTGGAGACGAATATAGTGTCTTAGCATCAACTGCATGGCAACAGTGATCAGTGAGCGGATAGCAACAATAATGGCAAACAAAGAAAGCAAAGACTTAAATTTCAGGTCTCTTCATTTTCTCCTGAGCCAGCAGATGGCTAGTTTTGCGATACCAGAGATCTCCGCCTACCGAAGTCTGGGGATTTCTAAATGCACAACAAACCTACGCCCCTTACATTTTGTCAAGGACACGCCTTGCCAGAAATGATGCTCTCCTCCCATTCTCCTCCATAGTGAACTGCATGTCACCGCACCAATAGGAAGGGCCGTCCCAAAAGACTTTGGATTGGCTCTGCAATGCAGGTTTCTTTTTAAACTCTCTAATTGTTCCCACACAGTTTTAACAATGAAACCTGGGAGATTGTCCTGACCTGTGAGTCTAGCACATGGCTGATCAGGTGGCATTTGACAGGCTAGGCTAGGTAACAAATCTGCAGCAGGTTAGCCAGTCCTTTACTGCCATTGGGAGTTGACGTACACAATCGTGTCCTCTCTCGGTGTGAACAATATCCTCATTATAAAGCCTGATCCCTTGTTCCTGGTTTTAAATTGGCCTTTGAAATTCATACACTCAACCTTTAGACTGCAGACAAGCTTCGAAGCAGCCGTGTTCCCTCTGTCTTCACCCAGGAGTTTAGTGGAGAGATGAGCAAGCAGAGAAGAAAGGGTGTAGTAAGAGATTGAAGGGAAGAACAGCAGAGGATGGAAAGGAACTGAGTGGAGAGAAAAAATATGATGAGACAGGTGGAGGGAAGAACGGGTTGAGTAGATTGCCTGAATGAGAAGAGCAAGATGATAGAGGAAAAGAGGATCTAGAGGGGGAAAGAGGGATGTTAGGGGAAAATATGGGTGGGAGGAGGAGGAGGGCACGGGAATGAGAAGAGGGAAGGAGCAAGAGAGAAAGGATTAGGGAGATACAGGCAGTTTTACAGTCATTTATAAAATGCTGTTAAGATCTATATTAATAAAATGTTAAATTGTAAAAGTTTGTTAAAGGTTATTTGTTTAGGATAATATTTTCATACACAAACAAAATTTGCAAAATAGAGAACCTTATACTTAACACATTATACTGTAAAAGACATTTTGTATTATCACAGTTCTTAGTAGCTTTACACAGCTGCATTATAAAGGTATGTATAACTATTTCAGCACAAGAGAAACTATTTTAAATTGTCATTTATAGCACCAATAACTTTGTATCAAGCTATTGGATTTTTTAATCATCCTCTTTTTCCTCTGATTTGTTTTGGAATGAAAGCCTGTATTTCATCCTCCTACCAGAAAGCATTTCATCCACACTTACTATTTAGCCAAACCAAGAGCAGCTTCCAAGTCAAGGCCTGCTCAATATTCATGGCCGCCACTATATCAGAAATTCCCTTTTATTTCCACAAATGGCAGCACTCGCCTCACTTCCTCTTTCCCTTTCCATCCTGCCACTCTCCTCCTCCTCCTCCTCTTTCCGTCCTGATTGAGAAAGGACCACCTGACTCTCTTTGAGGTGGGAAAGTCATAATTGGAGGGGAAGCCAGCTCCTGCCTCTGTGTGCTAATGGTGGGGGCTTGCGGTGCCCACCAAAAGCCTTTGATAGCATAAGGAGGCCACACTCGTATACCCAAACACCAAACGCAACCTCATACATCTTTCATGGCTTCAGTCAGTCTTTGAAAACCTGGGCTGCAGACTGTGGTCTGATAGCTGACAGGTCTTGATCCAGACATTGATTGTGTGTTACAGTATATAATGTGCTGTGTGTTTAAACATTTTTCAAACATGAATGTACAGTATGCGTTAATAAGTGAGCATGCTGGCTGTTTCCCAGTAACAGCACATGCTGACACTTTTACTTTATACTGGTGGCCTATGTAGCGCCACTGAAGCTTATGTGGGTGTGGTGTCAAAAACACACTGACTGTAGTGTTTTGTAGTTCGAAGCCCTGTTTGATACTTCTGCTATTTCTGCACCAACCTCTTGAGTGTCTCACTGCTCAATGTTTGATGCCATCTTTGGTGTAGTTTGAATGTGCAGGAAGTTATCAATCTAATAAACCGAATAAAAATGCAACAACTTTAAATGCATACCTTTTCACTGTGTTTTGGAGCAAAGTGCCCAGAAATCAATCAATCAATCAATCAGTCAATCAATCTTTATTTGTATAGCACCTTTCCTACAGATTAGTGCAATTCAAAGTGCTTTACAGATGACTGACAAGCCGATAATAAGACATAACACATGTCAACAGGAAAACAATTTGAGACTAATGCACATGAGAAGTAAAAATGATGACAATGTAATAAAAAAAAAACTATAAAATAGATTTAAAATAAAATAAGAACTAGATAAAAGCATATAACGTGTAGAGAATGAAACTGAGAGGTTATTGTTTAATTGCATCTTTACTCATGTAGTTTCATTAAGTGTTTGGGTTTCAGTCAACATCATTGATGAGAATGTTACACATTACACTGTAAAACTGTATAATGTGATTCAGCTACACAAATACATAATATACATATGTGTAGATGTAGACACTGATCAGGGAAGCACACAGTGATGCTGCAGACCGTACTTGCAGTTTCATGATAATACTGTGAGAGTCTCTCAGCGGAGCATACAGTAGGGACTTGACATTTGAATCACAACACTGTCTTTTATTTTATGAATGTTGCTATCTCTCAAATTGCCATGGTTGCTAAGAGGTTATAATGTCCATCCAGTAATGAAACAGTTGCATGGTCAATCCATGGATGTATTATAAGAGCTGGATAGGGCTCCACCACTCAGCCAATTTTTCACAATGATCACTTGCAGTATTGCAGCGAAAAATCCCCCCGCGGCCCAAAAAGCATTTTCCCCATAGACCACCATTGTAAAAGAGACGTCTGTAGAACTGTTGACAGGACACCTCAAACTGCAAACAAGGGCAATTATGACTTTTTCTATTATAAATTTTTGATCCATAGAGGTTTTATATTTGTAATTTTTTTCTTGGGCCGAGAAAAGTGTTTTAATCAAACAACAAGCAAACCCAGAAGCTAGAAACTTCTGCGCCAGCCGAGCAATTCTTATTGTTCTTGAATTTTTAGTCCGGTATC
Source organism: Scomberomorus guttatus (assembly GCA_038419695.1). Classification (NCBI taxonomy): domain Eukaryota; kingdom Metazoa; phylum Chordata; class Actinopteri; order Scombriformes; family Scombridae; genus Scomberomorus; species Scomberomorus guttatus. Next base: position 22,676,824 of record CM076454.1, on the reverse strand, counting down.
CAGCTCTTACAATATATCCATGGGTCAATCCCCCATAGTAGACCTGAATCCTGTCAATGTGCCCCAGAGCAATAAACTGAACACTTACCTGCCCACTAATTGCAGGGGGCCCTGGATAAGAGCGTTGGAAAATACCTCAAATCTGGAATCAGTTTTCATCAGTGGCTTTTGAGTTCAGTGCTTCCATTTTACCTTTTGGATTTTATGAGTACCATAGTTAGGCTTTCTATCCATCAGTCGCCACTTGACTGCGAGCTTTCTCTTCCATCTCTTCTATGCGCTTAAACCCTTCCCAAATGTGCACATTGGTTTCACTGGTCGCGAGTAACACTCAGCATTCCACTTTCACTTTGAAAAGTGTGACTCTGCATTTTTTTCGCTTATTGTCCTTTTAGTCTCTGTTGCATCATTGCTCTCCTTTTTTTTGTCTTGCATAAGACGTACTCTCTGACTCAGAAGCCACTTTATGAAATCCCACCTCGCCCTTGAGCACCGTAACATCTCTATGGCAAGCACCAACTATGAAAACCAATTTAGGTCAGGGATATTTGTCTGCTTAGCCTGTGATGGGACCAGATTGGCTGTGTTGCTGATTTGCCCTGTAATACTTATATCTGCCTCGTCAGGATGAATTTTCTAGGGCGATAAGGCTGCATGGGATATTTTTAACATAATAATAAGGAGCATTCATTTGTTGTGTTTGTTACTTGACTGTTAAAAGTTGTCTCTGTGAGTTTTTTTTTTTGTGTCAGAGTTTTAAATCTTGAGAGTTCAGACATTTTTGCAAACAAGGATATTTTCGGCCCAGTCCAAACGTCTTCAAAGATTTAGGTTAGAATAAGACTAAAGGTTAAGGGTAGCCATGTAGCTGTGATGCTTAAGGTTGTGGGCTAGGGACTGCATTACATCATAAATAATACAAACCTTCATAAATATAGTAATACAAACTATGTGTGTGTGTGTGCCAGCCTCCTCCATGGGCCCAGCTGCCAGCCTCCTGTGCTCTGGCTGAGGTTGGCACGCTTCGAGCCCTTTCATGGTCACACACACACACCCCAGACATTCAGAGGGCATCAGCAGAGGATGGGGACAAAATAATACTGACAGCACTATATATCTGGATGACAATTGTGTCATAGTGATTTGTTTGTTTTGTAGGAAAGATGGTAGTTGCTTAATAAGCATCACAAAAACACACAAATATGCCATGTATCATTTTTAGATAATAGAACATCTAAGCTCTCAGTTTTTACTCGATTTCCATTTTTGTTATTTAACACGGTGTAAAATATGTCTTTCTACAACACCATTTTTGGAGGAGCTACCCATGCAAAGTGCACACATAAGACAGATTTTTCGATTCACAGCGGGCTGAGAAGTATCCAATATTTAACAAGTGATACTGAAGAAATGAAATATTAGGTGAGAATCTGACAAAATGGACAGTTAGATTGACAGCCCCCACATCAGGAGCCGAACTGAGCAGCAGGTTATTGATTTATTTTAACCCCTGTAATGATTATTCAATCAGTGATTGATAGATTGCTTACTGTGATATACTGCACCACCTCTTTGCTCCACCTTCAATCTCTCTCCATGCTTCAAAAGCACTCACGTTTTTAACAGTAATAAATGTACATGAATTAGGTTTTATATATTGATATTATTAGATATTGGATTTGAAAAGATGAATCTAAAAAAAACTCAATTCACCACAATTTAAATTTAATAACTTCTAGTAGTATGTTTAAAAATGTATATACATCTTGAGGCAGATATTGTTAAATTGCAATTTTGTGAATGTAAAAATTTAACTACTGGATGAGTTTTTATCACTTGTATTAAAGAAATTATCCTTTAAAAACAGTTACAGTTAATGGTGGAAGATAATGTTGGTCAAGACATCTGAAAACCCAAAACAAAGGAATTTACTTGGTGTAACATACAAAGTGATTTCTGTGTAATTAACTCACATTAATAAACATTTGTTGTAGCTTTTTAAGTAATGGTGAATGAAAACAATTGGTGTTTTTTTAAAATAATGGTGCCAGTATTTCATGCTTTAATGTGTGAATCCTGAAACTCCCGGTCTTATTCAGTCTGTCTCAGGCTGCGATGAATCCTCCTCTCTTCTTGCCTATACTCAACACCGTCAGACAGCTCAGCTCACCACAGCTGGCACTTTGAACTGCAGACAGTCTTTCTCCTATTTGAAAAGGAGTTTATTGTGACATAAAGGAGAATCTTTGGGATTGCTTCAATCCACCTTCCCGACTACCTTTCTAATTTGATTTAGAGTAATTTGCACCAATGTTCCTGCTCAGGCTATTCACACATACAGTAGAGGACGAAGGCAAGCACCTTGACAGACAGTGGAGGACAAACCAGTTTTCTTTTACTGTTAACCTCCCTGCAGACCTCAGGTACTGAATCTCTGCCAGCAGATGTACATCCAGATTCTCTAATTCTCTCTCAGGGCATTTTAGCTGAATTAAATGCCATAAGACAGTCAGATTACTCCCATGGCTCCTTAGCATATTTCCTTCCTGCTCCCACCTCCCCCTTTTTCATTCTTCCTTTTTCTGTCTCTCTATCCTGAGGCAGTGTTTCCTATACTAGCACACCAGGCCTGGCTGTGTTAGGCAGTTATTTAGTAGTGATGGTCCAGCGGCTCGCCTCAGGCCATCCTTGATACTATATGGCTACTTCTCTCTCGGTGGGGGCTTTTATCCCTGCTACTGTTGTCAGGGCAGGAGGGGGACAGTGAATGAATGAAGAATGGGGGGGGGGGTAGCTGTTTGGTGTTTGCTGGACAGAGACACCAGTCTGTCATTTTCTTTTTGTTGTGTCAAACAGTCAATGAATAAATTACATTGTCAGCCAGGCAGTATGTGATTAAGAACAGCAGGCAGTAAACAGCTGTGAAAATATGTGGAGAAAGTCAAACTGTGCATTTGACTAAAACCACAGGATACCTGCTGTAAGTTACCTTTTTTAGTTGGGTGCCATTAAACCATCTGGTGTGTTTATAGACGGAGATCTTATGTTTATTGTATAGTCGCTGTCATTCAGCTATCCCGTGCTACATCCCTGGTTACAGTACTTCATTTCATTTATCTATTTATAAGGACAACACACATTAATCAACATTTCTGTAAATGTGCCAGTGTTAGCCAGCGAGATGTTTTGAAACCTATAAAACAGTCAACGGAGTAGAGCGTCTCCATTGTGTCTCTGGTTCTTTCCAGCTGAACATCAGGATTTAAGAGGCACCGTGTCGCTATGGAAACCCTGAGCTGAGTCTGAAGAAGCAACAAGGTTTCAGAGAGTTTATTTGAAGTTTATAAATAGGGTGCAATTAAAATGGATGTTAACATTGCCTCCAAAATAGCAGCCTCTTCATTATTCATTCATGTGCGCTTTTATTTTGAAGATGCAGGGGAAGGAAAATGCAGGCAGAGGAGGAAGTCTGAAACCTTATGTGTGTGTGTGTGTGTGTGTGTGTGTGTGTGTGTCTGCATCTCTTTGCTGTTCAGACAGATTTCATGTAAATGAATTTGTCTCTTCTCTCCTGTTTCTTTCACACAAGTAACAAGTGGACTGAAAGACACAAAGACCCGTCTACACACGCGGATACAACAATTCACATAACTTTGTACACATCACTCTTCTCTCTCTCACACACACACACACACACTAACGGACTGACCCACTCAGTGTCTGACTCTCCAGTTCCTCCAACTCTATCCTCCCTTGGGGTCTCCTGTTCCCACACGACAGAGACCCAACTCATATCCTCCAGTAAAACCACAACACACAGAAAATGTCAGCTACCTGGGGGGATGCACTTTATCCACTGACCTCTTGCAATGATGCTCCTGTGTGTGTGTGTGTGTGTGTGTGTGAGGGGGGAGGGAGGGCATCTCATCCTGTTCCAGCACCAAATTTTGCCTTACCAAACCCAGACTGGAACAGTACAACATGTCTTTCACATTTCTTTTTGTGCACGATGCAGTTCAGTACTGTAGTTCTGTTCAGTACCCTGCATTCAAATAAAACTTTAACTGTGGCATTAATGCTGGAAAAGTCAGTGGAAGGGGTCCAATGCAGCAAGATGGGTACAGCCTCACTCTAGACCAGGGGTCACCAACCTTTTTTCCTCCGAGAGCTAACTAAATGAAAGTGGCCCGAGAGCTACTCATGTTTTATATTATTAGTAACATTTATTCACATAGCTGATCTCCACCCAAACCAGCTGAATAAGCTTCTTTTTGTGCGAACATTTACAAAATGTTGATATCCAACACTCACATTTTGAATCAAAACATCTTAAATTCAGCAGCATGTGCATGTTTTTTTTCTGTATGCATTTCTTTACATTTTGTCAAACTCACACTACTAAATTCACATCATATTAACGTCATAGAAAACAAAACAATGTTATTACTTATTTTACTTGTCCTTACTTTCTGTCTGTCCACGTATCCCTGTATCACATCACTTGCATTCACGCTCCCTTCATCATCTGTGGTTCACATGAATGTGTAACATGCATTCAGTCTTTTCTACAGTTAGTGAGATGATTGGCACTGCACAGTCAACAAGAGAGGTGTATGCTGGAGTGTATCCACTTAGGTTCACTTTTATGGAATCATTTAAATATTCATCTGTCAGTCTTGCTCTGAACTTAAATTTCATGATATTCATGTCAGAAAAACGCTGCTTCACAAAGGTACGTAGAACCAAACAAAGCAGACATTTTCAGAGCTGCTTGGTGAAGGTTCTTATAGTTTTCTGGCTCTGCTAGTCTCCAGAAATGCTGTGGATGCTGTTGAGATTTTAGCTGGACATCATTTTGGAGGTTTATAACCTCCATCTCCACAGGATTGTCACAGAACAGTTCAGCCATTTGTCCTGAGGTCTCACCAGGGGTTGGCAATAAATGTCACACAGGGCTCAAGTTTCTCAAAGTCACTGAGTCAGTCTGCAAACTCCTGCCCGAGCTTGGGCAGTAGGTGACAATACTTGTGTGCGTTCAGAACATCAGCTGCCCTTGCATGGCTTTCCAACATCTTTGAGACTGAAAGAAAGTGCTGAAATCTTTTTATTTGTGGTATCTTATCCCTGCTTAGCCACCTGACTTCAGTGCTGAGAAGGAGATCTCCAGGAACAGCTTGAAGCTCCCGTGTTGCTTGGCCTTTGCTCGAATGGATGGTTGATAATCTTAACAACAGGTGTCATGACATGATCAAATCCCATAACCATCGCACATATAGTCTGTTGATGAATGATACAGTGATAGTTCAGAAATGTAGGAAATAAATGCCTACTGCAAATGTCAGAGCCGGCGCTCCGTCAGGTGTTACAGATACCAGCTTTTCAAAAGGGATCTTTTTTTTCCACAAAGTAGTCCTTCACAACATTGTAAATATCAACTCCCTTTGGTTGTAGTTTTCAGTAGAGGCGAGGTCAAAAACTCTTCTTTTTATGGAAAAGTCATCAAACACCATCCGAACGAAGACAGCCAGCTGGGCTGTATCGCTCGAGTCCACTGATTCATCACACTGGATTGAAAACCATTTGCACTTCGCCGTGTCCTGTTCTAGCTGCTCCAGTGCATCCGCAGAGAGCACAGACACTCTCCTTGCCACAGTATTAGCACCAAGTTGTACATCGGCAATAGCAGACATCATTTCTGTCTTACGTTTCTGGTCCTTGAATAATGTTTCAGCCACTGCAGTCATCGCCTCTTTTACAATACAAGCGTTTTCTCTAACCTGCTTGCATGTCACCAATTTCACTGCAAGCAAAATGAGAATTTTTGTTTTGTTTTTTTTGCTTTCTGTCTGAACACTGTGCCTGCACTCCCAACTCAGCTTATTGAAATGCAGAACCAGCCGGACCATTAAAATGCCACAGCAGCGATACAGAGACAGATGAATTTGCAATCTGCCAGGCGTGCCAGCTGTTGCCCCCCAACACTCAACCCTCCAGGGAAGCCTCCAGAAACTTCCTCGCCAGCAACCAAGGACAAAGGCCTCAGGGGTAGCTGGTTTTTAATTACCGTGCTGCCGTCGTCTGAATATCACACCAATAGATTATCCCACTATGTCCCACTGAAATGAAGAGAAATGAGGAGTGTTTGGGGGAGCCAGGTGTGTCAGCAGAGAGAGTTGGTGTCATTATCACATCCAGCTGTCTGATAGTGTTATGACTAGAAGCTAGACCTTGAAGTTACGATACAATCTGTGTTTTTTTTTTTTTTTTTTTGCCGTGACATACTTTCAGAATTGGCACCTTTCTTTGGAATCTAAAACACAAGAGGACCTTTTTTCGGCTTTTGAAACAAGTCTTCATTAATCCCACATTTTGGGAGTTTGTAAGAAGACTCAGGGCCAGTTTTTCAGGTGTAGATGTGACACATTTTGCCCCAGACATACTGTATGCAATGTATTTATCAAATAGACACATCAGTGTACATATTACGCTACAACATTTTCTTAGGGAATCTGGCCCTCAGTATCTTAATCATGAAACCTGGTCATGTTGAGCTGCAAACTCTGTGGTACCTAAATCCTCCAGGTGGAAATTTAAAGTTTAGTTCTATGCGTTTTAATAGTTGTCAGACAAAACAGAGGGTGTGGTTCAAACTATGTTAAAAATTTTATTAGTGGACTAATTTGGTCAAGTAAAACGGTTCATACCTCTTTCAGCCCTGTGGGTTTTCCTCACACAGGGGAAACCAGTAAGGGGTGTCTGTGGAAATTAATGGCAGGACCTTTGAATTGCCTGGAAAGCATTTTATGTTTACCTACAGTATATGAGGCAAGATTTGCTGAACACACATTTTTCCACAAAATTCCACTGATCAACAAAGGGGAAACCTCACAGAATAAGGCCTTTAACCTACTTTCCCAAGATATTCAGTTATTTTCTCCCAGTATTGTTGTTTTCCTTTTCTACAGCAGCCATAAAGGGTTTGTTAGGCCACTTAGTGGTGGTGAGGGAGGTTGTAACACACGAAAAAGTGATATCAGTGCACCTTCTATATATTCGTTATCTTATGATTATCAGCTAAGATTATCTTAATTATTTTTTCAATCATATAAATAATTGGATAAGAAAATTAATATAGTCATTGGATGGTCATCATCATTACAGTATACACACTGTGTGTGTGTGTGTGTGTGTGTCGTCCCTCTCCTCTTCCCTCCCTCCTTGTCTGTTTTTTGGTGGGGGGGGGGGTTACGTAAGGTTTTTGTGGTCCAAACGCAGCCTGTTTGTCACTTTCAATACTGGCCTTCCACTGACAGAGCTGCCATCTATCCAAAAGATGAAAAGGCTAGCTCATATTCTGGCTGTCAGTCATTCAGCTACCGCTCTCCTCTTGCTCTCTCCTTGTGTCACCCTGTCTCCCTCTGTCTGTCTGCTTGTTGGAGTCATTTCTCCATCCCTTCATATTTGTACTCTACATTTTCTACTATCCCATCTGTCTTTACTTCTCTGTCCCTATCTCTCTTTTTATGCCTGCCTTGTATTTTTCTCATTGTTTCTGGGGCTCGTAACACACTCTGTGAACTGATATTTTCCATTTAAATGTGTGGGATGTCTGTAAATAACAGAACAAATGATGGTGCTTCAAACTGAGCAGAAATTTTCTTCAACCAAATTTTGAGGCTCTGGCTTCATGTGGACTCTCGTCTGGAGGAGATCCAGGGTGCAGCCCTACAACAGACGTGCTCTTTAACACACCATCCTGCTGGTTCATCACAGCCTCTGTTCTCGAGCACGGCCCATAATGCACCACTCCCCACTCAGGCTGAAGCCAGGCTCAGATGGCGCAGCACTTGCTTTTGTTTCCTCATTCCTATCACTGGGAATGGTGTCGAAAAGCATTGGATTTATCCAATTGATCCATCACTCTGCCAGGGGGAGGAGGAGGAAAATGAGCCTTCTGACTGAGAGTAGGATCAATAATTGGGCTTGACAGTATATGGAGATGAGTAACACACACACACAGTCCTAGTAATGATTTCTCTCATCATCTCCAGGAGTGTGTTTTACTGTGAAACCTGCCTTAGGGAATTGTTAACCCACCTAAGAGAATTTGATCACTATTTGTTTTAATGGAGGGTTTTAGTGACAAAATGCTGATTACTGTTCAAAGGTTTTTTTCCTATCTTGACAATAATACAATTCAGGGAGGAAATACTTTAATTTGAATGGGATGAAAATGTAAAAATATTAAATGCTTGCACGAAACATTGTCTCTCAGTGGGTACTATTCAAAAATCTGTGCTTGTTTAATACTGGTGTGACCCCTTGTTCCTTCTCCGTCAGACTTTTAGTACACCAGCAGGGTGCTACCCCCTCACATAACTGAGAATATTCTAGATGAAGAATTACAGCTGGTGTCTAACTGAATGGATTTAGTGAATTGTGTCTGTTGTTTTCCTACATATACGGTATACTAGACTAAATAGAGTATTCATGTTAACACAGTAAACGGTGCTGGACTGACATTTTTCGCCATGTTTGTTCTCACGTTCATGTTATCTTGGCACACAGAGCACTTTTTATAATTTTAGGAACACCTGTCCAATCTAATGCAATCCAATACAACAGCTCTGCCATAATAGTGGATTATGTTGGAAAGTGTTTCTAATATTTTGTCTATTAACATACATGAGTCGAATTTATGGCACAGATGTTGTATTGGATTACATTAGATTGCACAGGTGTTCCTAATTAAGTGTTTATATCTTAAATTTTTAATGTGTGGTCCACAATCTTGGTAAAGTGGTAATACATTTTCTGGAAAATCTATTAAGAAATTGTTAATGGATATAAGAACCAGATAGGAACGTCTGTTTTTGGCTAATCCAGCAAATTAAATACCTGACATATCATGGTTCTTTATGACATTGATGAAAAATCCAATATTGCCATAAAGCAGTCCGATTAATTGATTTGCAACAGACTAGCCCACAATGGTCTAATACACCCAGTAATTACCACGTTATAAACCTAAACACATGTACAACATCTCATGATATATATAATTATATTGCCCACTGTAGAGTACAATGACATTTTTAGACATATTTTGGAAATGTCTTCATATGGCAGACATCTGTTGTGTTAAATTCAGACAGACCTTTTGTTTTTGCCAAAGCCATTCCTTTCCAGCTATAGACTGTGTTACCTTATCCAATGATCACTGTTTCACTACAAGTGGCAGTTACTGAGGTTGTTAAGTAAAACATTTAGGTTTTGTCTCTAGCTGTGCTCTCTCTGTAATTATTCTGTACACACAGTTTGACTTCGTACCCAGCAATCTGTCTTCACGGTTGCCTCCAGCGGTTTAGCGCTAGCAGCATCCTCTCTGATTGGCTGGGCTGTCACTTTAGGACTTAGTGGGCTCTGAGTGTTCAGCTGTCTGAACCCAGCATATAGCACTCCTGCCTCGTCGGTTTAGCAAAGCGTGGCTGCCTCTCTGTTGAGGGGCTCACCAGCAAGCACCCGTGGGCCCCTACCACACCCAGGAGTTGCATAACACTGTCAGAAGAACTTGAGAGCTCACAGCTCTCTACAGAATGGTATAATAAGGAGAAAGGCTGCTTCTTAGATTCTCCATTTACATTTTTACATTTTGAGCATTTAACTGCCACTTTTATCCTGAGACATTTAGAACGTGGGAGCAGGTAGGTGGGTCATTATGTTGCTCAAGGACATTGTGACAGGATTCATTGCTGTTGATGGACAGACTGACTCATGCTTCAAAAGAAAAATGTTGACATATCGACCTTGCGCTCTGAGGCACACATCAGTGTTGGCATAATTTTGCTGACCTTACTCCACTTTGTGCTTAACACGTCTCATGTTTAAAAACGACCTCAGCCTCAGTACATGCAGAAAAATCCAAAAAGTCAACATATCTGTTCTTGATGTCAGATGTCTGACTCACTGGATCACTGATATTCGCAGACTTTAAAAATACAAATCATCTCTTTCCAATATCATTTCAACCATTCCCCAGGAATTTGAACAACATGCCTGCAACCTCCTACTGCGGTGCTGCTTTACTCATCTGCACAGCTGCTGGAAGCTAACACACTCTCCAGATTGGATATTATGTTTTGTTCTACAAATGTAAAACAAGCAAAATAAAGAGTCCACATGATGCACGATTTGTTCTCTAGAACACAATCTGCCTGCGGGGTATCTTTTTACAACTACAGGTGATGTACACCATTCTCTGCAAATGTTGGCTCTCTTTCCCTTTTTAAATGTGCACTCACTGAGCCCTGATACTGTACCACAGTAAATTGGCGGATACAGCGTACCACGATTTTCTTTCAGTGGAAAAAAACTCGACCTGTCCACCTGATACACGACAGCATGGCTAGACTTCGCCAAGGTCCTAGTCACCGATGTCAGCTAGAGTGAGCGGCCGGTGGCGCCGAAGGTCTCCTGGTTTCATCTCTTTTCTCCATATAGAGAGGGAAAAGCCAACAGAGCCTAATACAGTAGGCAACAAGGCAAACAGTAAGTGGACAGAGGACTTAACCTGTCAGCTGCAGGAGCACACTTGACATGGAACAAGTCGGATGTCAACTCAGCTGTACCACCTTCCGAATGAACTGTTTTTATCATAGAATGACAGGTGTTGGCTTGAATTGCCTTCAAGCTTAATGTAAATTGAGGCAGAGTTCCCAAGGCAGTGATTAACATTTAAAATATCCCCCATCAAGCATCTGCCCTTTTACTGCTTTCCTCTACTAGTGTTGCTGCAGAGGCAGTTTAGTTTCAGCCGTTTGAGCCTGTTTTTTCTCATGTGTTGTGGCTAGAACCGAAAATGTGTATTTTTACACAAATCTTTACCTTACCTGCTGATCTAAGAGCAAACAAACCCAAACTGGGTTAATATAAGAACTTTTTAAATTTAGTTTAGCATTCTCATTAAGTTATTTATTTGTCATACCATTTTCTTCTTTTTGCTGTTCTTCTCTTTATGTTCCTCCTGTTCTGTCATGTGACTCGCTCTCTTCCCCCCCCTGGCATTTATATGAAAAGGTGCTATACACATAACAAATAACACATTTTTAGTTTTTATGCCAAACCATTAGTTGTGTCCTCTAATGACTGGAATCATAACAAAGATTAAATAATCTGTTTATATAGTTTGAAGGACATGATTGTCAACTGGACAAAAGAACCAATCGAAAGGAAAAAACACTGCATAGTTCCTCTAGCTGTGTGTTATACAACATATGCTCTTTTACACATGTTATGTTTTGTATTGATACAAAACTATAGAATAATCACACATTCAAATACTGCACCCATTTTTTTGTTGTATAAGTACAAATCATGTCTGTAAAGCATTGCAGAGAATTTGGTGTATAAATAAACCTGGTCTGACAGTATGGCCTCAGGTTTATTTCTCCTCTGTGGCCATAGAGTGTCTCCAAACTGGTTCTTTTGCCGTGGGAAAACTCTTGACCTACTGGACCTGTGGCACCTTCCACCAGCCAGGCCAGTATGCTTAAATGAAATGCTGTTGGATACAGAGGCATGTGGAGGTAGAGTGCAAGCTTGGACACATCAGCAATTTTTATTTTTAGCTGCATGTGTTAAGTAGGTTACCTGTTGGTGAGGTCTGAGTAATGGACTGTCTGCCCAACAAGCCCCCAGGCTACAATTAGAGGAAGCCTCTCATTCCCCTCTGTGTACATATCTGTCTCCCCTCTCTTTATCTCTCACGGCTTCTGTCTCAATCTGTCTCTCTCTCTCTGTTATCTGTCTTGATCTCTCTCTGTCTCTCTCTCTTCCCCCTTTTGCTCTTTGTTTTCTCTCCTCCTTCTCTCCTTATTTCCGTCTCCCTTTCTGTCTTGTTTTCTGCCTTTAGTCAGTCAGTTTAAAAGCTACCAGGGGATAAATCTGACGGGTACACACAATACTGAGGAATACACACTCCGACAGATACACACACACACAGTGTGTTGGATATAGACTGATGCTGGACAGTGTTGATGTAATCCCCCTGCCTGTGCTAATGCTTTTTTAATCTCTCCATATTTATTATGTCATCTGCAAAAAGCTGAGAGAGGCTGTGCTGGTGTGTAACATTCCAGCTCATTTGTGTACAGGTGAATAATAAGAGCATGTATGTATACTGACTATGGATGCCATCCTGCCGTTCTTTTTACACAAGCTTTACTGTCTAACAGGCTCTATAGGCATGCCTTTTTGCTCCTGTGAAACAGCTTATTGAAATTTGTATGTGCCGGTTTTGCCAATTGGGGACGATCCAACATCGTCACACCTCAAACAGCTATTCACTGCTTTTTCCAGCAACTTAAACAGCAACATGAAAACTAAAAGGATTACCTTCAGTCAAGAATGGCCCCCGTCTTTTCCTCAGATGTGATAATGTCTCTCCTGCTCGGTCTTATCGGAGCCACAGATCCTCTGTCCTTCTGTTACTCCTGTCTACGAATGGAACAAACACACTGCTAACCGGCTTCTTGATCCCCCCTGACTGCCTCTTGCATTGATCAACCTGTGGTAGTAGTGGTAAGATATTCAGGCTGAAGATCCTTTGGATGATGGTGATAATAGTGATGCTGAGCTCTTAGCTTAGGCCTGCATCACACTCAGTGACAACAACCAGCTCTCTCTCCAGAAGATGATAACCTTTCCATGCCACTGCTCAGTTCTCCACCCAAGCAATGGCAGGGTGGGCAAACATCTGTCTTTGCCCGTTTAAGGCCGGAAAGCCTGTTAGAGGGCAAAACGCACATTTTAACTTTAAGTTCTATGTTATGTTGTTGACTTATTCGATACCAGGTTAGTGTTTGACTGACATTTTTGGAGCTGTTACCGGAAGAGATCGGTGGGACCGTTTTGATTAGCCGAAGCAGTAAATGCAAATTTTCAGTGCAGGAGTGAGAGGGCAAAACAATAAAGCCTGTTCGAGGGCTCTGCTTTTGCTCATAGAACTAGGGTGATGGGGTTTAGAACTTGGGTTCATTGTTTGTTTAGTGTTTGTACAGCAGGGAGGTGGAACTGGGGCACTGTGACGGAGAGCTGATGCTGCTGATGAGGCTGCAGTTCCTCCTGAACACCTCGGCCTCCCTGCAGAGATCAGAGCTGCCAACTTCAGCATTCACATACGTACGCACACAGACACACACACACCCCTACCTAAATGAGCAGCATGTAACTCTTATTGCAGCACACGCTTAGCAAGAATAGGTATATACTAATCAGCTCAGGTCTGCAGTGAATTAAAGGAACAGTTCACCATGAAAAAAAGAACCCAGGAGTAGTTGAGGGTGAGTAACAGCAACTTTTGCTTTTTATATTCACTAAGCAAGCTCACATTTTCATGTTACATTGCATACCGTGTACCATAATACGACTTGGATGCAGTATTTCTACAATTTACTCTTTCTATGCTGCAGAGCGATGGAGTGTTGACTGCGGTGATGACAATAACATGTCAGACGATCACAGAATTACAGAATTGTTGATTTACTGACTCAAAAATGTTCCTACAATAATAATATATAAACAACTTACCAACTTGTATCTGATACATGTAACTACTATACATAAATTTCTTTAAATACCATGATAAGCATGAAAACCAGTACATTGCATTACTCATTACTCATAGTATTGTATACACACTTATCTTTATGTGTGTTGTTTTTTGGATTTTGTTTTTTCCTCAGCTTATTTTATCCACTGATAATTTCACTGTCTGTTAGGACACCTGAATAGATTTCCCTAAATGTTTGCTAACTAATAAAACTCTTTGCATTCGTTTAATTTTAATAGCAGGAAGAATACATTGGTGCATGAAATATATGAAGCATCACTGTCAGAGAAAGGGCTGGTCTTGTCAGCCTGCACACTGAGACCATAGAGCTTAAACATCTTAGCATGTTTGCTTTCTGCACAGAAAATGAGAAGAAAAGAAGAAAAATTATGAGTAGACATGCAAGTGGGAGGAGAGGAGGGAAGAAAATGGAATGAGAGAATTATAAAAGTGGGTAGAAAAGAGAATAAAAGATGAGTGAGACCACAGAAGTATATAACAGGGCTGAGAACAAAGTGGAGAAAGCAGGAGAAGAGGTGGTACAGGAGGAAATGAAGTCGAAAAGATGGGAAAATATAGAAATAGAAAAGAGTCATAAGAGGGAGAAAGGAGATAGGAGTGAAGAATTCAAGTAGAGAGGGAAAAGGCAGGGGAATTTCTAAGAGAAGAGAAAGGATTCGAGACAAGGAGGAAGGAAGGAAGGAAGAAGGATTTTGAGCAGAGTAGAGGACATCCGCTCCACTTTTTTTTTTTTTTTTTTGGTGGCGTTTTTTGAGTAATGAGGCTGTTAATTAGTAGAGGCATGCATGGTTTATTAAATCAAAGTGTTTACAACTTTCACTGTCAACCAGATTCTTACTGGTTCTGATGTTGCCACGGTAATTACAGTGTCATAAATGTGTTTGTTATTGATGGGCTTGCTCATAAAAAGTAATACATTAATCAGTGGTATATAAAATTTTAAAAGTAATGTTTTTACTTAGTAATTAATTAAAGTGTTCTTTATGTGGTCCTGTTCTAATCTCTCCTCTCGTATTAATGACAAAGAAACCAAACTGTCCATGTTTGAGGCTCCTCGCATTCTTCTCCATCCACAAAAGCGTTTGAGCGCAGAATTTAAACTGCACAACAGCTGCTAGCATTGACAACAAGGTCGGCAACGCGTGTAATTTGTTATCCATGTTGATATAACCACTGATAGTCAAAGCTGATGTGGTTTGTTTTCTTCCGGAAAAAGGGTCACGTAATAGGAGCGTGATGAATCAGGGAAGGACACGTCGTTGTAAGACCCAATCAGAAAGCGAGCGTGGGCATCTGCGTCATAGTTTCTTTCTTATTCTACATTGTCATGTCAAAGAGAAACTGCATTTTTCAGTGGTGTAAGTTATGAGCTATTTTCAAAGCTTTCAGCTTAATCACAGTCTCGTAATAAGGCTTTTTTTTCATTCTGTACTCACACAGCTCTCCTGTCAAGCTCTTGGAAGCAGCCAGTTTAGAGACGAGGGAAGATTTTATATCACATTTAAAAAAATTTGGGATTCCCATCCTCTAACATGATAATCTGTGACATCTTTGACAGATGATCCTGCCTGGTTGGTATCCGCAGTAAAGACATAAGGTGGCCGTTTTCTTGTCATTTTGAATGAATTTATTTCATCTATCACAGGAGAGCATGTAGCATGAGCCAGCAGAAAGGTCCTGTAGTTTTGGAATGACTATATAGAAGGAAAGGTACAAACCTGCTAGCCTAGCAACATTAAGCTTACAAACAACACACTATCCTTAACTAACAGGCTCACACTTTAATTCAAGAGCGGTTACTAGCTCCATGAATCATCTGCTGTTGTGAACATGTCATGTACATGATTAGTCCCTAAATATAATATGATCCATCATTTTTTATACTTATAATTTCCAGCAAAAAACATGATGTTATATGTGGGCCAATATGATATTTAGAGGGGTGGTGATGTGTCTGTAACTTTTCTAGTATTATTGGAATTGAAATTGGAATTTGTTGAACTGGGGAAATTATGGTATTAATGATATTACAATACTGTATATGTTGGTGAATAATTCTCATCATCCCACGCTGGTCTGTGTGTGGTCAGGTTAATGTTAGGGGGTGTTTTCCAAGAGGATTTTATGTATTGTTAACATACTACATAAAAATATAATTTATCTTTTTTTTGTTCCATTTGGGGAATTATTTTGATGTCAGGTTAAAAACAACCACAATCTCACACAACAGTACCTTCATTCCTGAAGAGATGCCTGTTTTTTGTTTTTTTGTGCCGCAGTAGGAACGCAATGTAAAACTGTTAGTTCCATTTCCAACACATAATACACAGAACGACACACCACCTCCACACTACAAATCTCATTAAAGCATTACACACAGTTGTGCCAGCAGCTTCTATCAAACTCTTTGGTGTGTGTGTGTGTGTGTGTGTGTGTGTGTGTGTGTGTGTGTGTGTGTGTGTGTGTGTGTGTGTGTGTGTGTGTGTGTGTGTGTGTGTGTGTGTGTGTGTGTGTGTGTGTGTGTGTGTGTGTGTGTGTGTGTGTGTGTGTGTGTGTGTGTGTGTGTGTGTGTGTGTGTGTGTGTGTGTGTGTGTGTTGAGGATATGTATGTAAAGCACTTAAACCATATGTATTTGCAGTCATACAAAAAAAACAAATTGTAAGATATTGGCAACATATAGTAAACAAGGGATTATATTTAGCTAATTGTAGACTGAAATATCAAAATGCAGTAGTGATAAATTAAATATAATTGCGTGTTTGTGATTATGTCACATACATCGGGAGCTGTCTTTTTTTTTTCGAAAAGAAAATGACTGATTGTTAATAACTGTCAGTCTTCTGTCTCTGACTTTGGTTCAAGCTTGATTTCTTTTCTGAGATCTTTTTTTCTTTCCCAAGTTCAATTTACACACAGAAAATAGAATTGATCAACAAAAATAATCTAAGAAAAAAAAAACTACAGCAAACCAAAAATAGGTTACATAAATTACCATTTAACATAAGGCATAAATACCATATGTAGCATGTGTTATGTAACAAAAACATTAGCATGTGGCGCCACTGGTGGCTGAGGGGTTGTAAGATGCCGGCCATGAACCACTTTGTCCCTGGTTTGCATCCTTTGTTGCTCTCATTCCTCTTCTTTTTCTCCCCTTTGTGTCATTTCTTTACTGTCTGCTATGTAATAAATGCTTAAAATTAAAAAAACTAAAAAAACCCAAAATTTTCATCCATAGTGTTATAAAAAAAACAAGAAAAATAGAATAATATAAATTAAATTGTGTACAAAACAACCAAAAAACAACAAGCTAAAAAGCTGTACAGTGTTAAATCAAAAGCCATACAATGAATGTGGGTCATTGACATGAGAAAGGCAATTTTGTCTTTTGGATCTTTTTTGATTTTTTTAAATCTGCCTCGGAGAGGAAGAGGCGTTTTAGAGGAGTATTCCGATCTGGAGAACCATCATCTACCTGGTAGAAATAGGATGCCGCAGCTATGTCGCTATATCAGCTGTTTGCCTCATGAGGGACATGGGAGTAACTGGAGCAAACCAGTGGAAGGCCCTAAAAGACCTGGCTGAAGAGGCTGAGAAGAGCAGCTTTTGGCTCTGGTCGAGGAGGAAGGACAAATGTTGGAGTAACACCCAGCACGAGGGCTGGCTGATTCTATTATAATGCATCTTAACTACAAAATTCCCCAAAAAGATAGTTTCTTGTGGCCACTGTAGTGATCAAATTATGCCCGTCTGTAAGCGATGGCAAAAAAACTCACTAACCTACTTTGTTGTACAAGCAATCTCCTGCTTTGCAGGACTTTCATCTTTTATGGTGGAAGAATCTCCCTGCACAAATATACACAGGCAAGAGGGTACAGCCTGACCAAGACCTTCCTCCTGGTAGACCAAAAACAGAGAGAAAGGGACAAGACAATTGATTTAGGGTGCAAAGATGATAAAGGATTAGGATAGTGGATCATACGAGCATGGTAAATTTGTGATGTTTTCTACAAATGTTTCCTCTATATGAGACGCTTCTCACTTAAATTCCCCCCTTCTTTCTCGACTGTCGGGAAACAAGTAGAGAAGAACCAAGAAAGATGAAATTTCTCCCTCACACACACTCTCCCATTCTGTCTCTGATACACACAAACACACATCAAGGCCAGTCAGGCTCAGGGCTGGTTTATCTGCAGCTTACAGTGAGTTGATGGAAAATGCTGTGCTGCCAGTCTTCTCTCCGGTAGTGTTTGCACTGTGCGCGTGTGTGTGTGTGTGTGTGCGCGTGTGAGACGGCGTGCATATGACTGACTGTGTGTATGCCGCGTGAAAAAAGAAAGTGAGAGGGAAATAACAGAGTGTCTGTGTATGTATGTGTGTTTGTGAGTGAGAAGCGCATAGGAAAACAAGCAGACGCGTTTGGGGTGTGTGCGCGCGTGTGTGTGTGTGTGTGTGTGTGTGTGTGTGTGTGTGTGTGTGTGTGTGTGTGTGTGTGTGTGTGTGTGTGTGTGTGTGTGTATACACACTGCAGTGGCTGTGGATTAGACATTAGACAGACTAAGTGACTGAGGCCTGGGGAGCGCTGTTGCAGGAGGAATGGGACAAACACTAAGACGCACACACAAACAAACACAGCAACATAGAGATTTGCTGGTTTGTATCATAGTTATGAACTGAGTCACTTCTGTGTTTAGCTTGAGACATTGCCCTTTTTCATAAAATAGAAAGCATTGCAAACATTTTTTAGAGTGTGATAAGTGAAAATGTCCTGCGTGCTGAATTGAAAAACTTCGCCTGATGAAAAGGACATCAAAGCACGTTTACGTATTTGGATTTGATTTTGTCACACGTCTAAAGCATTTAATCCACGTGTGTTGCAGGATTCGGCCCAGGAAGGTGTCATCACCCGGGACATCCATCGCACCTTTCCTGCACACGACTACTTCAAGGACTCTGACGGAGATGGACAGGATTCACTGTACAAGATCTGCAAGGTGAGATCACCAAATTGAGGTTGTGGAGGGGCATCCATCTAGCAGCAGAGTTGACTGTCAGTAATATCAAGGGATTTCTAATTTGATCAAATCTGCAGTGGATTATATATTACTGTATGTTGCCTAACTTTTCTGTATGGCATCGGGGGAACAGAAGGCAAATCTCGATATACACTCTGCCATGCTGTGTTACAAACTTTTTTGAAAACTTTCCTGCTGGGAAGTGCTGTGAGATGAGCAGAGCAGCTAATCCAAATGTGTGCTAAACCCTGCAAAACTTGAGTCTATCCCTCTGTAGCCAGCCATTAGAGGGTTTTTTTTTTTTTTTTTGCTTTTTGTGGTCTGGCAAGTCTCAGTAGGCATTTGCTGGGCATTTCAAGTTGGCTGTACAATATATGATTGACAGTGCTTGCCTTTACTGAAACATCTACATGAACTCTTCCTACACATGACATATCAGGCATGCGCACCACTCAGTGGACAGTCATTGGTCTTTTCTTCCAATTTTTAAAGTGGAAAAACATGATAGTTGTTGTGTAGGCGTGAAATTTCTGTCAAATTACCCAAAAATGGCTCCTGAATATCACATTGGAGGCAAGAAATAGACCATTTAGTTTCACAATGCTTCATGCTTTTACTGTAAACCTCTAAGGCCTAGTTTAAATAGTTGGTAAACACAGTTTGGACAGTTTTAGAGGCAGGAGAATAGTCATCATTTTAAAGACTCTATATAATTCTATGATTAGTCTTGCCTCGTGCTGTTCGGCTGATTCTCAGTAGATGTCCTGGAGACTACAATTTGATAGTGAATGATTTGTGAGATGTAGCCTGGGTAGGTTTGGAGACTGGAAACTGCAGTATGGAAACTATAGTATAGTCACATAATGTAAATGTATTGTATTTTAAATTCTGAGGCGAGGTGAAATAGGGCCCTGCAACTACTAGTATATCATCTAAATCTTGAAATCCTGTTTTAAGAACGATGCTCTTTTGGGAATTACAGTAAGAGGTGAAATACATCCCAAGCTTTACTGTCAGAAAAGACGAAACAAGATAAATATGTCATTCAATAAATAGAAAAGACCGAAAAATCACATGTAAACCCCCTGTTGATGCATCTTTACAAAATAAACAGCACCCTTAACAATAAATAGTATGAAATGTAACAGTGTTATTTTAAAAACTTAAAGCCATGCATACAAACACAGTGTTGAACAATCCTTCACGCTGACCTTTTAAGGGTCAGCCACAAGCCTTGCACTACAAAAACATGCAGCAGTTCCTCCTTTTCATTAAAAATGAATAAAGAAAATATGTGCTGTAAGGAGAGGTTCCCCATGGGCTCATTTCCTGAGGTAATTATCTGTAAAGGCACACGGTACATTTTATTCAGACAAAAGCCAAGGTCAACACTGCTGTAATGTATTAAAGCCAGTCTTAATCTCTGTCACTGTCCTAACCTGACTGCAGCTATGAATTCAACCAAGATGGCTTCTCATGCAGACATCTTTGCAATGCAGAAAAAATAACAGATCTGCAGTCAACAGCATGTGTGATTTCTTGAAGTTAACTATTAATATTCAAAAAAGGATAATCTCATTTATTAACAGTTAACCAAGCTTTGGAGTGATTGACAGATTTCTCTACAATTGTATCTTCAGAATATTTTCTTAATGACTCTTCAACAGAGAAATAGTTCACTGCGCATTATTGATTTTATTCAGTAACAGAAGAGATTTTCCAGACACTCATTCTGTTGACTTAACAAACACGACTTTAGTCAAGGACAGCCAGAGGTCTCAGTGAACTATGCATAATCAAAAATGACCATATCTAGAAACATTTAATGCACAGAGAAAAAAATTATATAAAGCATGAACTAAGCAGTAAGTCTATTAGCAACTCAAATAGTCTTCATTATGAAAATCCACCCTAACCACTATAACATCAAATAAACAACTTCTTGAATATACCAAATTGGTCTTCTCTAAATATAATGCAATAAGAAATATGATTTTAATACATTTTCAACTTTTATGGAAAATGTAACACATTCTTTAACAGATGTAATATGGATTCATTGTATTTATTCATTCATTCGTTTACTTGCATTTATGAAATTAAACCAAATCTGTGAAACTACAAATCAAGATATTTTTTTCCTCCCGAACATTTGCAGACCTTGTGAATCTTCTTTGTCACCATGCAGATTATGTGCACCTGTATATAACCAGTCATGCCATTAACTACGTTGAGGGAAGGAAGCAGTTTGACTGGTGAATAGTGATAAAATGGTCCTGTGTAGAAAAAAGGCCTGCACACCAAACAAAGAACTAAAGAAGACTCTTTAGATAGTAAAAAAGTTGTTTTTATCTATAAACAAAAATGCCAATAAATCAAACAAAGTAGATAGTAGAAAGAGAACAAGAAATATTTCGATCATTAGACCATCTTTCTATAACATCTAATTAAATTTAGCGGTAAGAAGTAAAAGTATTTAAAAGCTTCCCCTCAGTAATTATGTAGTGAACAGAAATCTGTGTGAAGGACACAAAATCAGATGAAAGGAGTGTATACATTAAACACAATTATGGATATCACAGAAGTGTTATGTTAATTCATTAAAATCAAAGGTAGTTTTAGAATGACGAGGTTGAACTTTTTGCTCCTTTTATATTTTTCTGGCGCTGCAGACGTAGAGTATGGCCGGTCAGCGCTCTGGGAGGACCTGTCAGGAAGGGTTAGCGTCCAGTCTGGACCCAACTAGGTCAGTGGCGAGCCAGCCTTCATTTGTATGCAAATCCATGTAGATTTGCTGCTGATAAGGTTGGTTGGATCTTGAGGCATGAGTGGGTTACAGGCACAGAGGATCCAGGACAAAGTGTATATTCATCTTCATATCCTACTCAGTAATAAGCCTGGAGTCCTTTATTTTCTAACCTTTATTCTCTGGGGAAGGTCAACTGAGTTCTCTGCTCTTTTTCAGTGACTCTGCTTCATTCTCTCAATGTTCCACTCAGTCACACTTCCAGCTAACCTGTGCAACCACAGACATCTACTGGAGGTCATTCAGAAGGCCTGTTGGTGCAGTCAGGGGTTAAGTGCCTCACTCAAGGGCACGCTGACGGTGGGTTTTTAGGGAAAGGAGAGCATTATTCTCCCAGCTGGTGGGAGGATTTAAAAACTGTGACTCTCCAATAGATGGATAAAGAGAATAACCTGAATATTTCCATGGAAACAGAACTTAAACAGAGTGGGGGGAAAAAAGGCAAACATGATAACGCATTAACCTGCCTCATCAACTAAGCTAATGTTGCGTATCCCAGTGATCACTGAGTGTTTCCATGCACACATTATTCAAGATACTAGTTCATATCCTGGCGACCACCGTCCTGATCAGATTTCCATATACTGTACATGAAAACACAGTGTAAGCCGGGTTTGTTGGAATAGAAATTTCTCCCACTTTCTATTCAGAAGCTGATGCTGCCCTTTGACCTCCAAGAAAGAGAAGCTGTTTCTGCACAAGGCAAAAAATGCATCACAAAAATTATATTACCATGGAAACAGAACTGGGACTACAAATTCTTAACAGTCAAAACTTTTATTTCTCTACATGCCCCATCTTATCTAGTACTTCTACAGAAAGAATATGAACTCCAAATGTGTATATTTATATCTATACTCGTATAAATAAACCAATCACAAAAGCAATACCTTGGTATACACAATAATATCCAAATAACACTGTTCAAAAGTATTTTAGACAAAACAAGACATTTGGATGTCAGTAAAAATGTGATGAACATTTTTCAGTATTGTCTGAAATTTTGTAGAGAAAACAATCCAAAAAATAATTAATCAATATTGATAACCGATAATCGATAATGAAAATAATCGTTAGTTGCAACCCGACCTCATTGTCTTGCTCTAGACTTTTATAGCACATATGGTCGTTGATAGATCCAGTGGCTATGGCAGGATCAGCCTTTGACCTACATATTTTTGACAGGGTGGCCTTAAAGAATGAACCAAAAGTCAAAAGTTCTCTACATTCTTGCGCTTTTGCAGCATTAATACCTCACAGGGTGTTTTTGTATTTGTGCAGTGGTGTACCTTAGGCAGCAATAAGGAACCCACAAATACATACTGTACAATGATTATCAACACTTTTATGCTGTCTGAAAAGTTTTCTTCAAAGTTATATTATATACACGTAAGAATGAAAACTGTGCTTATTGGTTATGAGAAACTAGGCATATAGATTGTTAATAATCCACCCCTCTGAGCCTATTATGGGCTCAGGCTAACAAATTTAGATTTCTCCCACCAGGACCTCCCCCATCCATCTGTCAGCATGCACTTCTCCCAGCTGAGTTGGGGACGTGTGAATGCCACACTCCATCAAGCATGTCAGCTTGTAGATTACACTCCAGACAGCTCCACAAGACTTCTCCATTACCTCCACATCAAACCCCAAATTAGCCGAACAGACCAGCAGTGGAGCTCTGGATGTCCACACTCATTTTTCAAGCATGAGAAGAGGGAAAGAATCCTCTAACCTAATGTTCAGAGATTTAACTGCTGTTACAGTTAATAAGTCCATCAAAGAATGAGCATCCTGCCAAAATATCTGAGGAAGATATTGAACCTTTACCAGCTTAGTCATTTCAAGTGGTGGTTCTGGATGAGAGCTGAACAGAACACATAATATGTAAATACTTTTATTGAAACAAACTCCACTGTAACACCCTACCGGGTGTACAACACTAATGCTGGGGAAGATTATAAATGGATATCTGTTCTATGTTCTCTGGGTCTGTGATCAGTTCTGGTGATGCTGACGTCTCAAGCATCTTGAGCCGCTGGGCCGAGGCCTGGTTTTGCCCACCAGCTGACAGGTAGAGGTCAGGTGATCTTGGAATGGACTGTGGGTTGACCTGTTTGATGCCCTGCTCAACTCCCACTTGGGCAGTCATTAATTTGCTGTTCAGTGTTGATGTCATCTTTCTCCCAGCCCATACAGTATGTAGTGATTTTGGCAGATAAGAGTTCAATTCTTGAGATCTTCAGTGTCTCCCCTTCTTCATTTTCACTTTCTGCCACTTTTCATGTTTAAAAAAAGTGTAGTTTGAATGGTTTTGGACACTTTTGCCTCCCCCTGGATCCTTGTTTACACTGTGAAAAGGCCTGTCTGCTTGCTCATTAACATGATTGGTGAGGTGTGTCAACCGCCGACCGTTCTGAGACTCCCACATCTGAAGGTTACTCTCCTAGATCGGTCTTACATACTTTAATAACTGAACCAGTTACAGTCGTTTTCTTATGTACAGACCCCCTCTTCTCTTGCTACTGCAGGGGTGAGCAGTGGTGTGTTATGGCATGACTGAGTTTCTTTGCGGTACTGTACAAAATCAATCAGACTTTAACAGTGCCAGTGTATTCTGCCTTCCTACCCCAGGCGATGGAGTTACCTGGCTTTTGCCTTTGTTTTATGGCTTTAGAGTGTTTGAAATAAAAGTCTATGTGAAATAAAGCACCATCATTCTGCTCTTAAAGGTGCAGTGTGTGAGGTGGTACTCAGTTTGTTGCAATCTGCAACCTCACCACTAGATGTCACTAAATCCTACACACTGCACCTTTAAAAGTCGCTAACTTGTTGTAAAGACTTGTGCATCAAGTAGGGTAAAATTGTGGTATGTAAGCAAAGATCAAGCATAGTTTTCCAGATTTTTTTAGTTGATATTTGGTGATCTACTGTATAGCTAATAATTTCTCATTGATTAAACAATAACATACTTTTCAGTCAGTCACTTCTCCGCTTGTCCTCAGAAAGTCTGTTTCTTAAAGTGGGTGTAGGATTTCGAACTCATGTTATTAGATACAGGGACTTTGCCATAGCTCAGGATTTAGTGAGTAGAAGCCTCATAGAGAGAGGAAGAGTGAGAGAGGTTAACACTGACAGAGACAAAACCAAAGATGGGAAGAGACAGTCTCCAGGGAAATTCCTCTGAAAAAAAAAAAAAGGAAAACACTAGTACTGGAGAGAACCTGTCTCTTAGCAAATGTCCTCTGTCAGATCTCTGTCTGCTGCTCTGACAACATTTACATTAAAGTGATAACACTAGTGCCGGCTGGAAGATCAACATGGCGCTGAGCTTTTAAGATCAAATGATGTACAGAAGACTTATTCCTGGCTCTGAAAAAGAAGCTGAAATTCCTGATCTTATTGAAAACATTACGTTTTCATGGTCACAAGAAGCACAGCTACTCATAACATTAAAAAGGTTTTCAGTTCACCTTAGCTTTGTTAAGATCACATAACCTCCACCCAGATCTAATTTGAATTATCTGATATAACTCTACTATAATTTGAGAATAACACTAGATCATGTAGCATCTTCAATACACAGAAACATGGGGGAGCTCAGTAGCCTACCGGTTAAGCATACCACATACAGTTGTGGTTCAATTCTGGGCACAGACCTTTGTTACATGTCAAAAACAGAGTATGTTTATATCTCCTAAAACATGTCAGGAGGGGATCTTTAAGAAGGTTAGGCATGACATTTGTTACAAATTATTGTCTGTCTTAAGTGAGGAGTACAAAAAGACAAATGGAATTTTACTCACCCCCAGTACCTTCACTGTATAGCCACTATAAGGTTTATCTGCCTTATTTGGATCACATAATCCATCCATAAATCTAAAGAATATGTCATTAGAGCTCGTTTGAAACAATCAGCGAATAGTCGGCTTGTTCAAAATGCCCACTGAGTAGCCAGTAATGTTGTTGCTAGCATTTGTAAGACTTTTGTTGATCCTCACAGCATTTTGTTTTGGGTCATTGTAAAGTAAGTACACCACACCCCAACATCACATCAAAGGTCTCTACTGTCGCGGCTCCTGAAATTATTAGTTAGTATCAGTGTTTTGATGGTGTTCACTGGGTTTGATAAGCTCGAGAAGGGTCAAATATCTTCAACTGATAGAAAACCTTATTGTATAACTTTCAAGTGAGGTGAAAATATTGACATGACAAAAATTAAAAATCGAAGGTTTTCAAATGTTTTAGTGATGAAATGAAGTGATTTTTTTTTTCTGTCTGTCTTCATCTGTTTTTCTCTTAGGCCTACTCTGTCTACGATGAGGAAATTGGTTATTGTCAGGGGCAGTCATTCCTTGCTGCTGTTCTCCTGCTACATGTAAGTAAACTTGTCATCTGCTGGAAATGAGTCAACACCTCCATGATACAGTGCTAACTCTTTGTATACGTATACATATGAATACTTTTTCAGATACTGAGAGAAATAAGAGACAAATGAGACCCTGAAACATAAACTAAACGACAAAATCAATACAAAATGTTGAAAAAAAAACTCTGGAATGTTACATTGATGCTCCTACAGACCATGTTTGAGGACAGGAGTCAAACAAATCTTCAAGGTTAACACTTTAATGAAGAATATTTCTGCATTGTGCAGAAATATTTACCATCGACTGAAACCAAGTCTGTTAACTTGTAAAATGTGTAATAAAGCAGAACCAAGACAATATAACAAACTAAATGGAGGTTTGGAGAGAAAGAAAGAATGTCTCTGAAAAGAAAGTCACTGACTGCTGGTATGAAAACTGTAGCAGAACAATTTAGATGAATAGAGGGAGTGAGAGAGTGTTTGAAAGAAGGTAAAACTGAAAACACGAGACAGTGTCATAGCACAAAATGAGGAATGAGAAGGAGGTGGACACTCATTCTCTCTCACACATTTATTTCCAAGGTCACTGGCAGGCACACGAATCTTTAAGAACACCCCTCTCCCCATTCATATTAGAGAGCATATTTTTCCTTGTGAATGTTTATTCAGTGTGTCTTGTCTGTTTTAAAGTGCGTCGCAATTTGTCTGAATAAAACAAATGTGAAATTTAATTGGAGGAAGGTGTTGGAAGACAGATGGAGGAGAGACCGAGTAGTAGTCACATGGAGGCGGGAGTCCCAGGAGCGGTGGAACTTTGGTTGAAGTCCAGATGACAAGGGCAGCAAAGGTTAAAGACGAGAAAGACCGAGGGAGGAGGGAGAGGTCAGGAGAAGGTGGGGTGGGGAGAGACAGTAGGAGAGGGAGAGGAGAGAAGAGCTATGGATGATTTTAGTGGAGAGACATGAAGAAGTATAGAGAGGCGACACGGGGGGGAAAAGAGAAGAGGAACAGTTAAAGGAAAAGAGAGGAGGAGGAGGAGGCTGTAAAGATGATGATGAGGGGAAATATAGAGGAGAGCAGCAGTAAAAGAAAGAGAGGTTATGCAGGAGGAGGAGGCAGACAGGATATAGAGAAGGAAGAGGAAGAAGGGAGAGGTTATAGAGGAGATGTCAGGAATATTAATAGGGGTTCAGGTTTACCTGCAGGAGCCCATTCAGCCCCAAACACATACTGTCACTCTGATTAAATATCACCTCACGGTCTGTGTGTGTGTGTGTGTGTGTGTGTGTGTGTGTGTGTGTGTGTGTGTGTGTGTGTGTGTGTGTGTGTGTGTGTGTGTGTGTGTGTGTGTGTGTGTGTGTGTGTGTGTGTGTGTGTGAGGAGAAATAAACCCACACAGACACACACTCCGTTTTAAGCTTTCTCTCATGCCTCTTATCTCCATCCATCCAAGCAACACACACACACACTGAAACACACACAGACAGTGAACTGCTCACACTTGTAAACATATTTTGTACCCATTTGCACATGCAAACACCTTGAAGTCTAAACCTTTCATATCATTCACACAATCACCTTCTTCTTCTGTCCTTCTGTTTTCATTTAGAGCTAGTCAAATAATGTCATCCTTTTTTTAGGAGCAGATGGGTGGGGCTCACAAAAAACTCTGTAAATAAAATTTGACCCTGGTCTGGTAGCATCAGTGCCTTACAGTAGCTGAAATGCAGATAGAGATAAGCGGTTAATCTGTTTCTTGTTTTGAAGACTGTGTGTCCGCCAAATGTCCTGCAGAGCTCCTAATAAAATATCCTGGTTTTCTTTGTGGCTACAGATACATATTTTGGACAGTCACTTGTTCAAAGTTTTACTGTTGTTCATGTAACTGTAGTTTATGGGTTTCCATGTTGTTTCAGATGCCTGAAGAACAGGCCTTCTGTGTGTTAGTGAAAATCATGTACGAGTATGGCCTCAGAGCTCTCTACAAGAACAACTTTGAAGATCTTCATTGCAAGTTCTACCAGCTGGAGAGGCTGATGCAGGTTAGTGATACAATATTTTATAATGTTCAAAATGCAATGGAATGTATTACAATCAATGTAATGGACAGTAACATGATGCTGCGCGGACAACCCTGACTGGATGTACGGATAGTTGGATGTAATAAGGCATCGACTACAAGTCGTCCCCAGTTTGTTCGTTTCTTTTCTTTGTTTATTCATCGCACGTTTTCCCAGACACCCCAGGCTGTACTGTAGCTGAAGAAATTATTTATCTCACCACTTAGTGGCAGAAATTTAAACAATTCAGCCTTGGGGAGCACTACAATTACAGGTCAAAATTAAAAATGTTTATCAGTCATTTCTTTCTACGCCATAATTTTAAATGCCTTCACATACAGACTGTACAGACTAGTCTTCAGAACCATCAGTTTCCAACAGATTTGATTTTCTACAATTTTATAGTTTCTTAAGAATAAAGGTCCCTTGGGCTGTTTTTATTTAATTAATGATTGAATGCAGGGTTTATACAGTGAACCAATACTGTGTGCCACTGAAAAGACGAGCAGCCTTACAAAAGTATTTGCATTTTCTATAAAAGCAAGGAAAGTTTGATCATATTCAAATTTGTAGAGCATGTTACCAGCGCTTGCATCATTTGTGGGGGACGACATGTTTGTTGCTGCCTTGTTGACTCATTGTTTCTGGTCACAGTATATAATAAGAATTAATTCAACAGTAAGTATGTGTTTGTAAGACTTGCAGTCTCTGTAGGCAAAACAGCGTTCTTTCTGTTTGTTGAGGCTGATGATTACTGGTGTTAAGGCCTATTCCACTCAGGTATTACAGCCTAAATCCACTCAGCGAGCATAGTTTAATTTGGCCCTAAAATCCATCCCGGCCTTGCTAGCAGTCGTCTCTCAGCATCGCATCAGGATCACTGGGTTAGCATCGACCAAATGTGCTCAATGTAAGGATGTTAGCATTGACTGCTAATTATTAGCATACAGGTGGGAGCTCATTATCTGATCCAGTCAGGTGTCATGTGGCATGATAAGTGTTGGTTGTCAAAGTGGATGGCTATCTGGGCGAATTCAATCCTTTATTTACTGTACATGCATGGATGCTAAGACATACACGCACTCTTTTCACTCTGACACCAGCTGTCTTTTCCTTCTTATGTGCTCAATCTAATTATAACAAAACAGATGTATATAAAAGCAGATAAACTAGATAACAAAAACAAAATGAATGAGGAAAGAGAGTGATGAGTTAAAGAAAATTAATAAGAACATTCTAATACCCTCATCAGCTGATTTAGTACACGTAATAATATAATCTTGGCAATGCTGAATTTTGCTGCTTATACATATTGTACATGATATAAAACAGATTGCTCTATAAAGTTAGTATATCTAGTCTGTTAAAGATTTGTAAATGTCAAATTTTGTGATTCTAGTTGCTTTGTGTAAAATAGTATCTCTTCAATTTTATCTGTTTTCTGGAAGTTTAATAATGTGTGTTATGTATGAATAATGTTCCTGACTGTTTGGCAGCGAGAACACGGTACTGAATTGTGTTATTTGTCCTTTTAAAACTTTTTTTTTGTTCTTGGGTTTCTCTTGAAAGAGATTATTGTCTCAGTGGGACTGGATGATTCAATAAAGTTTGAGTAAAAATGAAATAATGTAAAATTGAAACGACAAGCTGAGCCACATTGTTATGTTCTTGTAAGTGCTGTTTTATCTCAGAAGCTCTCTCTACCCCCTTCCCCTGCTCCTCCTCCTCCGCTATCTGCTCCTACAGGAACAGCTTCCAGACCTGTGGTCCCACTTCCAGGAGCTGAACCTGGAGGCACACATGTATGCCTCCCAGTGGTTCCTCACCCTCTTCACTGCCAAGTTCCCCCTTTGCATGGTTTTCCACATCACTGACCTGCTGCTCTGCGAGGTACAACTGGGCATAATGCACTACAGTACATTATACTGGAAATACTGGGAGAGGATGAGGGTAAGGGTCAACCTCTTAGAAAGGTGAAAGGAGTAGGAAAGAGAAAGAGAAGAAGGTCACAAGGAAGATAAAGAGGGAGTGGTGGAGGTTAGTGGGAAGTTAGTAGGGAGGATGGAGGAGGGATACATGAAAGGAAAGGGGGGAAGAGAAGGATGGAGGGCAAGGATTGGTTGAACCATACAGCTACTTAGCAACTCTGAGTGGCCACAAGTAGAAGGCACTTAAGGCAAAGCTATACCAGCACTAGCACTAATCCATCTGCATTCTGCCCTCTGGTTTGATCTATTATCTACCCAATATAATCAATCAGGCTTTTTAGGGTTGATACAATCACTGATTTAATTTCATTAGGATTACTTTACTTGATATTGATCACTGATTGGTTCTTGTTTTTACACATTTTCATAGAAAGCTTCTGTGAAGAGGCCATGCAAAAGCCAGTTTACCTCATGTTTGTTAGCAATGCTATTTTTATGTTGGACTCCTTCAAAATATTAATATACAGTACGACTAATTCCAAACCACGTCCTCAACTTCAAAAATCTGGAAAGTGTCTTTCCGAGGCCTTCTGACACGCTGGCAAACTGAAATTCTGTGTAGATCATAGGATGCAAACAGTCCTCTCACGCTCATCAGGCAGCACAAAGAATACTCCCTGCCTGACAGCATCTGAAATCCCAGTCCTACAATGGTCAACATTACCACCTTGAGTGGAATTAACAATGTAAATAATAATAAGTAATATAGCACCCTTTTTACAGTATTAAAAGGTAATTTACAGTCAAAATAAAAAGATGCTACATTCAGTAAAACACTTAATAAAAATACAGATCATTAAACTGTGGCATACATTCAAGAAATGAAAGTAGGTAAAGCAAGTATGTAAACAATAAAGATCATAGTTCTGTAAAGATTCTCATTCATCCAGGTCATTTTATATCCAAAAGTGTTGAGTCAAGAGCAGCTGGACTTGATGCAGGTTCTTGAAGATGTTCCTTAAAAAAAGAGCATTCTTACAGTACTGTTTGTCTTGGTGGTAGGTAGGTAACAACTGAGAAACCTGAAGGGGTTCCCTAGATTTGAACCCTAGTAGTGGTTTGTAATGGACTCCTGTTCTAATCACTGACTGTCTGTAACAAACACCATGTTAGAACATACTGTAATGTAGTGCGTAAGTGTACTTGCTACTGGATCGATGGTGCACGCAGCAAGTTTTTGTTTCTACCAACGTATCGTCTAATCTGCAGCCACATGTCTTGGACCCTCAGGTGAAGAGAGGAGCAGGCTGATCACCACCTGCTGGCGAGTTGGATCAGGTGTTAGGTAAAGATGCCAGACAGACCTGGTGAAGCCAAATGTGTAATGAGGGTGCACTGGGAGCTTCTGGCTGAGGCCCCTTCCTGGACTTGGAACATGCAGCTGTGTCCTTATGGAGAATAAATATTGTGTTGGGAGCATATAAACCCAAATTAACAACGGGCCAAGAACGGACCCTTGTGGAACACCATACTGAGAAAAGCAGATGAAGAAAAGGCATTAACCATACCAACAGCTCGAGCTTTTTCAGAAATATTATAACCATTCAAGAGCAGTACCACTCTGACACATTTTTCTGGGTGACTCAGCAAAATAGTATTAACCTCTGTATTAAATACTGACCAAAAATAGAAAGCAAAAAACCTTATTAGTCACTAGCATTTCTTGCAATAAGTAATATTTTAGATCAATTGTCTCTTCTTCTATTGGAGTATATTTGTGTGTTAGTTTTATGTTTGTGTGCATAAAACAAAGAGGGAAAAGTGTACTTTATTGTATTTTATCACATTTATTGTACTGTATTTTTTGTACTGAAAAGTTTTATCACATAAAACATCAGAAGTCCAATGTTCTCTTCGCTTCCTACCCCCTCCATCCTCCCCTCGTTCTGCCTTCCTCCCCTATTCTCTTCCACTTTCCCTCCCTCCCTCCCTCCCTTTCTTTCTGTCCTCCCATTGGCCCCAGGCAGAACAATTAAAAGTTTCCCAGGTCTTTCTCACCCAATGAGCCGCATGATGAGAATCTGCTCATTAAACCAAAATTCTCATCTCCTGCATCCCTCTCTGTCTGCCCTCCTCTTCTTGCCTCTCTCTATCATCTTCTCCAACTCCTTTATTGCTTTATTTGTCTATCTTTTCTCTTCCTTTGTTTACTCTCTCTGCAATCTTCTTTTTCTTTCCTTGCCATTTCTGTTTTTCTGTTTTTCTCTCTCTCCTTGTTCATTGGCTCAATCTTATATGTGTTGACCCAGTAGTTGCTCTATCATTTTCCTTGCCTCTCCTATATTTTTTTCTCATCTCTCTCTCTACACAGCAACCTCTGTCATTGCTCCCTCTCTCTACCATTTCACCAGCTTTACTTGTTCGCAATTTATTTGTATTTTCTTTTCAATCATCTTCTATTGTTTCCCCTTCTTTCCTTTCGGTCCTTGTTCTCTTTCCCTGTCACCTTTTTTCTGTCATTAATCACTCTCTTCATAGTCCCTCAGTCAGCTTCTGTCTTTGCTTGATAAAGTCTCCTCAACAGTTTACTTTGATTATTGTTTCACTCCTTTCCTATTCCGGTTCCTGCTACATGTTACATTGTGCTTTTTTCCCCCCTCTCCAAATAATGGTTTATTTTTCCTTCCTCTTGTAACCTCCCTAGACTATCTTTAAGTAATAAGTCAAAGGCTACAAGCCACTGATACCAGAGACTTAGGTGGCTCTAATGATTAGTGGGGATTCTCGTGCTCCTTGTGGGTCTGTCACACCTTGCGTGAGGTTTACTTTTGAGTCTTTGAGGTCATGTGACAGTCATTTTAGAGTTATCATTTCTTTCCACAATAGTTACTAGTGACCATTTACTGCTGCCAGAGGTTATTTGGATGAAGAATATCACATTTGTTGTGATAAAGAGCGGCAAAAGGGGTAAAAAATCCTGTGTCTTTAACTTCTTAACTCTGCTTGACTCCATCACAGTTAGTCTAAAATCTGAAGCTTTGTTGGCATTCATCCTGTAGTCTTGAACCTTCAGTCCTCTCCCAGCCTGCTGCCCTGCAACCTCCCCAGTCTGTCATCATAACTCCCCTCTCTGTATGTTTATCCCTTCCTCCCCATGAATCCGTCTCGCTCAGAAACACACACTTATTGTCTTTCTTTCTCTCATACACACCTTTGATCCTGCCTCAGCACTGTACCGCCATCTTGAGGCCTACAAAGATAGGTGTGTGAAGGCAGAGCTCCCCCTCTCTTTTCTTATTAGTTATTTTTAGAGCTGTCCAGATATTTTTAGCTCTGTGTTGCCATGTGAACTGGTTGTCACGGAGACCAAGGAGATGGGTGTTCCCATGCAGCGCTGACATCAGCTTTACATTTTCTTTCTGTCTGTGTCAAAATCATGCGCATTGTATTGGCAAGGGAGGTAGAAAAGCCATTATAACAGCATACATGTACGTATATCATGAATAAAAACAGAACTGCATGACACAATGACCTGCCCTAAACAGCAATACACACAATCACCAGGAATAAATATTTAAACTATAATACATGTATGACTAAAACAAAATAAAATTTCAACTTTATTTGTTTTATATTTTGCGATTTTCCCTTCTCATCATTTTTATTGTGCCTCTATCTCTGCGTCGTGTTGTTAAAGACTCAACTCAGTGGTCTTAGTGAGGATTCCTTTGTGCTGCTAAAGCACCTTAACATTTAATTATTGTACTTATATGTTTCAGAAACAACTGACAAAAATCCCAAACGGTCTTAATTCTTGCAAACATGCAGTGTCAGCTTTAATTGAAGTGCAGATTTTTTTGTTTTGTCACTTTTGTTTGTTGTTTGTTGTTGATTAAAAAGTCCAGTTTTTTCATCATAAATCTGGAAGAACACGTTTGTCTGCAGCATAGAAGTTGTCATGAACTCAGATGTCCTCATGGAAAACGTCTTTGCACAGGAAAGAAATTGCTCTCCCATGCAGCGGTGAGGAAGTTCTCAGTCAAGGGAAAGCCGAGCTCACCAACAACCTCCACATACCTCTACTTGTTTTTGAGTTTATGTCTAATTCTTCCTCTTTCTGTTCCAGGGTCTGAACATCATCTTCAATGTAGCCCTGGCTCTGCTCAAGGTTAGTACTCAACTCATTCTCTCATTTATCTAAAACTATCCATTTAAAAGTAGTTCAATCAGTTTCCATGTATAAAACTCTTTTAACTTTTGACCCATCTAAGTAATGCTTAGTTTTAGATTCCCTTTGCGTCATTAAAAGATCTGCATCATGATATGTGTGTGTGTAGTTCTTTGACTTTGCCATTGGAACGCAAATCTTAGTGGCAAAGCTGCATTGCTGCAAGTATTGGCAGGAGAAAATAACCCTCAAACACAAATGATTATGGGTAGAACGAAACAGATTACTGGGTTACTGGATTTGAATTAAGAGGCAGAGGTTTAACAGTTTGTTTAATGGAATTAATTGGCATTTGTCGCCCCCTAATGCCCAAAGACAGAAACTGCACCTGGAAGTGAGAACACTGATATGTTAAACATAAGGTTAAGTGTCCCGATGGAAGTCAGTCTATGTCACAGTGACCAGACTCAGACCAGAATCAGACCTGACCTGTCGTGTGTGTGTGTGTGTGTGTGTGTGTGTGTTGTGGCGGACTTACTTTATGGAGTGATGCCTTTCAACTTTATTACATTACCATTACGTTGTTTAAAGCCATTTGTACAATGTGTATTTACTTACATTATCTACAAGTCCGGGAAGAATTTAGATAATGTTATTTGTTTGCATCCTCCTTGTCTGTCTTATTAATATAATGTATTAGGTTACAGGGTTTCACAATTATCCTGAGAAACTGATAAAATTGTGTATCATCTCGTATTCAGAATTGGAAAATATAATTGTTCACTACAAAAAGGTTGGATGTGGTTTAACAGAAACATCTTAAACAATCAACAGACAGACAAAAGAGTAAATATTACTAATTTAGTTAAAATAAAGTATAATTTTTTGTCAAGTCATTGGAAACTGGAAACTCCAAGAAACTAAGAATAACACTTTAAAAAAGAAAGACAAAATAAAACATGTTAGAACAAATAAAGTAACAAAATGCGATTTGCTCTGTAAGTTAGTTAAAGAACTGCAAGAAAATTTAAGCTTGAGGATTTTTTTTTTTTTAGACATTGCATGTTGTTGCTGTTTGAGCAGAGTGGTGTAGAATTTCTATTTATTGTGTTACCAGATCTGCTTGTGGTGGGGTGGATCGATGAGCTCTGGCAATCACTGTGTCATATTGCATGTTGCTGTCTGGTGGTTTAATGTGGACATTAATTTGTCAGGACGGTCATTGGGGAAGTCATGCTGAAACTTGTGAAGAACAGGCTTGCTTGTCTCATCATGTAGTCCGTGTCTCAGTATTGAAGCATATTAAACACATTGTTTACTAATAATAACACGCAATTTCTCAGAATCATGTTTGATTTTATTTATTAATTTCTTTTTATCAGTTTTCAAGCGTCGCTTTTTGTGACGTGGCATCCGTAAAATCTTTAAAATGAAATGTACTGGATGATAGTTTCCCAGATTTTACAGATAAATTTTGTCACAAAGACCAAAGATTACTTCTCTTTAACATCCCTCAAGTTATCCAGCTGGTGGAAATCAGGTAAAATAAATTCACACCGAAGTGCAATTTTAAGCTCATTGTCAATAGAACATAAAATCACTTAACATGGTTTACAGTTCGAAAAATCCCAAACAATCAAGTAAATCAAAATGATCATTTTTGTTTTACCTTTGCAAACCTCTTTATCAATTAACCATTGAGAGGAACATGGAGGCTGGCTCCTCTAATCAGCTCATAACCAAAAATATTTCAATTATTAATATCTTCTTTATTTATATTTATTAATTCATCTTTTTATATATATATTTGTGAGGCTTTTGAAATTTTTGCAGTGTGTGTTAACAGACGCTGATGGAAAAGTATGATGCTAGAAAATCAAGAGACAGAAAAATAGCCCCAAATAATTATTACAGATGCCTTAAACAAGTTTGTTTTGCCCCCAAAACCAGTTTTTATATATTAAAATACATTATATATTTATATTTTCCCACATAAACAGTATATATTTACACACCAACACAGCCTAAAAAAGGGCTGGTAAAGCCAATCCAGTGTTTGCAGATTTTGTCAGGATAATAATATTATATTTTTATTAATACGAGTCAGAGTTTGCTTTTATATACAGTAGTTATACACTCAGGCTTTCCTCTCTAAATGAATCATGCATGTTTGGTTTTAAAAAGCCCTCCCGCTCTATATTTTAGCAATAATGTATTCTCTGTGTCAGAGAGTGACATGTGGTGGAGGTGATGGTTGGAAAGAGAGAACAAATGAGGACGTGAAGAAGGAGGAAGGGGCTTCCACTGCCTGTCTCCTATTGGCCAGGCATGACGGCATTCTCCCCTGAGGCTCCCTCCTCCCTCCTCCATCCATACTCCTCTGCTCTCCTCTCTCTCATCCCCCCTCCCTCCATCTGTGTTCACCGCCCTCCCTTTCCTGCTTAGCGGACGCCATCCACATCACTCTTCACAACAGGAACATAAGCTATAGCGTTAGCAATCTGGATGTGGAAGAGAAAAGCTTTTTGTTTATGTTTTTTTTTTCCTTTTTTTTTCCTTTTCATCTTTACCTCACATGGATTCCTGCTTGGAGCTTCTCCTCTCTCTCAATTCCTCGTTCTGTCTCTTCTTTACCTTCTACTCCACCACCTCTGCCTTCTCTTCCAGCATCGGCTGGCTATGTATTTCTCCAACACACTACCTCTGTCCACCAACCAGACCTCTGCAACGGAGCCGCCCCTGCTGTCTGCTAGCAATTAGCTGTTAGCATCACAAAGAGAGAGAGAGAGAGCGTCAGAGAAAGAGAGGAAGGCAGAGAGAGTGAAAAAGACAGAGGCGGTGGAGGGGAAACACTGTGTGGTTTATTTGCTTTGCCTCGCCCCAGCTGATGGTCAGAACCATCACTCCTGATAGCACAACCACACTCACACTCATGCAAACACCCATCCATTTAGCCCGTGTTGTTGAGAGGTAGAAGTGAATTTCCATCTAATGGAGCTGGCTTCCTATCTAAAGGATATACCGACTGCTACAGACCGGATGCCTCGCTACTGCTGCTAATGGGAATCTGCCAGAGGGACAGACGATGGAGTCCAAGCTGGAGCTGTTGACTGGACTGTGCTTTGACTGCTCTATGTCATGTTGTCTTTTGGAACTGGTCAGAGTGCAAAACGGAAGGTTATATCATTGAAGGAGAGCAAAAATACAGAGAGGCTAACAAGCTTATGGCAAGCACACTTTTTTTCTGTTTAATCCTTCCTTCCAAACTCATGTTGTTTAACATGCATTGCTGCCTTGAATCTGACTCAACGAGTTCAGCGTCCGCTCAGCCATAAACCAACACAAACACGCAGCGCATCATCATCATCTCCTGAAGGCAGAAAAGTGCCACACTGCCATGCTAACAGACCACATCTCTGCTTCTGCCATGTCGTCAGGACCGCCTGCTCAGGCTTAGACTGGAGCTCTTCATACAAAAGGATCCATGCTGTTATTTTTTTCAGGCCATTTTACATTTCAAAGAAAGCTAAAATCCTGTCAGCTTCATACCAGGTGCGGCCTCCCATTTAGAAAGAGCGTACAAAACGTACCGACTGCTTTGATGTGTCATCTCACATGCACCGAGCCCTGAGCGTTAAAGCCACTCAGTCGTGCGGACTGAGGGGGATTTTCTCTCCGTCTTTGA
This sequence comes from Scomberomorus guttatus, assembly GCA_038419695.1. Taxonomy (NCBI): domain Eukaryota; kingdom Metazoa; phylum Chordata; class Actinopteri; order Scombriformes; family Scombridae; genus Scomberomorus; species Scomberomorus guttatus. Next base: position 22,639,162 of record CM076454.1, on the reverse strand, counting down.
AGTCGAACAACGAAGGAAAAATAAAAAAAGGTGGAGTACTTATCCATCACTGCTGTTTGCCGGAGCAGCAGCCCACGTGTGGAGCAGCTTTGTTGCTAGGCAACGGCATACTGTATTGGAATTGGTTGGGCGAGTTTGGCACAGGAAGATGAGAGTGGGTAGTGTGCCTGGATTTCAAAGTGAGTCTGGCAGGTAGCTGGAAGACTCAGCATTATGCAAAAGGCAGCATCAATACATCGTTTTCTGACTGTAATTTTGTCGCACCTGGTGGTCATTACTGGGCTCTGACAGTGGTGCAAGCTGAGTGGCCTCCACCAACATCTTGTCCAAATTGTCTGGTGCCCAGATGAACTGCCTTGGATGCCTGGGCTGTGCCTGCTATGGTGTTTGTTCCTATGAGCGTCTCTTTGCTTCTTTCCGAGTTGGCATCCTGAACATCAGTCTGCTGTGACACTGCCCGATGTGGCAATATCAGCTTCTCTCCCCAGTAGGTCAGTGACCTTGTTCACCAGGACTCAGCCAGTCGGGCTAGACACTGACCTCAACACAGCTCTCTGATCACCTAAAACTGACTGCACATACCAGCCTTTTTGCTCCCAGTCCATCCCTCCTCCAACTCAGAGAAACCCACTGTGACGTTTGGACGACACGCTGGAGTCATCTGCCACCCTGGCCCCGGAGCGGGACCGCCCCTCTCCCTCGCCCTGCCCCACCCCACCACCATCTCCTCCACCCTCCCCTCCACCCTCTCCTCCTCCTATACCAGCCCTGACCCCCCACCTGCAACTTCCAGCGGTGCGCAGGGCAGTGGAGGACGGAGAGGGAAAGGCAGAGGAGAGGGCCTGCAGCAGTCAGGCCTCGGACGACTCCTTCTGCAAGGTGATGGGTCTCCTTGGGATGGGACACCGGCTCTTCGTCCCCAGGCTGCTGGCGGTGAGAGAGGGGAGAGTGGGAAATGGAGAAACTGGATAAAAGAGTCAGGGTCAGGTTTAGGGTTATAGAGGAGTGGTTGTAGTTTGACTTGTGTTTTATAGAGCTACTGTTGATGACAGTAAATGGGTAGAAGAAAAAATGACTTCTGTCTTTCCACATACATTTTTGTTATTTGGCTAAAGAAATATTTATTGCATCGTTGTGTGCATCTGACCTGTGACCCTTGACATCGTCTGACCCTGAAGCTTCCACATTCTGCTGCGGACCTCTCTGTATGCCACATTGGATAGATGGCTAGCCTATGCTTTCTGCTATTAGCCTTGAATCTTGCATGAATAGATTCCAATGAAAAACTCATACAAGAAAAGGGACACTTGCCCCCACTGTCTCGTACTTATGCTTCCTAGAATTTCATGGTAGTTGTTCCTATAACCTCCTTTTAGATAGATTCTAGTGTCGGTGCGACTTTACACCACAAGATGGTGGTATTGATGTTTGGGTTTTTTTTACCACTTGCTGATAAAACTCTATGCTCCTTTCAAAATCACCCTTCACTACATTCATATAATTTGACAGATTCACACGTATTTGCCAACTACAGTGCCAGTCTCATGCTGTCAGCCACTGAGCAACTGCACTGCAGTAGTCAGAGATTTTGTGTGTTGCACAAATGCGTCTTTATTAGTTATTGTTGAGGGAGGGGAGTGTTACCTTTCAAACAATTAACTTTCCTGTCAAAGGCTTATTCTCTAACCTATAGGCTCCTACGCCTTTGCAGGACAGTAAATGTGTTTGTCAGTGGTCTTGGTTTGATTTTATGTGGTATATTTTAGGCATTTTTCTATGCTGTTACCCCAAATAAATTACTGTGACATCAAAATTAGAATAACCCTCAAGCAACAAGTGATAAATAAAGCACTTTCAATGCCACAAAGATCCTGTAGGACACACACCTGAAAAGGAAATGAGAACAAAGAGGCGTAATGAAAATTGTTCCCAAGGTGAACGCCAGTAGAATAGGAGGATGGGATGTCATAGAACATCAAGACAGGAATATGAGGTGCTTTCAGCCTCCAATAGTAGATAATGGAAAGTTACTCTGCTGTTTTCACTGTAGGGGACAAGTGATAAGAGCTTAGAAAACAATAGTGCAGCTGTTCTTTTACAAAAGTGGATCTAATGGATAAGTAAAATATTAATTGTTACCAAGCATTTGACAAGAAACTGGATAAACCTGGTCTGACTGAAAATTATGAATCTCATATAAATGTATTAATCTTTCAAGAGCAGAATTGTAGCCTAACCATTCTCTCAGTGCATGAAGTGATGATTTATCATAAGAGAAAGATGTGATTTTGTCAGAGGCATAGTGCACTTGATTGGTTGATTTAACTTAAAATCAATTATGCCTTACACAGATCAACATTACATTCATCAAACTGTTTAGTTATTAGCCTCATGAGGCTGAATATAGAGGTCTAATGACAGCCAACACTTGGGAAGAACAATCTGTTGGAGGATACTCTGTGTTCTGCATGACTGACTCTTAATGACCATCCCTTGTCTACTGTTTTCCACCACCACCTCCCCTCTCCTCCCACCTCCTCATGTCTCCCTCCAGACGTCTAAAGAGGATCTCTTGCAGGCGGACTTTGAAGGGGCTCTCAAGTTCTTCAGAGTCCAGCTCCCTAAACGCTACAGAGCTGCGGAGAACGCCCGCAGGCTTATGGAGCAGGCCTGCAACATCAAGGTAAGGACCTCTACAAATAAACACATGCGATCGCGATACATAAACTTGAATTTTCTCTACTTTCGCCCACTACTTAGCTTCAGCCTAATTCAAAGTTTAACTATAAAACCAAGAACAGACTGTTGATGAAGTGAGAAAAGGCTCAAATATCCTCCATTCACAGAATGTCCTCACTTTTGAAAAAAAAAAAAAAAAATCCATAACATTGTTGTGCAAGTGTACTCCTGGAGTCACTATAGGATCATGGTATAAGTACAAGCAACACAATAAGAAATTCCTTTCTTGGCATCTCTCACTGAGACACAAATACATGTTATCAGAGGGTTCAGAAGTCCTGAAGGATGTGGAGTAGTGGCTGGTGTGGGAATTGAATCCCTGACTTTCTAGTTGCAGTATGGGGTATTTTCTACCGCAGTGACATCCCTGACTTATCCTCAGTACGCTGGATCTTGGATTTAAATGGTTTTATTGCACTATTGAACTGTTTACTGGTGTCTGTGTTCATGTTTATGATTTGTATCTTTTTTCTTTTTATGTATTTGGTGTCCAGAGATAGGGTTATTTGTGTTTTATTCATACTTTACAGAGATCAGCTGTCAAAGAAACAGAGTAGGTGTGAGCTTTTCCGAGGATTTTCAGGCACTTTCTGTTGCTAAAGATTTAACTTGTCTTGAGGCATGGAGACTATCACTCCTCTTTCTAAATCCTATGTGTTCATTTGTGTACTCCAAACAAGCCTGAAATGTAAAACACATCACTTCCTGTGCAGCAGGAAGGAGCTACGAGTGTTTAGAGCAGAAAAGCTTTTAGGAGCTTGATATCGATATATGTGTTTGACAGGCCAGACGGAGAGGGAGGAAAATGTCTCAGATAATTACTGCATTTTTTAACATACAGTTTAATTATGCTGGCTGGTTTTTCCTGCAATGTGAGATATTCTAAGTAATTGTTGCTGCTTCTTTCCTCTGTTTTTATCGGTCTTTGTTGTGCATTATCGCTCATTGGTCTGAGCAGCAGTCCAACTTCAGCAGGGTTTCCATGGATGGTAGTCTTAGTTTTCTTACACACACACGTTATCATCCTCCTCTTGACCTTAATGAGGCTGCTGGCATTTAGGGAATTTGCTGAGGTCACCAGAGACCAAAAGCAGTACACAGTGTATTTGACTGTGTGTGTGTGTGTGTGTGTGTGTGTGTGTGTGTGTGTGTGTGTGTGTGTGTCAGCAGAGTGCGTTGTGATAGAGGAAGGAAGGAGTTGACAGAAAAAGATGGAAGAGATAATCGTCCTCCCTCTACCCTTCTCTTCTTGTGTCTTGTTGTATCTACATACATTTAATATTTTACATTTTTGGCATTTTCCGACTCTTCTCCAGAGACGCCTACAGTGAGTAGACAGGTTGTGATGTAGAGACGTGCTCAAGGGCATGTTGGCAGGACACATGACTCCAGATGCTTAAAATCCCCCTGTTAAGTGTATTTTTGTGTTTGTTTTTTGTTTTTTTACATACAGGATATCCTGCGCTGTGACTCACTGTTTATCTCTGGTGGTTTAGTAGCATTATGGCACTTGCACAATCCTGCAGCAACACGACATGTCATTTTTAGCCTTATATTATACAAACACACGCACACATACTGTACATGTTCACTAACTGAAATACACACAATTTCACAGGCATAAACACACAAACTCATCATGTCTGATTTAAGATGATTGTAAAGGCCATAGCATATGATTTAATATAATTTTCAGACTTTTTCCTTTCCTTTTTTTTTTACCCTTCTGTGTGTGTAAACACATTTACAGTAATTTACATGATTATGGACGCTCTCTTTAACATGCACACACACATGTACAGTACACACATCCACTCTCACACACGCATACTAGCAACAACTGATTTAAATGCCATCAAAACGTACTTGCTTTAGAGGAGTGAGCAAGGGACAGCCAGACAGAGAGAGACTGTGTGCAGGCAGATGAAATGAGCTCAACACTGACTGTCAGATAGGCAGACTTAGCCTCAGGACAGACAGAAAAACTTCATGTCTCTCTCTGCTCATCTTTAGATCATCCCTTGCTGATCTTTTAGTACCCTGCTGTTCCTCAGATTCTTCATATTTACTCTCACTTTTTCTCTTTTTGTTCTCTCAGACGAGCCTTAAAATACGCTGACTCTGCTGAGTGTATTTCTCTTCTAGGCTGTCTCACACACTCACATGCACACACCCACACGTCAACACATGCATTAACTCAGAGCTGTGTGTCTGTCTTTATTTGCACATGACACACACATTGCCTTCATTCTATCTGATTGTGTCTTGAACTCTTTTATCATTTCCTGCTCAGATCATAGCAATGTTGCAAACATCTGTTCACCCTGTGGGAATGCTGGGAAGTGCCTTGGGCTAGACATTGTTTGATACTGGGTAAAAATTTAAGGGCATTCAGGAGCGACTGACCAAAACACCAACGCAAACATAATATTCTTGAGAGGAGAGAGAAAAATACTGTCATGGTCTCCACATCTAAACTGTGTGCGTGTGTGTTCTGAGGTCTTTAACTTCTTAACTCAAAAACGTCTTCTTTCATCTGTCAGGTTTTTAAAGCAGTCACTCTTTTAACTTTTAAAATAGAATATTCCCTGCGGATAGAAGTATTTAGAGCAAGTCAGTCAGAAAGAGAGATGAAGAAAAAAACGGCACAAAAGAGAGACTGAGGAGTCTTCCTTTTTCTTCCATTCCTCCTCACATTTCTTTATTTTTGCCTCTGACCATTCGGCCAACCCAAACCAGCTCATCGATAGGTCACCGCATGTCACACCAGCTTTTGACACGTCACAAAACCTCACATCACGACACAGAACAACACATCATGTCACACACCATACTACACCTCAATGCATCCCACCCTTCCACACCAGGACTTGTCACACTATCCACTACGCTGTGCTGTATCACACCCTTCCCATGTCTCCATGCAAGAATCACATCACATTACATCTGCAACTAATAGTTATTTTCATTATCGGTTATCACTTAGTTATGTTTTTAAGTGATAGTTTGCTATAAAATGTCAGTAAAGGGTGACAAAAGCAGTTACCCAGAGCCTTCACATTGTTTATTTGTCTGTGATAAAATTCAAAAAACAAAGGTATTTAACTTTCAGTGATTATAAACAGGGTGCGATTTGTGAAAAAATCAGAGAGGGGGGTGCTTTTGAAACGTTTTTATTTATGAAAATAAATCCACAGTGGGCCTGTATAGACTGTGAAGCATATTAGGTTATTTCTTGCAGCTGTTACAGTAACATTTATAAAATAATTATGAACTTTAATAAATATAATATAAAACAAATACAAAACTTGAACTTGACCACTGCATTTACAGGAATAGTTTAATCCTTTTTTTTAAAATTAATTCATCAAGTAGCGCAATATTTTCACTCTCAGCGATGTGATCTCCAGTTCACGCCCTTTCCTCATGCAGACACAGGAGACGTGATCATATACAACAACAAAAAAAGTAAAATGCTAATTTAACATGGCAGAAAGAGAGTCCATTTCTGATTTTATCATTGTTTGCACTAATGACTGTTCTTGCAGCAGTTTACTTAGATTTTTTAGCCTATTCTTATTTTAGATATTTTATATGATCTATGGGTGAAGCAGCATAAATCACTATGAGGGGGGATCAATTTTTGTCCCCATTGTGGATAAAAATGACTCGGCAGAGGCGGTGATATATAGACCAGAAGGGGGGAAATCCCCACCATCCCCCCCGGCAAATCGCACCCTGATTATAAAGCAGATAAAAGTAGAAAATCATTGCATCCTGTGAATGTTTGGCATTTTTTGCTTGGTACATGACAACAATTAATCGATTATCAAAATCTTTGTTCTAATATTGATCAGCTAATCAATTTTCATCATTAATAGACAGAGTCAGACAAAGTCAGACAACATGAATGTGATTGCAAGAGATTGACAAAGTTGATGCTGATGCCACATCTTAATGAACATCTCCAGTCAGCTGGGATTAACGGTGGAAGGAAAGAGAAGAACCAGGGTGGAATGAAGAATTCTTTCTTCTCTTTTCCATCCATAACGAATAAATCTGTTATCATTTGTACATGATGTTGCATGGTGACTTCTAGATTAAGGCAGTCAATAACTATCTTTCTTGGAAGAACATTGGAAGACCTGCCATGCTCAACCACCTTCAAAGCAAAAGGGAACACCAGCTTGTCCAAGCCACTTTGCTTTCTCTTCACTCCCCCCTTTTTCATATTTTTCTCTGTCAACGTCTAAATCGGATCAACTGAACTCTGTAAGCTGCTTAAAACAGCGAAAGAATTCACTGGCACCTTGGCTTGATGAGCACAACGGGTAGTAGGGTGGCTTAGCCTTTCTGGGGATTATGGGAAGAATTTGAATTTCTCAGCCTCCTTAAACATCCGCCGGACCGCAACTGGGGTGATGACTTTTCAGGACGTGAGGAAAAAAAGAGAGAAATGTCGTATATTCATTTGATGCACAGGGTTTGACTGATTAATCCGGTTTTTACCAAATCCCTCCAACAGAAAAGCTAAACTTTAACAGACTGAGAACAGAGTGAGAAGGAAAAGAGAAGGATGTGTGTAGTGAGACCTCCACACTGTAGTTTATTCAGAAGTAAAGATATAGAGTCCCTGATACCTCACAAAGCTACACAAAATAGCTGATTGACTTTATTTTTCTTTCAAAGTTTTTAGTCATCCATTTTTTATTCATATATTATTTCATAATATATTTTAGAGAATGTTATTTTATTTATGTTATTTATATTATTTATATATTTTGCATAAATAATTCAGTATAGTTCACCAGACGTTTTTGTAATGCATTCATCTTTACTTCCACTGCCTTGTTTTTTAATACACCTGCACTATGTGCGTTTGCTTGTTAGTGGTGGAGAATTTTTCTCACAAAACTTGCCCTCATAAATTACATGAACCTTAGTAAAAAAAAATGAGTCATACTTATTGTATTTCCTCATGTTGTTTGCACATTTCTTCCTCTAAAAATCCATATGCATAAAAATGATGGCAAACGTAGTCGTAAATCTGTTTTGGAGTAGACACCAGGGCAAAAGACAAGGCGCTTTACTGGGTCACAATAGTGTATATTTGGAGGCAAATGTCCCTTTCTTCTTCCATGGAGGAGCCAGATATGTTTGGGATAGAGAGAAAAACACAGTGGCGTATAAATACGCATAATTGAAGGAAGATAACTAGAAGTTGTTGATGCATCTCCCCTATAAGGAGGAGCCTGTTGCCTTTACAACAGAGAGGTTGTCAGGTAGTATATTCAGGCATCGTCCAGGGCAGCCATGAAGTTGCTTTCACTTCACTTCCTGGGTTTTACCGTTGGAACGATGTGCAGTTGTGAAAGACAAGTCACTGTGGTTGTTCTGACAACTTCCTTCCTATGTCTCTTAACCTCAAACACACACACACACACACACACACACACACACACATAGTATAGATCTATAAACAAGCCTTTAAAACAAACCTTTATCTTCATTTTTGTCAACAGCAGGAAATGGAAAAAACAAAACCTTGACACTGCAACTGAAAAAGAGAAAGACAGAGTGAGGCAAAGAGAAAGGCACAAATGAGACAGAGAGAGACGGAAAGACTCACTCAGTGGAAAGGAAGAAAAAGCAAACTCATCCTCCTCCTTTGTCATAGACTTCTAGCATTACAGAGAGAGGGGGAGAGAGAGAGAGAGAGACAAACAGGTGTGTTGTACTGCCCTTTCGCTCCCCGCGCCCCTCCTCCTCTCCATGGGCGGGGCTCAGCTCCTGAGGGACTCTTGAAAGCAGCCAGTTGCCTCCTCCACTCTCTGAGAGAAACAAAACCTGTCAGCAGCACTCCTCTCCTTTCCGTCTCTACCACTTTTCCTCCTCCTCCTTCCTCTTCTCCTTCATCCTCTCCTCCTCCTTGCTGCTGGGAGCAATCAAGGAGTCAAGATGATGCAGGAGGTGTCCATCATGGTGGCATACGACGCTCATGTAGTCGACCGGCCGGGTGAGGAGGACACCCTGGCTCGCTTGGTTGCCCACTCCAGACCTCTCAGAACTCCCCGATCGGTGGTAGGTCTGTTCTCCAGTCATATTGTTTCTTTTTTTTTCCTTTTCTTTTGTTTATTCTTTCATCTACCCTCCACTCTCAGGGTGCATTGCTTTTTAATGCTGATGGAAGATATTCCCAACTATCTCTTGCTGTTTTTAGAGAAGAGAAATGGGGGAAAAAGAAATTCACCTGCTTCTATCTTTTCATTTTTTCCTCAGATGTTGCTTGTCAGTCTTTTCTCACTTTTTCTATATTCTGGTGATCTGTATCAGTTTTCTCATGAACAGAGGTGGAAAATGTAGAATTTACCGAAACTACATGTTTCCTTCCATGCGGTAGATGTTGTGGACTCATGTATGAATGTGTAGGTGTGCGTTGTTTTCCTGCTGAAAGTATGTTGGTCTCTTTGAGGTTATAGAGCTTTGTCAGTCAGTTCAGACGCAGATGTAGTTTGTGGCTGTCAGTTTGTTTCAATTACTGATACAAATTTGGATTCAGTGGAGACCTTGTGTGTGGGTGGGTGTGTGTGTGTTTCGCTCACATGGGTAATTAAATTCCATGGCCTAGTTCTTTCTGGAGATGTCCAGTTGGCAATGTCCTTATTTCAATATTCAAACTCTTTTGGACTGCCACCTCATGTAAGAGCAGATCACACTTCTCCATACACGCACACACCGACACACACACATTTTCTTTCTGGTAAGAAAAGATACCCAGTATGGCACTACAGCCTATGATCCCAGCCTGGAGGTTTGGGACCAATTCCATTTTCTGCTGCAGGGATTCAGGTCAGAAATCTAAAAGTGGGCCTGGTAGCATTTCCTGCAGCACCAGGCATCTTTAATCGCATTTCAGAATCAGTGTGGCTCATCTGTCTGTAAACTGGCCTTTAACATTTTACAATGAAATCAAGCGTGAGCTTCGGTTATGCATTGGCTGGTTAGAGCCTTGAAACTGCAGGTATGTGTGTTTGTGTCTATCAGTAGCCATGTGTGTTGCTGAAGTGGCCTTGAGCAAGACGCTGAGCCCTGCACATGCTCGCTGGTTGTAACTCAGCAGAGCAGGCTCAGCTCTGTCCCTGGAATTTCAGGATTATCACTGAATGAAGTTTGAGACGTGTTTTCCTTACAAAAAAAGTCCAGGAATTTGACAAATTCACAGGGAAAGTCTGTATATATTAGGGACACATGGATTACATTCCATGAATACTGTTAATAACTTATATTGTAATGTTACTGACATGAGAATTGTAACTTATTTTACAGATTTGCTCACTGTAAGTGACTCTGGATAAAGATATCAGCTACATGATAAGAACAAAATATTAATGTTAAGACCAGCGGTCTTTCTGAAGCCAGGGGAAGTCAGGGAGTAGAGGGAGTAGGAGGGAGTATATTTTCCAACATGTTTCATATATTCGTTGCATAAGATCTTTTTCAACCCAACTGTAGTGAAAACCACACTGAAAAACAGCAACAAATCAGGAAAGAACAGCAGATTAAGGGTGATGTTGGGTGTCTAATGCAGTTGTCATGAAAAGGTCATGGATTTGGGCATCCCGTGTGATTATAGTTGTAGTATGCTTGAGTAAGGGCCTTGCCTCTGCAGGTAAGCACGGTATTGCGTGGCGTTTCATTACAGAGTCATGCTGTAGTGTTTGTGTGTTTTAAGGGTGTTGGAGAGCAGCAGGTTGCATAATCAGTAGCTAGACTTGAGCCTATCTGTCAGTGACTCCTGTTTTAATGTGTAATTCAAAGGGAGCAACACTGAAACTTTAACAGCTTGTAAAACAAAAGCTGAAGGTTATAAGATGCTATTTTAAAAACTCCTTTTCATGTTGTGTAATTGCATATATCAAGAAGGAACACCTCTTCTTCCTTATTGAAGTTCTATATTTTGCAGCAGTAACGAGGTGCAGACTCGGGAGACCCAGTTTCAACCCCTCAACATGCTGAAGTGTCCTTGAGCAAAACACTGAATCTTTACCTGCTGCTCTCCAGCTGACCCTGATCTTTAAAATCTGCTCTTCTCGGCCAATAAGGGTTTAGTGTAGTGAGGACTTTGTGTTGAGATTCGTTCAGTTAAGCTAATTCAGATTCACTAGATTCATAGTGAAGACCATTGTTATAATATTGAGGCAGAGACTAATTTAAACAAAGTCATGGCTGCTGGAGAAACTGAGTCACTGTAGCATGAAATGGCAAAGCATACAGCAAATAAGAAGAAAGAAACATCGACATCGCATAAGAAAATACCGTCAGTGCTGAAGTGACTTGCACAGTAATTTCCACCTAATACAAGCAACTCAAACAGTTTTCTCACAATTTACCTTCGTGTGTGTAAGTGAAGAGGAAAAATTGCACATATCGGCAGTTTGGTTTTGTTAACCTACAGAGATCTGTGTCAAACCATCGCATTAAATACTGGAAGCTTGGAAAATATGACACAACCGGTACATCTGTAGTTGGTAGGAGAAGGCTTAGAGGCATTAAATGAGTATGTGAGAGGAGGTGAAAGCACAAGAGAGAGGTGGGTTTTAGGGACGTGTGGGTTTGTTGGGTTTGTCCAAATCAAGACAGAAAATCTGGAGGTGTATAAAGTCTACACAAGTGGGCTGAGAAGGAAGTCCGTCCTTCTTAATATAGTTTTGTTGTGTTGTGTATATTGCTCAGAAAATTGAGTGTCAGAGAAAATAACAGCAGCCGCAGCAACTTGATCAAATTATTGTGAAAGAGCTGCTTTTATAGTCTTACTGCACTGTGTGAAACTTGAGCTTCTTAAATTTAAGGTTGGGTTGATGTATCGGGCTCTAAAAAAAAGAATTCACTTCCACCACAAGCAGAGATTAAGTGTACCATAATGAGGTAAATTGTTTTTCAGAGGCCTTTTTACACTCAGAAAAGAACAAATTTTAAGAGGCAAACACTAAAGAAATGACAGTGTTTGACATTAAAGTGCTCAGATTAAACATCTCTGCTAAAACAGTCACTGTATTACACACATATTGACAATTTGTTGATGTTGCAGGTGAAAATCCTCCAAAATATCAAATTTCAGGACTTAAAAAGGTTCACTTTTATAGAACAGGTCACTTCCTCAATCTATAGCTGAGAATAAAACATGAAACTGGATTTTAAACGTAGATTGGTGGCATCCAAAACGCCTCCCAGCACCACGAGTGTGTAAGTGACACTGTCTGTGCCTGCAGGGGAACACCACGTTCAGTTCGTCTGTGTTGTTTTGTTACAATAAAACGATTATAAACCAGCGTGCAGAGACCAAGCTGCTCTTTCTTCCCACACAGATAACGACAGAATGGGCCTGAGTTCTGCTATCTGCTAGAGAATTGTGTGTCAGATAGATTAGTGTGACGTTCATTCTTCTCAGCGGCTCCTGTGTCATAAAGGTCAACCCGCAGGTCAGTGGTGAGAACAGGTAACGACCAGCCTAGGTAGCCGGTTTTATCATATTATTATCACCTAGTTTTAGAGATGCTATAAAATCCTCAGATTTCTGACATGTTATCAGGGCATTTTATTTACTTTGTCTTCTGGAGGTACCTCATTTGTGACATGGACATTTCTGTTCCTGGGTGTGGTCAAAATATTGTGAAATGCTGTAAATTTCAAGCTGTTACTTTACTACCAAGCTGGCTGTCATGTCGTTGTTCTATTGTTATTGAAGCTTTATTTAACAAGGCTTGTGAACGATGAACAAATCACACTGATGGGCTGGAAAAAGCTAAACGGCTGTAACTGGCAAAAAGAGAGAGGAGAAACATACAATCAAAAGACTGAAGTAGACTGCGAAGGATATTTACTGATTTTTAAGGAAAATCTTAGTCTCACAGTAGTAACATTTGAGATATCTTCTCTGACATTCCTTTTTAAATAAAATAAATGTACAGTATGTTCTCGATAATCAATAAAGGACACACACAGACATGCCCACACAAACACACACATGCCAGTCTCAGAGGAGCGGTCATGTGACAGAGATTGACCTGGAATTCCCAGCCCTAACAGTGGGCGCTATGGCAACGCTGTTTCCACACAGGGGAGATAACATTACCACCCACCTAAAGCAGACACGCACACATACATGCAGTTCAATATCAGTCGGCCATCAGTTTTGTCGCGTGTTTTATTGCTGCTTACTTAAAACCACTCAGCTAATATTGTATTTTTGGTGTTTTCATTGTATAACTTGGAGTGAAAGTCTTTTATGTGTTGAGGGAGTTTCATGACGATTGTAGACGTCTCACATAAAACAACAAGATTTTTCTTCCTCACTGAATTTCCTATGTTTTGGCAGATACTGTATGTGGTATGTTTATTTTATGTGAACTGTACTTCCAGATATAGAGTGCATGAAAAATGCAAAAGGAAGTCAAGAGAGTTTGATGTAAAGTACTGGAACTCGTGTTTGCATTGCCTGTTTTTTTTTTTTTTTTTTTTTTTTTTTTTTTAGATGAAAAGATCTTAGATTGGCTTCAGTGAACGCAGCTCAACTCTCTGTGGCCTTCCTTTATCCAAGCTGCCATAACTAAGGTCATAGGTTTAAAACTGATTCTGACTCATTTTAATCAAGTTAGATTATTTTAACAAGTTAATATGAGCACTTAAATATACACCATTCATGCACTGAAAATAAAAAGGAGAAAATGAATAAATATGGACATAGTGGCAGCCTGTGTTTAGTAGTGGCACAATGAGTTTGCATTGGTAGCAAAATAATGAGGCTAAGTACTAACCTCAGTAGCTTTCATTAGCTAATGACCACGACAAGGTTCGGACAATTTTGTCTGCACATCATACCAGTTTCTGTTGTCTTTCAGCTCAGGAGGACAGACAGTCACATGACATGTTAGTCATGTAGCTTGTAGCCTGAACCGAAAGTTTCTGATATCTGGGAATAATTCTTAATGGCTGCTGGCTGGTTTACAGCCAAATGTACAAATGTACTGCCTAATTTTTTTTATGTGCATACTGCATGTGAAATGAGTTTCTTGCATTTCCACATCATATATAGTGTGAAAATAGCACATGTAGAGAACAACATACAGGAACATGTTCTGGTCATAAACCTTGACAGAACAGATTGTGCAAGGGTGGAGAATGGAAACTGTGCAGCACAAACCACAACGCCACAAAATGTCAGCAGCTATAGAGAATTAGTTCAGTTAGTTTTGACCTGGTGTTACAGAGATATCCGTGTATGTCTTGGTTAGGTGCGGTGGACCTCTCGCACTTTCAGTTTCTTTTAATGTTGGTGATTTCAAAACTGAAGCTTATTCTACTGCTTGTATCAACATCAAGTAAAATCCTGCAGCATCTTAACACGTTTTTGACCCTATTAAAAAGTCACTGTAGTCTGAGTGATGGGTGGATGCTGTTCTTTGAAGCCCTATCAAAGTGTTCTCAAGCATGACACCCCTACCTGCTGCTGGCTACGAATTACTTTTGACTCCTCTGGTGAAATGTGAATTTGCATATGTGTCTCAGGGAGAAGGCCTGAGAAGTGGACGGCTGCTGGTTTGAATCCTACTGAGAAATTTAGAGCCAAGGAGGAAACATCTCCGCAATGACTACTGAGTGTGATCAGATCCTTTGACAATATAGCAGCTTCACTCATCACGGTGTTTATCTACATGAAGTTTACAGTATAATAATGTCTTTGCTGGTGTTTTCAGGTTCCAACCAAAAAGCTGAAGAAGTTTGAGAAGGAATATCAGACACTGAGAGAGAGCCAGCTGCAACAAGAAGACCCCATCGATCGATACCAGGTAGGACACACAGATATCTTATAGTTTACTTTTGTCACATTTGTTATTAGTGGTACATTGTTTTCCTCATCCTACCAGGTGGTGAAGTCACATACGCCGATCCCATGTTGTATACAAGGTTACATATGCAGTGTATTCATCTCTTTTCTCCTTTAGGTTTTAAATGAATAACTTCTCAGATAGTGTTCAGTCTTACAGATGGTGAGAAAATGCTTGGCTCTTTCATATATTTAAAGTATGTGATGAAAGAGCTGTCCTTTTGTTGCAGGGAAGGCATAAAATTCATCGGACACGCATCTTTTAAATAGCTGAATTAAAATTAGCCATGTTTCTAAGATTAGAAATCTGTGAATTCAGCTCTGTTTTGTCAAACAGTGCCTTTGTTAGTACTTGTGACTTCTCACAACACTGACTTTTATCATTATCGACCCAAACATCTATCAGCTTTATTTTTGGGGCGAAGCTGCAGGGGTGTTGTCAGAGAGTTTTATAGCTGCAGTGACTTTATTTTGTCTGATTCTTCAAAAACAATATAAAAAAAAAAAGGAGAGCTGAGGCAGATATTTAGAGATTCAGACACAAACTGTCAGCGGACAGCACCTCTTGCTTTCATTTGTTCTGTGTTATAGGTTTTCTTTCCTCTTGTTTTAAATATGTCATTCTTGTTTTTTTTCACAAATCCACTCGTGGCAGAGTATAATAGATTTTTTCTAATTTATCTTTAGAATTGGGAAGCTAGGGTATAAACTCCCATTAGTAGAGCTGTTCAGTGTAATTTATTTTATCTGGAGACTATAAATATCTAAATTATGGATAGATTCTTAATTGAAGATTTTGTACTGTTCCTTTATCAAGACGTTTTGAAGTAAACAAGTTTTAAAATAAAGGCCCAGTTCTTCCTTTTTGTTGCTTTTTTACCAAAAAGGTTATGAACGTTTCAGAGCTCCCAGAACAATTGTTTCCATATCCAACCACTTCAGCAGGGAGGAACACCATTACTGTATGATTCTCAACATACTAAATTACTGATGCTGATACATGTAACTTTGTGCTGCTTGCTTGTCAGGTGCAAACTGGTGTGATGATCTTCTTTCCCATTTGTGCAAAAATTAGTTTATTTCAGGAGGCAAAAGATCCAAAACAATTAACAGTATATATTAGACCATATTTTGACTTACTGTAAAAGAAAGTCTTAATCGGCATGTGTAGATGTTACAATGATTGTGTCGTATGACAACTACATATTTCATCTACAGACACCAAGCTAATTGAGACTGTGGAAGACAGGGAGGTCCGCTGCCGACTGGGTCAGCCGTTCCTCCAATTTCTTTTGCATCTACTTGCTCGAATCACCGCTCTCTTTCAAGCCTCTTCTTCATAATGTATTAAATTGATGTAAACATCTTAAACTTGGTTTGCTGTGTTATTGTTCCAAGTTGAACAAACTAAAAAATGCACGGTGGTCCAGCTAAAGCCAGGACAGCATTTATTAGTTCATGAAAATTCTCTAAATATTTTGCCGCCATTGGTTTGTTTCCTTGGAAGAGTCAGAAAGTTCAGATACCTTCTTATTTATCACAGAAAGGGCAATGGTGAGAGGATAAAATCTAATATTAATATCTAGAATAAAAGAAATAGTTCTATTAAACATTAAAGCATTATGTATAATGAAACCAGTATTTAATCTAATCATAATATAGAAACAACCACAGAAATTTAATCTCAAGAAAAAACACCAGAATTACATGTTGTTTTTTCCTCAACGGCAGAAGTGAAATGTTGGCGTAAACAGCAGCACTGTACTGTATACTGTAAGCTGCTGCTTCTGGAGGGAAGGAAGGAAGGAAGACTTTTAACGTAGATAAGATGTTGAACCAGAGCCACCTCCTCTGCAGCCAGTGGAAAGACTTACAGAACAAGAAGACAAAGCAGTAATGTTCCTGCTGGTCCATTAGCATGTGGTTTTACTGAGGGAATGCAGTCAAGGACTTTAGTTACTTCATACTTACTGTAATTCAACAATTCAACATTTTATACGGTTTTACACTCCCGGTTTAGGTATGTACTCTTTGTGTTGCACTGTTTGGGGTGTGTATGTATTTGTGTGTCTCTCATTTGCTTTATACGTGTAAAATCAGTGTGTGAGTTTTTGTGCCAGTGGTCCTTTTTTTTGCTGCTTTCAATGCTTATTTTTATACATAATAAAAGCATTTTAAAAAAGGGAAAGAGCGAGCGGGAGAGAGAGTGAGGCTGGGAAGTGTCAGACAGAGAAGGGAAACTCCTGCCAGGATCATGTGTTAAACTTTAGTCTGTGCTGCTGCAGCTCGATATGAAGACGTTGTGACTCTGGACAGCAGCACGGTAAGCTGCCTCCGCGCCAGCTAAGATTTTAATACAAGACATTTTGCACACATGCTTATGCTAATGGTATTTAGTATTCTTTAAAGTTAAATCTTTGACATCAATCTTTGATATGTTACCATTTTCAGTTTTTTTTCAGGTTGGTCTGAGGTAATGCGTGTGTGTGTGTTTGTGTGTGTGGCAATGTGTTTAAAAGTAGAGGAACTTCAGATGTTTGACTAGTTTAAAATAAGATGTACAGTATGGGCGGCTGCAGCTGAGAAGAACCTCCCATTCAAGATGATGTAGGTCTTCTCTGTTTGCCCAAATGAAAGTCATTACTTACAGTAGCTACTCGCAGGAAGTGATTAATTGAATCTGAAGAGCAGCATGCAAACTGTCTCCAAAACAGCAGTGAACGAGTGCTGGACTGGACAGATTATTTTCCCTTCATCTCATTGGTGCCTGTTGGTAGATTATAAAGCATCACAAAGCAATAGAGCCGTGCCAGTTTACTGACGACACCTTATAGGATCTGTGGTCGTTCTAGGTATTGAAATGACTTCTTTTTAATATATTTAGATCTGCTGATATGCAACTAAAAGGACGACGCTCCTTTTTTGTACAGAGGTGTGAACTGGAGCCAAAGTATCAGCCTGTGTGTGTCTGTGTGTACAGATGTTCAGGTGATTGTGTGTTTGTACTTTGTAATATGTTGTTTTATACTTGCATCAATATAAATGTGTGCATACGTGTGTGTGTGTGTATGTGCGTTTGGGTGTGTGCGGTTAATTAAGGGTAACAGAGGACATCGTTGTAAAAGTGACAGGATATCAGGGTCAGATGACCTCTCGTAACCGTGACAACTGTTTTGTCCCATTAAGGCATGGCCATCATGTGAGACTGTTTACAGGCAGACCAGTAGTCATGAGACTCCACTAATGGTCTACAATGGGGACTTTAAGATTATGTGGGGGGGGGGCATTGGTGGGTGGTGGGCACGCGGAAGCTTTATTAGCTTTATTTGGTGTTTAAGCTGCATCAATAAATTAAAATTGAAACAAATAGAACTTTTTACGTTTTCCTGATCAATAATGTTTTCCCAGACAGAACTGTTTTTGCAGGAAAAATCATCATCATCAAATCATGAAGTAGTTTGTCTAACTTCTGTTATCAGTTATCACTTTGTAGATGCTAAATGTTTACATTACAGCCCTGATACAAAAACATCACATTCTGTAGTGAGATTGAGTGAGTGTGACTGCTCAGAGATTCTTGATTTTTACTGTATCATCTTATTAAAAGTAGGCCGATCTTTTTAAATGTTTGTTTGACATTACACACACTAATAGCCTCTACCATTGTGTGTGTGTGTGTGTGTGTGTGTGTGTGTGTGTGTGTGTGTGTGTGTTTGCAGAGGGAGAACCGTCGTCTTCAGGAGGCCAGTATGCGACTGGAACAGGAGAACGACGACTTGGCCCATGAACTGGTCACCAGTAAGATTGCCCTTCGGAATGACCTTGACCAGGTAACAACAACTCCAAAGGATGATGTCAAGCCTACTGTATACTCTGCTTACTTTTTTTGTTAAATTAAGGAGGATGTTATAATTTACAGTAGTGTTTGTTTAGTTGAATTGTGTTCGCATGTCGTCTTTGCTTTGAATACACCTTTATTTGATCAGGTAATCACAAAGAGATTTCTTTTGAAGAGAGACTCGAATACAGCAGAAGAAAGAAGACACACAACAAACATAATCAGTCACACACAAGGAAAATAAATACAAGCAGCATGCAAATGCTATAGAAACTTTAGTAGCAGAACAATTTCATAAATTAAGATAATTAAAAAACCCATATTAGCATAAACAGAAAAATGCAGCTGTCAGCGGAAAAGCATTTCCAAGCATCTCCTGGGTTATGCAACACTCTGCCTCAACAGCTATTGTTAAGGGGTGTCATAAGCATTTCTCTGAACAACCCACCGCACCACAGGAGGACTGTGGCTGCAAACAGTTCTCAGTGTGAAACTGGAACTGTATTAATGAGTAAATACTGTTCTAAAAAGTGCAGATGTTCTGGTGCATCAAGTCAGCGTGAAATACTAAATCTGTGATTGGTGCACCTCTGCATTTGAAAACATGTTTGTGCACTCTGTGGTAGAGTTGCAGATTTGATATGTATTGAGTGGTCTGTGTGTGTTTGTGTGTGTTTGTGTGTGTACGTGCACTCAGGCAGAAGACAAGGCCGATGTTTTGAACAAAGAGCTGCTGAGCACCAAGCAACGTCTGGTGGAGACCGAGGAGGAAAAGAGACGACAGGAGGAGGAGACGGCTCAGGTAACATCTGCCCTCAGTTTACATCCGGCTCATTAAGCTGGTTAAACTCAGCCTAAACGAGCTGCATGCCTCACTGGTCAATTGGCTCAACGATTTTTGGAGTCAAAGCTTTGGTATGATATTGTATTTTGATTAATACAATATAATTTTAAAAAATTTACATTGTTATGAGGCAACACAGTATGTGTCTCCTGTAAAGTTGGCATAATGACTTTAGTTAGATTTACTTAAAACTCCACTGAAAGGCACAATTAGTAATTAATGACTTTAATTAGTTTCAGTCAATGACCAATGAAAATGCAACAACATCAGCAGATGGCTTGTAGTGACTATAAGTCACCTTGTCACAACAGAATAAGTATGTTAGGTAATTAGAGCAGAGATCCAATAGAGTTGTTGAGAAAACAGGTCATATAATCAACATTTTAAATGATTCTCAAAAGTTGTGTAATTGGTATTGATCAGTTAAATCAAACCCACACTGAAAAATCATGGCCACTAACTTTTTTTTACCTTTCAAAGCAGGAAAAATCTGCATCTTTAGAACTAATATTTCTCTATAACATAACCTGGTTTTACAGGAGGGGTCACTTTGCAAAATGAATCTATGATGTAGAAGTACTTTGGGGTTTCCTGTGTGCATGTACTGTGTAAGTTTAAGACACAGTTATTACTTTATCAGCTCGTCCTCATTAATGTCGTCTTATTCTGTCTCCACCAGCTGAAGGAAGTGTTCAGGAGGGAGCTGGAGAAAGCAGAGTTGGAGATCAAGAAAACCACAGCGATCATAGCTGAATACAAACAGGTTGGACAATTTTCATAACTACAGCTACATTTGAAATTTAAAATAAAAAAAAATTCAACTGCAAACACCTGTTCTATAAATAAAGCTCACGTTATAACTAGTAGCAGTTACAATTTTATTCATATTCTTGACATTTTTACATTTTAGCTAGAAAAATATACAACAAATAAATGTTTACACAGAGTAAAGAGCTGAAAAGATTGTAACTAGACACCAAATAAAGTCAACACAGTTTAGTTTGTTGAGTTTTCCTGGACAAAATACTTCAATGTATATTATATCTTACAGTCTAAATGCGTTACCTCTTATCTAACCTGCCTTCCTCTCCTTGTTTCAGATCTGTTCCCAGTTGAGCACCAGGTTGGAAAAACAGCAGGCAGCCACAAAAGAAGAGCTGGACATTGTCAGGGTGAGATTACATACACTGACAAGCTGCTGTAGAGGGCAGCAGATGCAAGTTAAGAGACTTTCAAACTCCTCACTAAAGCCGCAATGTGTTGCATCAGAGCAATAAAGGATTTTGCAGCTTTGTGCTGTCTTTTAGTTTTAATTCTGCTCACATTACAGTGACAGCCAGACAAGCCCGGGTTGGTACATTATCACACCCATAACAAGTCTGATTGCACAGATAATCCCGCGCTGCTCGTTAAGCCCTTGTCAAACATGTGATGTTGCTCTTTGTGGGTGTGGCAGTGTATCACTTTAAACCTGGATAAAGATTAGGACATTTTATATTCCTTCTTAATGTGATGTCTTACAACTACACACACACTGGACAGTGTACAGATGTTATAGTGGGATCATTCTAAAGTATACAGGATAGAAATATGTGTAAATGTAACACTTCTGCTTGTGTCAAGATGGACGCTCAGAGGACAAGAAAAGAAACCAAATTCAGACATCAACATTATTGTAGTTTTTTTTTTTTAACATAACCACTAAATTGTGCAATGATTGACTGCTGTAGCATGTTAGCTGTGACTGAACTGTGCTTTTTTTTTGTGCTCAACAAAGATTGTTTGGCTGTAGATGGCAGGGTGGAGTTGTGCATTCAGTATGATGCAATGCATGAACTGTGAAAATTAAACTTCCCCTTCAGCAATAAGTATATTGCAAGCATATTTTTGAAAATGAAATTTTTAAGGTGCCTGTTAGTGAGGGCCTGGCCACGAGGAAAAAGACAAAATCAAAGGCAAAGCTGGATCGCACACTAGTCTCTATGCTGAAAATATCTATCCAGTATCTTCATACATAACACAAAGATGACAAATTGGATAAATATTTTTTTACATGAGGACTAAGAGTTTGCTTTTTTTGCAATCCAGAATATAATTTTCACCAAATACATAACAATAATGTGTTCTGCCAGACTAGATGTGTTCTCCTGCTTCCACACAACAGCTTCCAACATGTGAATGTCCTTGCACAAGAACCTATTTTGTACCTGTACTCGTGTTTTTACTGTATGTGTTTACCCACCGGCATCCTCTAACATTGTGTGCATGCTGGTGTGCCTCTGCAGAGTAAAGTAATGGGCTGTGAGCACTGTAGAGACCTGTTCAGCACCCTTGGATCCCTCCAGACATCATCCCCCGGCAGGGACAAAACAGCCTCCGAGCCGCTGGACGAGGAGAAGGATGGACTGAAGGAGCAGCTGAGGCAGCTGGAGCTGGAGCTGGCACAGACCAAACTGCAGCTGGTGGAGGCCAAGTGCCGCATCCAGGTCAGCAGCAGCAGCAGTAACAGCAGCAGCAGCAGCAGCAGCAGCAGCAGCAGCAGCAGCAGCAGCAGGGAGGGACGATAATATCAATAATCTTTAGATGCAGGGCAATATACCAAATCAGTAGGAGTAATGCTTAGGAAGTATGTAAAACTTGAGTAAAACTTTAAAAACGGTGTGGCAGTTTCTCAAGAAAATAATAGTAGATGATCATAACTGTAAGTGATACCAAGACAAGAAGTAGCTGAGTTACTTAATTGCTTTATGTTTA
This sequence comes from Scomberomorus guttatus, assembly GCA_038419695.1. Taxonomy (NCBI): domain Eukaryota; kingdom Metazoa; phylum Chordata; class Actinopteri; order Scombriformes; family Scombridae; genus Scomberomorus; species Scomberomorus guttatus. The sequence goes on along the minus strand of CM076454.1, from coordinate 22,617,103 downwards.
GAAATGTGTTTTTCTTATTGTTACTTCACTTGGATGTTTGAGCTTCACTGTGCAGAATGATGTATGTGCAGACTTTGACACTAGAAGGCTGTTTTCACGTTCACCTGCCGGAGGGGGAAAGTTTCTCTGCGCTCATCTTAAATCTGAGTATATGAAGAGCAGGATTTGTGACATCACAAATCTCCAGTGCACAAACACTGAGAATGGACTTTACAGTGACGTATGATCTTCTATCTGGCTGTTTAACTTTTGGAATTAAAAATATTTGCATAGAATAGATTGTGGATTTTTCATTTTCAACTAGGTAATTGTAATTTCTTTTGTGGAAAATCCATCAAACATCAGATCAGACTCAAATCATTATTCCAGACAGAGTATCTTTATGTCTGGAAGTGGTCTTTTTTCAGGGCACTCATGACTAAACAACAGTAAGAAAAAGGACACCAAGCACAATATACTATAAAATTATAACATATAAAAACATAATGTAATGATGTATGACTTAAAGTTACACAAAATAAAGTCTGTTAAGTGTCTTAGACAGATGCATCTAAAAGACTTTTGTCTATTTGATTTAATGTGCTGTATGATTGGGGATATGTTAAGTAACTGGATGGTCTAAATTACATTTGCTAAAATACACAGCCACATGACACAGAGTAGAGTTTGATGGACTTACAAGAAAAAACATTACCTGTCCAGTTTTAACTCAAAGTGCTTTCCATGCTCCCCCTGCTGACTCCTCTCTGCTCCTCTTGTCGCTCTGCAGGAGCTCGAGCACCAGCGGGGAGTCCTGATGAACGAGATCCAGGCGGCCAAGAACTCTTGGTTCAGCAAAACTTTGGGATCCCTGAAGAGCTCTGCCTCCTCTTCCACCAGCTCCACGTCCCAGACCCCCTCGTCTCCAAAGGAAGGCCCTGCCTAGAGCACCCGCCCTCCCCATCTCTTTCCCCTGCGGATGCACACTAGAGCTGAGGAACACAAGTTGAAGAAGCAAGCAGTGGAGAAATGCAGTATTCCTTTTCCAGCCGGTGGCAAAGTGGAGCTTACTGGCTTCCAGGACTGTGAATAGCTGAAAAAATGAGGGAACAAACTGGACCGTTGGGCTGTTTGAGTGAAGTAGGAAGTGTCTATTGACCTTCTCTGCTTTACAGGTGATGAGACAGGTGAGGGCGATGCATCAGTGAGGCTGGAAGATAATTTAAAGTTCATTGGTCGTTAATGACACTGTTTTGTTGAGTCAAATCTCTAAAAACTCATGAAAAGAAAGCTGAATTAACAAACGTTATCTTGTATGTAGGTCAATAATTTAGCTCCACCTTGTGGCCAGACATCGCTACTGCAGAGTTAGAGTCATTTTATCTGCGTAAAGTAGGTAGAGAATTAAACCTGCATTCAGTCTCACGACTAGGACAATATTTTCAATGACGATGATACAGCCACATCACAGTGGTATTATACGTTTACTGTTTAAAAATATAGTGATATAGCTCAGCAAAGCCACGGCACTCTGAAAAGGAATACTGCATTGAATCTTAAAACCAGAACAACACAAAAGTTGTATTTCTTTATAGTAATATAACGTAAAACAATGTTGTCATATAAATATGTATAACTAATTATTGATTTTTTTAATAATCTTGTACAGTTCTTTAAGAGAAGAAAAAAAAAACAAGGAAAAAGTTCTTTGTTAAATTTTTTTTCTACTGTTCAGAATTTGAATGTCATCTCTCTAGATGTTGACGTAAGCACAGTGTGTGATCGATCTGGTCGAGTCCAAACGCTGAAGAGCCAAAAAGTGACAACCTGCAGAAATCTTAATGTAGTTAAAGGTCCTACTGATTCAAGCTCTGTGATATTACTCTAAATTTCACTAATTTGTTTGTTTGTTTTTTTTTAATTCACAATTCCATTAATGCCTGTAAGTATTTAACTGGCATTTCTATTTTATGTTTTATGTCACTGGATACAGTTTGTGAAATGTTTGGTTAGCTGTGATCACAACAGAAATGGGCTCTCCGTTCCCTTTCAGTGCCAGTTCCGTCCTTTTATACTTTTAATGATTCAGTTTAATTCATAGTTAACACAACATTCACAGTTATTGTAACAGAATGCCACACATCTTTAGTGACGCAGTGCTGATAATGTGAAGTCTCTAAAATGGTTTTAAAAAAATACAAAGTCGCATATTGACCCTTGTTACATATGTTTAGTTTTGAAAATGTGTCTGCCCCTTTTATGCTCAATACTTGTTTTAGGTTTGCACTAGCAGTGCAGGTTCCTCTCTGATGTCTGCACGGCACACAGTCAGCATAGTTTCAGACATCAGGGCTCGTGTTCTTCTACATTTTCTGCTGTTCATTCTTTTAAAAGCTGCAACCACAGAGCCAGATGACGTTGTCAACATGGAGAGACTGTGTCATTCTGCATTATGTTATGCTTTGCAGCTTGTCAATCATCTGACCGTTTACGCCTCTTTATACTGTTCCTGTCATCCAAAGCTCACTGTAGATACCAGAGTCAGCACATTGAATCGGTTATTATACTTCTATAATACAGCAAAGGCTTTAAAGCATCTCCTCTGTAGCACAATTTATCTCTAAATAAGCACCTAGCATAAAGTTGATCAGATTGAGTTGCAATATCCCGTCATCGTTGCCAAACAGTCATAAGGCCATTTGCACAGCTGTGCCAACACCTTCTTTGCCCTTCATCATGTTAAAAGAATTCATTCTTTTGTTGTCAATTTAGCCTTTAAAGGATGACAACATACTGTAGATATCAACATTTCTTCATTTTCAGCTCTGTTGCTCAGTGCAACATTTAAGTATAAACTATATTGAATGATAGCAGAAAACTAGTAAGAGATCTTAAATGATGTGCAGGTAAATCTGTCAGTTTTCAGTAGGAGTCAATGAGTCAAATTCAAACGTTTGGCAAGTTGTCATATCACTTATAGTTAAAGGGGATTACTTTGTTTTCTTTAGGAGGGAAGGCTGTGAGTAAGATGAACAGCAGAAAAAAGCTAAAAAGATCAATCTGAATACATGAGCTACTGATTTTTAAAGAAAAGGAAAAACTTGTAACACTTCATATGTATTAGCTGCAGTATAAGTGCAGGCCTGCTTTACTGACACTGGTATCAGCTTTTGGACTCTGACCAAGCCCATGTGTAATTGTTTGCGTGTGTGTTTGAGTGTATGTATGTACGTGTGTTCTGCACTGTAACTCAAGTGGTTGAAGTTGAAATGGTTTCTTCTTCACGTGGCTGCCTTTTCTGTTGATGACTGAAGCCGTTGACTGTTTGAAATGACGGAGAGCGTCAGCTGTGCCATAACAGCCTCCCTGGTCCTGACAGGCCGGACCCCCCCTCCTCTGCTCCGTCCCCAGTGGTCTTCCTCTGTGCTCCCAACGACCTGAACCAACCTCACCAACAACCATGTCATCTGATCTTAAACAACGATCTGCTGAATACCATTTTCAGCAGTGCCCTTCACACATTTCCACTAACAGCTTCCCAGTACAACCACCATCTTCTGCTGGTGGCCACTAATCAATATCATGGAGAGGGAGGAAAAAAAAGAAGCTGACAGGCTGAATAACTTTGAATTCCAGGTGTGTTTTGCATTTCCAGGACATTCCTTCTTCACTATCGTGCATCATTCTTGTCGTACAACCAGTGTCATGTAAACTGTGGCCAAGCTGGAGAGCTCCTCGTCTTTTATGTGCACTAACACAACATTGATATTTTAAACACTATTTCAAGATGTGTGTTTGTTTAAAAGTTATCCCGAGCACAGAGCATAATTATTTTTTAACTGATGATTATTGTTGCGGAGAGGACAGCTGCCAATTTATAATACACTCTAATTCACAGTTAATTTCAATGATGCAAAAGCAGGCGGCGAGTCAGATTAGAGGTGTGATGTGTGTTGTTTAGGTCCTGCTCCTCATCTGGTCCGACTCCAGAACTGTTTGCTGTACAGTAACTGTCTGACCTGCATTAATAAATTTCAGTTTTTCTGTTCATTAATGCACTTTGAGCTTTTATTGAATAGCTGAACACTAAATGAAATGACTCAATTTAGGGATTTTAAAGAGTCTTAATCATAGGAAGTTTCCAAATTCTCCATGACATTCAGTCAAGCCAGCAAGAGGTTTTATTGTCATTGACAAGACTCAAAGTACAAGATGAATGTAAATAACATGCAACATAACATACATTTGATTATAACAAACATCTGAAAAACTGGAAAGTTGTTTTTTTGGCAGCAAAAATATTGTAAAGAAATTGAATTATTACAACAAAACTTGATGAAGAAGAACAGAGCTGGAATGACTCAAAAACCAAAATGTCAAATGTTTTGGTGTCAGTTGAGTATGTACAGATTAAATACTGTGTTTTTTTAGTCTTAACTATTGATACAGTAATCCAAGACCTTACCCAGGATGCACAAAGTTTTGTAGCTGTTTTTGCTACAGAATCAGAAAGAAAATTGAATATTTTGCAGCTGAGTGACACAATCGAAATGAGGATCAGCTCAGCCAGAAACTGGAGGTGCAGCGCCGTTGAGGGACATTTCATTGTGTCTGCTGCACACATACTTATTCTTTGGTCTCAATGTCGTTGAATTTGTCACTGATCTCATCAAAGTAATTATCAGCGAAGCGAAGCATCTGGATGACGGCGCTGAGCAGCAGGATGTCGGTGTTTGGGTCCAACTCCAGCTCTTCACTGTAGTTCTTCACGGGAACAATACAGGACAAAGGCACGCCGAGCCGAGTACCCGCTTCCTGCATCTGCACCATAAAAGGACAAAAGATTTAAAATATTTTTTTCTGAAGACCACAGAGAACTGTGCCAACTGTTGAAAAAGAGTATTAGTACTCTGATTATGTCTACCCGTTACAAGCCAAATAAAACACATGACTAATTAATATTGAATATATTGGTTTAATAACCAACCATCCCACTCGTGCTCAAGCACTACAATTACAACACTACCTGCTGAAGAAAAACAGGAGAAAAAAATATAGTTTGAACAAATGAAAGGTAGAATAAAATGTTTCTCCACTCATCCAAGACGCTTCACAGGAGCGTGTGAAGGCCTCGCAGAGAATAAAATCAGTTCACTAAGATTGTCTTCAATCCTACACAGATTGATTTGATTTTACTGATTTACATTTTTTGATTTCGATTTTGATTTTTTTACCTTTAAGTTCAGATCTAATTTATCTATCTGAGAGACTTTGTGGCTTTTCAGCTTATATCTTTCCATGAAGGCAAAAACAATGACGAAAAAATACACAACAACAAATCTCCTAGAATTTTCTTTTCTGTATAAAATCCTTACCATTTCCTTAATGTAGCCACTCTTATAAACATTTCTCACATCCTCCATCACCAAAGGGCAGGCTTCATCTACTTTAGTGAGCAGAACCAGCTGAGGAATTCCTGGAAACACCAGAGAAGAAGAAATGCTGTAGATTTTTAGGTATCAGGCAGTCAAAATATTGAGGTAGCACTTATAAACTTCTAAAATCCTTTTTTGTTTTGTTGGGGGTGCCAGGCTTGTGAATATGAATGTATGAGTATTGATTTTAAACCCAAAGTATACCTCATGTTTTTAGCCTATTTGTTTACATTGTGGCACATTTATGTCATCAAAGGTCATGCTGCTTTGGCAACTAGCAGTTCCTGTTTGCACTGTACAGAACGCAATCACCTGGATTAATACTGAAGAAAATGAATCTGATGATTGGTCTACAGAATGTACAGAAATTCAGTAGTTACCTCTATGGGACCCCTTGTGTGTAAATCAAGGCTCAGTTGCTCTATAAACATATTCTACTATGTTGAGATTTTGACACTTTTCCTGATATTTTCTAAGAGTGTGCATACATGTCTTCAGTAAAATGAAGCAGGATGTTATTTTACTGACCCATTAAGTTGACCTTTCTGCGAATAGCATCCAGCTTTTCCTGCAGCTTTGTGGGCATGATGGAAATCTTGCAGGCGTCCATGACGTAAGCCACACAGTGGATCTTGTCCTTGAGCCTTGGGCACTTTCGATAGCTGCTGGCCTCGAATTGAAGAGGAGCAGAGGGGTTGAACTGAGTGATGCAGTTGGAGGGAAAGAAAAGGACAGTTTGAGTTAACTACAACTGAATTAATGGTTCATACATTTACTATCCTGCTGAATGTAATAATAATAATAACTTTATTTGTATAGCACCTTTCATACAAAACAATGCAGCTCAAAGTGCTTTACAATAAAATAAATTACATGCAACAAGATCTTCACATCAAAAAAAGACATAAAATGAACATAAAAACATGTAAATGTACATAAGAGAAAATAAAAGCCATTTGATAATATTACTAAACAAAGATAAAATAAAGTGAAAATACAATACACAGAATGTGGTTCAGAATGAGCTTCAGTGGTGGTAATTTGAGAATTAATAGGCAAAAAACGAAGAAGGTATTTCACCATGTGTACACAATCTGTAAATTGGTGCCTAGGTCTCTGAAGCCATAAGCATAACAGCACCTCTCTTTTCCCAACAGACACAGACTCACTACCAGTCTTGATTAACCTAAATAAGCCTCTTTCAGCTTACACCAGAACGTTTCTCCACAGATTTAACGTCACTGTGGGTCTTATCTGTATCAGGCACAACCCAAAGCTGCCCCGAAAAAATGTTCATGGCGCTGTGGGGGTTAAAAAAACACACTCCACAGTCTGTTTTCTCAAACCTACCAACCAATGACCTCAGCCCCCATGTAACATAAGATGGAAGATAAAACCCACTGACATATAAAATATAATACATATTGAATAATAGTAATAAAGTAAAATAAAAACAAAGTTAAAACATATAATACATTGGATGTATAAAATCAGGTAAAATACATTTTAAAAGAAGTGCAGTAGTGCATAAGTGTGAAGCTGACTGAGCGAAAAGCTAGTTAAAGGCTAAAATGAAGAGATACGTTTTTAGCTTTCTTTCAAAAATATTTAGCGAGCTGATGTCTATCAGTAGTGTGCTCCATAGTTTTGGGGCATAATTGACAAAAGCTGCATCCCTGATTTTCTTTTGGCTGTTGCTGGGAACCAATAAACCGGCAGCAGATGATTACAGTGTTCTTGAAGGCAAATAGTTAAGAAGGGGGGTTAGCGATGTAGCTTGGTCCTAGCCCATTAAGGGCTTGTATATAAGGAGGACTCAGTGCAGAGCAGCTAAATGTGGACTAATGTGTTTTCTCCTTTTGGTTCTAGTTAATAGCTGAGCTTCAGAGTTTTGAATGAGCTGAAGTCTCTCAGTGTTTTCTTTCGAGAGGCCAGTAAAAACTGCATTACAGTAAGTCGGCTTGAGATGAAGGCATGAATCAGTTTTTCAGCATCTTTTGATTTATAAATACTTTGGCTGTTTCTGAGGTGAAAAAATGATGTAAGAAAAAGCTGTACCTGATAACGGTTGGGCAGATGACCTTTGAGGATACTGCTGATGTCATCTATATCAAGCCCCGCCCCTGTGTTTTCCTCCAATCCCATGGTGTCGCACAAGATGATTGGCAGAGGTTTTCCTTCTCGTCCTGCTTTCACAGAATAGGTACGAAACTGTCGGGTACAGGGTGATGAGTAACACACCATAGAATGGGGACTGGGCAGGATTTCCATTTTGAAATCAATCACCGTAAACAGAAATAAGTTAGTCATTAATAAATGTAAAGAACTAACCTGTGTGGTGAGGCTGGTGGTAGAGGAGCCAGCGATGGCCTGGCTGGTGACGTGGTCTCTGAATACAGAGTTGACAGAATTGAAGAAACTGGACTTTCCAGCTCCAACTGCTCCTATGAGCAAGACCTGAACCTGGGACACAGAGCTGACCGTGGGTTTGTAGCTCTTAATACTGCCCATCAGCTCCTTCCTCTTCCTGTTGAAACATTAGAAGATAAAGAGCTTTTTCTTTTGATGATCTTTTGATTTTGGGCTGGTTACGACAGAGATTTAGCAGTCACGGTTACAAATTTATGACTATGAATTGTACATTAAAATCACTTTAGCACAGTAAACATGGCAAACAATATGCTGTATAGACACCGAGTCCATCATAACCGTAAATAGCTGGTATAGTATGTCCAGTCAAGCATAGCAACATTATTATAACCATTTACTCACTTTACTATCTATTCAGCCATCAATTTGTGTCATACTGTATATATATAGTACATTGCACTACAGTAAAGCATGGTTGGTGGCTGTATTCAGCTTACTCAGATTCCCAGACTATCGTCCTCCACGGCTTCTCAAGTTCAGGACTTTCTGTTGAAGAGAAAAAACTTTTATAAAACAATTTGATAAAAATATGACCCAACTTTTTTTCTTTGTGATGGGTTTTTATGGCAAATTTACAAAACTTGGTATCATTCATATCATACACCATATTTTATGATACTAATAATAATCCGTTTTATTGCCTTTTGCTTGGGTTGATTTATGCAAATATTGGATTAACAGAATGAAATTAACACAAGTTCAACAATACTACCTAAAAGTAGCAGTGATGATGGACAGTAAAGGCAGTTTTGCACAATTACATTATTTTGAGATAATGGGGAGGGTCCTATATATATATATTAACAACTAATACGCTGGGAGGGGCTTTGCTTTTTTATAACATGAAATGTAAAATTCAGCCCCACTCCCTGCTCTGAGAACTACTGTGCTCTCCCTAAGACACATTAGTTATTTGTTAGCTAGCTTATTTGGTTTAGTCTTAAAAAAATATTTAAACAATAAACAAGAGTGGACAATAATATGATGGAATTTAATACCGGTGGACTATAGTTAGTAGGGATGCTCAGATCAGGACACATCATCAAATATATCATAGACCTTGTATGTATTTACCACAGCAAGGCATCAAATATGGTTATTTAAAGTTAACTCACCCTCGACTTGATAGACTTCACACTCTGTCAGCTTGAGGTCGTTGTTATGCATGTCTGCAGCATTGAAGTTGTAGTAATTTCCTGGATTGCTATAAACTACAGCTTGACTTCCATTGACAAGAACCAATGCTTCTCCAAAATATGGACCAGAGTTACCTATCATTTTTACTGCATTTCCGGGACTAGTGACCGGATATTTGTGGAGCTTTTCTCCACTGAAGGTGAAGATAAAGGCCTGGTCATCATGCACAAACTGTCCCGACTGACAGAAAGGTTGTTTGGTGTAGCCTCCAAACACATAACCAGAGGCATTATAGCCCACAGACACTGTGGGACAGTGGGTGTCACATCGCTGGTGGAAGGCTGCCCCGGTGAAACCATGGATGCTGGCCTTGTACAGCAGCTTTAGCTTCACATGTCCCAGCTGTGAGCAGATTGTTTTCTGCTGGTTCCTGGTTAGCATGGAGTTCATAGTGGACAGTTGGTCTGCAGAAGTTTCTAAAGGATGCTGAATGAACCTTTGATGTCTTCTCACTTCGGTGTCTAAACAAAAAAAGAAAAATACATTAAAATTGCAGGATGTCTATTCTAACTTACTGTAGCTTGGTTAATTCCCCAGGATAAACTACATTTATGCATCACACAGGTTGCAAAAAATGATCAAAGTTCAATTTATTTGTAAAATCATTGAAATTAAAGTTCTAATCAACCAATGCTGATTACAGAACATAAGAGATAAATACCAATGACATAAAACCATTGATAACATCATAAAACTACATTCCACAATTTTATCAGAAGAAACATGAAATGTCTTTATATTCCTGCAATGTTGTGATTGATAAATTGTGATAACACAATGAAAGCATTGATTAGTCCACTAGCTGCTGTCTTCAAATGTACTGTAGCCTACACATTCACCGGCCACTTTATTAGGAACACCTGTGCAATCTAATGCAATCCAATACAACAGATTTCTTATATATTATTTATATTATATATTTCTTACTTCAGATTTCTTCTCAGACTGACAAAGAAATGGTCTCCTAACACTTAACTTTCGTTTTCCTCTCACGGACAAAAAAAACGGGTCTGCCACACCTAGTGTGCAAGTTCCAGCAGCAAAGATACAAAGCCCAGATGTTTTTTTCCCCACATCGCAGGCAATTTAACGTCATCCCACTGGTGTCCAGTTTCTTAAAGAATCAATTTTGAAACTATATTAATTACATCCACGGCATCCATCCGATTAAATCGATCAGGTGATCAAAGCCCAGCTCCGGGCGCCACATACCATATCAAAGCGTTCAAAAAAGTTTGGCAAAATAAGAAACCATATATATATACACATATATATTTTTCAGTCTTACCTCCTTCTCTTCTCTACAGTTGAGTTGAGAGAAAGTAGCGTCACGGCGTTCAGGTTTAAACAGGATGCTGCCGGACACTGGCAGGCAGGTTATGTACCGTCTACCACAGTTGGGAGAAATGAAACTAAAAGTGTTCGTCTCTGACGTAAAAAGGTTTAAAGGACAAGTTCACAATTTTTCAAGTCTGTCTTAAAACAACAGTCAGGTGACTAAATGAACATTGAAATAGGTTTTTTCTTACTGTAATCATTCCTCCTGTTCATACTGACCATTAGAAGATGTAAGTGATGCGGGACAAAAACCAAACAGTCCTCCTTTTGTGCAGAAATGTATTTAAAAGTTTATCTGAAGCTAATATGAAGCTTCAGCCATCCGAATGAAGTCTTTCAACCTTACAGTCTTTTTAGTGCCAAAGTCCCTCTTTTTGTTGCTATACCTCCACCTCAGCTCAACAGGGAAACACTGTGAGGAAACTCAAAGGGGGGATTTTATGCCAAAAAGACTGTAAATGTGGCAGATATCCACTTGATATGACTAACTCAGACTGCTGAAGCCTCATGTAAGCTTTAAATAAACATTTTAATGCATTTTTGTATGTGGTCATCACATACTTCATTAACCAGTTGTCTTGTTTTTATATTTTGTCAAATCAGTTCAAAATGTGACTTTGTAACTGTAAGTTTTGTTAGTGTTGTCTGTCTTATCATCCCATGGTTATTATTGTCTTTTGTTATTTTTTATTGTTGATTTGTTATTTTTATTTTATTTTATTTTCTGTATTTTTGCAAACAGGAATATGTTAATTATCATATTACTGATACATGTTTACTGAAAAACATAAATTTGTAAAAATTAAATAAATAAATAGCATTTTTGCACAAAATGACTGTGACACTGGACACACTGTGGATTTTGGCCCCATCACTTGAAAGCACATTGTGAAGAGATCTTTATTAGTCACTATGAACAGGATGAATGATTACAGCGAAGAAAACCTCTTTCAGTGTTCATATGGACCCCAGACTGTTGTTTTAAGACAGAACTTGAAAAATGTAATTAAAAAAATTCCTTAGCATATAACTCAGGTGTTTAGCACACCTGTTTGACACACAGTGGGCCTCATGCATGCTCATCCTAAATGTATATGAGACGAGTTAGCTTGAGTTCACAAAAATGTTGGAATTGTTTTCAAAAGCTTTAATACAATCGACAAACTTGCAAAATGGTGCTTATCTATCCATCTCTCTCTCTCTCTCTCTCTACATATATATATATATACATATATATTGCGCTTATATAACAACTGACAGTACTTAAACCAGGCAAATTTTGACCCATTTGGCGTTCCATAAAAACATGATACTGACACGGTGGGCTGGCGGGTTTGTTACACACTTTGGGGTGATACCAGGTTGCCCTGGTCCTCCCCTCTGCTCCGTCCCCTGTGGTCTTCCTCTTCCTCTGTGCTCTTAATAACTTGAACCAACCTCACCAGCAACTGTCATCTGATCTTAAACAAAGATCTGCTGAATACCATTTTCAGCAGTGCCCTTCACACATTTCCACTAACAGCTTCCCAGTACAACCACCATCTTCTGCTGGTGGCCACCGTGCAGCTCGACAGGAGGAAATGAACCAATATCATAAAAAGGAAGAAAAAAAAAGTTTTGCATTTCCAGGACATTCCTTCTTCACTATCGTGCATCATTCTTGTCGTACAACCAGTGTCATGTAAACTGTGGCCAAGCTGGAGAGAGCTCCTCGTCTTTTATGTGCACTAACACAACATATTTCAACACTATTTCAAGATGTGTGTTTGTTTAAAAGTTATCCCGAGCACAGAGCATAATTATTTTTTAACTGATGATTATTGTTGCGGAGAGGACAGCTGCCAATTTATAATCCACTCTAATTCACAGTTAATTTCAATGATGCAAAAGCAGGCGGCGAGTCAGATTAGAGGTGTGATGTGTGTTGTTTAGGTCCTGCTCCTCATCTGGTCCGACTCCAGAACTGTTTGCTGTACAGTAACTGTCTGACCTGCATTAATAAATTTCAGTTTTTCTGTTCATTAATGCACTTTGAGCTGGTATTGGATAGCTGAATCCTAAATTTAATTACTCAATGTTGTTTTATTTCCAATAAAACATTAAATTGGCACTTTAACCTGACTTGTCTCTCCTCTTTGTCACACACACTGAGCCGGTTTGTGACACCAGGAAGAACAAGCACAAGATGAATGTAAATAACATGCAACATAACATACATTTAATTATAACAAACATCTGAAAAACTGGAAAGCTGGAATTACTTAAAAACCAAAATATGATTGTTTTGGTAGCAGTGGAGTATGTACAGACTAAATACTGTGTTTTATTACATACAGTGATGGTTCTCCCAAGACTGCACCCAGGATGGATGATTGATGGATGATGGATCATTTTGAGGGACATTTCATTCCAGTTGCTCAAGTTATTGTGTCTAATGCACACGTACTAAGATGGATGACGCATCTCAGTCTCCACTTCCTACTAAAATTGTTTTGTCATGCTCATCTCATCAATGTAATTATCAGCGAAGCGAAGCATCTGGATGACGGCGCTGAGCAGCAGGATGTCGGTGTTTTGCTTCAACTCCAGCTCTTCACGGTAGTTCTTCACGGGAACAATACAGGACAAAGGCAAACCGAGCCGAGTACCCGCTTCCTGCATCTGCATCAGAAAGCACAAAAGATTTAAAATATTTTTTTCTGAAGACCACAGAGAACTGTGCCAACTGTTGAAAAAGAGTATTAGTACTCTGATTATGTCTACCCGTTACAAGCCAAATAAAACACATGACTAATTAATATTGAATTTATGGGTCTGACAGAAAAACAGGAGAGACAAAACTGAACAAATGAAAGTTAGAATAAAATATTCACTAGACTGATGTAACTTATGTTTCGCCACTCATCCAAGACGCTTCACAGGAGTCCCAGGAATTTAAACTTCCTGGGTTGTTCACCACCGGAGCTGTTACATGTGAGCCATTAAGGTCTCATTTACAATGCAACTTCAGTTTCTCATGTGACACCCTGGTGTGAAGGACTCTCAGAGAGTAAAATGAGGTCACTCAGATTTGTGTTAAGAGTGTCTTCAATCCTACACAGTCAAGTAGATTTGAATCTATCTGAACTTAAACTAAGGGAAATACAGTTTTTCCATTAAGGCAAAAACTAGGAAAAATACACAACAACAAATCTCCTAGAATTTTCTTTTCTGTATAAAATCCTTACCATTTCCTTAATGTAGCCACTCTTATAAACATTTCTCACATCCTCCATCACCAAAGGGCAGGCTTCATCTACTTTAGTGAGCAGAACCAGCTGAGGAATTCCTGGAAACACCAGAGCACTTATAAACTTCCTCATACACGTATCAAGTTAAGCTGCCAACAAAATACTACAATATTTTAACTATGTACCTGTGATTTAACCAAATAATAAAAACATGATGTATTTTTAATCTCACCTTCAAAAAAAAAAAAAAGAAAAAGTCTAAAATGAGTCTAAATAAAATCTGTTACTAATTAATGTTGATACTGAAGAAAATGAATCTGATGATTGGTCTACAGAATGTCACAAAGTAGTGTATCTTTTTAAAATAGAATAAAGAATATAATCCATTAAAGATATTAGATAAAAACCTGAAATTCAGTAGTTACCTCTATGGGACCCCTTGTGTGTATGTCAGGACTCAAATTTTACTGACCCATTAAGTTGACCACTCTGCGAATAGCATCCAGCTTTTCCTGCAGCTTTGTGGGCATGATGGAAATCTCGCAGGCATCCATGACGTAAGCCACACAGTGGATGTCGTCCTTGTGCTGTGGAGACTTTCGATAGCCGCTGGCCCCCAATTGCTGAGGAGCAGAGGTGTTCACCTGAGTGATGCAGTTGGAGGGAAAGACAATGACAGTTTGAGTTAACTACAACTGAATCAATGGTTCACACATTCACTATCCTGCTGAATTTAAGAAAAAGCTGTACCTGAGAATAGTCAGGCGGATGACCTTTGAGGATACTGATGATATCATCAATGCCAAGCCCTGCCCCTGTGCTTTCCTCCAATCCCATGGTGTCGCACAAGCTGATTGGCAGAGTCAGTCTATTTTGTCCCAGGTACCAAGGGAAGGTACGAAGCTGTCGGGTACAGGGTGATGAGTAACACACCATAGAATGGGGACTGGGCAGGATTTCCATTTTGAAATCAATCACCGTAAACAGAAATAATTTAGTCATTAATAAATATAAAGAAGTAACCTGTGTGGTGAGGCTGGTGGTAGAGGAGCCAGCGATGGCCGGGCTGGTGACGTGGCCTCTGAATACAGACTTGATAGAATTGAAGACACTGGACTTTCCAGCTCCAACTGCTCCAATGAGCAAGACCTGAACCTGTGACACAGAGCTGACCGTGGGTCTGTATTGCTGAATCCTCTCCAGCAGCTGCTTCCTCCACCTGTTGAAACATTAGAAGATAAAGAGCTTTTTTCTTTTGGTGAAAAGGTTGTTAGTTGATTTTGGGCTGGTTGCGACAGAGATTTTTTGGGCATAGCCAGTTCACTTCCATGATGGTAGCAGTCACGATTACAAATTTATGACAGTTTGTGAAGAATTGTACATTAAAATCAGTTTAGCACAGTAAACATGGCAAACAATATGCTGTATAGACACCGAGTCCATCATAACCGTAAATAGCTGGTATAGTATGTCCAGTCAAGCATAGCAACATTATTATAACCATTTACTCACTTTACTATCTATTCAGCCATCAATTTGTGTCATACTGTATATATATAGTACATTGCACTACAGTAAAGCATAGTAATAGCATTATGTGCAGGATGGTGGCTGTATTCAGCTTACTCAGATTCCCAGACTATCGTCCTCCACGGCTTCTCAAATACGGTGCTTTCTGTTGAAGAGAAAAAACTTAATAAATAAAGAGGTATTTGATAAAAATATGACCCAACTTTTTTTCTTTGTGATGGGTTTTTATGGCAAATTTACAAAACTTGGTATCATTCATATCATACACCATATTTTATGATACTAATAATAATACTTTTATTGCCTTTTGCTTGGGTTGATTTATGCAAATATTGGATTAACAGAATGAAATTAACACAAGTTCAACAATACTACCTAAAAGTAGCAGTGATGATGGACAGTAAAGGCAGTTTTGCACAATTACATTTTGAGATAATGGGGGGGGGAACTGTTTTTTTCAGTCATGGGGAGGGTCCAATATATATATTAATAACTAATAAGCTGGGAGGGGCTTTGCTTTTTTATAACAATAATTCAGCCCCACTCCCTGATCTGATAACTACTGTGCTCTCCCTAAGAAACATTAGTTATTTGTTAGCTAGCTTATTTGGTTTAGTCTTAAAAAGTAGTAAGTAAGCAAAATATTTGAACAATAAACAAGAGTGGACAATAATATGATGGAATTTAATACCGGTGGACTATAGTTAGTAGGGATGCTCAGATCAGGACACATCATCAAATATATCATAGACCTTGTATGTATTTCCCACAGCAAGGCATCAAATATGGTTATTTAAAGTTAACTCACCCTCGACTTGATAGACTTCACACTCAGTCAGCTTGAGGTCGTTGTTATGCATGTCTGCAGCATTGAAGTTGTAGTAATTTCCTGGATTGCTATTAACTACAGCTTGACTTTCACTGACAAGAACCAATGCTTCTCCAAAATATGGACCAGAGTTACATATCATTTTTACTGCATTTCCGGGACTAGTGACCGGATATTTGTGGAGCTTTTTTTCCACTGAAGGTGAAGAGAAAGGCCTGGTCATCATGCACAAACTCTTCAGACTGACAGAAAGGTTGTTTGGTGTAGCCTCCAAACACATAACCAGAGGCATTATAGCCCACAGACACTGTGGGACAGAGATAGTCACATCGGTGGTGGAAGGCTGCCCCGGTGAAACCATGGATGCTGGCCTTGTACAGCAGGTTTAGCTTCACATGTCCCAGCTGTGAGCAGATTGTATTCTGCTGGTTCCTGGTTAGCATGGAGTTCATAGTGGACAGTTGGTCTGCAGAAGTTTCTAAATGATGCTGACTTTGATGTCTTCTCACTTCGGTGTCTAAATACAAAAAAAAAAAAAAAAACACAAATACATTAAAATTGCAGGATGTCTATTCTAACTTACTGTAGCTTGGTTAATTCCCCAGGATAAACTACATTTATGCATCATACAGGTTGCAAAGAATGATCAAAGTTCAATTTGTTTGTAAAATCATTGAAATTAAAGTTCTAATCAACCAATGCTGATTACAGAACATAAGAGATAAATACCAATGACATAAAACCATTGATAACATCATAAAACTACATTCCACAATTTTATCAGAAGAAACATGAAATGTCTTTATATTCCTGTAATGTTGTGATTGATAAATTGTGATAACACAATGAAAGCATTGATTAGTCCACTAGCTGCTGTCTTCAAATGTACTGTAGCCTACACATTCACCGGCCACTTTATTAGGAACACCTGTGCAAACTAATGCAATCCAATACAACAGATTTCTTATATATTATTTATATTATATATTTCTTACTTCAGATTTCTTCTCAGACTGACAAAGAAATGGTCTCCTAACACTTAACTTTCGTTTTCTTCTCACGGACAAAAAAAACGGGTCTGCCACACCTAGTGTGCAAGTTCCAGCAGCAAAGATACAAAGCCCAGATGTTTTTTTCCCCACATCGCAGGCAATTTAACGTCATCCCACTGGTGTCCAGTTTCTTAAAGAATCAATTTTGAAACTATATTAATTACATCCACCCGATTAAATCGACCAGGTGATCAAAGCCCAGCTCCGGGCGCCACATACCATATCAAAGCGTTCAAAAAAGTTTGGCAAAATAAGCGAACCATATATATATACACATATATATTTTTCAGTCTTACCTCCTTCTCTTCTCTACAGTTGAGTTGAGAGAAAGTAGCGTCACGGCGTTCAGGTTTAAACAGGATGCTGCCGGACACTGGCAGGCAGGTTATGTACCATCTACCACAGTTGGGAGAAATGAAACTAAAAGTGTTCGTCTCTGACGTAAAAAGGTTTAAAGGATATTTAATACCGGTGGACTATAGTTAGTAGGGATGCTCAGATCAGGACACATCATCAAATATATCATAGACCTTGTATGTATTTCCCACAGCAAGGCATCAAATATGGTTATTTAAAGTTAACTCACCCTCGACTTGATAGACTTCACACTCTGTCAGCTTGAGGTCGTTGTTATGCATGTCTGCAGCATTGAAGTTGTAGTAATTTCCTGGATTGCTATTAACTACAGCTCGACTTTCACTGACAAGAACCAATGCTTCTCCAAAATATGGACCAGAGTTACCTATCATTTTTACTGCATTTCCGGGACTAGTGACCGGATATTTGTGAAGCTTTTTTCCACTGAAGGTGAAGATAAAGGCCTGGTCATCATGCACAAACTGTCCCGACTGACAGAAAGGTTGTTTGGTGTAGCCTCCAAACACATAACCAGAGGCATTATAGCCCACAGACAGTCCCAGCTGTGAGCAGATTGTTTTCTGCTGGTTCCTGGTTAGCATGGAGTTCATAGTGGACAGTTGGTCTGCAGAAGTTTCTAAAGGATGCTGACTTTGATGTCTTCTCACTTCGGTGTCTAAATACAAAAAAAAAAAAACACAAATACATTAAAATTGCAGGATATCTATCCTAGTTTACTGTAGCTTGGTTAATTCCCCAGGATAAACTACATTTATGCATCACACAGGTTGCAAAGAATGATCAAAGTTCAATTTGTTTGT
The DNA here is from genome assembly GCA_038419695.1 of Scomberomorus guttatus. NCBI lineage: Eukaryota > Metazoa > Chordata > Actinopteri > Scombriformes > Scombridae > Scomberomorus > Scomberomorus guttatus. The sequence continues at coordinate 22,598,905 of CM076454.1, read as the reverse complement.
AAAATCATTGAAATTAAAGTTCTAATCAACCAATGCTGATCACAGAACATAAGAGATAAATACCAATGACATAAAACCATTGATAACATCATAAAGCTACATTCCACAATTAAAACGGTGAAAAGAGGTGCAAATTAAACAAAGTTAAAATTGCCATGGAGAGGTGGCAACAGGGACATCTATAATAAACCCCACCTGTGTGGATTGATTGTGTACACACGCTGAAGAAGGGCATCTTGCCCAAAACATCCATGTGGCAATTAAAAAATTTGTGTTGTCCTAATCTTTCTTTTTCATTACACAATGTATAAAATAAAAATAATAATGTTTTTCTGATTTCTTATTTTCAACTCTTCATTTATTTCTTGAAACATACTACAAGTTTGCTTTAGAATATTTTTCATCTACACATTTTTAGTGCCTTAGCAGATTCAGACAAACTATAGTCAGATTTCTTCTCAGACTGACAAAGAACTGCTCTGCCACAGTTCAGTACATGTTAAAGCAGAACAGTTAACTTTCAATTTCCTGTCAGACTAATGGTCTGCCACACCTACTGTACATATTGCAGCAAGATAAAACACCAAATGTTTTTTCCCCCGCATTGCAAGTTTGTTTTTTTTCTTAAAAAACAATTTAAATACAAAAAAAAAAATTAGTCCAGGTTCAAATCAACCAGGTGATTAAGGCCCAGCTCCAGAGGCGGGCTAGTTATTTTTATTTTATTATTTTGGGACAGAGCGTTCTTTTAAAGTATAAAGCATTACAAACTTTTGAGTTATCCAGTACAGTTTATGTTGAATTATGTTGAATGTCACATCAGCGCCACATAGATCATAAAAATCAAACTGTTCAAGAAAGTTTGGCAAAACAAGCAACCCATATATATTTTCAGTCTTACCTCCTTCTCTTCTCGACAGTTGTGTTGAGAGAAAAAAGCGTTCACGGTGTTTCCTGTAGATACGTGTTGAAGTTTAAACAGTATGCTGCCTGACACTGGCAGGCAGGTTATGTGTTGGTAGAAATGAAAGTGTTTGTCTCTGATGTAAAAATCAGTTGAGAGGACAGGTTCAAAATTGTTTAAGTCGGTCTTAAAACAACAGTCAGGTGACCAAATGAACATTGAAATAGGTTTTTCTTGCTGTAATTATTCCTCCTGTTCATACTGACCATTAGAAGATCCCATCATAATGCACTTACAATGTAAGTGATGGGGACAAAATCACAGTCCTGTTGTTTTAAGACAAACTTGAAAAATTGTGAACCTATCATTTAACTCCTTTTCATTTAAAACTAATTTGACCTCCTTACCATATAACTCGGGTGTTTAGCACAACTATTTGGCACACAGTGGGCCTCATGCATTCTCATCCTAAATCTATGAGTTTTGTTTAAAATCATCCGTTATGTTGCCTGTGAGGGCGTTTTTCAAAAATTGTTACTCAAGAGTAAAATGAGCAGCATCACATTGTAGTTTCAAGTCCTGCGGTCAAAAATCAGCAGTCGATCACATCACAAATGCAGCAGTGTCAGTAGTGTTAGGAGGAAACAATTAGAAAATATTTATAAAGCTGCCAACGTATCAGGCCTGTATCTGAAGCAAAGGTGGGCGACGTGACAGTCACAAAGATGGACACGAGAATATTTTACAATAGGTGTATTTTCAGGTCTTATTAAGGAGGATGATCTAAAAAAAGTTGTCAAACCTCACAGTAAATTGACAATAATGATGATAGTATGAATACAATATTAATTTTTACAAGAAAATTGGTGAATGTGTTTTCTTAAACCACCTGTATGTGTCACTCAAGAACAATTCCTCTTGTATGAGGTCCAATACTATACTAATAATACTAATAATCCAACAGATTACTCAATAAAATGTTACAGACTGCTGATTTTATTCTGTTATAAAAATGTGTCAATTAGAATTGAAAACATTATGAAAAAATACAATTTTATAAAGCTGCTTAAATCCCCTACATGGAGTAATGTTATGTGATTCTAGCTTTGATATTGGGAGTCACTGAAGTCAGACATTTTCAGATCCTGCACGCATGAAGTTGATTATTCAAATGTGAAAAATGACTTTCTTAACATTTTTATAAAGGCATATTCCAAAGGTTCAGAAATAAAGGCTTCAGTCTATCTATGATGTGTTTTGTGATGTATTGTCCTGGAAATACAGTTCAGCATACTGCAGGATGTGGTCGACAGCACTAAGCAGAAGCACATCAGTGTTCATATCCAGGTCCAGCTCTGATGAGTAGTTCTTCACCGGGACGATGTAGGAGGTGGACATACCTAATAGAGCTGCAGCTTTACCCATCTACAAACACATGTGATGATAAGAGATTTTCACACCGTCTGCATTTATTCTCTTTAGCAGGTTGAGAACACTGTCATGCCAAACTGGATGGCACAAATCTCAAATAGTTTGATCTGTAAGGAGTTATAATAAAGTTTCTTAAAAAAGTAAACTCTTGTATAAGGATATGATAGCTCAGTAGTTAGCAACCGCTAAAGCTCATAGCAGTTGGTAATAAGCAAAATAATAAAGCACACCAAAGTCCGCTTTTCCAATCTGGTTAAGAGACAAACAAATTTGGGTGAAATGTCCCCATCTGTAGTCTGCATGGTTAAACTCACAGGCAGTTTATAAGACATGTTGACTATATTATCTTCGTGTCTGTATCATGCGCTACATTCATGGTAATGTGTTTAGTGTACTAAATTTAGAGGAAATGCCTGTGTGGATTTTATGAATTGGATTTTCATGGACATATTTCAACCTACCATGTTCCGAACAATCTGGCTCTCGTAAACCTGGGTGACGTCTTTGGCCGTTTCTGAACAAATCTTGTCTACGTGGGTCAGCAGAGCCACCTGGTGAACACCTAACACATAAAATAAAATACTGTCATAAAGGTTTCACTGCAAAAATCAGAGAAACTGCAGTTTCTCAGTTAATTGTTACATTCTAGAGAAATAAGTGACAGACAATAAAGATTTCAATAGTACTTTTTTTTAAAGCTGATCACTATTGAAAGCTTCAAGCCCCTTGCTGTAATGCACATTAGTCCGTTGTGTACGTTTGTTGTTTGTCCTGTGCTCACCCAGGTCACTGATGTGCTCTCGGAGCTGTTGGAAAGTGGTGCTGAGGCCTTTGGGGTAGGTCAAGATTTTGGAGGCGTCCACCACAAAGGCCACACAGTGGATCTTGTCTTTAAGGCTTGGCTTCTTCACGTAGCCCAAAGTCTCTGACCTCACTGGCTGATCTGGGCTAAACTGGGAGAGCAAAATGAAAACATTCAATTTTCAAAAGTATAACAACTCATGGCGCGTCTGATTGCTAATTAGCATTGCCAAAAACTAAAATAATAATAAAAATAATACAGTATTGATCCTGTTAACCTTGTGTCCCTCAGGTACATGGCCATTAATGACAGACAGGATGTCATGAAGAGTCAGTCCAGTCATTTCTCCATCCCCCAGACCCATAATATCACACAGCACCAGTCTGGTAGGATCTTCTCCCTTCTGACCACGGATGTTGAAGGACTGCAGCTGACACAAACAAAAAGAGAGTCAATGACATGGTCACTAAGTGTGACATCAATTGATGCAATTTATGAGATTTTGCACTGCTCTCTCTGGAGGCTTCATACAACTTTTTTCACATATGCAGTAGTACTCCACACGACCTGTAAACAGACTTGGAGGTGTACATTTGGATTTGAAAGAATAAACTACTAATAAATTAAATTATCACTCCGTAAATAATTTTGAATTGAAAAAGATAGATAGCTTTAGTGATTTGTTGCATGTCACTGCTCCACTTTTACCTTCTTGGTAAAGCTGGTGGAGGAGGAGCCCACCATGGCCCGGTTGGTGACTCTTCCATTAAACACAGACTGGACTGAACTGATGAAGCTGGACTTTCCAGAACTGACCGGGCCCAAGAGGAGAACCCGAACCTGAGTCACCTCCTCACAGCTCGGTCTGTAGGAGCTGACGGTCTTCATCAGGCTCGTCCTTTTCCTGGGTTTGAATTTATTTTATTAATACTTTATTTCTTCAAAGTAGTAAACAGCTAATGGTACATAAGTAATCATAGCAGAAAAGGCAAACCTAAACTAAAAAGAAAAGGAAAAAAGCACCATAAATAAGTTGATTTAAACTTAAATATAAATATATAGATAGATAGATAGATTTGACATTATTATATATTTATCTTACTTATCAGAATACTTTAAATAAGTCAAATAAAGCAATGGGAAAAGTGTATTTATGTAAATGAGTTGGTGGAATGAGGGTAATAAGCTGATAGTGTTTAAAATACGTTTTTTTTCTCTATAAAATGGACAACATGAATTAATTTGACTTCTTGTAATTAGTAAATAGTTTTGCCAACTTGACTTGACAGTGTCCCAGCTCTACTCACTCTTCTGTCCAATCCACTTCTCTCCATTGAGATTCCAACTTTGGATGACCTGCTGAAGAGAGTTTAAGAATTGTTGAGTTTTAATGAAATATCCAATGTTTGAAATGTCTCACCTCCTCTGAAAAGTGAAATAAAATATAACAAAGCTGACTATTTTAGTGCATGTTGCATTTCTAGGTTACTCGTTGTATTTTTCTTAAAATATATATTTTTGGATAAGTGGCCAAACCCACAGTGACGTCACATCCAGACATTTCCAGAAGCTATACGGGAGTTTATTAGAAACACATTCAGACTCTTAATGAAAAGATTTCTGTAAAATGGTTTGCAACTGTGTTAAGATTGTAAATGCAGCAATGCAGCGCTTTATGAAAGGTTCATTTACTGCATGTGAATATGCAGAGGTACTAAACTTTTTACACCCCCAAGTATGAAGCCATTATGTAAAGGGATGAAGTAGGAAATACAGCTGTGAGACACTGAGGTGTGCAAATGTCAGGAGGAAATTTTTGTAGGGACAACAGTTGCCAAACTTCATATATTTTTTTAAATGTATGTATGTATTCAAAAAATTAAATAAAATTGAATAATGTAGAAAAACTGTAATTGGAAGGTAATGTTTCCAACCTTTTTGTAGTACATCTTTAGTAGCATCACTGTTTTTTTCTTCTTTGCGTTAAGTAGCTTACCTGAGAATGTAAATGAAGGTTTGTTCTCCTCGCTCTCTGTTGAACTGATGTTTGTAGCTGTGCCGAGAGTATCTTTGGTGTCCATTGGTATGGTGATTGCAGGCTGGGCTGAAACAGCTGTGGCTATGGGAGTCCCAAAATTAAAGCCGCTATAACTGATGAGGAAAACAATCGCATGCATCAGAGGAAGATCATAGATGAAGCAAAGGAGCAGAAATGAACTTGAATGTTCCTGGTAAAAGATCTTGCATGTAAAATACTATATGTTACCTAAAAAAGTGAACTAAAAATAGCTGTAGCTGTTGAAGATGGACAAAGAAATATAAGTGAGTTTCCCAAAGACAAATAAGGCAAAGATTCGATTTTTGTGACGAAATGTGATATTTAACCCAAACATAGCATCCAACTCCGTCTTTCCTGAACGTCTTCTGAGATGTAGGACAACATTTTCAGACTGCAGGCTAATGCCTGTGCCTAATAACACGTAGTGTGGCATAAAATGATGCTATTCTGAGCAATGCTGTATGATGAGTTTTTTATCTACTTGTAACAATTCATAAACTGATGCTATTATCACATATTCCTTTCCTGTCTACTGCAGTCTAACTCTATATTATCTTTATTACATTCATTAATTAAAACTAAATCAACCATGAGGAGCACTAAACATCTTTGAAGGATTCTGGCAGCTCATCAACACCAACTTTGTTGGCTAATTTGTAGGTTATCTTATTTACATTACAATTAATATTGTAAACCATTGATGGCCTACCTTCCCTCTCTGCTGTTATTCTCCCACATCTTCTTTCTCCTCGCATCTACTGTCTTTCTCACACAGCTTGATAAAACTACCTTTTCTGTACTGTTGGATTAAGTAAAAAATAGTGTAGATAACAAGGTCAACAAAAGTTCCATTTTCAACATCTCTGATGTATTCAAAGACACTCCATGGTATACTGTAGCTGCTGCTGCAACACTAAAGCTATGTCTTAAACTCCTCTTTCCATAGATCAGGACACATTACAGAAAATACTGTACATACAATAGAGAAATAAAACTCACATCGTTAAAATGGTTAAACTGGAAAAATACTGTATATACTTGATTTTTACTTTACTCTTTGTGAGGTCGTGACATATGTTTTTAAAACCCCAGTGGGCTGTCAGGTAAACACGTGCATGTATACTTTCAAAACATTTAAAATTTAGATTTTCACTATGATTTTATAATCCATCAGCAAACCAATACAGTACAGTACAGGGTGGTTAAACCTGTTTGATAGTTCTGGTGATTGCAGACATCCACACACATTTTATAACAGATGAGTCTTTCCATTTTGGTAGCTCAAATATGCAAATATTAAATTAAATAATAAAATAAATTCACCTTTTGACCTCAAACACTAATTCATAAACGAAGGTTTCTCACCACCATCCACTTACTAGAATGACTTATATAGCTGTAAAAGATTTGATTTGTGCACCAAAAGTTGCACAAAATCAACGTGCATTAAGTCAATACACTTGTTTGTCAGGGAACTGAAATGTCCCCTTTTTGTCCACGTCAAATGATGCAACTACAGTGTGGCAACACATAAAACTTTAGGCCCAAAGAAGAAACCACCTGCAAATTTTTGACTTGTCAAAGCAGGAATTAATTAGCAGCAGCTGGAATTGATGACATTAATGATGGCTGCATACAGTCTGTGTTATTGAGCATGCTGACATGGCTCACTCGGACAATAAGTGAAATGGAGCCATGTTATTAATTACACTTGTGCTTTTCCTGCTTTGACAAGTCAGTCAGAGGACTGGGCCACGTATTTACAGCCTTACTTGTTACAAACACAAGTTTTGACATAGGCTTGCTGCCTAATATCACCGACTTTTTCCACAATTTTTCAGCTATTTCTGCTAAAAACACACACAAAATGCTGATGTCACATAGGTTCTGAAGCGGTTAAACTAGAGCTAACTGGTGCTTTTATCACCTGGCTGCAAACATTATAAAACGTTTTCATGGTCAAAACAGGTCGAACAGGTTAGTTCAACTTGTCCTCCTTTGTAAAACAACTTTCTGAAATTTACCTGCGTAACTTTACTCTTCGTGAAATATTAGCCTACCTCATTTTTTCTCCAGTTTGTTTCTGCATAATGACAGATGCATGTAGCTTGTTAGACAGATACGCAGGACAGATACGGAATATATGGAGGCGGTGGCGTTATGAGGAAAGTGAAACTTACTGTTGGCTGAAGTCTATGGAAGATTTTTAATGCCTAAATTAAAACAAATCGAATGAAGAAATAAAGTGAAATACAATACACATTGTTATATATATATTTCCTTTTTTATGCATTTACTGTGTCATAATGTATAATTGAATTAATTGTATTTCAGTTTAACATTAATTTTCCATGTCATATTAAAATCAAATCACAACACAGAAAATTGAGAGATGTAGGCCATGGAGAGCTGAGGTCAAACTGCACCTTCTGGATTCTGCTCCAGAAGTAGGAAAATCATTATCATTAAAAAATCCCATTGACATTTGTAACTATGATAGGCCATAGTACTACTATTATAATAATTAAAAATCCAGCTGTGTTACAGAACCTTTCTTAGCAGTGTGTCATGTGGCTTGTTTCATATGTTTCAATGAGGATGAGAGTTTTCTGGGGGGAAAAAAGATCTAATATCGTTGTTTATTCAACAATCAATCAATTCAATTCATGTTTTTAGTGGCCTTACTCGGTAAAGATTACCACTAGAAAGTTGAAAAATGACTTTAGAAGAAAGCGTTGGGGATCATTTAAAGAAAAGTTTGAAATGGGAATACAGAATGGGGAAAAACCATACACCGTAAAAAATATGGACGTAGCCACCATGACATCACCCATTAGTTTCTGGAGAGTGGTTTTGAAGCTCAAAGTGGGCGGCTCTGGCCGTCACCATCTTGGAAGCTGAGGTGGGCTGAATGAAGCCTGGTTGCTGAAACAAGCCACCTAGCGGTTAGCGACCTGTCACTCAAAGCGGCCAGGTCTTTAAGCATAACTTAATAACAGCTTAAAAACAGCTTAATAAAAAAACAGCTTAATAAAAAATAGCTTAATAAAATTTAAAAAATCACCCCCCGTAGAGTTGTCATGAAAGGGGAAATTAGCTAGAGAGACCCAAACTGTACCAGGCTGTAAACGTGTATTTCTACTGTAAAAAGTGGACATTTTAAAATGAGGGTCTACGGGGATTGACTCACTTTTGGAGCCAGCCTCAAGTGGCCATTCAAGGAACTGCAGTTTTTGGCACTTCCACATTGGCTTCATTTTTCAGCCCCACAGGTTGCCTCTTGGGAAAAACACAAGGGCCCCTCCTGCTTCACAGCTCTATTGCATTTCAGTGTTGTCCAGCAGAGGACAGCATAGAGCTGCCAATAAATACAAACCTGTCTTTAGTTTTCATATAGAGGTGCAGCTGAGCTTCTTTTTAGAAATGGATTGTTCATGCCAAATTAAAAAAAAAAAAACTTTCAAATCTGTTTTTAATAGACTGAGGTGTTGACGTTACTCTATCCATCATATAACAACTACCTGAATGTTACAGTCTCACAGAATAAATGTGATTGTGTGACCACAGTCTGATGTGATGACTGTTGACTGATGTCATAGTAGGAAAAGAACAAGTATAACTAGTAACATTAATTCTGGCTGAAATGATCATTGTATTGTGAATGCTGGCTCACTGGTGTGGCTTACTGGCACACCTAAAAGCATTTATCATTAATGTTATTTGTTCCACTTGTGCTTTTTCTGCAGTGACAAGTAAAATTTCTACTGTGAAAAAAGTCCATTATTTTACCTATATTGTGTACGTACAGACTTGAATTACATAGGGACATTTTCATAAACACTCATAGGCAGTAACACACATACTGCATGTGTATTTTATATTTTCTATTGTTTCTACTCATCATGTCCATTAGAGGGAGCTATATTCATATGTTTGAGGCTGTAGAGACACTCACCTGCTGGCTGTCAGCAGAGGTCAACCTGTGGCCACTCTTCCAAAACTTCCTCCCGCAGTGAAAGAAAATGTGTCCTGACACACAATCACTGTCGTCACTCAGTAGCTTTTAATAATTAGATAATATTTTGATATGAATGCTGATCTGTAATTGATGGTGGTGATTGCTTTTCCTTGGATAAGAATCTTGCTTTGTGTGCAGGTGCATGCGTGTGTGTGTGTTTGTGTGTGTGTGTTTTTGTTACATCTTGGGGACCTTTTCTGGTATAAACACTCACCTTGTCGGGACCAATAGTCCTCATGGGGACCAAAGCCCGGTCCTAATGAGGCAAAAACATCATTTCTGAGGTCCCGGTTAAGGTTAGGGGTAAAATTTGAATTGAGATTAGGTTAAGGTTTGGGTTAGGGGTTAGGTTATTCTGTCCACAATGAATGGAAGTCAATGCAATGTCCTAACAAGGAAACTTCACTGATACACAGGTATGGGAACAAAACAAACAAACAAAAAACTTCAAGGATCAATGCTAAGATAAACATAAAGAAAATAATGCTAAGACAGGATCCATGAGCAAAGATTGAAAGAATAAACGTTAGACAACAGCAACAGCAACAGCTGTACAGTACAGTAAATGTATACAAGTTATTAGCACTTGAGAAAAAATGATGTGTTGAGTTGCATCATATAGTCTTGAAATATGGCCTTTAAGGTTTTCATCAGGGCTTATCAGTTCTCTAAAGGGCAGTTTGGTAGAAGTGGAAATGTCGAATAATGTTTCAATCTTGTAAAAAAAATTAATTTTTAAGGTATCAAATGAGATAAATTAATTATTTACAAAGAGGTCTTTAAAGAAAATTATACCATTTCTGAACCATCATATACAGTTTTCAGCTCCGTGAGTAGACTTTGGGTGTTCCCATTATTCACACATCTTCTCTCTCTCTCTTGTCTTGTTTTTATTGCTATCTGACATTAAAACTGTTCTTTTCTGTGATTCAGTTCCAGGTTCAGTGAGCTCGTCGGGAGTCCTGCAGCAGACTACATATCCCAGCTCTTCACTTGGTAAGACATCACCAAATCATCTCCAGATCTTCACCAAAAAATCTAGACTCAATTGGGGGGTCATGGGAGACTATTACTTTATTATCAATAACTAATAAACATATCAATAATGGTAAGAAAAGTCACTATTCTTTCAGTTAGCCTCTTGTGAATGGATTTTATTAAAGTGAAGCTAGATAGTGTGTGTACTCAAGCTAAATAAACATGAAAAAAAAAAGTTCTTTCAGGCCGTTCATCTGTCATTCAGCTCGACTATCTGGGCTGTTTTGACTAACGGACTGATCAGGCATAATAAAGGCCCACAACAAGGCGCAGTTATCTTTATGACCTTGTGGCCACGTATGACCTTTTGCTGTGTCAGCAGAAATAATAGATCCTCAGTTCTTATTTCGGGAGCCCCAAGTAGACTAGTTGGGAGACACTAAGTCACTGTTGGGATGGAGAAATGGGGGGTGGGTTAGAAGATCCAAAACTGGTAGGAAAATACTCAATGTTCCAAAACAAAAACATGCAGACAATTCAAGTCTGAGTCTGACACACCAGTTTGTGTTGTTTGTATGGTTGTTAGGTTATCTGAGGATAACACCAAAAGCAAAAATACAACATGGTGCGGCTTTAAGGCATGACTGGGTGTCATTATCAAGTGAGTTGATGGCTTGACAGCACACACTATCTATAGACGGTTATCTGTGTTTGGAGGATGTTTCCCGGCAAAAACTGCATTCCCACAAACCAAAACACAGTGACCACATGGCCAGCAGGCTCGCCATGATTGAACTATTCTGTAACCAGAAAACAGGTGTAAGACATTTATAAATAGGTGTAATGAACAGTTAAATAAATGATTCATACATACACTATAATTAATGTATCAGGGATGTAGCCAGGATTTAAGAAATGCTGAGGCCATAAGTTCTGTATGTGGTTTGTATGGATAAAAAATGTTTTTGACTAGTTTGATTAAAAATGAATATTCAATAGCTGTTCAGCTATACTATTTGATCATTTCCAGACATGTAAATGTTACAGAAAATGCATAGTATAGAAGTGTAGCAAACAAGCACCTTTAAACCTTTAAAAAAGAAGCAACATAATTATATAAGACCATATACAGTACCAGTCAAAAGTTTGAACACATTTTCTCATTCAAGGAAATGGGAAGGTGTGTCCACACGTTTCACTGGTACTGTACATGGTAAAGAATGATTATAATGGTAAAATATTTCCACTCTTGATTTCCACCAAAAATGGAAGTTGCACATAGTAATAGATTACACATCCCACAAAATATTAAGGACCTTGAGGTATATTAAAGGATGTTACCTACTTCAATATTAAGTGCTGTTAAATGCTGCTACCATTAGAAAACAATGTGGTGAGACTTGTTTACTTGTAATGAACTCAATAATATGTCAGCTGCAAACAATACCAAGACTCATTAAGATATACACTCAACATAAAAGTGCTTTCCAAATATGAAGACATGTTCCATAAACACTGTTGCTTCCCATCATTAAGAGGATCGCTGCTTTTCTCCCTGGCATCACTCCATTTGTTCTGAAGTGCCAGAACAGAGATGGAGGCAGCTACTGATCACATTAAATATGCATCTAATAGAAGTGCTAATGTCAGTATGTAAAACAATCCGGGAGGTTTCCCGCCAAATGCAACCTGCCAGCCAACCATCGTGTAAACTGCAGAGGCGCCTAGAGGCTGACTGTCTCATCAGCTGTCGTCTTTTTTTATAGGGCTTGCTTAATTTCTTACTTATTGCCCTTTATGCCTACTGGCATGTAGGGCAGCAACAAAGGATCTCCTCCATCATATCGAACAGTGCTTCCAAGATATATAAACTCTTCTGCTGTATGTACGTTTGTTACATCTACTTGCATCGATGGAGGATTTTGTGCGAAAAGGGCCTGATGCCTATAGGTTGATCTTCAGTTGTTCTTCGCAACACCCAGTCTATGACCATATTGAAAAGTAACACTGATATCATGCATCCTTGTTTCACTCCTGTCTTGACTTCAAAAATGTGATTGCTGTTTCCCACTACTGCTGATTCCTATGTAGGGCAGTAATGATTCATTGATGATAAACACCTTCACAGCAGCCCCTCCCCATCATCTGGGGCTGTGAGTGCAGGAAGTTCAGTTCAGACAGTTTCAGTTCTGACTCAGCAGCCCAAGCTGATATCTGGAGTGGAGTGCCGCAGGTGGAAGGATGAGGGTGAGCCGTCTAAACAGGGAGCTATGCTGACTATGTAGCCGTGTGACACAGCAGTCTGTCTTACAGGCAACACCCCCCTCACACCCTACTGCCCTTATCCATCCACACTTGGTGACACACATGCACTCTCTCTCTCTGCTGGTACGTTTGCCAGTAGCCTTGTTAACCCAAAGTGCAGTAAGCACATGTTGAAATGAAAGCGCTGCAGTGATCTGGAAGAGGCAGGCCGGAGCAGAAAAGAGGGCAAATTAAAATAGCAACTTAAAAACACATCGGCTGTGCTTTTGAAATGTGGTTTATTTTCATGGTCAGTGTGAAAGTTAGACAAAATGGATAATTAAGCATTTGACAAATGTATCTGCATCAAGATCAAGAGCACTTTAGTAAAGGGAGACTATATTTTGAAACCTACAGAAATGTCTCTATTGAACTGTTTTGAATTGTTTTGTTCAGTTTTATTGCCCACTTTTTCATCTGACACAAACAACTAAACATGGCTTCCCCCTTTGAATGATGCAGGCGTCCCTCAGGCCAATTAGGAACAAGATGGACAGTTGGTGTTGCAGTTATGGCCTCTAACAGTTTGAAATATTGCCTAATAAATGCCTCGTCATAGTTTACTATTTTAAATGGCAGAATGCAATGAAAAAAACATGAAATGCATCAACTCTTCACAAGTTGTGTCAAAATCAGAGCAGCATTGACTTTAATGCCTTGCTTGAGTTTAAGTTATGTTGGCTATAAAAACAGTTTGATGTGAGTTATGAAAGCAAAGAAAGCCGCTCATCTCTTCTTCCACCGCAAAAACGACCACAGCAGCCTTGTGCATAGCTTTCCATAGAACTTTAAATTACACTTTTTAAATTGTTGATGATCCTCTCAGTAAGGTTACATGAGAGGATAAGAAGAGGGAGGAAATCCAAACACCATCTTAAAATTATTTATCAAACTCTGTGAGATTAAAGTCTGAAAAATAAGCAGTAGTTATCAGAGCATTTTGATTGACATCTCTCGCCAATGACCTTCAGGTACTGATCGCTCATTTTCAATTTAACCTGCATAAAATGAACAAATAGTTGATGTTATAACAAACTGGCATTCTCCAACATAATGCCTATTACGAAGCTGCCTTCATTTCATGTTAATCTGAGTCACTTCTCATAAACTGAGTTTGGTTTCTGTTTCATTGAGGTGAAAGTTTTTCCAATGTCTAAGGACCAAAGACTGAAAGGTAAAGTCTCTGAGGGCCGCTGCAGGTACCAGCATGACTGCGTGTTTGCCTTGCTGCATGTTTTACTGCTGCCTCTTACTGCTGTGTGACTTTATGTCTGGAGGGAAAATTTGTAAAAAATGATATTTTGAGGGATGGAAAATGCTGACACAGGAATCTTAATTGTGCATTATAGAACATACATATAGCATATTTCAAAGATGTTGTTTTTTTTGCTGTTTGTTCTAGTACAACCTGTTCTGTTGCAGTGATAGTGGTACTTTCAGGGTGTTTTGATGACTTCTACTGTATGTATACTGCTGCAGATGATTACATGGCCCTGTCTGGATGATCAGTCTTACAACAAATGTGTGACGGTGATTGAATCATTTTCAGTATGTGGCAGAGCGCCATGCACCTGAAAGGTCTAAGGTTCGATTCTTCACAAAGTGTCCTTGAGTAAAACACTGAAACTTCTCTCTGTGTATTTACTGTATATAGCTCTGAGTAAAAGCATCAGTTGAATGCACTCTGACACTTCTTCCCTCCCAGTGTGGGATATGGCTAACCTTGACTCTGCTGTTTTCCCTGCAGGCTACAGGGAGTCTGTCTCCTCACATGGGAGAGTGTGACTTTCCGTAGCCAGTCCCAAGATTCACGCAGCCAAGTAGATCTGTGTTATTTAAAGGAAAAATCTCCACTTAGATCATCTTCCACAGTTGTTGATTTTCCCTCAACCTGCCTCATCTTCTTGGTCTTCTTCAGATTGCAATTTTCCAGATTACATTTCCACAACAAGCCAGAACAAATGCTTAATTTTATAATCAGTTAAGGTCATTTACACACAGTAATCTGCTGAGCCCACTTTAGTATAAGTGGTTGTTTCATGACATGTTGTTTACATGTTTGTTTTGTTTCTTTCTATTTTTACATGTTTCATCTGAAGAAATTGTTGCACAATTATAACTCTTATTATAAGTGACTGTTCTTCTCAATCTGCTTATGGGTGGAGAATTTAAATTGGCAGGTGTGATGAGACAGTTAATTATGTTTATGTGATGTCACTTGACTGTCTCTGGGTTGTTGTTGTCTCCGTCTCAGACAGGTGCCCATGACTCACCTTGAAAAACAGAAACTTGTTTCACTTTTTATCCCTGAGTGTGTCATCACAGTTGATATCTGGCGTTAGCTTCAGAATATTTTTAACTCCTATCGTGGTTAGACAAATATTTTAAATTATAGATGGCCATGGCAAAGAACAAGGTCAGCGTTTGTCTAGTAAACATGTAGCTGCAGAGTCCTGGTTGTCCTGCACTGCCAGGATTAGAGGTTTAATTTCTACTAGTGCAACACGTAGACTGTATGCAAAGTATCTTTACAGGCTATGGTGTAAACAATCACCAGAAGTGTTATGTTGTCTGGGGTTTTTGTGTCTGAGCAGTGGGAAAAAAAATGCAGAATTACAAAACACCACTTCCATGTGTACAGTAAAATGTCTGCAACTTTTGAAGTGTTACTTTAACTTTTTTTACTTAACTTTGTCAGTTAATGTATCTGTTCTCTTTATTTTTTTGTAAAACAGGATGATGTCATCTTGCCTGTGTGGTTGTCTGGTGATCCAGACAACGTTCACCATCATTTTTGTTTTTTGGTTGCATGTATTATGGTCCATTCAAATCACTAAAGTTCAACATAAGATTCTTGGAAGAAAACTTGGAAGTCCGCCAAATCATACATGTCCTATCTCGAATAAGTCCATATAAACACATTGTGCACATATTCTAATGCTTAGCACAGCTTCCCCGCTGCTACACCGCTGCCTGCTTCCCAATAAACTGAACTCTCTAAACCTTCTAACCTGCCTCCTGAACTAGCGTGTAGGTTTACCCAACCTTTATTTAAAAATGCTGTTTATCTCAGGCTCTCAGTCTGTTTCAAACTTACTCAGCTTTGTAGAGGTTAATGCCAGAGTCTGTGTCAGAGTGCATGGGAATGTATTCCTGCAGCCAGAGAGGAAAGGTGGCATGAAAAACACTAAAATATGGAAACAAAGAATTGGCATGACATTGTAAGAGGACCTGGTGCTTTAATGAGTGATGGACATCAATGGAATGATCAGATGCAGTGCTTACTGGTACCAACATGTTCACCTCACACAGACTGTAAACAAGCCTTAATTAGAAAGTCAAGCTATCGAATGTCTCCCTGTTACCAGAGCTGCTTGTTTGTGCACAGGACTTGGGCACGGGATCCCACAAATAACTTTCATAAACATCTTTTGGATTGAATGTGTTTTCAGAGAGCTGTTAAGCACATGAGTGAAAGGTTTTGGGGTCAATTGGACGAGCAACTGCTCCAACTTCTCTGGACCAACACATGGCAAGTAGTACTCTACAAGTTTTTCTATCCCTTTTTGGTGCCTGTTCCTACTGTATTTCTGCACTGCACTTCCTAAAAATAATCTGTTAATCTATAGGAAAACTATATAGAATATAGAATCAAGCTTTACTCAGTACTGTACTTATAACAGAACATGCAGTACATCTTTCGTTCAAGAACCTTCCATCAGTCTTTAATCTCAGCTAGCTGAGCTGTTGCTTTGTGTCACTGCTGACAGTCTCTAATCCGTCTGGCCGGCGGCTTAGAGGAGGAAACATTGTTCAGCATCACAGTGTTTACATCTCCAGCCTCCTCCGGGTGAACAAACCCCGCAGCTTGGTGAAAAAAAGGAGGAGTCTGCAGTTTTGCTGAGAAAACCCAAAGCCCATCCATCTCTGTTAAGAATATCAACAGCCAGCAGTACAAATCAGACCCACTTTCCAGTTTGTTAACCCTCAACACTGTTTCAATCCTGTTGTCCATTCCTTTGATTTAAGCTAGTTTAAGTTACTTCTCCAACTACTAGTGAAAAACACACATTTTAGATGTTTAGACCTGGCTCTAATTTGGAAAATGTAAGCCTTAGATGATTTTATCAGGGGATTCTGCATTTTTTAAAGAATATGTTGCATTCAGAACAGATTATGTGCATACTTGAGAGGAAAGAGCATGAGAAGGACTATTTATCTTTTTTCTACCTCATGCATGCACTTCACATCACTTTTATATTCTCTTTGGCTTTGCTTCTCCCATTTAGCACGCAACCAAACATCTGTGAAGGGTAATAAGAGGAAATCAAGGAATAAAAGTGGTGAATAGAGGACATTAGAAAAGAGGAAAGAAGTTAGGAAGAAAAGTATAACTGGACTGAAATAGGACGGGAAGAAAAAAACAGGAGAGGCAATGAGATGAGGAGACGAAACTAGGGGAAAGGAGGAGAAGAGGCAAGATAGGAGAAGGGGAAGGGGGCAGGAACCGGTCTGAACCAGCGTAGGCTGACTCTCGGAGTTATATACCCCTCCGCACTTCCCTCCTCCCCTCTGCTCTTTCCTCTGACTCAGACTGGCTGAATTTTTTTTTTTTTATCACTCCGTCATGCGCTGCTTGTCACCGGGAACAATTTGGATACACATTCCGCAGAAGTGTAAGAAGATCCACTGCAGCGTGAGGGCAGGGGTTGTGATGTCCATGGCATAAAGTGGTGGGCAGGTGTTCCCCACACATTACATAAGAAATCAGGAGGTGTCCTGGAGGAGTCAAATTGGGTGTATTGATTATCAAGCAGACATGCTTGACATTAGTGAACATCCACACATACCTCTGGAGGGACAGTTTGTTCCCACACTACAGTCGGTGTCATCAAGGACCTATTTGTGGCTTTACATTGTGGATACCATAAATATGGTGTGTGTGTGTGTGTGTGTGTGTGAGTGGTGACACTTTCAAGAAAGTGTATCTTCTTTCAGCCTTACTGCATAAGAGGAGTGATTTATGCCTGGTTTGTTTGGTCAGATTGTTTGTATAGAGATCTGTTTTACCCTAATTGGGGCAAAAGACAAAGACAAAAAAGTTATTAAGAGACGGCAGAAAGTTTTTAAAGCATGTTATACAAATCTTTACAGATAACCTTGTTATAGCATAAAAAGGAAATACTTCATTAATCCATATGGTGAAATTACTTACAGTAGAAATGACAAAGACAAGAAAATAAAATGTTAAATATGAGAAACAATTATCCTCTCAAACCAGCTAAAACTTTTGATTTTGGAAGGTACTGTGTAGATACACAGTTCATTTGGATTGTTTATATAAGGGGGACTTGATTTCAACCCTTTCTCTCCTCGTGGAGGTTTTCTGATGACTTAGCAATAATTAGATTAAATGAGAAAATAACCTGCAGGTTAATCAATAATGCAAAAAAAATGTTCGTTACAGGACTTGATTGCTTGGTCTTGATTACTAAATGTCATTGAAATATGAAGAAAGATCATCAAAGTGGCATTCTTGATTGAGATTAAAACACAGCAACAGCAGCCACATGATGGATGGTTAACAACAAAAACTTTACAGCAGAGACCAAAAACATTGTAAGAAAATTACTTACATACCTTAATTAATTTGTAACATGGTGTGATTCTGAGATTCAGAGAGAAGAAGTAACTGATGATAATGATGTGATAAAGAAGGATAAAGGATGTGATAGAGGATGTATATATTAGGCAACAATGTTATGATTGTCGTCTCAAACATGTTAGTTTAGTGATTCTGGAAGAACCACAGAGAAAGAAGGAAAAGTTTGGATTAGTTTGGAATGAATCATGGGAAGAATGTAGAATAAACAGATTGTAAAAACACTATGAAGAAATAATAGGCCTGTGTCTGAGGGGAGCTGCAGCCTCCTGATTGAACTGCCATTTGTTTTTTAGTAGGTGAGAGCTGTTATAAAACCTTGATAACATAGGGGCAATGAGGTCAGAGGTAGCACTGTCTCCGTCTCTGGGACAAGCTCAGCCTGATGTTACCTAGCTGTCGGTCACGGAGCTCATGAGAACTGACACTATTCCTGGTCTCAGCCAGCTGGCAAGTCCTAGACTTACTTTCCTGGACCAGCGAATGCAGCCTGCTGTCTTCACTGTAGATCAGACACAATCTATTAATATACATTACAGTCGCAGTAATCTACACTCATCAGAGCAGACATGGAATCACAGCACACCGCAGCCAATTCACAGCAGTTTGACTTGATTTCCATTTAAGGGGTTTGGTAATATTTTACATAAATACTAGCCTTATATGTTATATTAATATATCTTACATACATATCTTACATTCATGTTGAAAAAATCTGAGAGTTAGTGTAACTGTGATACTTCAGAAACATTCCTACCCCAATTTTAGAGAAGAGATTAACAGATTAAGACCCTCTTTATTGTCATTTCTCAGCACTCACACACATTGAAACGAAATGTATCCTCTGCATTTGACCCATCCTATACGCTAAATTAGTTCAACTGTGTCGGATGCTGTCAAACTTACTGGAATATGTATATCGCACACATCACACACCAGGTCAGAAACGTTTTTACATGCTGTATCAGGAATTATTATTGTGTCACAGCAATAGAAAGTAAAGTGCAGCAATACTAATATGCATCTGTGTGGAAAAAATGATTATTACTTGTATTAGTTGTTATTAGGCCTGGGTGAAGTCAGAGAAATACACACTGTTTGTTAACCTGTTTGTGGGTCTCCAGCACTGTGGGGTAATTTCACTCGTTGGATGTCTGAAACAGGGACTCAGAGGTCAGACTCCTGACCTCTGACCTCACCCCATAACTCTGCCAGGAGCCTTTCTGCATGCAAAGCAGTCATCAATCCACCGCAGTTTGAGATAGTAGCTGCTCTGTGCTGACTCACAGGTTTTATAACACATGACCAAAGGCAGCTGAATACTGCTGGAGGAGCCCAGAGCCGCTGTGCTAAATGCAATAAGATCATCTTTGTTACTTTCACTAACAGCTCCACTTCTTCCTTTATCCTTCTGGCAAACTGGCAAAAAGTCCAGTGTGTCCAGTACACCTCCTTCACAGCACCAGGAGGAAATCATAAAGGTATTATATACAGAGTTTGAAACAATGAACTAGTCAAATTATCAGTGGTACCTTTTTTTGATTACCACAAAGAAACAAGTCCATGATGCAAGGAACCTCACACCAGTAGTGTTGCTGGCACTAGTGTTTTTACTTTTCCCATAAGACCCGTTTGTCCCTGAAGAGGATACTGGAAGTTATTATCATCAACCTATTGCTCCTTCCACTCTTTGCAAAACACTTGAAACTTAAGCTTAAGCAGTGTCTGCTCTAGAGACAGAGCGCCTTCTTTCCATGGATGTATCAAGAGAACTGGATACCATGTTTCGTTTAAAGTTTCTCACGCTTCTTCAGGCTTTTTGAGTCCTTCTCTACCTGAATTTGCTGACTTCCTGCTAGCTCTCTGCACACATGAATAATGATGATGATGATGATGGGAGGAAAATACTGATTCAGGTCTTTGAGATTTTACATTTTTATTCAACCTAATGGAGAAAATTGTAATAATACAAAGAATCAGTGTTCTTCGACACTCCCTCCAAATTCTACCTGGGGGCTGGAGAGTTGAGGTCACTTGAGGCTGTTAAGTTTCTCAGTGATGGCCTTGTTGGTTTATAGTAATGCTGCTCTTGTTCCAAAATGGATGTGGTTAAAATTAACTGAAGTTGAAATGTAGCACAAAGCGCTTTTAATGCTTTTAATAAAAGCATTAGTCTTAGCCGCTCAACAACGACCGTAAAGGTGCCCTTGAGCAAGTAAGTTGCCGTGAAGCTCCTCAGTTTCCAACAGTCTAAAACTTCCCAATTTAAATGTGTGGAAGCATATGGATATGCAGGGCGTTGTCATAAAACAACTCAGTGGATAAATAGTTGTTAAAAAAAAGTCTAAAAGCACAAATCCTGTCTCTTCTCCAAATCCTTACCACCTCATTGATTGGAAAAACATGCGTTATAATACAAGTCAAGCATACTTGGGCAAAATCTCTCCATCAGCCTCAACTGAAAATCAGTTCCACCTGGACCGAGGCAAGGCGGTACCACTTAGTTTTTCCATTGCATAACTCGCTAGCTGCATTTTATTTATTCCTCTGGAGGGTTAAAACCTTGCTGAAGGCATGGCCCTTCCCTCTACAATGAATGGTTATACAGATGTATCCATTAAAAGTGCATGCTGTATTTTGGCTCCCTCTGCAAGAGGAAATGTTTGGAAAAAATAGGTTTTCTCTATTTTCAGCTGCCAGACCTTAAAAGGAACCTTCTAGTAATAGTAGGTCAAAACACTATGTTTCTTTAGATGGACTTTGTTTTCCCACATAGTATTCAAGGAAAGCTACAGGAAGCGAGCCTACAGAATACATAAATACACTGCAGAGTCATTCACAGGTGACTATTCCTCTCAGAGGTGCAGGCAAAATATTCAGTTTAAGTGGAAATTTCAAAGAAAAAAAATCTTACCAACAGAAAGAGTCAAAGGTATATAATCTCTGTCTGAGAAGACCACTAATAACCAGATCAATTATTACAGATGTTCTATTTGTATTTAAACAGAGTCTTAACGTGCGACACCACCTGCACTCGGTTTTTGGCAGTCAGAAAAACAGTGCAAATCTCTGCTGCATTTATGTTTTTGGCTTGTTGAAGCTGCAATTACAAGTGCACCAGAACTTGTAAACTAAAGCCTCAAGAACTCACAAGCAGCCTATTTGTTGGACAGAAAACCAACTGTCCTGCCAAGACAGAGACAGAAATTTAGGCGGGAAAATTGAGTCAAAATAGGGTTCTGTAATTCCTGTTCCTGTAACTTTAACTAAGAACAATGGACAGTCCAAGGTTTTCCTTTCTGGTGGTCAGATTCAGTGAAGAAAACTTATAGAAATAGGCTAATATGAGTATGAGTCTCTCCAATTCATGACATTTTCAGGCACCTCGGTGCAGTTATGGTGTGACACCAGAGTTCAGACGTTCTCTCTTGGACAGACAAACTGAACTATATAAATAAATGCTCCAGACATTAAATAAACCTCTCTCAAAATGCCTTATGTGAACACTATTAGATATGTACTGGATTGTACTGCAGTCATAAAAAACAGTGCGAGCAAACACACTTCTGCCTCTGCCCTGTGTTCTTAAAGCTCAGCTGCTTGTTTAGTTTAAAAGTGCCCAAACACAGCAGTTACTCTGCTGCTGCTGCTGCTGCTGCTGCTGTCTGAGCTGAACAGCTGTGCGAGTGACCCGCATCTCAGTCGTTTCAACTCACTGCAACAAGTGCACGTGCTCACATGAAACATAGAGATTGTTTACGTTGGTGGTGCAGACCTCCTAGGGGACGTGTCTGTCAATACTCGCCGTCTTATTTCACCGATTATCGCTACTGTACGTATATTACATGCAGTACATGTGATATGATCTATGACAGAGCAGGTTGGGTAATTTGAAGAAGAATTTGAAGAAGTTCCAAAAACAAGGATGATCATAGCGCCTATCTTTGCTGCATTTGTTTATTGATTTGTTAAAAGACTTTTTTCAATTTCATTTCAATTTATGAAAAAGGGCAAATCCATTAAAAATTACTACATGGTGACGAGGTGACGCAGGGCATGTGTGTGCACATGAGAGTCTTTATATGTCTCTGCTGCATCTGTGTACATGTGTATATCTCAAGTGTGATGCATTAACCAGTTTCCATATGACACACTTGAATATCTTAGACTTGATTCTTCAAAGAGGGAGGGGTGATGGCTTCTGCATGCATTCTCTACATGCAGATACCTATCATATCGCGAACACCCCTGCCAAGGCTCTCAGTGTTGTAAAGGGCAGTCGAGCCCAAACCACCCCCCCCACCCCCCTCCCCCCAACCCACCCCAAATCCATTCGCCCCTTCGCTAACCTCGCAACCTCGCTGTGGGGATGGGCCAGTGAGAAGCAGCGCAAACCGGCGTGAGCCAGTGCTGGCAGCTACATCACCCCCGCCTCCTCCTTCCTCCTACTTCTTCCTCCCATATGTGCATACACACACACACACATTAGGATTAGTGTTCTTATGAGGGCCTGCTATTGTCTGTATTTACTCTGTAGTTTAACATCCGTCTCTGATTTGAGATGGATTACTCGAGTGCTAAAAGAGCATTCAAGTTTTTGAGTAGAAGTATGATTTAATTTCATTGTAGTTGCTTTGACTGATGATTTTTTTAAATCCTTGTAAATGAGTAAGACCCTCAACATGATATAAACGGCTTTTAAAAAAGGATTCACCCCCAACTCTTAATAATTCTAGTCTTCTCTCTAAAACCAAGCCTCTAACTTCTAGAAACTTCTAGTCCTTACCTGAAATCCAGATTCTAATCCTTTAATTTATGTCTAATCTGTTTTAATCAGACCATGAGTCTCCCTTGTACTGTATATGTAAGGACTGTCAAAAACAACTTCAGAACAATTCAATTGTTCTCACTTTGGAGGTCTAAAACTCAAACTGGCACTCACAAAGAGAGAAAAGCAAGAATACACACACACACACACACACACACACACTTCCTCCTCTGTTCTCCAGACATGCTCTGAGCTTTAACTATCTTTAGCTGCATACATGCAGTGGCAGAACATAGGATAACTCTTTGTGACGAAGCGGGTAAAATAAAATCTGATTCACATGGTTTCAGTTTGGTTGGAATAAAATGAGATTCTCCTTGCAAACAGTTCAACACTTTCAACCTTCCACACATACAGGATTATGTTTTCTGTCTCGTTAGTGAAACATCTTCAGTGGGATTGTTTGTTGCCGTGTCAGGGACAGACTTTTCTTCAGTTAAAAGTATTGTTTTTTGGACTGGTGAACGCAAAGATATCTGTTAATTACAGTCGTAATAATTTTAACCGCAGTGTGAGAATTTGTTTCTCTGGCAGTAAACACAAAGTTTAGCCAGAGAGGTCCAAGTTTACAAGGCCTTTTCCTGTTGTTGGGGAGCTGTTAAGGGTTTTGGTGAGCCAACTTCCCATTACGTTCCCACTCATTCAAGGACGCTTTTTTAGCTTGACTCTTTTTCTGGAGTTTGAAGGGGAAAATGTGACAGAGCGTCCTCAAATTAGCACAAATACACTCTCACTATAAAAATACATGCAGTATTTATTCCCCAGACTTTTTGAGTATTTCCACAAGCTGCACTCCTTTCCTGAAAGTGAATGTTTTTAATGTTGAGTATGTAGAGTGTTTTGTTGAGTTACTGCAAGCTTTTGACAGTTGAACGTTCAGAAGTTCAAGTTCAACAACATTTTACAACTGTGGCATGATAAAAAAAATACCAAATATTTTTTTACAAATTCCTTTGCCCCAAATTAGCCCCAAATTCATCAACAATCCAAAGATTGTTTTATAAATTATGATGGATCACTATAGATGTCATTTATTTTGACCTCACATTTACAAAGAAGTTACAAGCAGGTGCCGACTGTCACATCTGTGTCTATTCAACTGTTCATATACTGTATACATACTATATGTCTACTAGCAGGAAAAGACCATTATAGACAAAAAAAATATGAAAAAATAACATATGCTGGTATAAAGTTACACTATGCCAGTTATATGCCAGTGCAGCTAGATTATTTAACAAATAAAAGCTTGATATTGCCATTAACGATCAACATCCCTCTCTAAGTTTGGTGAGTTGTATATACAGTGAGGGGGGAGAGCCAATGTTACTGACGTCCCTAAAAATGTAAGAAATCATGCAGAAGGCTAATATGGAGAGTTGCACATTTTGCTGCAGTCCTCAATCAACAATAACAAATAAGTTTCAGTGGAGTTTGTATAAATTTCTGTTCTCTTCCTGCATGTGTTATATTAGCATCCATAAATCCATAGTAAAGCTGCATTTGCCTCACTGCTGTTTTAGTCTTACACGCGCACACACACACACAAACACACACATCAAAACATGTTAATCCGTATCACACAGAAAAGCAGCCTGTCTCACACACACATGCACAAATGGTGTGCAGACTTACAACACATACAGTGAGCAAATACTTTCTTCACAAGGATCAGTTATGCATAAAATAACAGAGAAATAATTGTGTTTTATATGCAGCAGCAGTCTATACAGTGTAGAAACAGCTGGGGGGGGGGGTGCCCGGTCACACACACTTGCTGATCAGTCACATGCTCAGAGCCGCAGAACATAGGAAACACTTTTCTCCTCTCACCGTGCGCAACGTGAGTCACAGCACATCTCTCTGTTATGAGTGTGTGTGTGTGCGCCTGCCGGCAGCATGGGGGGGTGTGCAGCTGATTTTATCTCCACCTGCACAAAACACAGGCAGCAGGTAGGTGTGTGTCAGACAATACGACAGTCTGACATGAAACTGTTATTGGCCGAAAGCTGATGCTAAAAAATAGCTGATAGAACTTGCAATGCAAACTGTAGACACCATCACATCAGGGTTCAAACTGATACTGACCATTTATTTAAATGCACACTCACTCATCTGGGTTGATTAACACTTTCAGAGGGTTTTAACAGGGTCAACACTGTTCAACTCTGAATAACTGTCACTGAAAGATCAACACTTAATGACACGGAAAAATATACTCTGTAGTGTTCTCCAGTCCTGAAAATCATCCAAGGTGTGCCTGTAAGTAGACCAGATTCCTGCTGTGACAGACATTTAGATCCAGAGTTCACCTAGCGATGCTATGGAAAGGGCAGATATTACATTATATGATAACATACACGTGACTCTGTCATGATTATAATGAGTTCAAAAATTAATTCATTGGCACCACTCCAAGTCCGAGAAATCTTATCAAGTAGTAAATGTTGGTATTTTCACCTTACTTGGATAGTGCAGAGACAAACAGGAAAGAGTTATTACATGCGACAATAGTCCCCAGTTGAATTGAACCAGGAATGTTGCAATTATGTGACATGCGTTGTAACCATTTGGCTACTGTTGAACTCCATCGGATGTTGATTTTAATCAGTTTAACTTTAAATTGAGATGTCCTGGAACTCTGCTGTAAGCAGGAAAAAACAATCATGAAATACACTATTGTTATGATGAATTCCAGGTATCCGCTCTTTTTCCAGAATGGATATATATAGCATTTTGGAACAGAAACCCTTCAGACAAATAAAGGCAACAGAGTCAGTCCTGCTAGACAGTCACCTACTTGGCTGTGACTTCTCACCCAGTGGCAGCAAGTCCAAGAGTTTCCCCTCTGCAAGGCCATAAACAAACCATCTGCCCCCTCACCTGGATTCCCCTCTCACAAACACATTTTGTGTGAAACGCTGTCATAACACAGAGAAACACAAACAACATCTGTTTGATCTGTTGACAGTACTTTATCACAAGGGCTTTCACTATTGTTCGTTAACGTTGTCACCGTATAAATCAAATCTTGGCCCCATTCTTTTCGGTGTAAAGGTTGTATGTTCTCCTCACGTTTACTGTATGTTCCTACATGTTGGGTATTTGGGACCCTCCTGCTGTTGTCTTTGACCACGTAACTGGCCTCAAAACTGGAGATGGTCCATGGTTCTGCGCTGTGACTGCCCACTGCTATGTTAGGATTGCTCAAATAAAGACGATAATTTAGAAAAACATGTTCACTAGAATGAGACGGACAGAAAGCATTAAAATAGGTACTGATCAAAAGGGTCCAAACATAAAAGGAGACAGCACAACTTCTTCATTACGCTCTTATTGTAAATTAAAACTAAACCACCTCTAAAATGGTTAAATAGAAGTTATAGCGAAATCACAGCCACTACTCACCAAGTACAAAAAACACACAGATTTGTCTAACTTGACTCATAAATATATATTAACAGTTTAAAGGAATATAAACATAATGACATTCAGGGTGCAGAGATAACAAAATTCCATATTCGTGAAAAAGTGTCTTTAACACAAAAATCATCAAAACCTTTACACAAAGAGTACAGTACAGACATTAAGAATCATTAATAAGTGTATTTAACAACCAGCAAACATACTGTACATTGCAACCTTTAGAAATACATATATTTAAAAAGATATTCAGAATAAAACAATGCATTGTGGTCAAAAGTAACACAAGGTGTAATTATTATAAAGCTCTCAAAGATCCTGTAAGTAGGCCAACTGTCAGTCAGACTGCAAAACACACACACACGAGTCTGAAACCTTTGTTGCGTGTGTTTTTTAGGCGTGTGTTCTTGCTCATCAAGCCATTTAAACTGTGGTTTACTGTTTAAAGGGCCATGTGATGTCACCGCAGATAAGGTGCTGTGGCATGTTGAGGGAAATTCTAGGTCTGTCCTGATTGGCTGAACAGGGGAGTTGTTTTCTTATTAAATGCGCTTGACAACAGCACAGCCAATGAGAGCAGAGCGGTGGGCGGGGCCCGATGTTCCCAGCTGTCTGCCTCCTTAGACACTCACACTCACACACGTACACAGAGTTTTTAGTTTCACTTCCCTTTTGTTGTTGAGGCTGATGCTGAGAGCAAGTTTGTCCGGTGCTTTTGCAAAGTTCATCAACTCTTCGTGCTTTGTGCTTCATGACAGTCTTGTGAACACATGTCAAAATCTTTTATCATATGTTTTCATAACTACAAAAGGGAATTTCCACAAAGAATCTGAAGGAGCATGAAATAACTAATTATGATACATAATAAGATAAATAAAACAGAAACACTAAACAATAAAAAGAGAAGCATCATATTATTAATTTATGCTGAATACAAATTGCAAAATAGATCTTGAATGTGCAAAAACAGCAGTATCAATGATAACAATATGATCATTTGCAAAAAACAATATGAGCTGCTGCGGTGACTAAAAGTGAGAGCATATCTGAAAGAAACACACACTGTATGTGAAACTGTGGCTTTTTAAATGACGCATGTTATGCATCCGATTCACATCAAGTATCTGTGAGGCATTTAAACAGGAAGTTTTACAGTTTAAATGTCTCGCAGTTATTACAGGTACAGGCAGCCAGCAGTCACAGCTGCTCCGTTGTTGCTGAGTGATGCAGGCATGTGTAATTAGAAAGCAACTTTGGTTTGAGAATTTCTGCAAGGAAGGTTTGCAGAGCTCTGCGCAATCAACACCAACACACCTTGGAAAAACACTTTTAGGCTTTGCTACATATAGTAGACTGCTTGCATGTTTTCTTTTCTGTTGTATGCATTTGATAATGTTCATACAGCCACAGGATTCAAACTGGCAACACAAACACACACACACACACACACACACAGCAGTCCAAACATGCAGAAAGGCTGCCTACACAAAAGACACACACACAGTAGTACAGAGTTAGGCACGCACATCCTCCATATGTTATTACACTTAAATGTCTGGAACCTCAGCACAGCTGGTGCTGCACAGAGGAAGCCTGTGTGTGTGTGTGTGTGTGTGTGTGTGTGTGTGTGTTTGCAGGCTTATACAGTACATGCCTAGTATTTGAGCAGTTGACACTCTGTCTGCTGTGTGTTCCACTGTGCACGTGTTGGTGTATTATTTGTTAATTTTGCTGCCTGTTCTGTTCATGCATAAATGTTTGCATTAAACATTTCTGCACATGCATTTAAGTGTTTGTGTGTCAGTGTTTTTGCATGTTTATAAAATAGTGCGCTATATGTTCACATTTCTGTTTTGCTATGTTTTAATATTTATCCATGCACAGATAGCATGTGAAGCTACACAAAGTGACTCACAGGAGGGACTCAGTCCAGGAGACTTTACTTGTATTTATGTCACCTGATGTCTTTGCATAATAGTGTGATCACTGTCACACCACATTGCTTGAACATGACATCTTTGTGTGCAGGGTTGGGTAGTAACAGATTACATGTGATCGGGATTACGTAATCAGATTACAAAAAATGACTATAATCAACCCAGATTACATTTGAAAAAGTGTGCAATTAGATTATAATTATATTGTCAAGGATAACTTGATAACATTTTTGATTTCATCTTTAAAATATGGCAGTTTTAAAATAATGAAACTTCCTTTCATGATTACCAATACTCTAAAAAAAGAACGGTGTTGCGTCAAAATGGAAGGTTCAAGCAGCAGCAGTCCCTCCAAAACAGCTTTCCATTCCTGGCAATATCGCCATCACTTCGACTTCAAAAATGTTTACAGTGCAATTTCGGCAAGCCAAAAATAAAGTTGCTGTCATCCGCAGAGACCTCAACTTCAAATCTGAAAAAAACACTTTATTTCCTTCTCAGTTAGCCTACACATCAACCAGCTAATGCTAGCTAGCTAACGTTGGAGAAAAATGTGGAGGTTGGGTTTAGCTTGGGGGTGTAAAATTTTGTTTCAACCATTTTCACTGCAGTGCCCATCAACTCATTTGCATCTGCCACAGTAGTATGGTTGATAATGGTAGCGATGGCTTGGCTCATTAGCTAACTTACAATCCCGAGCAAATTACGATTTGATTTTAGAAAATGATGACACCGGAGTTTATACAGCGTGCTGTGACCATCGCCCACACCTACTAAGCGAGTGAATATATGGCAATGTTCTCTGTCAGTGCAATGCTTCAGGGGAAAGACGCTTAATATTGGTAGTAGAAACAATTCTTGTACCTATGGAAAGGATTTTTCTTTTGTCCTTTACCAAACCCCTGTGACTAGAAATGAGTAGATAATTCACATTTCTCTTTTGATTCAAAGAAAGCTCATTTTCACTTGTTACTTTTACTAATTCGCCCATTTGTGCAGCATGGTATACATTTAGGTAAATCTGGCATTACATGTTCAAATATATTCACATTCATATAATTTTGAGAAAGTTAGATAAGTTTGAACTCAATTTTATACTACTGTTGACAGCCCTATAACATTATCAATATTATTATAAAAAATTTTTCCTTCCATGTATGTATTTCAGAGAAAACATGCTGGGAAATTTACGAAAGGGCTGACACAGGACCTAGCGAGACTCATGGAGAGCCACAAGCAAGAGCCACAAGTGAAACAAGCAAAGCTTGAACAATTTGCGAATAATATTTCCCAAACCAAAGTAAATTCCCTTGTCTTCAGTTTCATTGTGGATGCTGTCCAGTCATTTTCTTTATTGGAACAGCATGCGTTCAGGAAACTAATTGAGGGCATAAGTGGGGGAAAGACTGTAATGACCCAAAAGACAGTGATGTCTAGGCTTGATAAGGCAAAGTGCATTCAGTGTGCACAACAGCTGATATTTGGACAGCTTCCAATGGGAGCTTTTTTGGGATGACTTGCCATTGGATCGTGGGCGATGAGCTGGAGAGGAAATCAGCAGCACTTGGCTGTACAAGGATTCAAGGCAGACACACATATGACATTGCTGCTGCTAAGACACATGACAACATTGAAAATAAAGTCCAAGCTACTGTGACGGATAATGGTCGCAATTTTGTAAAAGCTTTCAAAGAGTTTTCAACGGCAAGTGATGACCACGATGAGGCGGATGACCAAGGTGAATTCCATGTGGATGCTATTCTTGCTGAAGAGACAGATGAAGACCTGCATCTCTTTCTACCACCCAACCAGAGATGTGCAGCACACGCAATGAATCTGATAGCCTTCAAGGATCTTGCGAAAGCTTTGACACAGGGGCCGCACAAAGTGCACTACAATGCAATTACCAAACACTCAGCCTTATGGAACAAGGCTCACCGATCACCATTGGCTGTTGAAGCTGTGGAATACATACGGAAAATGGAGAAAACAATTGCTTCTTTGGACTGCTGATACCCACACTACTTACTCTGAAGAAGAAGGTATGTAAGAAGAGAGCTGCAACACACTTTTTCTCTCATTGGTAGCATCCTGACAGCAATAGACTCAAGCTTTGCACAGTTGTTTAACAGTCAGGATGCAAAAATTACAACAGCAACTATACCACAGTTCCGTTTTTGGTGGCTGGCAGAAGCTGAAAGAGAGGAAATACTTGCAATGTTGGTGTCAGAGTTAACCCACCTAGATCCAGGTGATGATGCTGAGTCCAATGACAGCATGTGAATTCTACATGGTCAGATGAGGTTTTCTTCTGTTATGGACCTGGAAACAAAGGTGGTGTTGCTGATGAAGTCCGGACGTATCTAGAGGGAACAAGTAAGACTCTGGACTGCCTTAATGACTTTCCAAGGACGAAGAGGCTCTTCCTTAAATCCAACACCATCTTACTCTCGAGTGCACCTGTGCAACGGCTCTTCAGCCATGGTGGCAACATCCTTACTCCCCACAGGAACCACTTGACAGACGAGCATTTTGAACAAGTACTCCTCTTGCGTTACAATAGCAAGCGTCTCCCTGTGGTCTTTGATTAAAAAACATCAGCAACAAAAACTTAAACAAAGGAAACAATACCGTACACCTGTAGATGTTAATGCCAGGAAACTGCATCCCTCATGTTGTAGAATACACACAGTACACCTGTAGTTTGTGCCAATACAGTTTTTATAAAGTTATTATTATAACTAAGGTTGAGGAACAAGACCACACCCCTCTCTCTCACTAAATTCAATCACCTGTGTATACCTATACAGGCGTGTCTAACCCCTTTCTCAACCGACCGGCTTTTGTGGCTTTTTTAGTATAAGGTGCAATATTTTTAATGTTTGATTTTGAAGTAATCCAAAAGTATTCAGATTAGATTACTTTTTTGTAATCCAATGGATTCGTTACTCATTACAAAAATTACCAAATAATTTGTATTCAGTAACTGACTCATTTCAAAGTAATCTGACCTAACCCTGTTTGTGTGTGACTTCCTCACAAATGTGAACAAACTGTGCAGATTGTTTGCTGCACCTGGCTCCCTCTGAGATCTGATCACAAAGTATGATTTTATAGCATAGCAACAGGAAATACTCGTTTCTGATTGGCTGATAAAAACACATCATAGTGTCTTGATATGGAAAATCTATGATTCAGCTCTTCCATCTCAACCTTTACTTTTATATTTTAGGCAACCTCATGATGCATTATTACTTAAACTATTTACATTTTTAAGAGAGATCTTGTGTACGGTAAAATTGGAACCACAATTCATGGAAAACTGAGATTTGAAAAGTTGAAAGTAAATTTGAAAAGTTTATAAGGTGTTTTGCAACCAGTGTAACAACCTTAGCAACAAGCTTAGCAACAAAGGCTACGGGACAGACAACCGTTTGTGGGCATGTACGAGAAGCAAGTAGAGGTAACTGTCCAAACAAAGTTCACCTCAAGTTTTGGACCTTTGAGCATGTTTAACATAGACATCTGACATCATAACAGCATAAAAATAACATCACAATCACAAAAAGCACGATACGTCCCCTTTAAAGATTTGTCAATTGCAAATATTCACCTTCAGTCTTTCTAATCTTACTTTCTAATCGATTTTATGGATTCTGATACCGATTTCACCTCATAGCCTTGCTGTTCATGATGATTTTTAATAAAGCCAAATGCCACTGCAGCAGCTAACCTGGAGGGTTTTGTTTACAGGATGTTCTCTCAGTTCTTTCCACCTGTCAGAGCTGGCACAGTGTGTTCTCACTGCAGGTCACCAAGTTTGTCTGTCTGTCTTCATTCCTCTATCCATCCAAGAGGGAGCCGGCCTTTTGATTTGGTTGCTGGTTTTGCTGATTTCAGACCAGATATGATCCACAAAAGGGCTTCTGTGTCTGAGGCATTCCTGCGCTTTGCTGGTTTCAGGTACAGGGAGTCCTCTTTGAGCTTCAGTCCCACGCATGGCATCACCTACCCAGTCCTGCTTTCATCACGACACATGTACCTAAACAGATAGACACACATGATAAAGACAGCAAGGAATACAAAACAAACCCTGCTCCCTTTATCTTATGCGATTTTTCACTCTTTCCTCTGCTATTATTTTCTTTTCATTATTTAATGTCTTTTTATGATACTTAATCCATGTCTTATTTAGTTTACATGCCCCTCTCTCTGTCAATTTCTTCATCTGTAACTCTTTCTTTAAACCTCTCTCCAACTTTGTCAGTCGTCCCTCCTACTACCTTCACCATCATTTCTGTCTTGAGTTATATTGTTGCGTGACCAGACTTCTTACATAATCCCTCGTACTTGTTTTTCAAAGTTTTGTGCACTGTACATGTTTCTTTGCATTTGACAGACAAGAAAATGAGTGAGGTGTGGTCATAGTGTAATGTAGGACAGATGCAAAGCTGCAAAAACACTACATTCACCCTGCAGTTTGACTGCAGCTTTAAGGAGGAGTGGTGTTTAAAAGGAAACCTACAGCCAATAACAAGCTAATCATACAATAACAATAGAGACAAACATAAAAAAAATGTTTAGAAATGAATGTGATTTTAGTAATTTTGGTGACTGGAGATGCAATGAATGAAAAGAGCGTTGTGGCTGTGTTTTTGTACAAAAAGAGAGGCCTGTGGGTTCAATAAAAACCTCTCTGACTTCTCAATAAAAATGACTTTATTAGCTGAAATATGAGAACTTCACTGTCATCTATGAATCTGTTGTTTCTGCGATGCCTGCTTCAGGATAAAGTATTTTTCTTGCCAAAAATGAACAAATTCTGCTTCATCTTGAGAACATACGTCAACATCTACAGTATTGGTCCTTTTCCCAGTGTTGTGCGTTTATGTGACCTGGGCCGGGGATTAAATCATCTGAGTGACCTTATGACTCCCCAGCTGGGCTTTTGGCTGTGGGAGCAGAGAGGACGAGGAGACAGCACTGGGGCTTCCCATGGGGATCTGGTGGATGGGTGTCAGGGGGTACATCAGGGGTTGAATCTGTTTTCCCAGTTCTGTTCCCCCAAAAGACTTCCCACTGAGTTTCTTCTTTCCAGAGGGAAAGATCCTGACTGTCAAGGACACAGACCTACTGTGACAGTTTGTACCAGATGCTTAGAGACCTCAGCTAAAACAGTCCAATGTGTTTGTAGTTTGTGTATTTTTCTTTATTCATAACAGTTTTTTAGTTATTCTGAAACACTCTAAATAATATGCTAACAATAGTTATTTTTTATTTAACAGACTACAGCTATCAATAAGGAAACCCACACCAACACCCTTAATTCATCTACGCAGTCACTATGGTGCAACATGCAGCAATATCACATGTCCAGCTGAAATAAAAGGGCAACTCAAATTTACACATTGTGTTTCAACAATGACATCATCCAAGTATTTAGATGTAAAACTGGTTTCTGGTATGTCTGGAAAACCCTTTCTGACGTGCTTCTGTGATACTAATCGAAAATTAGGGTTGTTTGTTCTGGATTAGTCACAGGCTTTTACTTCTCATTTAATTTGAACTTCGCAACACACAAAAGTCCACTGAAGTGTTTGGGAAAAATGTTAATGACAATAATCACATAGAGGGTTAAATAGGAAAAAGACCTGATAATGTAAATTGTTTGTCAAGTCAGCACCAAGAACTATAGGAATATAGTATAGAGAAAACGTGTTAATGTCTGAAAACATTTGAGCTTAAGTTAGGTGAATAACATCCCCCTTTAATGATACAGGAAAAGGAGACAAGTAGTCTGTGAAGTAAGGTGAGAAAAACTTACTGGCTCTGTTAAAGCAGCAGCAATAGATTTGTTTTTGGCCTTTTTTTGTGGGGGGGCTGCTAAATGCTCCACTATGTTCACCAACTAATCGCATACTCTGCCATTTGGTGCTGGATAGATAGTGTATGTGGAAATTGGTTTGAAGAGTGCATTTGCAACATTTGCAGGCCTTAAAACCAAAATGGTCCTAGTTTGTAAAGAAAAAAAAAAGTTCACTGTCATGAGCAGAGTGTGAAAAACAAACTGCTGTTCCTTTTTGGTACAAATTAAGTCAGCAAAGAAGAATTTGTTTTTGACTGTTTGTCTGGCAGCTGACAGACTGTCAGACCGGTTTGAAAGATGAAAACATCTAAAGATGACAGAGATGTTCAGCCGTGTCAGCCTCCCTGCCCCTCCTCCCCTATTACCCAGAGATCTACCTCATGTTTTTCTGAAAGATGACTCCTTGTTCACCAACACCTGGGCTTTAAAAGCAGGCACTTGGCCAGGAGAAGGAGAAAAACAAACCTGACAGGTTTCAGATATCCTTTGAATAAAAAACAAACAGGGGAGGGGAATGAGCTGAGAGGGTTGGACGGAGGAGAGACAGAGAAAGATGTGGATGAACAGGGGGCGGGGGTGTTTGGGGGGGGGGGCTTTAGATTCATCCCTGCACACTCACCAGCTGAGGGAAGAGTCTGTTTTGTTGCCCTTCGACACGGGACCAGCAGGACTTACTCTGAAGTAGCAGTTTGCTGTGAGCCTGTGGGTGGGTGCAGTGGGGGTGGGGTCGGGGGTTGGAAATGGAAAGAAGGTGATGGTGGTGAAGCTCAAGAGGGTTGTGGTCATAAGGGAGGAGGGAGGCTGTCCTCTGTTTAACCCCATCTCTC
This sequence comes from Scomberomorus guttatus, assembly GCA_038419695.1. Lineage (NCBI taxonomy): Eukaryota > Metazoa > Chordata > Actinopteri > Scombriformes > Scombridae > Scomberomorus > Scomberomorus guttatus. Next base: position 22,563,866 of record CM076454.1, on the reverse strand, counting down.
GTTAGAAAACATGCCATAATTCCACAAAGTCACATCCACTCGCCAAAAGTCTGAGGTTGCTTTAGTCGAGGGAATCCACACCTCAGCACGTGCCCACAGAAAAAACACTGAGGAAAAATGAATATTTATGATACAAACTATAGAAAAAAAACTAATAACATTCTGGGCATGTGTAAAAATGTTATCATTACTATTATTAGTATTAATAAAGATATTAAAATGACTACAATAGCAAAATACTGAAATAAAATCATGACAGTCACAGAAATGAAATGCTTTAATGTGTTTTAAGTGTAGATTTTATTACTCACTCAACTTATTTTATCATTATTATTAGTTGTATTAACAATAATAGTCTTAACTATTTTGTTAAGATATGATATGTTTGCCCATTATGGCTGATTTATGAGGAGGATCGTGTATTTATCTTTAGTCTATCTTTGTCATATGTGCATCATCACAACTTTTTATCCACCATGTGTCTCTCATTCTTTCACTGTTCTTAGGTCTCTCTGATTGCTTTTATACTTGTTTTTGTCCCCAAATAAAATACAGCCAGTACTCTCACATCCATCTGCAAAACAGAGATTTGAAACAGACAGACAGATTTTTTTTTTTAATAAAAACAACATCATGTTCTGTTTCCAGTCTGAAGTTACTGGTTCTTCAAAAACAACCCGTACTCGCCTGAACAAACCTCTGACACTGGAACCTCTCCAGAGGGAAGAGCTGAAAACACGAAAACACCACACTCCTCTGATTGTTACATCACAACCAGTTAATGTTATTCTCCTCTCATCACCGAGGCTTCATGTGGATGAAGAGACATAAGTTAAAGAAGGGCAGCGGTGAAATTAGTAGTAAGTATACAGTATACAGCAGTAAAAGCAACGGGGCTGCGTTAGTTCAGGTACTGATGATAGATGAAATATGATCCAGGAAGTATCCAGGAATTTGAAGGCTTATTAGATGCCAAAAACACCTCTGGAAAGTTACCATACTGCAATTATTTCACCACAACAATTATAAACAGTAGAAATATGTTGTACATGCTGTGTAAAGTAATTTACCGTGACTGTGGGCTTGCACATAGCGCCTTGCCTGATGATATCATGTTGCAGCAAAAAAGTTTAACCTGGCTCAAAGCTTTTGCTGGATGACGCTGTGTTTTTTTTGCCGAAGCCCTCTGCTGCAAAGTCAGATTGCCACCTTTTCAAATGAATGAGGGGGCTGCGTTTTTCACGCAAGGCTAATGTTGTACTGAACATGGCCGAGTCTGAAGCCATGCTTGGAGCTCTTTAAAGGTGCAGTGTGTAGGATTTAGTGTTAGCTAGCGGTGAGGTTGCAGATTGCAACCAACAGAATACCCCTTCCCCTCCCCTTCCAAGCATGTAGGAGAACCTGTGGTGCCATGAAAAAAGAAAAAGGCCCTCTCTAGAGTCAGTGTTTGGTTTGTCCGTTCTGGGCTACTGTAGAAACATGGAAGTGCAACATGGCGGACTCCCTGTAGATATAAAGGGCTCATTCTAAGGTAACGTTAACACAACAATTCTTATTTCCAGGTAATTATACACTAATTAAAACATACTTATGAATATTATATTCCATCTCTGCCAAGTCCGTTCCGCTAGATGCCACTAAATCCTACACACTGCACTTTTAAGGTTGTACTTTGGCATAACATAAATAATATTTACCATTTAAGTTTAGCATATTAGCAGGCTAATATTTGCTAATTAGCACTTAACACAAAGGGCTGAGGTTGATCAGAATGTCATTAGTTTTGCAAGTATTTGGTTATAAACCAAAGTATTAGACGAGTTATAATGTTGACCTGATTGTGCTAGAATGAAAATGAAAGGATCACTAAAGTTAGTAATAATTCATCCTCAGAGAGGCCAAGAATGTTTGTACCAAAGTTCATGCCTATCCATCCAAATGTTGTTGAGATATTTCACTAAAAACAAAAATATCTTTCTGTTGGCAGCGCAATTGGTCACCAAAGTCATTAGAATACATAATCTGGGAACCATGAATGACAAAATTTTGTGTCAATCAATTTAGTAGATGTTGATATATTCATACAGATTCATCATCTGGGGACAATGAATTTGTGTACAAAATGTCATGGCAATCTATCCAGTAAATGTTGACAGATGTTGACATGAGCCATACCACCAGCACAGCTAAAAACAATGGTTCTCTGAGTTATCTGGATAACTTTGCAAAGTAAATCCCAAACCTAGTCAAACATTGAGCATTAGACAAATGTTAAAAAAGACCTGTTTTATTCATGTCATTTAGATAATTCAGTAAACCTGTTCCCAGGACCTAAATCTACTGTAACAGCTCAATAGTTGGAGCCAGGAAGAAACACATATTAGCTACATTAACTGTGTTAAAGAGCTGCCTTTGAACCATCACTCTGTTTAACAAACAATCTGGCCTGTACAGTATGTTCTTACATATGATAAGGATCAAGGGTGATGTTGGCACCACTGGAGAGGAGCATTTTACAGCTGTTTGTTTACAGCAGCAGCCCTCAACCATGGAGAGACGCTGCAGCTTTTCATACCCACCAGTCACTACAGCAATTTCCCATTCCATTGATTTATCTCACTGGTTTAAAGTGTATTCATCAGACAACTTCACTCCTGTAATACAAATTCAGAGTCTCAGTGCAATGTTCAGTGGCAGATGATAAAAATCTGTTTTTCTCTTGCAGTGAAATGGAGACACGGACCTCTTAATCCATTTGTCTGTGTTTATGAAATGTGCAGACTACCTGCAGCTGTCTGCTGTGTTTGTGATGTGAAACTAGAAGTTTTGTTTACTTTTGCATTCTGGATCAAAGCATCATAAATACCTGTACTGAAAATGAAAATGAAGAAATATCAGCCCACATTTGGAGTGCTATAGTGAGCTGTCACTAAAAGCAAAGCTGTGTTTACACCCACATTAGTAAGGCAAACTTTACAACAGCAACTCTTATCTTAGTCAGAGTTGAGGTGATAACCTGTGTAAATATGCCACAACGGCTCTTTTAGGTTCAAATTGAGATTTGTAGTAAATTTATTGACAGTTTCTTTTAGAGCTGAAGATTAATCTCAACTACACAGTCTGTCAGCAGCATCAACATACGGTTTATCTCAACCATGCACCCCTCCACGACGCATGAACCTGCTGACCACAGATTTATCTTATCTCCAGCATTGAGAACAGTAAATACTTTTACTTTCACTTTTCACAAGCTAGTGTGGTGAAGGACCATTTGAATCAGAATAAGGGCTCCAAACATAGACGTTTGCTTCAATTACATGAAGTTTTGCTTGAATGTCAGCAAACACTTTTTTTTCAGAAGACATCACAAAAACATGTAGTATGTCCTGAGGGTTGCTGATATATTAGTGCCAAAAGTTTTCAGTTTTAATTAACAGAATATGTGAAACTAAAGTGAGTCCCCAAAGTACTGTACAGTACTGATAAGTGTCCAATCATGAACTTGTATAACTGCACACAAGTATGGGAGCTCCACTAAAGTGAATTACTTTCATCTTTATGATGGTTTTGAAAAACTGGAACATTTATAAGGTTCTTATGTTGTACTCTTGTTTTCTGTTAAAAATGAAGCGTCCAGCTTTCCATTTGCCTCCTGTTTTCTCTTACTGCTAAATGTAAGCAGACATGTCGCATATGTTCCATGTTGGAGACTCAGAGGACGGTTCTGTTATGTATAGAATCATCTGGGATCCATTTAGAGCTTGTGTTTTCCGTGGGAAGAGCCTACTAAATCTCAGGAGTGGGTACGGGCAGCATGACAGCCGTGTCATTGACCTCCTCCATCTCCCTTTGCCAAACACTTTGATGAATAAAGAGCCACACGTTTGGCTTCACATCTGGACTGAGGTGCCGTAAATGTGAAGTAAACACACCAACAGCTCACCAACTATCTCTGTACATTTAATGCAGCTTATGTTACGGTTGTCAATAGGTTACTAATGAGATTTCAAAATGGGACATCATCATTTACAAAAAATGACACCCACTTTCTCATATTGACTGATGGCATTTAATACTTATGTCATTTAATTAGTATTAAAGCAGTGGAAGTTAACAAAACATTGACATATTATCACCTTTAAACCTGATATGGCGAACATGTTAGCAAACCAACAAGTCCTTTAAATTAAAACACAAAATATGTTGTCGGTCCATGCACTCCAGAACGACAATTTTTTCTGATCTGACGTCAATAAGTACGATAATTACTTTTTTAAAGTTAGGGAAACATTGTGATTTAAGTAAAAATGACTACTTCCATAAGGGTTAAATGGGAAGCTCACAGTTGGAAGGGGGAAAGTCCGATGTTTTATTAACCTATCCACCCCGACCTCCTCCCTACACAGAGTTTGTCGCTATGTAATAATGTCATCTGATTTGCTCCCGTCATAATTACAGCTGCTAGAGGGCTTCTGTCACTTGAACATAAATATATGACGTTTAAGGGCATAAACGACTGTTCTGTCGTTTTTCTTGGGAGGGCAGTCTCTAGCAAACAGTTGCCTATTTACACATCCAGCAGACACAGAGCAACATTAGCATTCATTTTGAGTTGTGTTTCTGGTCACCTGATGAACTGAAGTCAAATATTCAAGCTTATTTTAGCTCTGTTTTGGTCTCCACCAACTTCTGAGGGAAATATCTGGCTCTTTAGCTGCTAGATGCTCCATGATGATCACCAACTAGTTTTGTCTGCCATTTGGTGCTGGGTAGGTAGTGTACAGTGGCTCTGTTAGAGCTTTTTCACTGAAAACAGCTGCCAGCTGCGGCTGGAAACACATTTCTAAACAAAATTCTAAAAACTGATCTGTCTCTGTGACTCTCAATGGGTAATATGATTGCTCTATGAAAAAAAGTTAAAGATAACCGTTGATAAGGTATGCATCCAAATCCTGCCTGTCATGTAATTTCAGCGGACGTGGTGAGGTTAGTAAAGCGTGTGTTTACTTCCTCTTGTCGAGTGAAGCTGTGGTTACAGAACAGAACAAAATGTACAGCTAACAAAGCCTGTATCCTCCTAAACTCACATGTTGAAGCTGCCAGTGAAAGTCAGTCAGGTCGCAGCAAATAAATTCTCTGTTCACCCAAAGACTAAAAATAGAGTTTGTGGTTTGTAAATGATAAAAAAACACAGGCATATTTGACTTCAGGACATGAACAGTGATACCGGGACCATTTAAATCCTCTGTCTTTTCTTTCTTTATCTCACTCTCTGCTTCTCCTCCCTCCACGGGCTGTTTGAATTTCACACACCAGTCAACTTTATAGCTCTGCACAGCTGAGTTTATAACCTGTATGCCTCCCACAAAGTGGAAAACACCTGAGATAGTGGACATAAAAACCAAGGTCAGTGATTCTAGGGCCTGTACAGTAATACAGTTACATAGCAGTTACATTACATGTAGCTAAGCTAAAAGAGATGCAAAGGTCAGGACACAATGACCATAAAGGCCCTTTTATTATGATAATATTGAACTCCAGTACAACTTTTAAATGATGCAGCTGTGATCTTTATATATTTATATTTCTCCCAGAACATGTTTGCTGTTGCACATTATTAATATATAAACACAGCTTCTAGGGGACTGGGTTGCCTTCTTGCCACATTCATACATATACATGGAATTTAATTTTGTAGTTATGCTAATAACTGTAACTTATTGGATATTTACATTCATCAGCACCCTGGGGTCGGGAAAACTTTAGACTTTAGAGTTAAAACATAGTCTCTTTAAAAGGGTTGAGGAAAGAAGCTATAATCTGATGAGCAGATATTCACTTTTGAACCACCTTTCATGTGGGTTTCTTCTGGCTACTGGCCTGAACAGAGGTTGGATATCACCTATTTAACAAAAAAAACACCATAAACAATGTGCCTCTGTGCAGATTTTCGCCATTCACACAGACCTGAGTCACGTGGCAGGAAAACAGACAGGGAATTCTAGGAAACTTTCAGCTAAAGTGTGAACAAAGCCTCAATAACACACCTTGTGTTAGCAGTGTGAACCTGGCAACATATCTGTGTACTGAACCTCTTAATGCTTCTCTGCAGAACTTCACAGTGACACTGTAAAATTGGCTGGACTGACATTCACAGAGGGGCCCATGCAAGCCAGTGCACAGCTCCACGTGCACCCATAAATACTGAGTCATGAGTCAGGGATGCTACCACCCGCCCCCACCACTACCTCACCACCTCATCCCACATGAGCCAATGGCAGAGGCAAAAACACCTTTGTGCTCAGGTCTCCTGGAGCTCCACATACCAAGACTGCCTGTGGTCAGAAAACAAACACACACACTGCAAAAATATATATCTTTTACCAATGAAATACTTAAGAGTAAGGTATCACCTTCAGTCATTCAATATAAGGCAAAAGCCAGTTATTTTCTGGAAAATAACGATTTTTCCTTAAATTACCATAAATTACAGTATGAATGTAAAAAGGTATGAATGTACTTTATCAAAAGTTAATTGAACTGAACTCACTCCATTACATAAATGGAAAATTTGAATTTAAATTGAAATTAAGCACAACTTCATGTGATGTGTTATTTCTCTTAAAGTCAGTGGGAGATTTTTTTTTCACTTGTGTAGAGACTTTCTTAAATCTAGTGTAAGTTCTTGATAGTATAGAAAGACAGAACTTCACAGACATACTGTCCTTGTTAGAGCACTTTTGCAAGTTTATGAGGATCGAACAGCTGTCAGATTCTGTATTTCTTCACTTGCTTTGTCTCTGATTTACCAAAGATGTTGTTGTGTTCTGCCCTTGCTGTCACAACAGCGTTTACTTTTTTTGTAAGTACACTGTGGCATTTGGTAACATGTCATCCATTGTGTCATACAGACATTTCATCACAGAAAGTCACTTTTGAACTTTTGATTTGAGACAAGTAAACCAACCAACCACTGGAGGTTTATACCTCTCAGTTTGAGAAAATTGGAAGGCAAAAGTTATGGGGCAGAAATTATGGGGTTCAATCTCCCGTTAAATGCACCTTTTGGAAAAAAACTGCAATGGCGGACAACATTTAAGATCACACTGTTTATCAAAGTCAACCAAATTGTTCACCTGTGGGAAATCACATAGACCACCAAAGTGGACCAGTTTCTCAAGATGATTCTACCTTAACATAACTGAAAATGGCCTAATGGTGAAGAAGGTACACTACAAAACACACTGGTACAGTTATTTACTGTGTCTTTCTTACTTTGCTGCCATCTCTATTGTTTGCATTGGCAAGTCAGGATAGAGAACCTTTTTGTGAACCTCCTCATGTTCGTACAAGAGACAAAAAGCCCCCGAGGCAAAAAGAGACCCAATTAAAACCAAAATACATGTTATCCTTTTTAACTTAACACACTCACAATGACGGCCCTCTACAGAAACTGCTGTAAAAAGGCTTCGGGCACCAACAGAAAGCCCACGTTAAGACCAGAATCAGGAACAGGGTTAAATGGCTTGCTCAAAGACACTAAGGACTGAGAGTGTTGCTCGTTTACTTTGCCTGCACAGATTCCCAAGAAGTATGGAATTTCAAGCAACAACCTGCTTCACTGAGTTGTAGGTCACTGCTGCTGTAAATAGGTTTACTGTGGGAAAGGACACACTAAAGAGACACAGGGGAAGGACAGTAGTGTCAGCTGGGATTAGAACTACAGTGTAAAAAACATAAAGAGATAAAATCACACTTGATGCCAATACATTTGTTTACAATTTTTGTTCATAAAGGTGTTGAGACACGTGTATCTCATTTATATGAAAAGTTCTCCTCCACTGTGGCTTGTAGTGCAATCAGCTAATAATCTTCAAGTTATATTTTTGACCTAAATTGACTTTCTATGTAGTGTATTAACTGGAAAATGTGTAAAAATGTGTGTACTAAAACAACTTAATCTAGAGGAAGCATGAGCACAGGAAAGGAGTCACTGCGTCCTTGAACTATTGTGCTTTTTACATTTCAGTTCATTTCCACTCTTTTGTTTTTGACCACAAACAACATTACTGTATCATTTTGAGAGTACTGTTGCTTATGTTCTAAATATTATGTGGATAGCAGCTTGCGGAAATGTAGACAACTGAATGTGATGTTTGCAACCAGAACAGCACGAGCTCCTAAAATTTTCTAAAGTTAGCACAATTTCTTAACATGCATGCAAGGTCCTCAGTGGATTTAACCAAGAAAGGATCATGCGGATGAGACATGACTGGAAGACAGAGCTGACATAACAGCAGACACGGTGAGCTACAGTAACAAGTGTGCAGAGTGTTGGTCAGATGATTAGAGACACTAAATCATCTCGGTCATCAGACCTTTCTGCTCGGTCTTTACAGTTATCATCTGTCATGCAATTTCTGCAATAAAAATGGATTTCACAAAGAGCGAGTTGTCTTTTATTCAAACATGCATATGCATATAAGAATCACAGTCTGAGTACACACTGAACTGTCTCTTGAAATACACATGGGAGGTGTCATTATATCATGACAAATATTTGGAATTATTACATTTAAACATGATTTTATTGATGCATTTATAATAAGTGGAAGTCGTATCTGTTTTTCATGGGAAAAAGAAGAAATACAAAACTAAGTCTGATGCTACTTGCTTCTTATTTTCTCAAATCTCCAAACTTGACCTTAGCCCATGTTTTTCTCTGCATCTAAATCTTGTTGACATTGACAACAGCTCTGTTTACATGATGGCTCTTCCCTCGATTAGTCTTTGTTTACTTACCCATAAAGTCTGACGTCAGAACCCAGGACAGCCCTTCCTCCCAAGGGAAAACCATAAGAGGAAGAGCTCTGAGAGGTGAAGATAATTAAAAACCCGCCGAGAGATAGTGTCTGTGTTCGCTTTGTTGGATGTGTTATATAACCTATAGAATTGATAACAAAAGAAAGCTGACCACATATTGGCCCTGTGGGGGCAGCATATTGAACAGGATTATCTGATAGCCGAGAAAGAAGATCTGGTGTCAACACTGAGAATGAGAAAAATATTGTAACAGAGTTACAGCAGTTTTCTTTGCTTATAACCTGATCTCCAGTGTTTGGACACACATTTTCTCAGTAAAGCCTTAAAATTGACTGTTCTCCAGCACGTAGTATACCATACATAATGTAGGAGCCAGTACCGAATTTACTCAATTTACCATTATGGTCACAAAAATATATGTGAAAAGGTCAGTCTGTCGCCTCTTATAGTAAATCAAACCGTAGAAAAACAGGATTGTGGTTCAATGATTGTGTCATGCACAGACCAAAAAGAAAACACTCTTTTTTTCACAAGCTGAAAAGGCATGAAAGTCCCTGACAACTAATGAACAAAGTATGAAGAATCTGGAATCTTAAGTCGGAGATCAGTGTATCTCTCCAAGGAAAGTCAACTGAGCTTCAGATCTACAGCTGCACAAATTCACACATATAGATAAATTGCTGTTTTTGTCTCGATGCCTAGAACTGTACATTAAGTGCAGAGTGGTAAACGTATAATATATATATTTGATCATAGGTGCAGTTAGTTGAATTCATTCAGAAGTCAGGCCAATGGTTAAATGTCTCTTTAGCCATAAAATTAACATATTTCAGAGGTTTTATAATTTTCTTATGTAATCTACAATGAATGGATAGAAGTCACTGTGGCGGGGAAGACTTCGACCTCTTTGACTCTTTTTAAAATCATTCACTGTCACGACCTATTAACACATGACCACAATAACCCCCAATGCAAACATTTTAACCAGTAAACACAAGCAATTCTGTTTTTACCACATACACACTGCAAAATTACTGATTTGTTTTTCTGTGATACTCTGCAGGCAGCTTAACATCGACCCCATGTCTCAACCAACCACAGTCCATCGTCTTTCCCTGCAGGGAGTTACACCTCCCCTCAGCAGATCAGATCACTCCAAACAAGGAGCCTCTTATGGCGGGGCAACAACAAGACCTAGACAGGCTGAATCAAATTACACTCACAATAACATTTACATTTTAGGCATTTTGCTGACACCCTTATCCAGAGCTACTGGCAGTGTGTGCAGGAGTACAGTATGCTTTGATTCCTACAGTAAGTCAACAGGAAACTAGTAGTACAGAGGTCAAGGGTCAAAGAGATAGTGACCTGGCAAAGATGATGTGAGAGAAAAGATGCGAAACAAGAGCAGAGGGAAGAGAGAGGAAGTACAGATTTCTATGGTGATTAAAGTGAAAAGGAGACATCAGCTGACATGTTTTCAGCCTACAAGAAAGATAAAAATATCATAAAGATAAATATATGAAGTTACCAAGCGCTTTACATAAGACATTGAGACTAAAAGGAACATGTGAAATAACTAAAATGGCAGACTGAAAGAAAAAAACAAGGAAAAGCTCAGCTAAATAAAACTGCATAAGAAGGAAAAGAATAAAATGCATAGTGAAAATCTAAAAACTGTTTTCCATCATCAGAACAGTTGTACAGGCAGCAGATGTGAGGTCAGATTGGTGCTCGTAAAAAACAGGAACAGGAATATTACCACCATCATCATGATTCTGCTTGCACACATGATGGCCGTTTAGAACTTGCTCATCTGCTGCTGGTGTAGATTTTAATAAGGACACTGTTCTGTACACTGATACTGCAGCATCTGTCATTATGAGACCAACATCACCACAAAAGGTTTACACTGATCCTTCACACTGATAGCAAATAACTTTTAACACAATGTTTCTTCACACACAAATGACGCTTTTAGTGCAAGTTCAAGCAGGCCTTCTTGTCATCCAGGGATCATCTTAACAGAATATTTCAACCACCTGTTTTGTCCCTCTGCTCTCATTTCTTTGTCCGCATCTGCCACCCCACTGCCACCAGTGCCAAGAATGTGTATAATGCTTGCTAGGGGTTTTTCTGATTGGCTGCTATTTAAAATAATAATAATACATTTTATTTATAGAGCGCTTTTCAAGATACTCAAAGACACTTTACACAAGCAGAACTTTAAAAAAGGTAAAAACATACTAAATTGAGCTCTAAAAAGGTGAGTTTTGAAGTAACCTCTTGAATTTTAGACAGATTGAAGCTTTCACAAATGTGTTTGGGGAGAGAGGGCCGGAGGTAGGAGGCGGTTATGGATAAAACCCTGTTGACCCAGGTTTGGTGCTTGGTCCTGGATGGTGGAGACAGGAGGGACCGTGGGTGAGGTAGGAGGGGGCCTGGTTATTTAGGACTTTGAATCGAATCTGTTGTGGGACAGGGAGCCAGTAGAGGTTCTTTAGGACAGGGGTGATGTGGTCACACAAGTGGGAATGAGTGAGCAGACAAGCAGCAGAGGTCTGGATGTATTTGAGTATATTAAGGAATATACTGCTATATAACTGCTATATTTACACATCAGGAAACAGGTGTTATATCACAGGCTGTACTTGGGTACCAGTAAAATGAGCTCTTCTATCGTTTCCACCAGTGTGGATCTAGTGGTTGCCAATACAACACTGAGCAGTGAACTAGACTAGAGTGAAATAGCCGTCAGTTCAGGCCGCAATGACAAATATTCATGTGCACACGCAAGAAGCTGTTTTACTTCTACTTTTACAAAAGAATAGTTTTACTTTCTGTTGCATTTGAATTTTATCTGAAGTTTATTTTCTGTTTACCTTTTAATTTTTAAAGACTTGTCAGTTTCAGTTCCTATTTCAGTTTATGTTTAGTTTTAGCTCGTTGCCCCTAGCTCGTAGTTCTCTTTTCATATGCTGATTGGTCGGATCACAGCAGCTTTATGGGAGCGAAGCACAAGGAGTCCTTCGGGAAAAAAAAACTGAAAAAAGCAAACATAAACCTTGCACACACGTTTGTCATTTTTCTTTGCAAAACTTTAACATAAGAAACAAAAGGTCAGTGATGATGATTAATGTGGTTCACTCACTTCTGAGTAGAAAGTGTCAAGAGGAGGGAAAACTTTAACAAGCTGATAGAGGTATCACTTTGTTGATCTCCGAAGCCCAGTTTGAAACACTGCCAACAACACTTGAAGTCCACATTAAACATTCACAACAACCCAGAACAGCAGCAAGCAGTTTGCTGGCTGTGAATAAAAACAGAAACACACGGGCTGATTAGGCTGATTACAGCTAATAATAATTTCCTTCCATGCGACTGACATTACACGTGCACTCCATGGTGTGTAAAAACAAACATCCCCCTCCTAGAATAGGGAGGCCGGCTTGATAGAGCAGTGTAAATTTGATTAAATGCTCTGTTGAGTGTTTCAGCTGCTGTTTATATTTGACACTTAAGTTGGATTGGACTACTGCATTAGAGTTAGAGATACTGTCCAGCTAATAGGGTTTGTCCATAAAGCGCTGAACTGAACTGAAATTTTAAATTGAATATGTGTAGCTGTGAAACGTGTATGAGCATCTCTAGTTTTGCTGGCAGAGAAGAAACCGCTGAAGGCCTGAGTTTATCTCAAGTCTCCTCCTTCTTTACATTTCAACATAATCCAGGATATCTGACACCGAGCTCTGCCACACCCCCTTTTTCTGCTTTAAGAGTATTTACATCTGACTTATTTTGCCTTCATGGGACATTGTGTTCTTTTGGCCTTGGAAAGCAAGATGATTGAGCAATACGTTCAAGTCAAAACTGACTCGTCTCATCAGCTTACCCCTGCTATTGTTTTCCTGCTCTGCAGCCCTGAGAGAGCTATGTGCTAATCTTGCGCTCTTTCCAAGAAAAATACATTCCTCAGTGCTGCTTTCATGTTTGTCACATTATGGAGGAGAGAGTTTCTCCCTGCAGACTTGGCAGGCAGCCAGCTCCCTCAACCAAACAACCCAGCCACGTGCACCGTCGCATAGGAGGGGAAAATAACATGCATACAGTATGTCTTCTACGCATATAACACAGAGGGAATACATTTGCACTATCTGACCAACTCTCTGTGTTTGAACAGGTAGCCACAGCCTGTACTGACTGACTTTACACAAGGTTAATTTATATTTTAATTTATAATCATTTTAAAGTACAATTACTTAATAAAACATGCATTTCCAAATACGGTCATTTTGAATTTTTCAGGCAAACTCAATGACTCAAGTGTTCCCTTATGGGTTTAGAAGATTCTCCTACTTCTTAAGCAAAATAAACCATTTAAAAACCCACTCACTGGATTATCTGAAAAATGCATTGCCTCAAAACCAAAAACAAGTTTTTCAGTTTAGATACGTGGTAAATCATGGCAAAACAGTAATGTTTTACTTGATGACACTTATGTTAAGTGTATGTCTATAAATTAGGCCTGCATAGGTCTGAATCTCAGTCCAAACTGGTCACACGAACAAAATAAAAATTTACTCAATGTTTCCCTTCATAGACAGACCAGCAGTGCTGCAGTAATTCACTGTCAAAAACAGTGCAGACAGTGTCTAAAATAAACTGTCTGGCTCCCTTGCCAAGGGCTGGTAAACTAAGAAATGATGCCCGCTCCAAATGTCAGTGTGTGGTGCCCAGCAGGTGTTGATATAAACAATTTGGGGTTTTGAGATCATCACTTTTTACTTTTTATCTCATAAAATCAAGCTGCAGCTTGTGGTGACGGCACCTCAAGATATACTGAAGATTGATTTAATTGTTAAAATTCATCGCCTCTGACGTCATGCATTTTGGGCTCTGTGTGGAGCCTCCATTGTACTGAGGAAGATTCACAAACAAAGAGCGTCACAGAGCTCTGAAAACAAAGGGAGACAGATCATAAGCAGCACAAAGCAACAAGTAGATTTTGTGAAACCCTGAATTACAAGGGTGCAAGGGGGCGGGGCAGACATAAACAAGGTTACTCTTTTTTTTCATGTTGTTCGGGGATGTTGTTTGTTCTACATGGTATTTTTCCCCTTCCAGAATATTCTGGGGAGCAGTTTGGCGTGCAGCTCTCTGCTGTAGCGTGAGGCTCGTCTGCTCTATGACCCCTCTGAAGTTACACTGATTTCCATGAAGTCTTGAAAAGGGAGGGGGAACTGCAAGCTGATCCCCCTCTCTCTTTAGAGTCAACAAGGCGTTGATCTGACGTCCTGACGTCACATCGCCTGCATCCAGACAGGACAGAGGGCATGTGGGCGTCATATGGCCTATAGAGACATTTCATTGGTCAAATCATCAGCTTGGCCCCTACATCAAAGGATTCATTAATGACACACAATCCAGTGAGTTATGAATACCCCCCCCCCCCCCCCCCTGCCACCACCCACACACCCACACACACACACACACAGAGAGCATAGAGAGACTCCAAAGACTTTTAGATTAATGTGAACAAAATGCTTGTTCTTAGTTTGTATTTTTTATTCAAGGAAACAGTAAACAGCTTATCAGATTTAAACCAGAGAAAAACAACCATTCAGATTTTGCTGTCTTAAAAAAAAACAATTAGCATGTAATTAAATATACTTTTTTCAATTACTCTCTCATTCAATCAATTTGTTACTATGTGCAAACAACCTACGTTTGTTCTAGGACCAATTGGGATGGATGGGTTTTTGAGGTTTTCTGAAAAGAAATCAGCTTTTCTCCTGTGTCTTCTGGTAAAACATGTTTGCAAAAGTTTACATGCATGAAAACTTGACTGACTGACTTATTCCACTGCTATGATATCTATATGTCCAGCTCATATGGATTTGTTGCGTACCCAAATATCACTTTTCAGCAGACAACTGCTGTATTCCCAAATTCTGAAACATCGCTGATGGTTTTATTCTTCTTATTCCTCCATAGAGCATAAACAACACTGGATCAAAACAAAAAATATGTTGGTGATCATCAGCACACAGCTGCAGAGGAGACATTTTGAAACCTTTCGTTGCCCTTACATTAGCTGGTTTGCTAACTTTTAACAGTCCAAACCCACTTTGTTTTCACAGTGTTGTATAAAACTCTGACCCATGCGAGGCAAAACTTCAAGAGATGCAAAGACAGGAAAGAGACTGAAGTCAAAAGACACAATATGTTTGGCCATGGGCGAATCTGCACTCTCAAACACCCAACAGACTCCCTGCATTCCCCATCCAACACAGCACAAAACAAAGTCTTATGATGTCTTCCAAAACAACTCCTTGATATGTCCTCCCATTCAGACGCCTCAGCGCAGGAGGAAAAGCAACTGTTGCTTGTTTTGGTTTGTCTGCCGCCATTCTCTCCAGTCCTGTTGTGATCTGTTTGGAATGTAGGCCGATACAGATTATAAACGTACGAAGAAAAAAAAAAAATCAGGATGACCGACTTCCTCCCGGCAACCTTGACCGGCTATCTCTGCTCAGACGTGACCTGATTGGGTACATTTTGTATTCAGTCTTATCTAAAGAAAAAACATGTAACAATGACACCAAATGTAAGACTCACTGATGCTACTCTAACATCTGAATGCTGAAAGAGGAAGTTTGGTATCGAGAGTCCCTGCTGACTGTTTCCCAACAACAGTGTCTCAGACAAAATTGTGATTATACAGCAAATTATTAGAATGTAATGCAATAGGGCCTTATAACAAATGTATGGTCTTATGTATGATAGGATATATTAAAAATAATCATATTTTGCTGCATGTTATTAACACAAATGTAGTACAAATTTAAAAATGATAATTGTTCCCACATCCCTGCCTGTTAACATTAAATTCAAGGATTTTTAAGGTTTGTTTGTTTATTGAAACTCAATATTGTCATATGTTGGGATAATATATGACTGCTGTCTGAATGAAACCTCATGTTTTTCTTGGGATCTTGTCTTGACTTGCTGAAAGCCTTGCTATTTTAAAATTCTCAGTCAATAATATTAATAATATTTGAATCACTGTGAAATCCACACATTTATTTTCAAAGACTGCTGAATGTGTATTTCATTTTTGTCAAATCTGTCTAGTATATGTTAAATATATCTCTGTTCTAATGAGCTGCTAATCTCTTTGTGATGTTTCACAGTGCACAGTACAATTATTATGTGACTTTTTCCAGCATTGAGTGACTTATTTTTGTCACAATTAAAACAAATCGACCCCTAACTGGCAGGTTAACAGCACAATAACACAGAATGCTGACTACATCAGTTCTTGGGTTCTTGGTCTTAATTTTCAAGAAGTAATTGTGCTTGTTTTGCACTTACTGCTGAGGACAGTTTAATCACACTAAGTTATCACTGATCTTGCCTTTCCACTCGGGATGACGACATCAAGGATACAGCCTGATATCCCACAGAGCTACAGTATACTATGGCGATTCAGCAAAACCCTGACTAGATCTTTGATAGTGCTGACTGAAGAGAATGACAGCTTATGCAAAGAGATGTGTGTTACAATAAAACTGTAGGAAAAAAAAGGGGGTTTGCAGGTTGCTGGGAAACAAGTTACAAACAGGAACATAGTTTGACGTCTTTGGCGTTAACAAAGAAGAAAGCCTGTCATGTAATTATCCAGAAACTTCTTCATTTATGTGAAAAAAACATCAGCTGTTCCTGTGTATGAGTCACCTGATTGCGTCCTTAAAGCTTTCAGTAGTTTTTTTTGCTTTTTTTTAATATTATTATTGATAAGAAACCATTTGTTTATAAAATTAAACTTTTACCTTCACCAGCAAAATATTTTAGCTGCAGAGGCTCTCCGAACTGTGCGTATGTGGTCCTGTTAGTCTTGTTTTACATGTCTAACAGTGTCTGAAACTCAATATGTTGTCATTATGTTGTAAACTCTCTCAGCTTTAATCTGTTTGACAATCAATGGAAATACAGTTCTGATCCTGACACTGGTGAGTGTGAGGTGAGTTAATATTTGCAAATGGATTGGTTGGTGGCACTAGCTCTGGTGCCGTGTGATTGGTTGTGATTGAGAGGGCGACCATGAGGCCCTGAGAGAGAGTGTGTGTGTGTGTGTGTGTGTGTGCGGTGGTGTGATCAGCCAAGCCATTCAGCAGCCAGTCAACAATGTCTGGACAACAACTCTGGCAGCTCATAATGACTCATATACACAAGCACAGCAAGAATATACAAGTTAAGTTTATTTTTAAAGCTTAAAATTACGTTTGTCTCTGAGGGCTTACAGTGTATATAACGTAACAACACCCTCTATCCTTAGATCCACAGTTTGGATAAAGAAAAACTCAGGAAGGCCAATAAAGTAAAATTCCTCATCTGGACATGACTACATTTTTGCGATTCTGCATTTCTGCAATTTTGCTATGTGGTCACACACCTACACACAACATCTGTCCATCCTGGAAGAGGGGTCCCTCCTTAGTTGCTCATGAGGTCTCTGAGGTTTCTTCCATTTTTTCCCCTTTAAAGGAAGTTTTTCTTCATCCGAATTAAGGGTCTAAGCAAAGAGGGTGTTGTGTTGCTATACAGATTGTAAAGTGATCTGTGATATTGGGCTATACAAATAAAATTGACTTGACATACAATAGGTGCTGCACATATTTTGATTTGATATTTTGATTTGATATAAAATGTCATACACTGCGATAAATACATATTTATTTCAGATGTTTAGGATAACACTTGTGGTCCTCTTAAAAATACAATACATCCTTATGCATAACCTTATACATATCTTGTAAATACGTGCATCATTATATACATACCCACACACATTCCCACCTATTTAGATCCCAGCGGCCACCTCGCCAGGAACTCCCACATACCCAACAAAGTGTCCTCCAAGTGCACATACCTACATACACACTGTACATACACACGTACGTACACACATACCTACATACACACTGTACATACACACGTACGTACACACATACCTACATACACACTGTACATACACACGTACGTACACACATACCTACATACACACTGTACATACACACGTACGTACACACATACCTACATACACACTGTACATACACACGTACTTACACACATACCTACATACACACTGTACATACACACGTACGTACACACATACCTACATACACACTGTACATACACACGTACTTACACACATACCTACATACACACTGTACATACACACGTACGTACACACATACCTACATACACACTGTACATACACACGTACTTACACACATACCTACATACACACTGTACATACACACGTACGTACACACATACCTACATACACACTGTACATACACACGTACTTACACACATACCTACATACATACACCCAAATACATCTCTAAGTCATTCTTTCATTTTGGACAAATAACCATTCCCCACATGCACATTTAACTTGCTTGACTTGCTTTTACCTCTGCTGGAAGTCTATTCAACTGCCACGTACAAAAAGGTGTTTTGCCCAGAACAGGTCTTAAATCTACACAGTGTCTGTGGCCCCGCCTCTAACAGCTACTGTCTGCTGAGTAAAGATCTAGGCCACAGTATGTCATTTTACAGTGACACCTGTCTGATGTCAGGACAGGATTCTTGTTAACAGACTCTTGGTAAACAACTTCTTATCATCAAAATCAACATGTCGCACAGCTCTTCTTCATTACACTGCGCTTTATTCACCAAACATTTGTGGCTGAAAACCCATTTTTCTTCAGTTTTTCTGTTCACCATTACTCCATGAAATATCCCAATATCAAAATTCACACTTGATAGCTTTTGAAGCACAAATTTCAACCAGGTTTACCGCCTTATTGGAGTTAACATCTTTTAGAGAATTGTCTACAAGTTCAAGAAGCAACATTTTGGATTGTTTTCATGTGTGTGCCTCCTTTACAGAAGTAGCGGCCATGTGTGTTAAGCCTAGTTTAGCTCATCGACTGGAAGCAGAGTGAAACAGTTAGCCACAGATGTCATAGATTCAAAGGCTTTCCCTTTTTTTTATTTTGTGTTTAACACAACGGTTATGGAAATAGAAAACTAGACATTATTAGTTAATGTTGGAGATATTACTTGACCAGGCTGCAAACAACAACTTAACAGTTCTCATAATGAAGCTACAACCCACATGACTAGAGGATATGTTGGATGTAAAACAAAATGTGTTTTCTGCCTTGCCCAAGGACACTTTAGCAGGACACGTATACTGTTGGTGAAAATCAACAACCTCGACTAAAGTCATCATATTTTCTCAGGCAAGTTGTTCCCAAATATTTATATGGCACACTGGATACACACATAAAAACATGTTTGTTTAGAATTTGTGTCATGCAACCACCTAGTTCTGTGATTCATTGCTCCTCAGAAATGTAATTAGTGATTTGGGGATGTACAGCCACTGCACTAGTTACAACATGTCCAAAATGTTCCATAAAGGAAAAGCTTTGTCTCTGTTTAACTCATGTGATTATGTTAACCCAATTTAGCACTGAAAAAACTTCAGAAGAAAAATCACTGGTGGTCAAAGATGTTTTTTGTCAAGTCGAGGTTTGTGTGCATGTCTGTGAGGAGGAGAAACAAACAGGATGTACAGGTTTCTTGGGACACATTACTGACCAAATTATCTTTCAAACAACCCCAGACTTTGTGGTTGAAACAACCAAAGATAGATAACAATTGCGTGTGTAGATTTTTAAAAACATTGGCACACACATCATATTTTTTTGTCTTTCTATTTGTCCTTTACTTTACATGTTGAATGTTCTTATGTTCTTCTGAAGGTGAAAACAGTATGTTATCACGCTCTTTGTTACACACAGATACAATCTTTCACTTAATCAGGTCACAAAAACAGATGTGCTAAAAGACCTGTCGTCCGTGTCCACCTTAAATCTGGGCCACAAAACACCCAGAGGCAAGACTGGAGGTTACAATGTGTGAATCTACAGGCAGAGTTTCATTCCAAAAATAACACTTCAAACACCAGAAAAGTTGAATGTTCAAAGTGTTTTTGTAAATGTAAAAACTGATCCCTTTGACTAACACCTTAACTGACTGGATCCTCAACAGTTCAGAGATTATAATTACATGAATATATTAAATTAGACCTAATTATCTTCATGTGGGAAAAAAATGTGAAAGCAAAATACGGTGACACAAGATGCACAAATGAACAATGTACAATTAATGTCCTTTCTCACAATAATAAATCTGTGGGCCCAGTTTGTGGATTTAAATTATAACCGTTTCACCTTTACGTGGAGTTTGTGGGATTCTTTTGTGGTTCACATTAATTCAACAAAATGCGAGCAGATAGAGAAGCTTAAAGCAGAAATGAGTATGAAACCGAGGTCTATAAAACCAAATAAAACATGAACATGTAGGACTCAGCCTCTTCTCTATTTAGTCTGTGTCTTGTTAGAACCTGACTGTTCTGTAATTATAGAAGTAAATAATAGAAATAAACAGCACTATTCACATGAATATAACACTTTAGTCATAATTCACACATCAAACCAGATGGGCAGGTTTGACAAAAGTACAAAAGAAAAGTTACAAAAGATCTAAAAGGTTAAATGACTCATTGCAACAAAGTCAGAACATCAATTAAAAAGGATTACAGGAACATGTGGGTTGTTGCGGAGGGCAAAGTCATGAAACGTCTTGTTCACCTGTCATAACCCATCACTGATCCTTCTGTGGAAGTCTCCCTTCATGAGAACACACAGGGTCACTGGGAGGTCACTGCGGTGGAAGCCAGGAAGACCTCAAGGTGTCAGAGGTCTGGATGTTCACTTTCACTTCTGTCACATGCATATACAGAAAGGATGTTTATAACTTACGTCCACTAGGGAACAAAAACCCTGGATTTGACTGTGTATTTAAAAACTACTTATACTGTGTGTGAGTGTATTAAAAAGATGCTAAAATAACTCTGGGGGATAAAACAATCCTTAAAAGACCAAAATAAAGATTTAAATGTTGGTTATGACCAGTTAATTTAAGGTTTGTTGAAAGGAAGGTTGCAGAAAAAGGAAATTAAAGGTATAAAATTCAGAAATGTAAAGAATCCCAGTTCATATAAAGGGATGTGATCTGGTTTGGAATTTGTTTACCTCCAAAAAACAGTTGTACGACATTTTTCCCAGCAATAAATTCAGCTTTAATTCTGCTTTTTAGCTTTCGATTTTCTTTACCTTCTTTTTAAATGCCTGAAAACATGTCTGGTGTTGGTATTCACTTCACTACAGTTTTGTTACAATTCTTGTCAAATGAAAATTAAAATATATCTAAAATACTAATGTTTACAGGACATATTTTATGTCCCTACTTCAAGTCCGACCAGGAAGCTTTTTTTACATGTCACTGCCCTTCATTTCCTGTCATCTCTCTACTGTCACAATGTCTGATACAGGTATAAAATGCCCCAAAATATACAAATGTTTAAAAAAAAAATCACAAAACAATAGCTTTGTTTTGTCTTCTTATTTCTACACTGTCCGTTATTCATAAATATGATGAGAATGGTTAGTTAACAGAACAAGAAGACTATCCTCCAGAGTACCTCTCCCTGCTGAGGTGCACATCCTTGAAGCAAACTACTAAGAGGTTATGGATCAGAACATGTTAGTAAGTGCTGACTGCTCATGTCTGCCAGCTGAGGCCTGCAAGCAGACTGTAATCCCTCACCACAGAGGCCAGCATATGAAGCTCAACACAAGCTCTGAATCCTCTTGGTTCCTGCTTTTGAAATTATTGGCACGTATTGATATGTGAAATGTGAATAGTCCTGTTTTCTTTTAGTCCTTTGACATTTATAAGAGTGTAGTTTTCTTTTATATCATGTCCTCTCTGTAATTTCTGTTGTTAGGATACCTCACCATTGCAGCTCAAAATCCAAATCAAGTCAGTCAAAAGTATCGAAAGAAGAGAAAGTATTTTCAGTGTACACACAGCTTAGTTGAACAAAATAACATGACTACACCACACACCACTGCATATGGTGCCCTGTGGTAGAAGAAGAAAAACAATTTTCGGTATAATTTTAGGTATTTTAGGTATAATTTTATCATTTTTATGAGTATTTTCTTAATTATTTTTTTTTAAACTAAAGGTATTCTGTTTACAGTTATATAAAACAGAGATAAACAGCAAATCCTCACATTAAAACAGCAGGAATTACAATATTTTTGGTATTTTAGCTTGATCAATTGCTTTTAAAAGGTCATCAAAATGGTGGCTGATTTTTTTTTTCTGTCGACTGACTAATCAATTACATGACTAATCGTTTAAGAAAAAATATTTCTTTCACTGACTGACAAAAGCTTTTCATTGATGGCTTTGTTTGTCTCAATGCTGCACTGAAAATCTCTCTGGTGAAGTTCTTTTACTTTAAGTTTGCTGAATAAACCCCAGAGAATTTCTTTATCTTGGCCTTCAGTCATGTTTATAGCTTTGTGTAACATTGTGTATAATTCACTGAGCTACTTGTTTGTTCCTATGTGTTACGTGTTTAAATGTGGTAAAAATAACCAGGATCCTTGTTGAATATCCATGTAAACAAAGTACAAACTGTACAAGAGGACACTAGATGAGATCCATATATCAGCTGAACTCAGTGTGACAGATAATTCAGGGGTGAGGCGAAGCAATAACTTTTGACTCATCCAGTTTTTTTAAGGAGCATGAAAGGCACCCAAAAACTGGTTTGCGCAAGTGTACAATATTAGAGCAGTGTAATTATTGTTTTGATCCACTAAGTGTAGCCTGTTTCTCCAGTGAACCCTGCCCTTGGCAATAATATAGTTTTGACTCGCACTGTTGAACGTGATGTACCAATTCACTGGAATGCAACATGCTGTGTACAGCTTACATATAAGTCAAGATTTAAAGAAACACTGAAGACGAACATCCATGTAATCTTTTTTTTTTATTAGAAAAAAAAACAATTACAAAACTTTGGCGAGATTGTGAATCAACAATGCATTTGTATAAAAATACATTCGGTTTTTCAGTGCGTGCCACCAAAGTCGCACAGCTGACCCTGAAGACTTCTTTCATTACTCCTAACAGTTTTTTGGAAGTTGAGGAGAAAATATAATCCCCGAGTCAGTTTTTGGAATGTTCTATGTCCATACATTTCAGTGGCATCTCCAGCTTAAGGCTCGATTTTGAACGCTGAGCTGTGTGTTCTGGTTGAGCTTCACAAAGCGCCCCACAGCACCGAGGCATCTGGCTCCCATCAAAAGCTTCAGACCACATGGCTCAGAGGTCTCCGTCTCCTCCTCCTCCTCCTTTTGTTTAGCAGCTGGGAGAGCTAATCTATGAGCCTCGTGCAGCTTTATACTCAAAACTGCTCATCCTATTTTATCACTGCTAAAATCAACAACCACAGCTATCTGACACTTAAGGGGCCTTAAGCCTTGCATTAACACAAAACCAACGGAATTCATCCGAATATAATCCAACTGATTTTGTTCTGTTTTCTTTCAGAATACAATCAACTCTATGAGAGAATGACTCCCTGAAACTCTCATGCAATCTTCAATGGCAGATAATTAAGGCATATGTATTTTTCCCTTTTACACATTGTTTACCTGCATGCATAAAATACGTCTACATCTGCTTATTTGACTTGCCTGCTCCACCATCACACCTTCAGATACAGTATGTGCTTGAGTAACAGTAGAAATCATCATAGGCACACTGCTGTTCAGTCACACAATGCATTGATAGCAATGTAGGCTGTTAAAATCTACTGTGTTGCCTGGTAAGAGGGAGTTGGAAACTGAACACGATAATTGCACATCTCTCTTTACGCCACTCAAAGATGACAATGTGATCTAAACATGTGTCAACTTATCAAGAGCGCTTCTTTCAAACATCTGAAACACCTGGTGCAACTCCAACTCTCCACCTCACAAATATCAAGTGATCTTCCCCCCCCCAATATGTCCCAAACTCCTTAAATCTCAAAATTCACTTCAGATGAGGGTAACGTTGATTGGGAGGTATTTGTAGCTCGCTTCGTCAGGAGCCAAAAAAAAAAAAATCACTTGGGGAGGACAGGAACTGATGTAGAGAAGCTGCTTTCCTCTCAGCAGAACAGGAAAGCGTCCACTTTACTTTATAGACTGGAAAGACAGTGCGGGCTCCTCCACTGACATTCAGTTCCCGTGAGCTCCGTCTCCTCTCCTGATCTCTCCCCGTGGCGCTCCAGTCCCTCTCCACAACACTGGGTGGGACCAGGTGCCATTTACCAGAGAGAAGTAATCCAGGAGAAGACAAATCTCTTGATTCGTTTCATTAATTTAAGTCGCTTGACGCTCAGGCAGGGCTCATGGTTCAACACGTCATGCAGCGAGGTCTCATGCTTAAGGGCTGAGGGTTGGGGTCGATCTGTAGGAAGGAAATGGAAATAAAAGACACATAAGATTCAAAACTACGTAAGCAATTTAATTGTCTCTCAGAGCAAAAACATTCGGAGCTATGATGCTTTCTGTCTACATTCGGCCTACACCCACAGATTTGTTTTCATGTAGTGAACGTGGTGTCCCGAGCATTTCTTCACTTCTCCACACAAAAACAATCTTTTATGCCAATCAAACTGAGTAAACAGTTGGTGTAGGTGGGTGTCGTTTGGTGACTCACCTCGCTGTACACTGGCGGAGGTCGGAAGCGAAATTCCTGGACAAAAGCCAGGAGGGGGCGCTCCAGGATCCCACTCAGGTCTTCGGCCGGTTGCGGGACCACCGCGTTGTTGCACTGCTCGGCCTCCTCCTCAGTCACCACAGAGCTGTAATCTGGAGGAGCTGCAGGGAAAGAGGTTTAGATTAGTCCACTGTTCTGAGTCACAGCAGTTCAGGTCCAAACACTAAGCTGCTGAGTCATCACTGCTGTTAAAACTCTTAAAAACCCCACATAACATTTACTGCCCTTTTCACCGCTGATTTGGTCCAACATGAATCTCTGTTGAATCAAAACCTTTGTTTGTTTATGCATGTTGGCACCGGACTCAGTGGTATGTTGGCTTTCAAGTGTCATAAAAATAAATGAGGGAACAAGCCCGCAAATTGACTGAGGTTACAAAGTCTGCTTGGATGCCACCATGTAGCAATTCATCAGTGACACTGACTGGTCCATTTTTTAAACCAAATTGCCTCTGGAACCTGTTAATCAATGTTTTGGTCATTTTGCTGCTCCTATGAATCAAGCTCATTGGCAAAATTTGGGTCAAGATTGCAAACATCCCTGCACACTGGCCAAAGATTTTAAAAACGGTGAAAAAGACAATGAGTCTAGTGTTTTGCTCACTCTGAGTGTCATGTGTGGCCTGACTAAGCACCAAAAGTTAAAAAATATTCAACTTTGTCATTAACTGCAGTCTTAAAGGACACTTACGCTCAGGCTGCTCAGGGATGGCCATGCGCAGCCACTCCAGGTTGACGCTGTACTGGCTGCTGACGCTGGAGGTCCGGCTGCCGAATGGATGGAGGGGGATGGTGCCTATGACCAGCGGCAGCTCCAGACACAGCTTGGATGTCCCGGGAACATCAACACACACCTGGTGGGAGGAAACAGGGTAAACTTTTAGTGACAGATCTGAAAACAGCAAGAGCTTGCATGGAAAGAGGGAATCAGAACTGAACCGAACCAGAGACTGAGCTCACCTTGAGCGTGTACTCCACTTTGATAATGCGGCACTGCAGGATCGAGGGACCTACGGGTGGGATTTTGATGGCGCGACCGTGCCAGGTCTCCCGGCATCTGGTGCCCACGATGTCGCCGCACAGTGTGGCCACCACCGAGTGCTTCTGCTTCATGGTGCCGCGGGCGATGAACGTCTGGGTCTGAGTGATGTAGGCTTTGGGCACAATCGATCGGGAGGTAGAATTGTCAAACTCTGCAAAGACAGGTATCACCTCACCTGTGGAGAGAGAGAGAGCGAGAGAGAGAGCGTGTTAGGAATTGCAGACGGTTCTAAACTGACCAACAAGATCTGTGTTTATAGAGGATGTTGTTTAAGGTGTTAGAGTCTCACCTGGTGTGTAGCCTTTGCGGTCAATCTTTGCAGTTACAGACACCTGTCCAAAGTTGCGGTACCATGCCCGTGCCATCTTATCCTTCGTTCCAGCCTGTGGCGCCTGGGAAAGATAAAACCAAATGAGCACGTGCCACCCAGAAAATCATAAAGTGTGTAATGACACATTGATAAACTGTGAGGGCTGAGAAGCTCACCAGGAAGGCTGGTGTGTTGATGTCAATGGGCTCGATGACTGTAAACTCCTTCTTGATCTTCTTGACAGTGGCCCAAGGTCTGTGTAGCTTAACTTTGACCCAGTAGCGGATGCTGCCATGTTTCCCCTCAAAGGAGGTGACCAGTGTCTCCTCTGGCAGCTGGAAGCTGAATGGAAATTCATGTCTGCCAGCAGGAAGGACGGTAACTTCGCCATTATCTGAGGGAGGGAGGAAGAAAAAGAAAAACAAATTTAAGTTACAGTTAATTCACTTGTTGTTTTGGTTCCATTTTGTCCTTTTAATTTCCAAGGTGTACGAGGCATTTAGCTGAGATTCAGTGGGTGTAACTTAAATGACCAGTTTCTTCCTGTTGGTGATTATCAGGAACAAGCACATTAAAGTAATATAACACTGACACAATCAATTCCATTAATTGAAATAAGAGTTTCTTTATCTTAGCTTGATTGATTAGCTGATTCTTCTGTAAGGTGATTCATAAACCACAATGAATGCCAGCCAATGGCTTCTTCTGAAGAAGGAGCTTTAGGAACTTAATAACATTAATAAAGTTGAGTAGACTAGAGGCTGAGGGCAGAACTTTTTAGCACAACCGCTGCAGAAATAGAAATCTCCCTGTCTTTCTCTGCAATCACATGGCCTGTGCTTGCTCAGAGGGGCGGTTCCTGCTCTATTGTGCTGACTGAGAGCATGTTTTCCTCAAGCTGTATTATACAGCCTGTCTCCACTGCTCTGTTTTTTTTCACTCCCTTTCTGCACAGGTCCAGGAACACGTGTTTGCGTTTAACAGATTCTATGTGTTTTGTGTGCCTTTGTTGGTTGGAAGCTCCTATTTGATTTCCATAACAATACTGTCAGTGTCAAATCCTCTTAATGGGTCGAGTGGGTTGTAATGAGCGTATATTTTCATGCACACCTGCAAAAAACTTAAACATGGCCCACCAAACTCTTAAACGTTATACGATGTGTTTTTATATCGCCGCTTCGTTAAAAAGACCCAAGTCAAGCAGAGAAACTGAACACGGCAGAAAAACAACATAAAAATTGACGAAGCCTCGGCTGCAAATTTCCTGTCTGCACTTCAAACAAACACCTCCGTGCCCAATGAATGAAGACAGAAACCTGAGGCACTCAGGGAGAAAAACAACCCAGGGCTTTCTTCGAACAAGGAAAAGTCTGATGCCAGCACCATTTCCTTCAACAGATGTTTTCACAATAAGAAATTAGTATTTAGACAGCTGTTGCAGCATGTATTGCTCTCTCCGTATACAGCAACAACAAAACTTTTCAGATTGCAGTACCAGAAAAATGCTTTAGTCAACGAATGACTGTAAATCTGAATTGTTTTGTGCATTTTCTGAAGCTGTAAAATGTTCAGTTTTACTTCAAGGAAGTACCCAACAACAAAGAAAACATCTCTCGAAAAGCTCCTCATAAAAAAACATCTTATACAAGTTTGACTTTTGTTTCATTCACTGAGTATTATCAGGAGAATGGGATCAGATTGTCCAGTCAGCTTTGCATCTACAGTAGTTTATAAATTAAGGAAAACAACAAACCACTTACTAAAACTTACTAATTTTGACTTTACTGGACATTTACACAACCAGACAAAGCAGGACTAGTTCTTATCAAACATTTAACTCTCATACTAAATCCTGGCGACACCATTCCCCGTTTAGAGACAAACAACTAGCCCACTATCACCAGATAAATACACCACTTTCACTATTGTTTCATTAGCTTGGCATTTGCTCAATGAAAGGAAGATTTCATTTTTAGGTTACAGCAGAGTTTTGTATTTTTTCATTAGTTTTTACTTTGTTTTTAATGTTTGTTATCAATTCAGTTTAGTTTCAGTGAGTTTCCAGAGAGGGTCTGCTCGTTTCAGTTTAGTTTTTATGGCTTAAAAATGTTTAGTTTTTATTAGTTTTACTTTTTTGGATTTATGGGGGAAAGATTTAAGAAGTTCAGAATAAATATTACAATTCAAACACTTTGTAAATGCAGGTGAGCCACAGTCATGTAGACATCCCAGCCTCAATAAACATGCACCAATGCCTCCTCGTGCTTGTGTTGACAAATTTGACCAAACTGACAAAGACTAAAACTAAAGACATTTTCTGCATATTTTTATTGTATATTAGTTTAGTTTTGTAAGCACACAATACTGTTTCAGTTACTTTTCCTTTACTCTAAAGCCTAGTTTTTATTTTTATTTCAGTTTTAGTTTTAGTTTTGGGTAACTATAATAAGCTTGGTTTACAGACAGGATGCACCCTCTGTGGTCTCCCCCACCACCGTGCCTGCAGAGCGGACTGACCTGCCTGCAGCAGCACCTCTCTCCGGTTCAGGTACTCCACCTCGTCGCTGTAGTTCTGGGTGTATGCGGTGCTGGAGCCGGCGGACCGGGACTCGGTCCAGTGCACTTTAGCGAAGCCCTCGGCGTGGAGCTTCAGGGAGTCCACCTTGCTCTCCCCGGACAGCTCCAGCACCACCCGCCCGGACACCACGTCCCCGCTGCTGAACACAGGAGGACAGTCCACCTCCGGAGAGTCGAAGACGATGTCAAACTTGTTCAACTTGTCGAAAATCATTTTGCAGCAGGTTGTGCAAGTCCTCTCAAAACGCAAAAAAAGTGAGTATTTCCTTTTTCCGCAGTGTGTTTAAGTGCGCTGAAGTGGATCTTCAGGCTGCAGATGTCTTTCTTCCGCTAGTTTAAAGCTCAAACTGTTGATCAGTTTCGGACAGCAGCCTTATTTGCAGGCTGAGACAGTGGGCGGGCTCTCTGAATTTATTATGTAAGGCCTCAGGAGAGGGTTGAAGGCTGGTCGGTGCTGCCTTTAGGTGCTCCTCCTTGGCACGGACATCCCAGAATCGCAGTTGTAAATACGACTTGTGGCTGCATTTGACTGCTTTATTTGGTCAAAATTAACAATAAAACTTATCATGGAGGTTTCAAACGATGAGTAGAAGAGGGTTTGGAGTTTGAAGGTTTAAAACAAAACACTGCGGCAGCAGCTGTCTCCGATAATAAACACACTTTCAAACATATCGCAACTGTTGCAGCAGCAGCTCGCGTCTCACAGTTTGAGGCCAATGCTGTCAGGTTTTAGGGAGTTTTGTTTAACACATCATTATACAGAGAGGAAATTTTTCACCATTATGCTTTCATTCATTCGTTCGTTTCTTTATCAACCTTCTGTTATCACCCCTTTTTCTGCACATTCACTGGTTGTCCTCTTGTTATGAGAGGAGTCAACAGCTCCGACAACCAAACATGTCTGGACAAAGGCTGAGACCAGAATCACCCTGTGATGACAGCATTTACAATAAATGACAACCACTGAGAAAGCAAAACTAAAAACACTCTACATTTACTGTCACAAAACTGTCACAACGTCCAGGACAGCAAACTCACATGTGAGTCACATTCTGACAACTTGGATGTCATGTAAAATTCCCACTTCCTCAGTCCTATTTACCACTTAGTTGGGTTAGTTTGTGTGCGGCTCTTTTCGTAACACCCGTATTTCCAGACCGAGCCTGAAGGCAACATAATAAACATGCAGACTGGGTGTGGAGGCAGCAGGGAAGAAAACAGGGCCTGGTGATGATTGATGGTTACAGGTTCTTAGAAGAAAACAGGCTTACTGAGCATGCCCCCGAACAGCTCAGAGGAAAATAGTTTCACTCTGGACCAAAGCTGTTTACTCCACTTCTTCCATGTCGCTTTGAACATACTGTTACACTGTCTGGCCACTACGCACATGGAAAACACACAGCTATGCAAAAACGCATGCAACTTCTGCTCTTGCTGTAATTGTCTGAAAGACAACTACAGTAACTCTATTGTCGGTTGCTCAATAGATACTTTGCTTATATCAAAGGAAAACTACAAGTCTCTGCATAAAGAAAATCATTTGAATGAATCATAGCATCCACGCTGCCTTATCTTAACACTTCAAATGCACTTACATTTGCAAACAAAGCCAGGTCTAATCCGAATCAATTTGTCTACCAAACTCCTTTGCAGTCAGTAAACTAATCAAACTTCGTTTCTTTATTCATCTCAAAAGGCTACAGACAAAAAATCAAGTATGATCTGAGAAAAACAAAGTTGTTTACTGCTTTGTTCCCTGAGAGGGAGACTTAGCTCTCCAGTGCCACCATCTGACAATCTGCAGGCTGTTGTAAACAGCTGCATGACTACCAAGGATGCTTTTACATAGTTTGCATTGTGCTGGAGACGTGTGTGAATCCAGGGAAAGTTGTAAAACCTTTGGTAGATGTTGCTTGCTCACTGAACGTGAATAAAGCACAATGCAGCTCCTCAATTCAGGAATATGTCATTTTACTCCCTACAGATTAGAAAAATGGCACAAAGTAAAAGGATGTTTAACTGCATTTTACTTCCAGTATAAATCTTTTTGTGAAAAGTCTTTACTAGCAACAAAATATTGTCATATTTGGGAGGTCAGTGGTCCAGTTTGCATCAATTTGTAAGTTTCTGCTTAAAAAACATTTAGGAGTCCCTGACTGGAGGGTGAAATAAAGCCCCACACGCCACCTGCCGGTGACCAGGAGCAACAGCCCGGCTCAGTCAGGGCTCCCTGCCTCAGTCCTGATAAGATGAACATGTGGTCGTCTGCACAGAACAATCGGCCTGATAAACGCTCCAGTTTTGCAGATGACTCTGTGCGATCAGTCTAATTGTGGCTGAAAACACTTTTACCACAGCTGCAGACTAAAGTAACCACATTTATCCTACATGCATTTCTCTTTGTTTACTCTGAGCTGCTGAGTACACAACGTTGTAAAACAAATGTTAACAGAAGCCCTTCCTACTAAAGAGCAAAGAAGTATTTGAAAAAGTGTAATTTGTGGCTTGTGCAAGAAAAACAAGTTTTTATAAAAGGATTACAACTCCTCCTCCTAAAACTCCTAAGCACATCAAAAATTCTCCACTGAAACCAGACTGACTCCAAGATTAATTTCTGCATCAAAAATGGAAAAGTCATTCACAGAAAACAAATAATAGATAAATGAGTTGAAAATGACACAATATTGTCAAATGAATGGAAAGCAGCAGCTGGCTGTGTGGTGGAGGAGGGCGGCGCTGAGGGGGCCACGTGTTGTTTTCGCTGTTGTCATGCCGACACGGGCTGCATTTTTTAAACTTCCCCCACCCCTTCCTACTTCCTTCCTTCCCCCTCTCCCTTTCACTTTCTCCTCACTTCTTGCTGCTCTTGTCTCTTGAAAACGGAAACCTGACACGACATCCTT
Source organism: Scomberomorus guttatus (assembly GCA_038419695.1). Lineage (NCBI taxonomy): Eukaryota > Metazoa > Chordata > Actinopteri > Scombriformes > Scombridae > Scomberomorus > Scomberomorus guttatus. Next base: position 22,532,441 of record CM076454.1, on the reverse strand, counting down.
ACTTCTACTTTTGAACGTTTGCATTTACAACAGTTGAACAACTTACTGAATGTGAGGTCAATGACACAGATTCTGTCCCCGACAGGTTTTGGGGAGCATGTGAGAAGCTTTGCAAAAACAGTTAACACTGTTATTTCCTGATCTCCAGATTGTGCAGATAACGCTGGTCTGTACAGAAAGTGGGTCTGACACATTTACAGGTCAATGCACCCACGTGCTGACAGCAGCTCAGCATCTCATTGTTCACAGTCTAGAAAACAAAATTACATATTTACACAAAAGAGTAAGGATGCATGTGTATGTCGGTTGTTGGATTTAATAGATACCTGGGTGCACAAAAACTACTGGTGCTTTGTAACCTCCATTCATGTAAAATCTGCAACATGATTGTACCCTTTCACGCCAATGTAAGCATATTTTTGTACCATTTGTTTTATTTTTGCATGTGTTTATTATTTTTTTTACTCACTACGTTTTGTTCTATTTTTGAAGATCATTGAAACAGTAGGTCATCAGAACAACCATTTTGAGTGACTTATCTCCCTACTTAAAGCTCAAAGAGGCGGCCCAGTTATGATGCGTTATATGGAGAAGTTTAGCAATGTAACACACCTGGACTGATCCAGATTTCTGCGGATGGAGCGCTCCCTCTCTTCTGTTTAGGAGACGATTTGGATGTCACTTCCAGTACTGTCTCCATAAAGTTAATTATAATATTTGCAATTTGTTTATTGCTTTGTAATGCATCAAGTTAGAATAGCAAATGTATGCTTTTTACAGATTTTCATTTTTTTTGCTTACTTCTCTGCTTTTCATATCATTGGAAAAATAAACGAGTTATGTCTTTTGCAGCTGGTCTGACTAAGTTACTAAGTTACTTTAAGAACATCAATTTTGGCTCTGGTAACTGATGATAACTGGTACCTGGAAAATTACATTTTAAATAGGTCATACAGCATCTCAGTTAATGGGTGATGTGTTACTTGTAGCCACAGTTTATGATAAAGGCTGAAATGTAGGCTGGATATTAACATTGAAAACCTGCCTAGTGCACCTTTAACCACAGTGTATACATGATGCAGCTGCTGCAGACCTCATCAGCAAATGGCCTGGAAATGAGACGCTAGATTCAACTATTTTGCAACTTGTTTGGGTTTTATGGCTGAATATTGCTTGCCAGAGCACCAAAAACACTTAATTCTGTTTTTATCTGAAAACCATCTGCATTTGGCGTACAATCTTATTTACCTGTCTAACCAGATCAGGGAGTCAGAGCAAATATACTGTGTACAGAGCAGCTAATGAAACATTAACCGCTGTCTTGTTTATTTACTCAGCTACTATGGCCTATATTCTCTCACTGTCTGGTGCCTTCCACACCGGGGGAATTTCACACTTGTCCTGTGCAACACAGCACTCAGTTAACCAGTCGTGTTTATTTGGACTCGGGGCTGATGGATTTGTGTTTAATGTTAGGATTATCTGGCAGATGTATCTGAACAGCACAAGTCAACCTCTCTCCCAGGTTTCCATGCAACACAGCTGGCCCAGGTGGCTTCATTTTGCAAACTGCAGCGACTACAAGACACAGCAGCTACCAGCTGGCACGTGACAGCGCAAATCAGCAGTTTTACACAACATTATTCATAACAGAGAGAGAACTTGTTCATCCACCAGCTGCAATACATGCTGAAATGCAGTTACTATGTATAACTACAAACTGTGGATAATATCTTACAAGAATATTATACTGATGCAGTAGGGGACAAAAGGAAAGTACAACGAGGTCAGCACAAATCATACTAACGTCCCCCCTTTACAGAGAAGGCACAGCTCTAATTTCATAACGAAGTTGGTCTTAATACTGCAGGTGTTAATGGAGTTTTGACTTCTTCTGACTGTTTTCCTTCTCCGTGCACCTTGGAAGTAGCTGAAGTTGTGACAGAAATCTCGTTCTCATCCCATCCCATACTCTACATTTGTACATTTTCAAATAGTGCTTTTTTATTTCTGGTCACCTTTGGACTACCATAACTCCAGTCAGTGCATCACAACTGACCTCGTTGACCGGGCACAGTTGGCTCTCTGCCCCGAATAAGTACTAAAATGCATTTATTTTTGCTAAATTATAACTAGGTCTATGTTGAAAAATTAACTTCTGCAAAACATTATGGGGACATATTATGAACCAGAATCATTGCATATTTCAACAACAAAACCATGAAAACAAAGCAACCCTGCTGTGTTTTTCTTTGGGTCATTCCCCAGCCAGTCTCATTAATAAATGCAGAATAACTGTACCTGAATATTAACCAACCAGGACGACTACAGCTGCAGCTTTTATTACTGACCTCGGATCAGATGCTGTCTCTTCCTGAAGTACGTGATCTTGGATGTGTAGTCGTTATACACTGAGTTCATGCCGCGGTTCTCCAGCCAGTGTGCTGTGGCTACACCTCTTCCCTGCACCTTCATGGAGTGCACTCTGGTGTCTCTCCGCAGCTCCAGGACCACCTGGCCGGACACCACCTCTCCTCCGGTGAACGCTGCGTCAGCAGGTCCATCCAGCTCCAGCTTGAAAGACTTTATGGAGCTCAACGTCATTCCTATGTGTGATGACAAAAATACAATACATGAAAACTATTGACAATGATGTCAGAAGTGTGTGTAAAACACATTTTCTTAGGTGCTGGAAAAAAAATCATACTGCAAATAGCCAGAACCAGCCCAAGGCCATTTAGGCTCCTGTGCACGTCAGGACCCCACATACAAATTAAACACAGGAACCTTAATAGATTTTTAAAATATGATGCAGTGTTTTTGAACTGCAAAACTGTACTGACCTCTTATATTATGCTATTTTATTTTAGGGATGTTTATTTTTTGGGTGGGGTTGGGTGGTGCTACTTAGAGCCCCAGAAATGCCAGGACCACCCCTACAGATATAGCTACTGTTAGTGCAGTCTGTTTTGTTGTTGTTTTTGTTTTTACACACACATTTCAGAATAGTTTAATAACATATAATAACAATAATAATAATAATAAAATGCAAGGTTTTCCTCTTAGGTTGGCTCTTGAACAGGACAAAACAAACAGTGGTTACTGATCTTTTTTGCTTAAATTTACTAATGTGCAGTCAAATTTTTCAATTTCATCAACACTTACACATGTAAATTATATCATTATTATAGTTTCATGATTCTTAAACAAATACAAATTCGGTATGAGTCGTAATATAAAAGTTTGAGCTCAAATAAGATAAAATAACTGAAATGCTACTTTCAAAAACATTGTAATAACAACTTACTGTTATGATTCCTCCACCGGGACAAATAATTCTGCCACAGCAGTGCACGGTGCTTATTTTCAGTGATTCTATTAATATTTATATTTTCCGTTATGTGGTCGGTGTCAGTGACATTTATAAACTGCTGAGAGCAGCTCTCAGCCAATCAGGAATGAGAAACGGGCCTACGTTTCATAAAAACGGCTGTGAACGTTGCGCTGATGTTAAAAGAAAAAAAAAAGTCTCCAACTCACCGGCGAGACAGGAGCAGCGTTGTGGTCTTCCTCACAAAGACGAAGGTTTCAGCAAGAGAAGCCAAACTGTGTGTTCACGCTGACTGGACGGTCAATGGAAGCCCGGCCTTTATAAACGGTGGCAGCGCTCTGTTTTACACCAATGACAATGAGCACATGCGAGTCACGTCCGCCCACTTTAACACGGAGGAGGAGGACTGTCGTGTCTATGGTAACCCCAGATCCGCGAAAGATCTCGCGAGAGTGATCATTTCGACATGATCTTGCCCTCACCCTAACCAAGTGTTTATTGTGCCTAAACCTCACCGGAGCTTAACCACAGCGGTGTCACACTATAAAACAGCATTATTTTGTACAACGCGCGCAATGAGGAAACGACGCTTACAAATCTCGCGAGAGTTTCGCAAATCTAGGGTAACCATCTGAGGTCAGTGTGGATTGACTGTAGGTTAACTGGCGCAGAATAACATGGCGATTTCCGGTTACACCTTTCAATGTAAACTGTATTTCACCCGTTCGTTTTTACTCCACTCATAGATCAGTGTGAGAGAAGACTGTCTACAACTATAAAGCTATTGAGGTCACATAAAAAGGCGCAGTAACCAATTATCGTAAAATATGGACTGCTAACTTGATTTGTTGTTTACGTGGCAGCAGTAGGCTTTTGTTTTGAAGGCAGCGTCAATTAATTTCTGACAGTGTTTCTTTTCTAGTTAAAACTGACGCTTATTGACTTTTTTCTTTTTGCATGTAGAAAAAAAAACAAAGGTGTGCAAAATGTACAGAGCAAGTGAAGAGTTCATTTGCAAAAACAGATAAAAGCCATTCTTAAAATGAATAAACAAACACCTGTTTGATTCATCCTGGAGTGCACACACACACACACACACAAACACACACACACACACATACACACACACACAAAAACATGATTTAGCATAATAAATGCATTAATTATCATTTTTTGCAAATGAACTCTTCAGGTATGATGAGACATCACTTGCATTATGTAGAAACAGTATTTCACAAAATTATTAAAGTCCACAGACATTTAAAAATAATTAAAAAAATAAGATGGAGGGGGAAAAAAGAATAAAAAGCCACGATGTATTCAATGTATTCCATAAAATGAGAGTCAGCTCAGTCAAATGTGTGTTTTTTGATCATGTGCCTCAGGAATTGAAAGAGTCAGTCACATGATCACCTGGTGATGTGGTCACATGCTGGATGAGTTAAGTTTATGACATGATCACATCACTGAAGCGGCTGTCTCGTAAAACAATTGTTTTCCCAATAATAAAATATCCTGTGATGAATAAAACCACAATCACTGCATTGGGTATACGTGGATTTTAGTTCAAGCTTAATTTGCTTTGTAGCATTTCTTATCACTATAATATCTCTACAATGCCGTCATAGTTAATAATTTTGCTGAGATATTTGCACGTATCGTGCTCAAATGTCTACAACAGTATCCTTCAAATTTGCAAGGTCATAGATTTGATCCAGCAGCTTGTCCTTGAGCAGAACCTGCTACCTGTTCACTAGTGTTATATTTGCCCATATATTGTGTCAGTTGAGTAGATCTACAAAAAAAAAACAAAACAGGAGTTTTGTCAATTTTACAAATTTTTCATACATTCCATGGTCTTAAATGAAAATGTCTTGCTGAAAATTAGTCTATAATTGGCATATGTCTTGGTGCAAATGAAATAAACAAGAGCTGTCTGGTCTAGTTTGGAGTTTAATCTGATATCAAATCATGTTCTTGCAGCTGTACCCCTTGGACCCGAACCTGGACTTGTTGGCCAGCTAACATTCCAGCCCATACCTGGACTGCTGCTGTTTCACCAGGTTGATGAACTCCAGATTCAGTTTATTTACATCTGCTTGCCTGCCAACTTTTTTTTTATCAGCAGAGCCTGCATCTCAGGTTCAAGGCTGTGTTATTGCAACAACATAGATTGTTTTTACAGAGTTTTGTGGTCAATCATGCTTGAAGGAGTGGATGAGAATCTTTCTAAGAATCAGACGCTAACCTTTGTCTTAGCAGTTAGCGTTGACAGTGTAAACAGGGTGGAAGTAGGACAGTGAAGTCAGAGAATGCTTCCCTCTCTGGCCTAAATATTACAGGTGAGGCTAAGGTTTATGTTTAAACCACCTAACTGCTAACTTTGCACTTGCACGTATTTCACACTCTGATTGCCCCTATACTGTTCTGGGTAAAAGTTTATTTATTTATCAGCCCAGTAAAATTAGCCTATGAGCATTCAGCTGCAGTGCATTGGAAAACACACGTCACAGAGGGATGGTGTGACTTTGGTTGGATGCATGCTTGAAAATTCAAAGGAATTATGAGCACAAATGGGCCAGAAGACTCAGGATCAGGGTTCAAATTCAGCATGTAAATATGACAGCATTGCACCTCTGTTCTGTGGGTTGTTGAAAAGAATTCTGGGAAATGTAGGAAACATTTAACTGTGTAGAGAAAGACCACAGAAGTTCACCAAATAGCATTTTGTTAACACCCTCAAAAAAGCAGCGGTGTGTGTACACTGTCTCATTTAAACCACCTCTTAAAAGATGTTTTTTATGGCCAGGCTTTAGTGCCTGTAGAAACATATTTTCCCAGTGATAATCACCTATTTTTATTCATTTAAATTATGGGTTTTCTGCCTAATTTAAAAAATGCCATGATGAGACAATAAATTTAATGGAACTGCCATTTGAGCACAACTTGATCTTTGTAGTATTAATTTATGTCTGACTTATAGTGTTTTGCTGCATATAATTTGTTAGTGTTTTATTATTTGTCCAACAATTGTACACATATACCCATTTTTAAAAGTACAATACAGAGTTTGACTGAATAATAAACAGGTTTTATTTAGAACTGAGGTTTGAACTATATTTTCACAAACTATGCAGTGAAAAAAATCCACAGCATGTCAAATATACGCAGTATATTGTGTATTTGAAATGTTTATGTGAACATTTAATCAAAACTATTCTTACATGCAGCTTACATGTGCTCTCAGGAGCTGCACAAGAACACAAGAGCCACTGAACAAGATTCTCAGTCACTGTATGACAAAATGAGTCAAGAACTGGCTGCAGCCAGGACGCTGCAATATCAAAGGTTTGGCTGTGTAGTCTTCCCTGTGGGTGGTGCTGGAGTGCTGGTGGGCCAATGGAAACCTCACGTTGCTCTATTTGATTAACAGAGAGAGACATACAATATCTAATTATGATAGAAAATTGTGCTGAGTAAAGATGTACAAAGAGAAAGAGAGTCTAAACACATCTGAGGACACATCAGGTCCACTTGCTCAGCAGCATCAGCTGTCAAACCACCAACCTTCTGACTACTAAAACTGCTGCTACTACTGTTACTATTACAACTATTTTTAGTAGATTTAATCAACTTTTAAATTGAATTTTATGATCTCTCACTCTCTGCTGTGACTGACAAGGTGTCTGTCTGCGGGTCTTCACAGGCAGGAAGTCAGTCTTGGTGGTGCTGAGGTTCACCCCATGTTCTGCTAAACAAATTAAACATATTTAATATCTACACGTGCCTCTCATTACACAAACAAACTCAACCAATCTATCACCTGGTCCACTCAGTATGTTGCTCGGCAGCTGGGTGGCTGGCCCGGCCCGCTCTCCGTCCCTTTTGCTGTAGTGTTCTGCGGCCGTGGTTGTGTAGTACAGGCCTGACAGATGGGGTGGGCTGAACTGTACATGGCTTTTAGTCATCAGGTCAGCCCCGGTTACATGCACTGGAGGCTCTGTGTGGTTCAGCTGCAAGTATGAACATAGTCAGCATGATCAAATTTGACACAGTAAAATCACTGCACAAAATTTTAACCAAACAAACTCTATCAAAATCAACTCTAAAGTCCATAAAACATTTATGCAAAGAAAGCATAAATGAAAATAAAGTGCAAACTGATGGTTTTACTCTACATTAAGCACCAGTAATATTACCAAGACATAATAAACTCACTCAAACAATACCTGATTCTTACCATAGTGTTCTTTGGGGAAAAAAATGCTATATTTTAACATTTTGGGAAGAATTTATGTAAAACTCTGGAAAACAAAGTTTTGTATGGGCAGGAATATCTGAATTTGTTCTCCTTAAATAGTGCAGGTGAGGAGGGAGTTCACATATCTCACATTAGAGAAGGAGTCTCTGTTGGTGGTGGCCGACATCCTCTCTTTGTTGCGCCCCATATCAGTATCGCCCTTAGATACGGAACTGAAATTTCGGTTCCTCTTTGTCAGCACAACCGGATCTTCTGGGAAATAAACCACACAGACTCATCCAGACTGGATGAATTAATGAAGCAGTGTTTGATCTGTAGCCCAATTCTGCGTCATCTTAGTCTGATTGGTTTATAACAAATATTAAAGACTTGGTTGTGAAATTCTAAAAAAGTAAGAGAACTTTATGTTCTTTAGGGGTTTTTCCCCCTACCCATTAGTGGCACTGGGAATGTGAGTACAACAAACATACAAGGCATTGAAGCTGTGGGTGACAATTAAAATTAAACAATTAAACAACAATTAAACCCCTAAAAAAACTGCAGCTACTTTGTTCATTTATGCCTCGGGCTTGTTTTAACTGCAGTGAAGAATTCAGAATGGGACATTCAAGAATTAGATTTGGCTTGTTGTTATGTAAAGAAGGGAAAGAAACCTGTCTGGACATAAAAGCAGAAAACACTCACCCAGCTTGTGGTAACAAAAGGTTTCTCTGGCCGTGGACGACCATGGGTCCTTGGAGAAATCTCCAAGGTTGAGCTTCAAACGCTCTTTCACCACTGGTGGTCTGTATCAAAAAATGCAGTTTCCATAATGCATTTATTACACTCATGTGTGTAGAAATAAACTCAACACTGCATGTAGCTTTAGACCCCCTACATGTTTCACACCATGCAACTAACATGCAGTGAGACCACAACAGGTCACACATGTGATGGCCTTACAGCCACGGTTTCCTCTACTGTTTGACTTCTTTGTGTATAGGATGTAAACTGTGTCCAATGGAGTTGTTTCAGTGAAGCAGAAAAGCTGCAGACCTGCAGACAGTGGGCTGGCTGAATGACGCAGCATTGGTCGTCTCTCTCTCTACAATCTTCTCAGGATTACCCATAGACACTGAGGAGGAATGCTGAGTAAAGACACCATAAAAACAGTCACAGTGTTGTGCTGATAACATGGAAAGCTTCATAAAAAGGTCAATACCCTTGTCACTCTTGTGTCAACTTAAAGCTGATGGTACTGGTACTCCAGGTCATAGTGTCCTTTGTTAGCATGCACACTGACTTAACCATTATCAATATGGGATTTAAAACAATGAGAAAATAACAATGTATATTTTGGGGCGAGAAGTTTAGTTCTACAGGGTGTAACAATGAAAGTTTAAACTAAGCCTTCTCAGCAATATATGAAAAAATATGTAATACCAAAGGTAGAAGAATTTGATCTTTTACACCAGCAAACGGTAGTAATATAACAATGTAAAAATACATTACTAAAAATACAATACTAAAAATACTACTTAAAAGTCCTGTAGTCACAATTTTACTCAGAATAAATTATTATTATTATGGATGCAGAAACATGAACAAGAGGTTTTTTAATTTTGTAGCTATATGCCAAAAAGTGGTCTTTACACACCTGTGTAATGACAGGTGATAAAGCAGTTCAAAACAAAAAATCAGCTGATATTTTGTTTTTAATGCTGTAGGTCTAGGTTGAGCTAATTTATCTTATTCTATACACTACTGGGTGGTTGGATCTATGAAAACTAATTATATTTTATGCTGATCATATGTTTTGAAAGTAAAACCTTAATCTTCAAAGAAACTAGGACAGCGGTCGTGGAGTAAAAAGTACAATATTTCCCTTTGAAGTGTAGTGAAGTGGAAGTATAAAGTAGGAGAAAATGTGAAAATTTGTGAGTTTTTTTCCCTTAAGAGTCTGCAGGATTTCATTCCAGCAATGTTGTATTTACTTGGAGTAAATGATGATGGCTCAAGACCAAAAGCTGCTGCTGCTGCTGCTGCTGTGTTACCTTTTCCACAGGTTGAACAGGTCTGCTCCAGGCTCCCTGGAAGGTGTTGTTGTAGTGGGAGACAAAACTGCGATGACGCCCGTCCCCTTTTATAGTGGGAAAGCCCTCTGCTACAGAGAAACACATACTTTCTCATTTACAAATGTAGACGCTATTTTCTGCAGGATTCAGAGATGAACCCTCACACAGATCCCTTCACTGTTATTCATTACAAGGCAATGATGTTGTACGGTACACCTGACATTTTTTAGAATGTTTACCCAAAATTTAAGAGTTAATTCTTAACCAAATTTGATGAATGTTCATATCAATCTGATATGGCTTAGTACTGATGCCATTAACCACATTGAATTTATTGTTTTAATGAGAAAATGCAGAAAAAGAATCCAAGTAAAATTAAGAATGCTGTCACCAACCTAGATGTTTGACCGTGGTTTTTATAAGAGGAGAGCAATGTTGTGGGGGGAAGGAGGATCTGTGGATGCTTTCTGGAAGCTTTTCCACTTGCTGGATCTTCTTGATGCCCACTGATGGTCGGATGGAGGTGGAAGAGGGCTGGAAGGGCTGGGGCTGGAATGTCTGGGACTGGGTGGTGAGGAAGTCAACTTCACCAGGGTCTGTTGGCATCTTGAAGTTGGTGTGAAGCTTGGTCCAGCCCGGTGTGCGGGTGATCTGTGGCAATGGGTGACGCTGGTAGGATGCCATCACCTCTGTCAGGTTCTCCTTGATATGCCTCAAGTCCTTGTGGTCCACCTGTGCTGGGGTGGGCTGACTAACAGGAGCTATCTTCTTGGAAGAAACAGGCTGGAAGTCCTCCTGGAAACTAGTTGAGAATGTTTTTGGATTGTTCCTTTCCAGAAATGGGATGTGGGTAGACAGAAGGAAATCCTTGCCCACAGGACGGGCTGGAATCAGTGATTTCACCACTGCAGTCATGTTGGATACCACCAGTGTCCTGCTCACAACTCTGTGGTTAAGCTACAGTAGCTTAGTATTTTCTTCTGAAGCAGGTGAAAAATGCTACAATGCCTCACCATGGAAACCTCTGTGCTGTGGAACATGATGATGTTGACACTGTTGCTGCTCCCACAGAGAAACAAATACATGACATGGTGTCCTATTACCAGGCCAAATGCAATGAGTGGACACAAAACTATTCAGATTCTACCAACAAGAAAACCTACAAATAGCAGCACCCATTGAACAAGCAAAAGACAATCCAATTTTTCTTGAGTTTCAGTTTCTTATTGAAGATCTTGCATTGCAAATCTGCACAGCCTTTCTTTACTGGTGTTAGAAGAAGGCAGAATTAGCACCCACTAACACTTAACAGCACATTAAATGTTTGGAATGGACATACTTTGCTCATTCAAGAGTCTTATGCATAATTCAGCATTACCTTGGATAAAATTACAGTATCACTTTGCAAAGTAATTGCATGATTCTGTCTCCATTTGAGTTCACATTAAAGTATCAGCAATAGCAATCTAATTATATCAAAAGCGGTGCCTGTCAATTAAAAAATGTGCATATGTTTATTTATATTCACACAGCAGAAGAAAGGCCTTCTTTGGTTCTTGCTCTTAAAATGCATATTATGCACCCATAGAATATAAAATACATACAACTGAATTTAACGTTTCACTGTATTTGTTTGTTACACGTTGCACAAATTCCCACTTTATGCTGTTGTGCTCATGCATGTTCACCATGATGTGGCTCAGAATCATTTCCATCATTATAACAGCAGGTGTCAGTCAAACTTCATTTTGTAACTGTTGCCATATCTGTCACGAACAGTCTTTAAAATATGACAAAAGAACGTCGACTAGCAAATCATCAGATGTGCTCAAAACTCAAAATGTGATTCATCATCACCCTTTCTATGATATACAAACATTCAGGTAAACAATATCAGTACATGCAAATCAAATTTCAAATAACAGTACACATATATACTAATATAAACATAATCAGTCAGAGGTTTCGGGGGAAAAAAGTTCCATAATGTTTCGATAGCTTATCAGTTATTTTTTTGTTGTTTAATAAACTGTGATTTAAGTAGAGAATTCAGTTCTAGGAGAAAAGGTGAGATCTTAGGTAGTGATTTAGAACATTTCTGTTTGTGAATAAAAAACTTTGCGTATAGAATAATGAGATTAATCAGATATTCAAGAGCGCCATCATCTGGATTATCATAGTAACAAATAATATCTTTAAGATTAAAAGAGTAGACTGAGTTTCAAAAAGTGTGACTCTACATCTGTCCAAAATACCTGAGATATTTCACAATCACAAAATAGGTGAGAAATTGTTTCTCTGTTGTGTTTACAAAAGGTACAAGAAATATGAATGTCTGTAAACTTAGCAACAAGACAATTAGCAGCGTATATTTTATGTCAAATTTTGAAATGTACTTCCTTAGCCTTGTTTGAAACACAGTACTTATAAGGTAAGAGCCAAGCCCTTCTCCAGTTTATGTTCTCAATCTGAGACCTCCAGAAAAACTTGCCTCTAGGTACAGTTTTATTCTTTCTTATTGTTACACTACATCTGTTAGTTCAATTCCATCCAACATCAGTAAAGGCTGTGTCATATTATTCCCACCAGAACTTAAGTGGCTTTTTACAAGTTGAATTAACCCATTTGGAATAGCATGAGTTAAAGAATTAAATTCTCTGAAAGGAGAATTGGAAAACTGTGTACAGACATAAACCGTTTTTAGGACAGCACATTACCGAATTCATCAAAAAGATTGAGAATGTGATTTATATCTCTTTGTAATCATTTAGGAAACAATAAAGATTAGTTTCTGATAAGCAATAATAATAATAATAATAATAATAATAATAATAATACATTTTATTTATAGAGCGCTTTTCATGGTACTCAAAGACACTTGACATAAGTTAAGATGATCATAGAAAACAACACACATAACAAACATATTTCACACAACGTTAACCACACGTTAAAAACAGTTATGCCGTATGTATGTATTTATGTCGCAGTGCAAAGTATTCAATAAATGTAAGTTCTTTGGTATTATCTCTATGGAAACCCAGCAGAGGGAAGTGACGTATTGCAGCGTCAGCCTCTTCCGCTCTCTTTTCGTTGAGGCTCAGCTAGCGGCCGGGTGGGTACACGTTTCGTCCACTACCTATTTATCCATTTAAATTAAACACTGAGGTGTTAGTTGTGATTCAAACAATATATTGTTCATCGTAATACGGCAGTGTATTTATACACAGTGTCAGAGGGTTATTTCTGAGGGTGAAAATAGAGATAATTGTGATTGAGTTCCACGCTAACGATACGCATGTGGCGAGGCCCTGCACCGAGTCTACTAACGCCGAGCATTAGCTAACAACGTTGCTGACTTCCAGTCCGCACACGGTCCATATAACTGTTTAGAAAGGATGGAGAAATTATCTTTTATCTATCCCTATTGAATCTAGTTTGACATGTCTGTATAATTGACGTCAATGTGTTGCGAAAGATGTCGTCAGTTACCGTGTGGCCAGCGAGCTAGCTGCACGGCTAAACTCAGCGCTAACGTCAGTTTTCTCTCCAACAGCCTGCAAACATGCAGATCTTCGTGAAGACGTTGACGGGGAAGACCATCACCCTCGAGGTTGAGCCCAGCGACACTATCGAAAATGTCAAAGCTAAGATCCAGGATAAGGAAGGTGAGCCATCGTGTAAAACTGTTGAAGTGGTAGGAGTCTTGACAGCTAGTTGGCAACTTCAACGTGTGCTGTTATGACAGTAAAAACGTCTTTGTAAGCCATAATTTACCCCCATTAAGTGTTTTACCAAGTGTAGTAGAAGGGTAAGTGTTAAAATTTATAGATACTTTGCTTAACGGTCACTCACTAGTTAATTTAGTTTAATGGGGGACGGGTCTTGGCTTTAATTTGGTGGTTATTATCAAATCTTAGTTTAATGTAATGTTACGTTACCAATTCTGTCATTTGTAATCACAAAAGTTTGTAAGTAGGTAGGCATTTAGAATATTTGATAATAGCCATGAAGATTGATGTTTGACATGTACATCAATAGAAGTTATTGTTCATCCTCAAAATGTAAGTGCAAGTTGGTTTAAAATGTTGTTGTGTTTGCAGGAATTCCCCCTGATCAGCAGCGTCTGATCTTCGCTGGCAAACAGCTGGAGGATGGACGTACACTGTCCGACTACAACATCCAGAAAGGTAACGGATATCAAGCTTAAAGCCAGAGGTGTTGTATGATGAATAGCCTGACATAGTGGAACTTATCTATATGGAAAAAAAGACTTAACAACATTTGAAACGAGTATTTAAGAGTTAAATTCAGGGGTCTCCCAAAAACTCACAAAGATGATGGTGCTATCAAATTTAAAGTGTATTTCTAGTACTTGTACAGGTAATGAAAGCTGTCTGTTGCTTTGTATGTTGACTGAGCTTGAGATTGACATCAAGGTGTCTTAACTTCCCACCAGAGTCCACTCTGCATCTGGTTCTGCGTCTGCGTGGTGGCATCATCGAGCCTTCCCTCAGACAGCTGGCCCAGAAGTACAACTGCGACAAGATGATCTGCCGCAAGTAAGTCCTGGAAATAATCGAATCAGTCAGTTTTTATTTTATGGTACTGCTTTTATTGAGAGGGCTAAATTGGAGATTATACTGCAACACTTTTCAAAAAGGCACCACCAGCAGTGAGGTTTGGTTAGCCAGGGTTTTAGTAAAGTATGTATTTAATCTGAAAAAGACTGGGCTACACAAATTAAAACTATAAAGTGGCATAGTTATTGTAATTTTTTTTGCTTGATGTTATGGTTCATAACATAGGCAGAAACATTGAAAGGCAGTGTGCAGGTATAGGCTTCCAGTTTTTCCTGCATCATTTCCTGCCAGTGTTAAACTAAAATTTAGATAAAGTTATTGCAGACCCTCATATGATTTGTAGTTGGGACCTACTTTTTTCTATTTTCAGGATTTTAATGTTGCATTTTCCATAGAGTTCATATCTCACCTGTTTTTTCAGGTGCTATGCCCGTCTGCACCCACGTGCCGTTAACTGCCGCAAGAAGAAGTGTGGACACACCAACAACCTTCGCCCCAAGAAGAAGCTGAAGTAGACATTTTGGCTGAATCGGCTTTACATGCCATTTTGTGTTAAAATAAATGTAAGAAAACTCTGCTCTGTGTCTGATGTGAATGATTCAGTGGAGCACATACACAGCAGGAAGACATGGTGAATTTTTGGCCTAATTTGAATTCATAGGTTTGCATTACACAGTTGAGAGGTTGTTCAGGACACTTTAATAGCAAGAAACCGTAAACTGACTGAAACAAGATGAAACTGGTGCAATAAACTCTTGTTACTGTTTGCCAAATGGTGATAAATGAAGATTAAATATATTCACGAGAAGAGGTTGTCAAATAGTTTGTGTCAGAGGCCTGTTCTGAGAAGTCTATTTAATGAATTACCTCAGTAAACCTGCCTCCTGGAACAGGCCCTGGTTGAGACCAGTAGGTGCTCTCAAAAACCCAACGGGCACAATGCCTGTTTGTCCCAGTTGGATATGTTTTGTACTTCATTTTAATTTGGCACAACAGCACACACTGCTTATGCTGGTCTAAATGTAGCACATTAACAAAATACCACACAGTCCCAAGAGCGTCGTTGACAATATAGACTAAAACATATCTCGTGTGGCTTGTAGGACTGAATCCAAATGGAAAAGTTACTGTTTCTACCAACACTAAAAGCTGTGAAAATATTAATTTACCAAAGTATTTACACTACCTGCTGTCTCATGCCACCTGCACTCCTTTTAAACAGGTTTTCCCACTTTTGCCACCAGCAGAGTCACTGTCTTCTAAAAATTTACAGCAAGATTTGCCAAACTAAAGTCTGATTAACTGAGCTAGTCCAATAGACTGACAATCAGTTTTTTCATTGGCGGCTCACATGTTTAAATCCACAATCTTTAAATTCAGTCAAAACTAAACAGCCAAGGAAAAATACTAAATGGTGAAAGTTTCAGATGCAAACTGTAGGAATGCTGAATGAGAAAACACAACATTAAGCTTCTCGCCCTCCTCAACCACAAAGAACACAGCAGTGACTTTGCATGACTGAGTTTTAATGTTAAACAGTTCTATACAAATATAAGGAACTCATCTCACATTGTCAAATCCCATACAAACACCTTCTATCTTCAAACTCAATAATTATGAAAAATCAGAATTGTGGCCTTGAACTGACCAACACCAGTTGACAGTTTTCTTCTCTTCTGTACCAATACTTCAATGTAACTAACCTGAACTAACTGAAGTATTCTGAGGTATTTTGAGTCTTACTCAAAGGTTCAATGATTTGAGCGATCATGAGCAACAAACTTAACTTTGATAATCTGATGGAGATGAAGTTCAGCATCATACAGAAGGCTTGTTAATTCCAGTTGTGGATAGAGCGTGACAGAGGTGTGTCTTTGGTACTTCATTCTCTCTTGTGGTTAGCAACAGATGTTTTAGAAAGGCCTTATTCCAGTGTGTTTAAAGAGGAATCCACCTTTATATATTCAGTTAATTGTAGGGGCTTTTACAACTTTTAGTTTTTATCCAATCTACCTAAACTACTTATGCTTAAGTTGGTGACTTTCTACAACTGAATTGGTCCTTAAAGAAAATCAGTCTCCTCTGTTGCCCAGTAGAACCTCTGTTCTATGAATCCTGGTGTTTCAGGTGGAGGACAGTCTCCCTGTACCACTCTCTGTGCATATAAGACACACTCATGCATTAAGACAGTGTTATTGTGCGGTAATTATACACTGGAATAAGGCCATTGTGAAGCAAAGTGTTTCTGACATCGACCGTGTGGCGTTCATGCTGAGGAGCCGCTGGCCCCTGCATTTTCTTCATGCTTGATAAAAGGCTGGTAGCAATCTGTCATGATCTGGTGTAGCCATGAGAAAACAAACGTGAGAAAACACTTCTGTTGTTAAAATGGATGAAAACAGGCTATGCAGAGGTCTCATTACCTACAAATTATTAGACATAACTATGTAAGCGTCTATGCTAGAAACTTTATTGCTAATTCAGTGATGCTTGCATGTAGCAGCTGAGTCCAGAACTGCCAGCTGGTGTAATAACTTGTCAAAGTGATGAAACGTCAGTCTTATTGGACTGAAAGTATAGTAAAACCTCTTAATGTAACAAATAGCTACATAACATAGTAACATATTATTACCATTATTACTGTAGGTTTGTTGAGCTCCTGATCATTTTGGCTACTTTTGCAAATCTTGTAAGAAAACATAGCAATTTAAGCTGTAATAGGTTATGTAATAAACACAATCAGTTACAAATATTACAAACCATATAAAGTCAGTTTGACCTCTTTAAATCACATTTTGACATGTTATTACGACTCTGGCAGTTACTGCATCAACAGCTGCAAAAGTCTGCACCTTATTTGTACCTATATTACTGTCATATGAAGAAATCAATAACTCATCAGGGGGCCAGAAGCAAAGATCAATAGATATTGTGCATCAGAAGTTCACATACAAAGCTGACAGACAAGTTAATTAAGTACCCATTTACTAAAACTACTGCAGTTGTGCTTTTTAACTCAAGCAGTCTGAGGTTGCACGCTGCTGTGCACACACACACACACACACACACACACACATACACATACACAGCTTCCCATTCCTTGGCAGGTATGGGGCTTCTGCAGAGCTCATGCAGTGCTCTCATAGTGATCTATGCTCTGCGGCTCCGCTGAGCCTCTCTCTAGGCTTATTATTATTATTATGGTAAATGGTAGTGTTGCGCAACACAGAAAGTATACAATGTAGAACTGGGTTATTTTGTGAACACTGACAAATGTAAACAAAATAAAACTTGGCACAAACATTATCAAGTGCATCTCAACTTCAGTTTGGGAAAGCAGCGTCTCTGTCCACAGGCCACAGTGACACATCACAACCTTCCCTTCAAATGCTGATCTACCTGTCAAAGTGGCTGGTGGAGATGACACACCTACCAGCCGTAGCTTGAATTTAGCAGCATTTTGGCTGGTAGCCATTGTTGATTTTCCATCCTAACTGCAAGTAACTCATCAATGAACATGAATAATAGAATAAGTGGTGAGAAAAAGCAGTCCTCGTAAAACGAGCAAAATAACGTTGTACACTGGCGATCCTCAGAGGACAGCATTGGAGCAGGTTGTTGCATCTCTGAGTTTGTTGATGTTCTGGCTGCTGTGAGGCCAGTCCAGGCTGCTGATGGTGAACTGTAGCCGACTTTATTCAGGGTCTTTGCCTCCATTTGTCCTTACCCTGACCAAACTCCTACTGGGTGCATCTCCACAGTCTTTACCAAAATGGACATTGTGATTTTGCAAAAGCAGACATTTTACTTATATGTCTTAATTGTTTCTGTTAACTTATCAACACTGACTCACAGTATTTTCATGAGAAAATACAAACCTAAAAGCCTTTTTTATACAGGCTATTAGTTTAATGTGTAAATGGGCTTCTGTCAAACTGCACTGCAAATACCATTTATTGACAGTCACTTTGTTGTTTCTATAAACCAAATATCCATAAAATGTTGATGTTTAGTATAGGTATAAAATGTTATTGTCCATAAAACCTTATCTTTAAACCATTTCAAGTGCTGATGACTGCAGTTCTACTATCAGTGAGTGACTGAGACCCCCCTGCTCTGCAGGAACAGGGAGCACCACTGGCTTTTATTAAATACTGTGAAGCCATTATCTTTTGATTCTTTTCAAGTCTTGTAGGTTAAGAAATACACTTAGAGTGGTGGAATACCCACTCTGTATTACATAAAGACAGATGACACAAAAATAAGCTAAAACAACTGGGAAATCCCATGTTGTTGTTATAAATTTCTGCTTTTGCAAAACAACAAGCTTAAACAGATTGTTCTCCTTTTAAAGGTGCTTTGTGTATTATTTATTATTATTTATTTTGAGACATTGGTATAATTATCCTAAAGAAGCGAGACCATCGCTGAAAAGACTTTTAGCAGCCTCTTCTCTGCATGGTATATTGTGAGAAATCAGGTTAGACTTTGACAGAAATACACTGTAATGATTTCTGGCATCAAGAAAAGGATTTTTCACTGATCGCAGATGGTGTAAGAAATGCAAACTTTATCCTCAGTGGTTTGGTGGAGGTCTGTGAGACAGAGCTGATAGTAATTGTGATAGAAACACAAGTAGTCAATTAGACCATACTGTTAACTGTTTATGATAATTATACCAATGTTGCAACATTAATGCGACAATGATACACAGTACAGATGCTTTATTCTGCACATAACACCTTTAAAAGGTTTCTCATACGTGCGGTTTACCTGCGCTGATCCTAAAAACAGATCCTTGAAGGTAAACTTGTGTAAATTTTCCTCCAAATTGCTTTGATTTCTCCTCTGTTGTTACATCAATAAAACACAAATCAAGGCCAAATGGAGGAAACCAGTGCTGACTGTGGAGATGCAGCCCAACTGCTGCTGTGGCTATTTGTCAATGAGTTTTGCCAGGCTCTGTCTCAGGTCATTCAGGTCGCAGATTTTGACGTCCAGAACCTCGATGATATGTCGGACCTCGACCTCCACCTGTTCCCGCTCCTCCCGGCTCGAGGCCAGCGTCTTTTCAGCACTCTGAACCTGATCCTCTAACTCTGTGTTTCGTCTCTCCAGATCCTGCAAACACATTCACAGTCGTTAATGCAGTTTCGTTGCACCTGGATGTATTTATCGATATTCTCTGGCTGTGTTGGTGTCCAAATTGTACAGGACACATCCTTTGTATTGTTTTAGCGCTCTGAATTGTTTAGAATGTATTTTTTGTGGAACACACCTCACAGAGTATTAATGTAAATCACTCTGGTTTGCAAAATGCTATAAATGTAAGACTTGAGTACAGTGTTTCCTGCTGTTATATTTGCCCCCTCTGTCTATAAATATGCCCTGATAATTACTGTTTGAGGGGAATAGAGGACCGGCAGTAATGCACATGTGCTTCATACATTGCTTTTGTTTGGGCAAGCAAGACAAGCACTTTTTTATCAAATTAGGACATTATACATAACTGTTTATATCTGTAAACAGAGCTAAGTGATGACAAGTATACTTTATCTCAGTGTATGTGTACTGTAAATACCTAGACTCTTTACGTACATTTACATTTTAGCATGAATGTAGTACACAAGACTAAAGCATCAGCTGCAGTACAGCAGCTTTGGAGCAGCAATTTGCTTAAAGGCACTTTGGTAGGTACAGTCTGCTTGTTGAGGCTTGCAGGGTTCTTAAAAGCCTGTAAATTCTTCATTTCTTGTGTTGCTGCTGACTGCAGTAAAAGTTATCTAAGAATTTCTTATCTGGCGTATTTGCTTTCAACAGTTTATGCTGCAAATGGAAATGTGCAATTTTGTGCTTTATGAGATAATTCTGTACGCCAAATGCACCAGTGAATAGATTATGGAATAAACACAAGGACAGCAAAAGGTCAAATATGAATATACATAATTCACAACTGACAACACTACTAAAAATGATAGAGGACCTAATAAAGGCTATGCAATATGCATCAGGTGTAATCTCCTGCATTAACATGGAAATTCAATACAATTTGTTATCTCCTTGAAATCCTCAGTTCTCCTGTAGCGATTCTTTGCTGCACTGCTGCTGGTCTGAACTGTATGGTCTCTTTCACAGGTACAATATCAGCACTTTGATTTGCCATTAGTCGACTGTGTGGCCCTGTTTGGAGTTTGGAGAACAGAAGAAACTACAAGGAAGCTTCTAGTCTACATAAAGAAAATGAGACCATAACATGGAAAATGAAATATGGAGGAAAAAAAACAACCAGTAACATCAAAATAGACCCAAAACTTTGCTGCTTTAATGATTAGAATAGAGAAATCAGTAAAAGTTTCTCCTAGTAAAATACTTGAAGAGAAATAGACTGATCTGGTGACCTCTTTGCAGCTGAATAAGGGTATCACAAGCTTTTGTTCATGCTGAAGATGAAATGCCACTATCTCCTTCCATGTCAATGAAGTAGCTGCTACTTTTCTGTGATAGAATAAAAGCTCTAATGGTTAAATAAAGATGAAAATGTAGGTGAGTAGAACCAATTTGTGCTGTGCAAATTTAATTCTGTTAACAACTTCCTGAAGAAAAAAAAAATCCCATTATCTCTGAGTATTGTGCAGGATCACAAGTAGACTTGGAAAGCAGAAGTCGTTCTCACTGTTGACTGCAGTGTGATGAGTCAGTGTGAATGCTCCAGTATAACTTTTACAGAGGAGAAAAACATTAAAACAACATACTCCGCCGCTCGTCAGCTTACCTGGAGTCTCTGCATGGCTTCCTCTCTCTCCTTCTCTAGCTCACCCACATCTGTTTTCTTGCTCTGTAGATTGTGAATCTCCTGAAAGCACAGTAATATCAGACTGTCACAATGCCACATTCACATGCCTTCCCCATCCCTACATACCCACCATCCCCATTTATCATAACACGGAGCACTCATCTCTTGTTTTTCACAAAGTTCTTAAAAAAATACTTAATTCCTTTCCGAGATGTACTTCTAAAAGAAGCGGCATCATTTATCATACAACAGGGGTTGGTAATAAGATCTGGGACACCTTGATGTTCCTAAGGAGGAGAGCAGTTTGGCCCCCGGGGAAACTTAGCACTGTGGCCTTGCACAAATCCTGTTGCCAAAAGTGGAACTTGTTTAGATGACGTGACAGACATGGTAATGTTAATGAGGCTGGAGGACAGCAGCTGCTTTCAAGGAATATTTCACTTTGATATCTTTTTTATTTATCCAGGGAAAATGGCTTTTGGCTGAGCATGCACAGCATACATTTGATGGACACAGACTTGGTGAAAACAAGCACAAAATATTCAGAAGATGGTAATTTGGCACCATTAAAAATCATATTAAAGCAGGCTTGGAAACTGTTGATCAGAAACGTCCTGAGTTCACTTAACTGATCATCTGCATCTTTCAACTTTCATTTTGGTTTGTAAGGCTGTGGCGTTATATCAAAGCTCTGTTCAGCCCGACCGAAGCAATGAATCAACAACAACAAAAATGAAAGTGCCTCAAACATTAATCAGGGTCTTCACAGAAATAGAAATTAGAAGGTTAAGTGAAAGCCAAAACACACATTCTCTTCCATCATGTCCACTTGAAACCTTTGAACATTTTGCTAAGTAATTATCTTTCAGGCCATGACAAAAACAAATTTGTTGAACCAGGAAAGTCTCGTTTAACAGCTTAAAGATGATTCAGAGAACAAATACTCAAACTGACACTTTTCTAGCTCTCCTTGCATAAAGAATAATTTTACTGGATGTTTCCAATCTGAATGAATATCCAATGGAGACTTGAGACTGAAAACAAACAGATTCATTGATTGCTGGCAACACAGTTGGTGTGCGGTGTGGTGTTTTGGACTGGCTTCCCGCACTGAGCTTCCCTGTAGGATGGTAAATAGATTTGGACAGTGTGCAGTACAGGGAGTGAACAGGGTGTCTTGCCTGGTCTTTAGCGCTCAGCATGGCTTCCAGCTCCTCCAGTGAGCGGCTCAGCTCCTCTCTACCCGTCTGACCAGTAGCAGGATGCCCCAGCTGGGACTCAAGTTCTGCCACCTGGAACACAAAACCACATGTACAATTAATACATAATAATACATCAAATGTATATGCAGCTCAAATACTTTTTAGAAGATAACAAAGACTAGTACTGTACTTAGACACAGCAGTGCTTTGAGCTAAATGCTAACATCAGTATGCTAACATGTTCACAGTGACAGTGATAACATTTGCTAATTAACACTAAACACAAGGTATTTGCTCATAAACTTAGGTTACAGAGGTTATTGGAGGACTTGTAGGTACTGAAAATTATTTTATAGTTTATTTGAAATGAATTAATGAGTGGAGTTTTTATAATTGTGTCATGCATACGACACAATTTGTAGCATCTTACTAATAAGTCATCACACCACAACTTCATATCAGTCAGATTCAGAATGCTGCATACACATTTTCAAACACTACAGAGAACAAACATTTATAATCAGATTTTCAGACCTTCACCGTCTACAACAAAATTCATAGAAACATTTACTATATAAAACTGAAAAAATTAGAGTAAATGCTAATTAAATAGTCCATCTAACCTTCTTTTTGCCTTCCAGGTATGTCTTAGTTTAATTGTAATTTGAGTGGGACCTAGTGGAGGTTGTGGAGAACCGGCGTCATGTGACCTCTGGAGTGTGTGTGTTTAGCAAGTGTGCCCCAGAGTACACACCAGTCAACATAACACTGCTCAGAATACTTCAAAGAATATGCTTCCCCTCTCCTTTGGAGCCTGCCAAAAGTCAGCAGCAGAACAGACCTGGCTATACCACAAATTTCAACAATGCTGAACAACTATTTATTTTGCTGTTAAACCTAAATACATTGTTCCCATCACTTAAAATTAAATTGATTTCCTGGAGCTGCAAAAAGCACTTTATGAGTTGGACAATCTTGGTCTGATTTAGTTTCACAATCTAATCAGTTAGTGTTCGGTCTGAAGCTGATCGATTCAGGTATCTGGGGAATGTGTTATTAGGTTTTTGCATAGTTCTTCTGATGAACAAACATGAGAATCTGCTTGGTGGAGGTAAAAAGAAACCAGAAATCCATTATGATGAAGAGAATGATGCACTGGGATCTCATTTAGCAAATATCGATTGAAAGGGATTTGAAAGCTTTCATAAACATAATGTATGGTGTCATTTTCTAAATCCAGAGAACAAGATGACCTTTCACCTCCAGTGAAAACATGGATATCAGCACAATTAACATTAAAAGGGTTTTACATGATGAAAGCCATGTAATGCAATAATACAGTCACACACAAATATACACAGACGTACAGGCACCCACACACACACACTCACAAATACACATATATTTGGTGATCGCTACTGATGGATATGAGGAAAACCAACACAGGGTCATCGCCTACTCACCCACACATATCCATCCACACACACACACACACACAGACACACGCTCATAGGCATAGCTAGTGAAGTGATTTCAACAGCTGAGAAAAGTCTATTCAGTCAGTACACAGTGTTTTTACCAGCATCTATCATGCATCACTCTGCTGTGCAATCTACAAATGAATCAAGGACATTTTCTTAATTCATCTGTCTTGAATCTTCACCACACACACACACACACACACACACACCAACTGCAAGAAAAAAAAGCTTTGCTGCCAGTGGTCAGAACACTGAAACCTCTCGCCTTAGAGATTTTCTTAGCTGCTGGAGAGATGTGACCTTGTGAAAAAATATGAAAAATAATTTTCCCAATCCGACCCACTTCCATGTGTTTAACATATTAATGGAAAAGCCAAAGATGGTGAGTGAAAGTTTGACTAAACAAGAACAAACTGTTCAGCCTTTGAAGTCTGAACGCTATGTGATTTCAAGTTTGTGGTTCACTATTGACTCACTGATGCTGACAGGGTTAGGGGTTCAATTCCCACTTAGCTTACAACTAATGAAAACAGTGTAGTGTATGGTTTGCAAACTCTGGGAGTAATCAGCTTAAAACAATAATCTGATTGTGCCCCAAGTGTTTACACAGTTACATGATTTGTTAAAAACCATTTTTATGTATTTATTTTAAAACTGATAAACCTCTCACTGCATTGTATTGTTTGTTTTGTAAATCTGTCTTTATTGACCTCTGACATGCACAGTTTGAAAAAAATATGAATAAATCTAATTATTCCACATTATGCAAATGTACATAATGTATATAAATCTATGTGTTAAATGAGTTAGGTCTCACCTGTTAATGACAGTTCTCTCATTAAGATAATCAGATAAAAAGGTTTACACACAACAGTCTGACTAGTGTTGCCTTAATTGGCTTAAATGGATCAAATTCGTTGTGTGCATGTCAGTGTGTACTCACATCAGTCAGAACCTGATGTGAGACACGATCACAGCCAACAGATGTAACATTTGTTTGCTCATTTACACTTTGGCTGTTCATCTTTTACCCACAGTGGCTTATAATAACGAGAATAACCTTAAAGTCTTCAACTGCCAGCCAAATATAACCTGTGACGAGTGTAAGGATGTAGAGCTGAAATGATTAGTTAATTAATTGATGGGGCAATTGAAAATTAATCAGCAACAGTTTTTCTAATAAATGAATTATTTAAGTCACTTTATAAGTCCTCTACAACTGCAAATTCAGTTTCATTTTTTCCGTTGGTTGTACATGTTCTGTCATTCTATAGACCAGTGATTCCCAACCTTTTTGGCTTGAGACCCTTTAAAATGAAGCAATGTCTCCTTGTCACTGGTTGCATTTGTCTAATTTTGACTATTTCAACCAAAGAGCAATTTTCTTTTCTTATCCAATAATTCATAAGAAAAAGAGCCAAGATTAGGAGGAAAGTATAAGATGAACATAATTTTGTAAAGCAGAATTATGTTTTGTTCTTCTTTCCTATCGTGTTATCATCTCATGACCCCTCAGATTTATTTTGTAACCTCTTAAGGCGGCCCCGACCTCCACCACTGCTATAGACCAAACAATCAATTTAAGAACACAACTGACAGTTGAAGCCCCAAACATGTAGAAATACTGCTGTGTGCCTGTGCTGATAATTTGCGATATTGAAGAGCTTTTCAAAGAAAGTAGAAAAGGTTTTCTTTGACAGGAAAACCACAACGAGACCCTAACTCTTGACCTACTTGGTTTTGGTTACTGTGATGTTGCTGATGCAGGACTCACTGCAACCTCTGTTATCGCTCATTATTGCTTGCATTTCATTTCACCCTGGGTAACTGCAGCGGCTGAATGTCTGAAATGTAAATGTATGTGTGAGGGGAGAGAGGGTTTCCTGCTCACATGTCAACATTTTCCTTTCCCCCGACTTTAACATCTCCTCTGCATTTTCACAGGCAATTTCAAAGCGGGCTCTTTATGGATTCTATGCTACGCTACGTTGCACACTTTCCAAGGAAGGGGGGTTGGGGTCCGCATGGTCCCAGAGGACTCAACCCCTTCGTATCCATTGTGTATGTGACAGCTACTGTCCCAAGAGGCACCAGCTCAGTCTCTCTGATCTCCACACAAATACACATGAAGAAAGAAACCTGAAGAACCTCTGATACATCTCTAAATATTAATAGAGTGACAGACAGGAGATGTTTTATACAGTATCTATCTCCAAATCAGGGCTCTAAGGATATAAGGTGGTTTTTTGTTGTATAGATTGTAATAAAGTTTGTATGCTTGCTTACTCATTTTTGGGTGTCATATTGCTTTCACCAAACTAAACAACAAATCTGACAAAATTAGGGTTGTGCTGCTTTTTTGAAAGTATGAGCTCTCTAAATACTTACTATATTTGGATGCTGTGTGACTAGAATTGGACAAAATGTGTTTTTTGTGTTTATTTTGTCAAAATAAAAAATAAAAAAAATGAAGGTTAGATTAAGTGGCAACTCTAACTTGTGTGAATGTGAGTGTGAACAGTTGTGTATATGAATGTATATTTATTGTCAGTAAATATGTAAAGTTAATGGATGGATGGATGATTGCAAACAAACCAGCAATGGCAGCAGTCCAAAAAGATCTAAATTGTGAAACGTCTCAAAGTTTGAAATGTATCCAAAAACCGCAGTTGCCAAAAAAAAAACAAACAAAAAAAACACACACAACCTAAAAGTCAAGCCATACCCTCAAGCTGAAACTGTTATTTTGGAATAAAAGTAAAAAGTACACTAAAACCATCCTACAGTCTAATGCAATATATCATGTTAAGTAAACACCAATAATTCTCACTGAAACAAGTCAGAATCAACCCACGAAAATAAATCCAGAGCATTTCCGTTGTGGATGAACACAAACATGGCTGCAACCAAGAGTGTGACGAGACAGAAAAAGGAAGCCAAGCTCTCTCCTTCTGCTCCTACGGTGATTTATCTTCTTCCTCTAACTGGGGCACAGAGAAAGGGGAGGAGGGTGGGCAGTATAGGGTGTTCTGTCCCAAAATAAAAAAACAAAAAAAAAAAAAAATCATCCCTGCCCCCCCCTCAACACCCCATTGAGCCAAACCCTGGAGCCCTGCTCTACTTCCAGCCACCTGGTTGACTTTGCTGCAGTGTGTGTGTAGCTGTGCGTGTGTGTATTTGGGGGGTAACCTTCACCTGGACTCGTAGAGATGGATGAAAACCATAACATGGGATAAAAAGAAAGGGCCAGTTCTCTGTCAGCGGTGATAATAGTTCCATTGAAGGCCGGCTGCAGCAGCACTTAATTCTGTCGCATTGAGGAAGCTTGTTAAGCTTGACCAAGGGCATCATTTTCTCTCCCCAAATTAAAGATGAAATGTCTGTGTTCTGGCCCTGCGATTATCACGGGAGCCTGTCAACAGAAATATCCCAAGGATGGGGGCTGGATGAAAAATGCATCTGCAGTTTGGAACAGACTAAGTCTGTGTGGGGATTTCAGTGTGATACTTAGACACATAGATGTATGAAGAAAAAAAAAAAAAATCAGCACAGCATCTCGTTCCTATCTGAGAGGTCCCATAGTGATGGAATGACAGGAAAATGTTTCAGATCATCATACAATCTATTTCTGCTTTCTAAGAGCCGCTTGGTTTTGTTTTTCTCTTGTCATAAACATACATACTGTATATAGGTTTGATGATTTGTTCTACAATTTTAACCTTTTCTAAATAAATGATTATGCAAGTCATAGTTTAATAATTTACTACTATCTACATCTAGTTTACATTTCCCCCAGTAATGCAGTAAATAATTAGATTTCTAAATATTTGTATATATTAGCTTTATAGAATCAAAATTATATTGACAAGAACTACTGCCCAGCTTATGTAAAATGCTCTAAATAAAAGCCAGGGATGTGACAGTGTAGTTTGAAGAGTGACTTGTTTTTGAGAGATTTGCTAGAGGAGAAATGTGTTCCTCTGGGTGTGAAGTGATTGAGAGGAGAGCAGAACATAATGCAGCACTGATATGCAAACACTCAACTCAGCACAATGAAATAAAACAGGAATTGTATCCATGATTATTGAGATTGATTGTCTTGTTCAGTTGCCGTTGTTAACTTGCAATTGCTGATTTCTGGTGTTACTGTTTTAGTATAAGAAATCCAATTTCATCAGCTTTTGCAGTGCTTACAGTAAATACTGGGGTCTCACGGTTATAAAGTAGTAAACTCCAGGTGCTCTAGAAGTTAAACTGGTCAACTATAAACAAAGGAAAGCCTCTGAGCTTTCTTCAGGCACACTCACACCAAGCCAAGGATGTAGATGCCTTTATTGGTTAGGGCATGTCTACTTTGCAGTGTTTAACTGTGGAAACTACATGGAGTGGACACACTGATGTCATGAAACCTGTACAACATAACAACAAAGCCCCATAATAAGAGTTACCTGTAGCTTGTGCTCTATGGTCATTTTTGATAATGTTAAACATTATGAATAGCACTACATTGTTGTTAACTTCAAGGTGATTGTATTACAAGGTGTTTTTTTTTTTTATCCACACTCTGCACATGGTCACCTGGTCTCTGAGGCGATCCGTCTCCTCCTGGTATTCAGCCAGCTGTTTCTTCCACTGCTCCACGCTGCTGTTGGCTTCCTGCAGTGCTGCCACCAGCTTGGCGTTACTGTCCTGCAGGGTAAAGAGCTCAGCCTCCATGTTTATGTCACACACAGACCTGAGGGGATCACAAAAAGACACAGAGACTTGAACAGTAGTCATTTATTTCTTTGCAAACACAACACTGACATATTATCACTGTATAAAGTCAGAGTCAGCAAACACACGGCAACATTAGATTCATTTGGACTTGTGTTCAGTCCAGTTTTCAATCTTCTTTTAGCTCTTTTTTGGTTTCCATCAACTCCTTTAAAATATCTGGCTTGTTACCTGCCAAATGCTCCACTGGCCGGCAGGCAGTGTTCGGTGAGCTTTCAGAACTTTTTGCTGAACTGACTGACTGAACCAAAACAGTAAAGTTGTGGACCAGGGATCTAAACAATGAGCCAAAAACGCTGAGCTGCAGAGTCGGGTGACTATTCTCATTACACATGGTTATTTGATTCATTATTAATATGAATATATTGATGAGTGCAGCTTTGAAGATATAGAGCGGGTTGACTGTTACTGTTAGAACCAAACATTGTTGGCGAGGAAAATGGAGAAAATAATGAGGTATTACGCTGCACTGGCTGTGTGAATTTGATTGACATATTTTGGATTTTTAAAAAGCCATAGACTCATTCATTTCTAAGAAGTCTGAGATGGATCAAGATGACTCAGTGTAATTAAAATGTAGTTTCTTTTAATTAACCCATTAACTTTTGATGTACCACAAGATGGGACATTATATCCGTTTTTCCTCTATAAAATGGAAGCTTAAATGGACTACATTTACATATCAATTTGGCTAAAAGCACTTTACAATTCGCACACACACTCACACCAGGAAGGCCCCAGACTAACCAACAGCAGCAACTGGGGTTCAGTGTCTTGCTCAAGGACATGTAGATTAAACCAACAACCCTGCTATTATTTTTTTTTAATGATCTTTTGTCATTAATGTTGTTGAGAGGCTTCTTATAATGCAATCCTGCTCCTCACATGTCCCCGCAACCCAAGGGCTCAACATGTGTATGACACTAATCAACTTTATAAAGATAAAAAACGCCCCCGCAGTAATTATTAGTGTCAAGTTATGAAAGATTAATGGTTATCTCAGGTAGTTTGTCTGTGTTTACAAGGGTTTTTAAAAACAATATGGCTTATAACCTGCAACAGAACAGATCAGAAGGAGGCGTAAAATGGAGAATTAGACCAGAGGGTTTGTACCATGGAAAAAATAAACCAACACGTGTTCTCCTTTATCAACGTGTAGGGAAGATAGATCAGGTCCTGTGTGCCAGTAAAGATCAGGATTCAGTGGGGATATTTAATAAACCAGAGAGCTTTGATTGAAAAGATGGAGTTCAGAATGGAGAGTCTTTACCGTGATGACCAAACTAACATCTTGGCAACCATAAAACTACTCACCATAGCAACAGGAGAGAAAAGCCTGCACAGGCTTATAAAGAATCAATAAATAAAATCGCCGGAATAATAGGTTGTAAAGCCTCTGAAGACGAGTGTTTTTCTGCTTCCTGGTCTCAGATGGGAGGTTGAGTGATCACTAATGGCCACCATAATGACGATAATTATGAGGTGCTAAATTCAGTGCCAGTTAGGCCTGGCTGGTCTTAAGTCACACACACACACACACACACACACACAGATTAAAAACAGCACGCGAAGTCAGAACCTTTGGCCATGACTCATGCAAGTGCTAGAAAATGTTTTTGCACAGTTTGGTGTGCTGTGTACTCTAAATATGTGACACACACACACACACACACACACACACACACACACACACACACACACACACACACACTCACACATTCACACACACACTGTGTCACTTGTACACTTGTAATATTGTCTCCAGGCAGATGGCGCTTTTTTTTCCCTTTGAAATAAAATACTTTGACTGACTCATTGCTGCCCTTCTAGTTCATCAAGGCTTTTATGTTTCTTAAGAACTGAAAGACAGCCTCTCTGAACTCACCAGCCGAGCTAGTCTGTGAAGTTTAAGAACAAAAACAGAGGAGAAAAGGACATAATCTTACATGGTTAAATTGTTCTCTCTGAGTGGAGCGTCCGGGCACTGCTGTTAAAGTCCTCCTCCACTCAGAAATGTGTTTTGCTTTTTGTTACTTAAATGTTTGAGCTTCACTGTGCAGAAGGATGTATGTGCAAAGTTTGACACTACAAGGCTGTTTTCACATTCATCTGCTGGAGAAGAAAAGTTTCTTTCTTAAATCTTATTTTTAAAGGTATGCACGTTGGAGCACGATTTGTGACATCACAATACACAAACTATTATTCAAAGCATTTATTATGTCTTTAAACATAGTACTCGTCATGACAAGTAAGCTGATCTTTATGAGTAAAATCGGCAGAGCGCCCCTTTAATCCGTCTCTTGCCTCCATGTTTGTAGAAGTGCAGTACTAAATTGCCTACCACTTTAACTTTGGATTAACACACCGTGTGGAAAAGTATCCATATCGGCACCAGAGTTTAATTTACAGCTTCTCAGGTAGTGGGGATTTGATAGTCCTTTTCATTTCCTGCTCTCAGTTCTTTGGTAATGTGTCACTTTTTTTCCAAATAGCAGCTCTCATTTCAGAAAGAAACGCCGCAGCAGCAGAGTTTGTACCAGCTCGGCTCTCTGTACGGATAACAGTGTGTGTTGTTTGTAGACTAAATCCAGAAGTCTGCCGCTACAAAACTTGTTATGTCTGCCAAGGAGGTCACATTTTTACGAAAAACCTGTGAACCGCTTTTTATATAACATTCACATACTAATTCACACTATTATTTTCTCCTGAACTACTGCAATTACCCGAATGATGCAGATCTGAGAGGAAAGCATTGTGATGCAGATTAACATCTTAGAAACATTTCTATTGTTAAATTAACAAATGTAGAGGATTGTGAAGCTTTAGCAGATGTAAGCGCTCTTTAAATGCTTCGCAGTTTGATAAGTAATGGCTTGTAATCGTTGTTTTCTTTCGCCCTCTAACAGAGGACAGGCGGTTTGAGTCACTATCATTCACAGTGCAGAGCTCAACAAAGTGCTTTGGGCATTTACATCTGCTCATGTAGCCAAGCTGGGGTTAGAGACGGGATTACAACCTCTGTAGTGAACTTTCTGAACTCTAACGGATAAAAAAAATTTCCATTCTAGTACTCCCACACACTCTTGTTGTCTCTCTAGTCTTGTTAAATAAATATCCTAGATAAAATATAAGTAAAATATGTTATATGTAAAATCTGTTTTTACAACTTTTTTGTTTCATATTGTGTATTTGTGTGTATAGTATGTGTTTACCACATAAAAAAATCATTTTGATGTTTTGATGTCTTGCCCATGAATGTAAACTAAACGGGTTTATCATTGCTTTGTTATAGTATTAAAAGTTCTTAGTTTCCATTTTTCCAGACAAAAAGCCTGGCGCACACAGACGCAGGTGGTGTTGGCTGCAACATTCATTATTATTTTAATTACAGCATAATCTCCTGACTATTTTATTTAATTGATTATGATTAATTCTTGGGTCTAAAAAATGTAAGAAAATAGTGAAAAAAATCCTACAGCCCAGGGTGACATCTTCCAATTGCATGTTTTCTCCAACTAACAGTCCCAAACCAAAAATAATCGGTTAATTATCCTAGGGGGCTAAAAAAATGTGCAAATATTTACATTTTAAGAGCTGAAACCAGTGAAGTTTTGGTATTTTTGCATAAAAATGACTTAAATCCTCAAAAGTCTTGCTGATTAATTTTCAGTGAACTAACTTATCAGTTAAGTCTTTCAAATCTAGTATGAACTTCCTTGTCAAGTAAAAAAAAATCTGTTATTACCCTTCTGACAACATCTTCTTGACCCTCTCCTTCTCTGCTGTCAGCTCCACATCGGCGCTCTTACTGCGAAACAGCTTTTCCTCGCCAGGCCCGTTGACGGTCAGCAGCGGCGGAGAATGACGCTCCTCTGAAAACTCCTGTAGTGACAACACATGATCCAACAGGATGAAGTCTGTAGCAGCTCTATTAATATGCCACTGGTGTCATTCTGTACAAGTGCTACAAGGAAAACAAGTTCTTTCTGTGTCAGAGTTAAAAGTTGGAGAGAAAATGGTTTCTTGTCGTTTTTTAGGATTACATGGTGAATCTTAATCAACTGCACTGTAGTTTTTCTATCAGAGCCTCCAAGTGTGTCCTCCAACAGAAAGTGTGCCGTTAGAGGACAAGAGCACTTTTAACAGCGTACACTTTTTCTACATTATCATTTTATCAGTAAATGCTTCAATATGCTCATGTACAAAGATTATCGTCTGTGGACAGACCCGTCATCAGAACAAAACGGACAAGACGCAGCAGCAAGACAGGACAAAGCACAACCTGTCAGTGCTCAATATGTCCCATCTGGGCTCCTGTAAACAGGCTCTATGCAGAGCGGGCAGCCATGTGTGGAGGCCAGCTGCCTCCTCTACAGCTAGCCTCAGAGATCTGATTCTGTTGATTCTGTTGCAACAGGAAATAAGTGAAGTACAGTTCCTCGTTGCAAGGGTTCACCCGGTGTTAGTGTCTATGTGTGTGCTGTATCATGCTGTAATGTGTATATCTGTTGTTACACTGTACATCTGGCAATAGGATCACTGCAGGTTCCACTCAATACCAAAATACCAGTGGGATTCAATGTTAATTTTGGCACCTGATGTGGTTACCTTTTTAGGTGTAGTCCTTTAACAAAAATGTAGTAGTAGTCATTAAATGTATGATTTTAGTCTAGTTTTTATAGTCATACATTTATAATAAAGATAAATATAAAGATAAAATAAAGATCATCTTCAAGCAGTTGTTGCTTTTCTACAATTTTCATTCATATCACATGATCTCTCTCACTTTGACTTCTCGTCCATGCTGGCTTCAAAGTTATATTGCATCTTATCTTGTATCTTGTATATTCTAACTGTATTGTAACAGATACATTATCTAAAGATAAACTTGTTTACAGATAGTTTTAGTTGTGCTTTAGATTTTTATTTTGAGCAAATTCTAACAATAGACTAACTTGATAGTGCATTTAATTTAAACAAAACAGTAATATCCAGGAAGGTTTTTTTCTGTTTCTTTACAGAGAGCTATATATTTCATTACCAATCCATCTTACAAGGGCAAACAGCACTAGAAGCTTCAGAGCATTAGCAGTGCAGTACTGTAGGTGCATGTTAATATTGACCGATACTGCTACCTAGCTGACCTTCAGTCTACAAATCAGAGTACAGACGAGGGCTATGAATGAGACAGTTGCTGTCCCACAGTAACACATATATATAGAAAAACTAATGTATCACAGTTGTGACCTTTAGTTAGAACATTACTGAATGGATCTGCAGCCACAGCACAACAAGAAAGTTCATCTTGCTCCATTTTCGCAGCCTGGTTATTAGATTTGAACATAAATTATTTGTGAGCAGATGTGGTTACTGGGATATATGTAAGAAAAGCCTTCTACTCATTCATACTCATTCATCTTTGCATAAGTAAACTGCTATGTCTGCATATTAAAAGCCGGCAGTTTTTGTCTTTGCTTTCTTTTTTCCCTTACCCTCTTATTAGGGGTATCCTACAGTAACAAATAAAGGTTTAATAAACTGAATGGTAATACAGTACGAGAAGAGCCATTCATCTTCCTCTCATGTCAAAAAGAGACTTTGACTATGACATTGCAGCATACAAATGGCTTGACTCCAGGCTGGCGCAGTCAAGTCCAACCAGTCTGCTTTGATATGTCGCCTCCCTGCTGCTGCCCAGAAATGGGCTCAAGCTTCTTTTCACACAGTTTTGTGAACCATTTTCTTCACTATGAGGCTGTGGGCTAAAAGACTGCTCAGCCCCCTTTTTCAAAGCATGTTGATTAATTAGCTTAGGCACATTTCTGTACCCCCTGTTGCCTTCTTTCTTTTTCTGTGTGGAAACCTAAACCTCAAATTGTCAATGACCAAGTGCCTCAGTGAAGCATTACAAGCCTGCACTTACTCTAGAAAAACCTTGTATTATTAATTTGAGATAGCCTGACTATGTTCCCCTCAGGATGATGGTTTATTATCTATTGCTCTGCGGCTCTGTCTGTCCTTATGGATGGATATGGAAATAAAACACATAGCATGTGGATGAGCACCATGTCCAGTGTAAGGAACCCAACAGCAGGAAAAATCAAAGACAACTCCAGTCCAGCCCCAAAAGCCAACGGATCGACTGTGCGTATCCGTGAATAATTCATAATGTAGATCATGTTTAAGTCATAAATGGGATTACAAATTTACAGCAGTTTTCCCATATATTGTTCGCTAACAGGCTGAGTTGAAATAAGGCAGAGACACTAGTGCACAAGCTTGCAAACGACCAACTAATTAGCCAGAGTTCAAAGGATGAATTTGCACTTTTAAAAGACATATCTGTGTATTTTCTGCACCCAAGGGATATTGAATGATATCTGTGAAGTGTATCGTCTGGATTCTCCTCATTTTGAGGACATAAATTCAGAAAAAGGCTCATAAATTCAGCTGCACGTTGCCACAACCTGCGCACCTTAAATATTATGATTAGCACTCTTGTTACCGTCCTTAACAAAGACTTTTCTCTTTGTAGCAAACGCAGGCTGTGTTCTGAAGCTAAATTTGCTCTGAAGTCAACTTTGATCAGACTCCAGATGAATTATTGAGCACGATCATCCATGCAATACTAAGATACATGAGTGCGGCACCACGGTCCCTTAGACAAAAGAAGATGTTTGTCTTTGTATTGCTTTTGGAGTAGTGTGTGTGTGTGTGTGTGTGTGTGTGTGTGTGTGTGTGTGTGTGTGTGTACGCACCTGGGAGAGCTGAGGGAGATGAATACGTCCCATGATGCATCAGGGAAAGGGAGAGGGAAGGGGCATATTAGGATAAAGAGAAAAAAAAACAGTTATTGGATAATTAAGACTGATTAGAATAGTTCCTTTATGTTGACAACACAGTGATACGTCCTTTACTCATGAAAGCTTTACTATTCACTTTTTTTTTTCCAACACTCGACCTTTGTTTCTGCATAAGAACTGATTCATGTTATGTTTCTGCTTTGTTTAAAATTAACAGAAAGAGAGGGTAGTTAGCAGGAGCAAGAAGGGAGACAGACGCCTGAACAGACTAAGACAACAAACTATATCAACAGAGGAAGAAAAGGTCACAGTCCGGGGAAGTGCAGCGCAGAAACAACTAAGTGCTTTGCATGAATGATGGAGACAGAATAAAGATAGAGATGGAATACATTTATGTTTTTCTATTCTTTATTTCATCATCAACAAAGTAAAATACAATTAAAATCCAACAAAAACCATCCACATGCACACAATCTGCAAAATATATGCCAAATTGTATTAGTGAGGATGCATGTGTTGTATTTTAACAGCACCGAACACACGCAAAGCAGCAACTTAACTCTCGGTGGTCCTGACAGGAGGCATGATTTGTAATCGATGGAATTTCAGATACTTGAAATATTAAGCGGCTTTCCTGAGAGCTTTCATCGTGACATCTCTGCACCACTGTTCGTCTAAGTACATCTACGCTGTTTACTTATTTATCTGTGCATCAGTCCATTTGC
This sequence comes from Scomberomorus guttatus, assembly GCA_038419695.1. NCBI lineage: Eukaryota > Metazoa > Chordata > Actinopteri > Scombriformes > Scombridae > Scomberomorus > Scomberomorus guttatus. The sequence goes on along the minus strand of CM076454.1, from coordinate 22,496,432 downwards.
TCCTGTAGCTTTATAAAGTTCCCCTTTTCTACATACTGTGTTTTATTGGGACCACACACCACCTTTATTTATTCATGTGTCCATGCATCTGAGGTACATGCTAAGGCTTCCCTTACCTGTCGCCCCCACTATACAACATGTACACTTCTTTTCAGATGGTTTAAATGCCAAGTCTGCGGTTTGAAATATTGATGACTGGTATTTCTTTTTGCTTCTGCATATAGACACCATGTACGGAAGGAAACTGCTGAATAAAGAAGCTCCAATCAGCAGGAGCAAACAAATGACAGCTGTTACCTGTCAGAGGATGGAAACAGCTTGTGTCCTGCTGTGCTCACACAGTTGTTCAATAGATTCTACCGGACATCAGTGTTATTTCTTCTTTATTGTTTTTGGTATTTACGGTTTACTGTGTAGCTCAGCAGTCCCCAAACCTTTTCTGCCTGACAAACCTCACAACCCTGTCAGATAAGCTTCGTTAACATCGTCTGACATGTTTGGAATGTGTTTGTTTGAACTAATTTTAAACTAGATTACACTATATAAGTATAATTAATTACACCATTAATTATAATATATAATATAAACAAAATAAAAAGTTGAGATTGGTTGGGAACCACTGGTGTAGGTAAATACTGGAAAGCAATGCAACAAAGGTCCCTGCAAGATTTAAACCCAGAACAGATAAGGGACTAGAAACACAATTAGGTGTATCCCTTTTATTTAGTTAAATATTTCAGCAATTCTTTTTGCATTTTTTATGTATCCTCTAGAATATTTATTGAAGCTATGTTTTACTGCACACTTACTAACACATACAGTAGCACTAACACTGCCATGGTTAGGGGTTCATTTCCCAAAATAGCCACAAATACTAAAACATTTAGATAAAACCATATCAATCATAAACATATTTTTACGTTACATTGTAGCATACATTTTTTCATATCTTGTCAGTTCTGCAGTGCTCTTTGTATTGCCCTGTTTATTATTCTTCATGTTTATCTCACTGAACTTCACCATTTCCTCCTCCATCTTATCTCTGAGCTCTGTAAATAAGCCTGAGAGCTGAAGCTTTACTGCATGCAGATCCCCTGCTGCCATCCACATATCAGAGGCAAAATGTGTGGTCTGTTAAGCCTGAGGCTGCATACGCAGATACAACTCTGCAATACTGTAGATGGTTACTGACCAGGGCTGTTACTGACCAGCTGTAGGTGATGCAAAGCCTACTGATAAAATGGGTGAAGCATATTTGTCTGTCTCTGATTTTTTTCAATACTTACAATATTAAATATATATTATAATATTACTTTTATCTTCTACATCTTCACTTTTTGACTGGGGATCAGCCTGATGTTGTGTAGCTAAACAATGTTGGTTTTTGTGGCTCAGTAAGATTTAACTCAAGCAATACAGTTATTTTGATATATCACTCAAAAAGTTGGTATAAGTCGGTGATCTTTCTTGTGTTTTGTTCTCGTCAACAGTGTGTCGAGGTGTTTGAAGAAAACTTTAAACAGTGCAGTGTTATATAAAAGCCGTGTCATCCTTAAAGGTGCAGTGTGTAGGATTTAGTGGCATCTAGTGGTGAGGTTGGAGATTGCAACCAACTGAATACCCCTCCCCTTACAAGCGTGTTGGCGAACCTACAGCGGCCGTGAAACTCGCGAAACTTTGCGAAAGGCACTCTCTAGAGCCAGTGTTTGGTTTGTCCATTCTGGGCTACTGTAGAAACAGTGGTGCAACATGGCCGTGGAAGATAACCCGCTCCCTATGTGGATATAAAGGGCTCATTCTAAGGTAATGAAAACACAACAATTCTTATTTTCAGGTGATTATACACTAACTAAAACATACTTATGAATATTATATTCAATTTCTGCAGAGCATGTTCCACTAGATGCCACTAAATTCTACACACTGCACCTTTAATGGACTGCTTTACTGGCATTATGGCCACACTGGAGCTGCCAATAAAACTTGGCTGTAGCACACACATACAATATGCTCATGTTCACACTCCATAACAGCTTTGATTGGATATTATTTCTATATTACACAGATTCAGAAAATCAGCAGTACGGTGTTTTACTACGTACAGCGGTGAGTAAGAAGTGAGAAGACGTGATAATAACCACAACAACACCTCTAGAACACCTCTGTGTTTACTGCCTGACACAAAAATCAATGAGTGCTGTCTTATCTAGAAAACAGCACAGGCTGCTCGCCCGCTTCAGACCTCGCAGCTCTATCCAGGTGATGTTGAGAGTATGCGTGTGTGTGTGTGTGTGTGTGTGTCTGACTAATCGATTTACCATGACCACGTGTCCATGTGGTTTGTGTATGTGTGTGTGGAGGGGGACTATTATTTTCAAAGCACTGTCTCACATTCACTGAGGTCTGCGGTTTCCATGGTGACACTATGTAACAGCTCTGCTTGCTGTTGGGGGAAGAAATTCATTTCGCACATGTGCAAAACAGGATCAAGTTTTTTTTTGTTTTTTTTGTTTGTTTTTTTTTTAGAGGAAAGTCTTGTCAGTTTTTGACACATGCTCTGGCTTTACTGATTTACTGTCCTTCGTGTCTTTTTCTGTTTTCTCCACTCTGTGTGCAGCCATGATGAGACCAGTCCACATTAAATACAGTTTCTTTGTCAGTGTCATTGTAAAATTCTGTTTTTCCTCTATCAGTTAATTCAGTCACAGTGTGCCTTTTAAAAGCGAGCACTGGTATCCGAGAGGTATTCAGTATCAGCAGACACTCTGAGTTGAGGTAGGAAACTGTATCGGACAAGAAAAATTTGGATCGTTGCATCCCTGTTTGCTAAGTATATCTTTATTTGGACAGTGTCATATTAATTAAGCGTATTATACTATTTATCAAACTATTTTGAACACACTTAGATCTCAGAGTGAATCTTGACAACCAGTCAAAAAAGTATCAGACTACAAGTTTACAGTACAGTATTTTTGGTGAAGAGAAAATTCTGCAGATATTACAGAGATCAAAGAGAAAGCAGCTGATCAAAGTCAAATACTTTGAGGCATTGACAAGCTGAGTTCTGATCTGAAGGGTGAGTATGAATCAGAATAAAGTTATGATACACAAGTCTAATTTGCTTTTTGGGGACTAAGACCAAAGCCAATTACAAAGTTTATTTTAGTTCCCTCTATTTTTAAAGGAATCGGCCCAAAATTTGCATCTCTGAATGGAAGACATTGTGCAAGATTACAAGAATACCAGTGTCCAGCAAAAAGCAGGATGTATTTACATCAGGTTGTAAGATGCAACCCGATAATGTAAATGTAACTCATTGAGCTGACCTTTGACCTCCAGTCGGTTTGTTTCTCTGCAGCTTAATTCAGCATCAGTCCTGATATAAATCCCCTGGCATCGTTGAAAACAATGTTAAATAAAAGTTTTACTCTTAAATGTCCAGTTTCAGGAAATATTTGTGCATCTGACATCTTGTGCTGTTGACCTTCTTGGTATTAATGATCTGTTTTGTTGTGTCCAGGAGTGTTTTTTCTCAGCGTCGCTAAATAAATAGACAAGACAAACCATCAGCTCTTATCGGAATATCTCAGAGCTGAGGTCGAGGTTGGCAACGTGACTCTGCAATCTCTCAGACCTGCTGAGTGCCTCTTTGTTAAGACACACACACACAATCTGTTTTAATGATGCTACAACAATCAAACAGACTCTTCTTGGCAGAATTCACTAATAAACAAGACAGAGGCAGAGCAGCTCCGGTGCTTCCCAAAGATTTGCATGTGACATTCTTTCCTCCATGCTTAGACTATTAAATCGCAGCTATCCAAACAGGGTGTGCAGCAGTTGTGTTGTTACTGCTGATGCTGTAAATGTCAGAAAAAAACGCCCCAGAAAATATCACTCTGTGTCTTGTAATCTATATGTAATGTCATGACAGGGTGGCTTTTGTGAGGAAGAAAAGGTGAAGAACAAAAAGTTTCCACTGCTGGCAAACTTTCACTTCTCCAAATGAACCTCAAAGTTATCAAGTCACCAAGAAATCACAGACGCTGGCAGGATAAAAGCTGGCCATTGTCCTTTCAGCAGCAGCCAGATTCCCTTCAATTATAGATGATTCAGCTGCCCTCCCTCCCTCCCTCCATCTCCCCTCTTTCCTCTCCATTCTCCTGATCCCTCATTCTTCTTTCTTTCAGTCTTGGCCATTACTACCCTTCCAAACACCTTCGGCGCCGGCGTCTCTTTCTGCCTACCATCTCCATTTGTCATGCATGAAATCTTTTAATGGAGTTAACCAATGAGGAAATAATGGAGCGGCCAGATGGGGATCCATCTAATCCCTCATGATTCTGTATATGTTTAAAATAGATACAAAGGCACTGAGTTCGTCGGGGTATTACTGCTTCATTCTGTCGTATTTGCCTGGGGGTTACAGAGACCATCATGTCCCTTCAAGGTCATAGGTTCAATTGCCATGGCCATGTCCAACCATGGAGACTTTTCCACTTTGAGCAAACACGTTCATTTTCAGATTCTACTTATAGTATAATCCCACTGTTTTTTAAATCTTACCAACACTGGTGGTTCCCTTGGTGGTGTCTGCACACAGTTGACATAGCTGCAGATATCATTGTCAATTTTCCTCTATATAAGGGTCTTTCATCCAAATATAAAAAAAGATTTTTTTTTCCTGCCCCTGAATACCCCTGATTCAGTGAGGAGGAATAAAACTGTCCTCCATGCAGATAGTTTGGTTTTATTTGCTGAGATTTTGAGATCTCTGCCACTTGAGAATTCTCCCATCGCCCCAATACAAGAAAAGGTGAATGAACTCGATTTGTGGTGCTGTAAAACTCAATTTAAAAACCCTCAACATCAATGTGTCTTTCCAGAAACAATGTTCCAGTTACTCGGGATAATCCACAGAAGCCCCAGTGGACAGTTTTCAGCATTTCTTTCCCTTCAGGAGAAAATAGTCCCTAATGAAAACTGTTCAGAGTGAGATCTGTGGAAAATTAGTTTTCAGATCAGCAAAATGGAAAAGCTTTCATGAGGCTCGCCTTCGTATTTACAGAGCATGATAGTTTGACCTCTTTGTTACTTTTGTCAGATCTGTTTTGATGGGACAACTTGCAGCTTTGATTCTTTTGAGCATATGGACATATCTCCGCCCACCTTCTACCTGAGAAGAGCTCTAATCAGCCAAAAAAAAAACCAAACAAACCTGAAAACACTGTGGGTAGACAGGAGGTTTAATTAAAGATATGAGTGCTTTACCTGTGGGGCAGCGATGTTGAGCGCAGGGTTGGCCAATTCAAACCTCTCCTGGGATTTCTCTCTGGCCAGCCGGGCCGCCTCCTTCACCTCCTTAAACTGCTCTGCAAACTGCAGATTGACAAAGAGGAGAAGCAGCAGTCAAACTGTGTCTGCCAAGATTTCCTGAAAACTCACTGCAGCAAGAAATACACGAACACACACCACCTACACCACCCTCAAATCACTCTTCCATATCTTCTTACAACACCTGTACATAATTTGATAAAGATGGTTTATTAGAACAATAAAGAAACATCTAACTTCTTACTTCTTACTCAGACTTCTGTGATAAACTGAGTATCTTTGTATGGATCAGACAAATCAAGACCCCAGAAGATGTCACTCTGAATTCCAGGAGACCACTAACGATTAATCAGTCAATCGAGAGAACAACTGGCAGATCAATCAACAAATCTCATAGCAGAGTTGAAATCTTGGAGATAAAGAAATGTGTGCAATGTGTGAAAATCTGCGTCATGATGAGAAAAAGACAAACTGTATTTCCACACTTATACTGGAGACGTTCTGTAAATGTAGGTATAAATATAAGACCCAGACAAATACGAGAATAAAGGGTTATTACAAAGTGAAAATAGTTCCTTGATCATCACATCACTGTCCTCCCCTGCTCCACAGTCCCTCCTTTTTTCCTCATCTACCCCGTCGGTGTAATATCTAATAAATGAAAGACGCTTTGAAGTATTCTGTTTGAGTGTGCGAGTGTGCTGTTTACCTGCTGCAGCTGCTGCTCTGTGGAGAAGCCGAGGCCGTAGACGGTGTTGGCTCGGCTGTCTGCCCACTGGCCAAACTTCTGGGAGGTTTTGGTGAAGGTCATGTTCGGGGTGATGGTGCTGTTGATGATGGCCTGACATCACAGAGAATAAAGGAAGCAATAATACCGTAAGGCATCTATAAAAGAAGACAGATGATCCCAGTAGGAAAAGTGGGATGTTGGCGGGAAAAATAAATAATAAATAACAGTATCCAGCACAGAAATATAGGATATAAATAAGAACCGAGAGGGATATTAAACATGGAAGCATTGAATATGTACAATGGAGAGTGTGAAGCCAAAATGTATATAGGGGATGAGCTATTTTGATAATCAAATAATGATTTTATTTGTCATTTTTTGAGTAAAAATGCCAAACACTAGCTTGTTTCAGCCTCTCAAATGATTTTCTTCATCACATAACTGATTATTTTGGTTTTGGACTTTTAGTTGGACAAATCGAGATATATGAAGTCGACAACTTTGACTCTGGGAAGATTTATCAGGCATTTTTCACTTTGCCTTCTTTTAAAATGATTAATCTAGAAAATAATAATGACAATAATCGTTAGTTGCAGCCCTAGTATAAACCCTGACATAAAGATAGACAGAGACAAGGATAGGAAAGAAAATCCTTATTATACTTTATAAATTCAAACATAAGCTCACTAGAAAACATTTATTTTTAAGTGTTTTTATACGTTATTACATTTCCTTTAGCACTATTTACCACCATATTTTTATTTCATACACCTACCGTATCTACAGTGTGATAGAGGTGCACTGACTCCATCTCTGCCACCTCTGCTTCCGAGCTCTTAGAGAAATGTATTTATCAAGCTACTTCACATGCTTAAAAAGCCTGCTTTCAAAAGAAGGTCATTTTCAAGGACGCATTATTCACAATATCCAAAGCCAACAAGAAGAACATGAATAATTTCTTTAAATGCCAAATTCATTATATCCTGTTGTTATTTTTCATTTGTACATACATGACCAGCAAAATCTGCAGATTTTCATATGATTATCAAGAGGCCGCAGCTCTTTACAGTGAACACGCCGGTGCTGGAGCTCCACACGTTTCTTTAGGATTCTCATTAGCAATCATGCATAACATAGCAAAATGAATACCAGAAATTACATTTAGATTACGTAGTCATCAGAATCTGGAGCCTGAGCCCATACAGTTAAATAACCGTCATGGAGGTCTGCTGACAAAATATCCAACAACCAGGCCAGAGAAAGAGAGCTATGTGAAAAAGCTTGTTGTGCTGCGTGATGATCTATTCAGTAACACTCTCAAGTGAACAGTCTGATAAGTAGGATTTGTTGCCAGACGTTGGTTTCTTTAATCTCTTCCCCAAAAGCCTTGAGTCTCAGGGCGGTAAATTGGCACAGTTGGCTGTGTACAAAGCGCAGTGCTTTGTAGTCATTATTTAGGTACTAACAAGATATCAAGCTAGAGTTGGGACTCTCAGCTGCTTTACTGTTGCTGTGGATGCGGCAATACCAATGTGGGTGCGTTAATAATATTCTGCTGAAAATGTGCGACTTTGACTATTGTATTCCCATCCGTGAAAGCCTCATCCAAATAGAAAAACAGATTTAATTCCCTTTATTTGAAGAATCGCAGGATAGGATGCAGGAGTGGGCTAAATCAAATGCAAGTCAGGAGGATATGATACTTCCCACACCGAGAGTCCCGACATCAATGTTACACTAACACCATGGGAGAAATACGATAAAATCACTACTGACCGCAACAAAACGTACAGGCTTTATTTGACAGAAAATAATAATAATCAATAAAAAATACCAAGCTTGTTAAATAGAACACTTTAGAATCAATCAATGCTGACAAAGACTTGGGAAAAAAACATGTTTTAACGAACATCTTATTGATCACATTCTTTACATTTCTCCTCAGCAGCATTTTTTGATTTTTCTGACCTGAAGAGGCTAACTAGTGTCTCCAAGAGAGGAAACCCCACAGCAACACTGACCAAGCTCTAACCCATGAAAAGCTTGAATTCCCCTACCTCTGACACCATCTGGGATTTTTGTGATCTTTCCCTGCCTTCTGTCGCCTCAAACGACACACGGAGTCTCTGGCCTGTATATCCACTATTAAAAATATTCATGATGATGTTCACATTTGCCTGTGCCTGATATAATATATACAGTATATATATGTTGATGTGAACTTTTGTAGCATTTATGCATCCATATCTTAGTGTTCATCTGTGTGTGTGTGTACATGTGCACATTTATGTGTGTGTGTGTGTGTGTGTGTGTTGGGCTCTGACCTTAGTCCCGCCCACGCTGATGATGCGGTAGACGCTGCGGCTGGCATCGTAGAAGAAGGACACGGTGACGGCATGTTTGCTGGCCGGAAGCCAGTTGCGTTTGGTGGCCGGGTCGATCTGGAAGACATGAGCTCGAACGCTGAAGATGGGCTGCTCCCTTTAAAAAAACACACACACACACACACAATAACAGAAAATCAGAACATTTAAACTTCATGTGGTGATTTAGTGTCACGTTAATTTACAAAATATTACACATCCAGGCATCCATGTTCTCAACAGAAGGGGTTCCTCTCTGTAGAAGAGGAGGGGCTGGATAAACCTGCCACTGTTTACACTTCTCATCTGTGTGCAATGCATTTGAATTAATTAAATTTGCATTAGCAAAATGTACATTACATTTATAGGGAGTCAATAGACACAATGTTCAAACTTCACATACAGACGTCTCCACCTTTATTCTGTTTTTTGTTATGTACCCAGACTCTCACCCTACCTGCAAAATAGAATAATATGAAACCTCAAATTACATTATGCTGCGACATGCTGCGGGAAAGAGCATTTTTATGTATCACAGGAAATAATTCTATATTACACAATTAATTATGACTATATTTATATCTACTGATATCTGGACTTATCCATCTCTGACTGCAGATTTTCCCATTTTGTAACTTTCTGTAGTCTTTAACGTGGATCTCACATCACAAATGACAAATTTATGTCTGTGAGCCATTTCTTGTGTCCTTTTACCTTTTAAATGCCTGCAACATACCAGTAAATTCAGAAATATGTTTATATTGAACAACGTGTTTGCATTATCTGGTACCAAAATGCTAACTAGGGATGTACATTATTGTACATTCAGGAATACCATCAATCTTCCTTTTTTCACTCTGTTTCAAAATTCTGTGATCTTTGGACGAACCAATATTTTCCATGTTGCATTTTGTTATCTTTTTATCATTTTGTTTAACTTTGTGGCACTCAGTAGTTGTGTTTATTATTGTCTCATGAGCACCTGCTGGCATCAGTGCAGTGGTAATCTCCCAGTTGATCAGTTCTTTAAAAAAAAACAACTTGGTGTCCTTTTTTGAACTGAGAAGTATTTGAGTAACAGTTTATCTTTGTTTTACAGACAGAAACAGAATGAACTGAACTCTTTCTTTGCACATATCTAAAAATATTGCCGACAAGAAAAAAAAAGTGCCACCTGATTTACTTTTTAAGACAACAGACACTGCACTAATAATATAGCAGGCTGACACTTAATACAACAAATGAAACCATAAAACAGGAACATGAGCATTACAAACATACTTTGGAGCGCACCTAATTTAATTTAATGTGTTGTACCATCAATCATTTTCGTAAATGTATCACTTCAGGGTCAGGCCGCTTTGTCACTCAGCTCTATCACAACCAGCAAGGTGAGGTCACCTGTTACAAGCTGTTTTTTTAGGAGTCATAAATCTGTCTGCATGTTGCACTCCTCACTCAACCAGTTTATCTGTACAGAAACTCACCCCAGTTGAGTTTTTGCATTACTTAAATGACAGTTTCAGACTCTTTATTCATTATAACACACTGACCTGGAATAATCAGTCCCCCCAATCATCATTTAGGGCCTATGTGGAAGTCTTGTACATGTATGGGCACCTACAACTGCTGCACATTTGATATTACACAACCTCCTGTATGTTATTGCTTGATTTTTATTCAATTTTAATGAGCTTCTACCTTTAATCTTTAATGGAAGCAGCACCATGAGTTTTCCCATTATACCAGCCAATTATTTGTTTGCTTTGTTCTTTTTATTTGCAGCATGTATATAAATACATATACATGCTATATAGCTATAGATATTATTTTTGGATGGAATACATTTACATGTTGTTTTAAGGGAAAATTAAGCCACGGATTCGCAGTTGTAGACCCATAACTTTATGTTAAAGAATACATTTAAAAATGTCACACTCAATTAACCTTTTTAGTACACTGCTCAAAGCCAAAAGGCTGAAACATGAATTTAATATCATCATTGTTTTATTTTGTTCATCTGTTGGAGTGACACTTAGTGACCCCACTCTTCCACTGAGTGTGCCGTGACGGTGGATAAAGCTATAAATAGTCAAAAATACTCCCAATTTCCAAATGTGATTGTGTTTTTCAGAGACCTCGAGGTCATTGATGCTCTACTGGTGTAATGAGGTTATTGGTGCAAATGAAGCTGAAGATTTGCTAACCGCTAGCAGTCCAATTAGCCGCCCCGCTCAAACATACACTCGCTACGGGAACTAACAGTGGAAAGAGGCTCACAGGATGACGAGGGACTACACGGGCACTTCGGTGAATCCATGCAACATTACACAGCTAATAGAGTTTGCATAATGTTAATGTATGCAATGAGCCATTCCCATTGCCAGTCAATTACATACTGACATTAATGAGGATAATGTGTGCTGGGAGGAGGCTCTGTTCTGTGTGTAAGCAAGAGAAATAATCATTTATATAGGTCAGTACTGGCTATATGAAGCATTGTCCCGGCTGGATTTGGTTGAAATTACCGTACATTTGCATACAAACAATAGTCGTTTATTGTTTCAATACAGATTACTGAAGCTACAATTGACAATAGACAGCAGCAGCAGAGACGGGGATGGGGGTTTCGGTGTCGTTCAGTTCCAGGAAAGCAGCAGCTAGAGATACAATGAATATCACTAACTGATGATACAAAAATGGATCTGAGGTTACTGAACAACATGGAGTCAATGGCGGGCATGGAGAGGAAACTAAGACGCGCGTCCCAATACCACCACTTGCAGTCTTGAGCACTGAAGTGCACGTTTATGCGCCACCAGGTTGTACGCAAGCGTGTCCCACGTCTGAATACCAACACACAATACACTCAACCCAGACTCGATGCATACTTCCCCTAATACCGCTTTGATGTGATATTCAGATCAAAATGTATCCCATAATTCAACAAGGCATATTGCACAACACCAGTCCAGTTTTTGTGGGCTGATTGGCTGGTTTTATAAACAGACAAGAAGTTGGATTTAGCGTGAATATTATTATTAATGTCCAAACAGTAAGTTATGGCAGATACCTACACTTCTAATTTGTCACAGAGATGTGAGTAGTACTGCAAAGTTATTTGGTTGCCGCTACATTAATATGATGTCTATGATAGTTCCATCAAGGACTGAAAAACAAAAGTGTGAAGGTTGAATTTTAAGCAAAGATAAAAATCGGAGCACGCAGGAATTCCTTTAATAAAATCCCGCTGACCTGAGAGTTCAAAGTAGTTCAGTTCCTGTTTGGCTGCTGACAGCAGATTGAAGTTTTTCTTTCACAAACATTTCGGTGACTCTGAGCTCTGAGAAGGAGCTTTTATACTGTAGCTATGGCTTCTTTAAACTTGGAAGCTACTTATCCATTTCCTATTTCACTGGACGTCAGCCTAATTATTTAATTATTTAAATAATATATATTATTTAATTGACTTCAGAAAGTTGCTTTAGACCACATGTCCCTGCTATATGACCACTTTCTATAAACCTTTTCTCTTCTTTCTGGCAGATGTTTTGACATGTAATAGTAGGTAAGGCACAGGTGTAACTCATAATAATGAGTCATAATTAAAGGGAAACTTTGCTGATTTTCAATCAGCATTGTATTATTAGAATGTGGGTAGTATATGCAAATTAACAATGTTTAACTTCCCTCCATGTTGCCTGCACCCACAGCTCCCTGCTCACTTGCCGGCAAAAGTCTGCCGGGTGACGCAAAACATGTCATCCAGCGGACTTTGGAGATCTGTCTTAGACTACAAACTACATTTCCTCATTTTCTGTAGTGGTGCCTTCAAGGACTGTCAAAGGTGGGTCTCCCAAAACACTTCATCTACCATGTAATGCTAGCTATAGAGAAAAGCAGACACAAAAATACTAATAAAAACTTTAAAATATCAGCATATTTGGAAAAAAAAAAACTAGTTTCATGATACGAGGCTGAATACTGTGCTGTGGAATCCGAAAACAGAATGTGAAGGATGAAACGACCACTGGAGCTACGTTACAGCCGCAGCCTGACACACAAACTTCAGCTGCTGAGTTTCTCTGTGATTCCTAACACTAACACAAACAAACAACTAGCTTTACAATATATTATCAGGGCAGAGATGTGGCGTTACTATTAGAACTTATGAGGCCAAATACCGTGTTGTTTGTTAAACTGTTTGTTTTATGATCCTTGCACACCGGTACGATAAATCCAGACTCGATGAGGAAAAATGTTTTTGTAAATAAAAATAAGCCTCAGTAAGAAGATATAACGCTGCTCACTAACTTTGGCCGCTCTGCTGGGAAACCCGCCTGCGTTCCGTAAACACACCATCAGTAGCGGATTAGACAGGACCACGTGCAATGCATTGTGGTTGTTGTAGAATTAATTAAGAGCGATATGGAGAATCTACAGCCTTTTTCTCAGTTTTCTCTAGTCATAGGACACCATTTTCAAAAATAATTGCACATTTCTACTACATAGGTGACCTAGATTTAAGAAATCATCATATTCTGAGCGGTGAAGTTTCCCTTTAATGATGGCTACACTCCATTATGGTGTGCCAGTTCCAGAGCCCTGATATTGTGCATGCTGGTTCACTGTCATGGCCAACTGGGACTCATTTTCTTAGTGACACCTGCACTTTTCATTCTATAACAAAGAAATATGTGAAAAACACCATTAAAAAGGTGTGGAAAGACCAGAAACTACCATAAAACTATCAACAGGGAGGCATTCATTGCTGCCTCATACCAAATTTCTATTTTAAATGTTATTATTATTATTATTGAATGTCCTGATGTTGCAACAGATATGTTGGTATTGCTATTATCATTGAGTAAATTTTAGAAAATGTATTGTGAGATTATATTATTGATTATTATATAATCAACTGTACACCTGTGCTCCATGATTGCATTGATGGCTGTTTGGACTGTGGTTTACATGTCACTGAAGTGTAGAGTTTTCACCATGGATGTATTAGTTTTCACCCCTGAAACGCCAAAGGCTGTTGCAGAAAAAACATTGAAAATGTAGGCAAAATGTTGAAAGCGCATTAAATGCACCCCAGCTTTACAAACTTGTTGGCAAATTCTATGAAAGGCAACATTATTTGTTCCTCCTGAAAAAACTGTTGTCAGTGGCTTTAAAGAAACAAAGTCGCTAATTTTAGTGTCATTTAAACCCAATTATGTCTACGGGAAATTCAATCTGCTTCCTGAAAGACAAAGACCAAACACTGTTACAGACAGGGCATCTGTAGGTTAACATGACCATTAAATCACTGCATCAAATTTCCCATCTTGAAAACCTCAGTGCATGAGTAATGATCTCTATCACCTCTTACAGCTACTGTGCAATGGCCCTTGAGCAGGGCCATTCATGCAACTTATGAAGTGAAAATATGTGGAGGCTAACAGTAAAGTGACTATGATATGAATGTGTGTGATTCTCTGACAGCAGCACAAACACTTTAAGAAAGAAAAACAAGGGGTGAGAATATAGTAACTTTTCATTTGAGAAAGTCTCTAGTCTGAAATGTGTGGTAAACCTCATCAACACGAATAAAGCAAATTAACAGCACCATGAAAGTACTTAATTTTACTCAATAAATCTAATTACCTGCCTGCATAACTTATAACCAGGCTGTTAAAAGCAATAAGCCAATAAGCCAAAAATAAATAAGACTAAACATCAAAGCAGAATAGCTTCTGTCAGGATTTCCATTCTATCAAACTCTCATCTTAATGAGAAGCGATGACTGACTGCTCATCAGCTCCCAGCCGTCACACCAGATCACGCAGGAATGAGCGTCCTGTCATTCATTCAGCCCGTCTTGACGTCGCTCTGTGATAAGCCTCTCAAGCTAATCAGCTCAGACAGGATGCTTCACGTCGAAGGTTTGATGATATGAGCAGATTAAACCTGAATTAAATTCCTCCTGAGGTGCACAGCAGCTTGACGGCCACAGAAGACGTGGTCCAGTGTCACGTACTTTACACACACCTGATCCAATTAACATGAGTCTGTAGTGAGTCCAAATTAAATCAAGTGCCGCGAGAGTGAAACCCTGCATGGCTGGGGAGAAGGAGACAGCTGTTGATATCTGACAGCCTGGAGAGCTGACATGAAAGTATGCAGCGAGTGAAATCTTAAACTAAAGCTACAGAAACTAGAATCACCTCAATATCTCTAACCTGACAGAATGACAAGTTGACTGAATTTTATCTAAAGAAACACTCAGTTTTTTTTTTTTTGTCACAAAGTGTCACAAATAATATCCTACACGTCACTGAAAGTTCATTCTTGCTCTTGGAAACAGCATTCAGTAACGGAGCAGATTCAACCCAGGTGTTGTGGAACTGCAGCTTTTTAAACACTTCTCATCCATGTTGGTTTACAAAGTTGAGATGAAAAGATGAAAATTTAATTATTTTCTTTATAAATATGAACCTGCTCTTTCAAAGATATTCTAAAACTTTACCTTTTAACTTATTTGATTTACATTAACGGGGGACGTCATGCTTTTTGTGGTTTTCTGTTATTTTTATACTGTTATGATGTCGGATGTTAAACATGGTCAGTCTGTCTAAAGTAGTAGTAGATCCTGGAAATACATTATGGGAGAGGAGTGAAATGTAATTCAACATAAATTCTCCAGCACAGCTACAGTACTGATCTATGTGGCCCAGAAAGCATGGACATCTGGGGTTGGATCCAGAACCTGATAGAAATCTCCTCCCATTATAATTGGTTTGTCGCCCACTCCAGCCGGCCTACACTGCACTCTATGTTAGGGGCGTAGATATTAGCCATGATCAGCGAATGACCTTGAATTTCTGCCAGGATAATTATCACCCTCCGGTTGCTATCTTTAGAAATGTTCAGACATTTAAACTAAAGGCTTTTATTAATTATGACAAACACCCCTCTGTCCCACAGCTCCTGCACACACTTCAGTTTTGGCGTTTCTCCTGCAAGAAGCTGATATCACACATTTTAGATTTGAGTGTAGCTTGAATACTTTTGCATCATTACTGATGCATCGACATGTAAGCATACCTTTTTATATTGTAGCTCATCCTGGTGCTGCTAATTTTATCCACTTTATATACTGTTGAGTAGTTTGAAGGATAGGTTCACAATTTTTCCAAGTCTATCTTAAAACAAGAGTCCATATGAACATTGACATGTTTTTCTTGCTGTAATCAATCCTCATGTTCATACTGACTATTAGAAGATTCCCCTTAATGTGCTTACAATGTAAGTGATGAGGGCCAAAATCCACAGTCTGAGTTAGTCACATCAAGTGTATATCCTCCAAATTTATGGTGTATTTAGTACAAAATTCCCTTTTTTGTGTTTCCCTGTTGAGCTGTGGTGGAAGGATTGTAACAAAAGGAGAGAATTTGGCACTAGAAAGACTAACTTTGGAAGATGTCCATTTTATTTGACTAACTCAGACTGCGGATGCTTCATATCGGCTTCATAAACTTTTAAATAAACTTTTGCACAGAAGGAGGACTGTGGATTTTCTCCCCCATCACTGACTTTAAAAGCGCATTAAGGGATCTTTTAATGGTCAGTATGAACAGGAGGAATCATTACAACAAGCAAAACTCGTTTCAATGTTCATTTCGGTGACTGTTGTTTTAAGACAGTTGAAAAATTGTAAATCTATCCTTTAATTTATAACAATGCATCATATTTTATTAATGTATTATATTTTTGTGTGTAATTGTAAACTTAATCTACAATGTAACCAGAAACTATAGCTGTCAAATATAGCGGAGTAAAAGCACAGTTAGTATATTGTAGCAGTACAGTCGGTCGCTCGGTTACTTTCTGCTGTTTCTTTGTGATCATACAGCAGCGTGCTGAGCTGCTGTGAGCCAGAGGCCTGAATCCAGTGAGGGGTCATCTGAATCAATTATAGTTAATCTATTCCAGGTCATACATCCACCCATCCCTCCCCCTCCACTCACTGCTACTCATCCATGCATGAGTGGAAGGAGAACTGTGTTCATATTACAGTTCAGTAATTAAAGGGGTCAGAAACACAACAGTGTGGTGTGTTAAGTGATATCTACATGTATGTCAGGTGCTACATCACATTGCTTTTTATGCGATTTTAAAATTCTAAGCTTTGTCAGGATTTTGTCATTTCATAGTCAAGTTTAAAGTTACAGTATAAATATGCAAAAGGTTTAATACATTTTGGGGGGAAAAGCACCAACAGAAAATTGTTAAAACCTGCTGAAGAGTGGCAGCAAAAGGCAGCAACACAGCACATTTAATGGTACAGCACCACCACTGTCTAATTGTGCAAAAAACTGTAGACATTAAAGTTACTATTATATTGGCATATAATTAGGGCTGGGCAATATATCGATATTATATCGATATCGTGATATGAGACTAGATATCGTCTTAGGTTTTGGATATCGTAATATTGTGATATGGCATAAGTGTTCTTTAAGTCTTTTCCTGGTTTTAAAGGCTGCATTAATGTAAAGTGATGTCATTTTCTGACCTTACTAGACTGTTCTAGCTGTTCTATTATTTGCCTTTAACCACTTAGTCATTATATCCACATTACTGATGATTATTTATCAAAAATCTCATTGTGTAAATATTTTGTGAAAGCACCAATAGTCATCCCTACAATTTTTTTGCAATATCAATATCGAGGTATTGGTCAGAAATAGGGGCCCAGCCCTACATATAACCATTAAGAAACTATTTGAACCTCCAAGCAAAAAGATAAACTGTCTTATTAAAGCATAATGAGAGTAATAACAACCCATAATTTGATTAGAAGATACAGTTTGCTTAATGTCTTTTTTCTTTAACACAGATTGTTCTTGAGTGTTTGGATCACTGGCTGCAAATGTATGAATCTTTAGTTTTTCTATATCAAGTTAAATGTGGGAAAGACTCGCTGTAACCAAACAGTCAAAAGTTTGACACACCCATTACAAATGTGTCAGCCAACTATGTCATCAAACTGAATTCCTCCTTGCTTGCTCATCTAACCGCAACTAACAATTATTTCCATTATTGATATTGACTTGCCAAATATTTTCTTAATAAATCAATTAATCATTGTCAGAAAATAGTGAAAAATGTCCATCACAATTTCCCAGAAGCCAAAATAACGTCTTTAAAATGCTTCTCTTGTCCAACAAACATTTCAAAAATCAAAAGATATTCAGTGAATCATGTCACACAACACAAAAAACAGCAAATTCTTACAACTGAGAAGCTGGGTAAGTAAAGTTCAGCATTTTTGCTTGAAAAATTGCAATCAAAATAATAATAAACTGTCAACTAATCTATTAATTGTTCCAGATGTAAGGGGGCATAATATTAAAAAAATAACTGTCTGCATGTTTAGTGGTAAGAGTGCTTAAACTAGAGATGTGATAAAAACAACATTAGGTTACCTGCAAAGCTTTTAAGGGGCTGTTTTTTAGAGGAACTCTGGCAGAGCTGCCTGTTATAAAACCACTTTTTCATTTAAATAGAAGAGCTAGTACATTCTCCTTGGGATATTTTTTTTTGTGTGCGTGTGTATTCAGGGTCAGAGTGGAGGAGAATGAAAAAGACAGACAGGCAAAACCTGGGAGACACAAAGAGAGAAACCTCAGCTGCGATCTAAGCGCAGACAAGCCAGCGAGGGAACAGGACTGAATCCTCAAGTGCGGTTCAAACCTCTATGGACAACACCGCTTTTCATGCCTCTCTGGGACATTTTATTTTCACTTCTGCACTTTCTTTGTATTAATGTACAACACAAGTCTGCAGCAGCTTGTCATGCGGTGCCAACTGACGGCTTTAAAACTACAATTTCCCCTCAAAGAAACTTCTCAAGGTTTGCCTTGAGAAAACCTTTATTTAATATTCTGCCATTGTGAAAGGATGGGAGAGTAAAGCAGTCTAAGCAGAAACTTTTAAGTTTTCTTTAATCCGCTAAACGCTCATTCTGCTTAACAGCCCTGCAATGACACCAGATAGAGGAGGAGGCACACAGCCCTGAGGCTGTCAGCAACACTCCACCCTCATGATAAATTAATTGTATATGGGTGTACATACAGTATGAGAGATCTGATTAAATGTTGGAGTGAGCCAAACAAACAGACCTTTACTCCAGCACTCTGTCTCCTGGAAAGGCTTCTGCTGAGCATGCAAGCTCTTTCTCAGCTTCACATTCATACAGATGAAATAATTCCTTTCAGGGCCAGGAAAATATTACAACGGTATTGGCTGCTGCCTGCAGCAAAGGCCATAAACACAAAGACTTCTATGATAGCTCCATTTGGATGAGTTGGAGGACAGACAATACAGGGGCTGAGTTTTCTACAGAGAGTTATCAGCGAGCAAGGAGGCTTTAACACACTTCTTTTGACCCACGAGGCTGCATTCACTGCAGGGCTTCATGCTCAGTTTCAAATTACTGCTCGGACCTCTTTGATAACGGCTCATTACCTCCTCTGGAATATAAATTACGTCTCATATAGATATAAACTGACAGTGATGATGTTGGAAAGGCACATGCTGAGTTTAATCAAGAATACCATTTTTGCATCTACACCATCAATATCTAACATAGAAACAATGCAATGAATAATGTTATTCTCTTTACTGTATCAATGGAAAGATCTTAAAACTATGCTGCCTTCAAGTCATGTTGAAAATATCAGAATTAGGAAGCGGAGTACACATGAATGAGCCAATAAAGCCGTAAATACAACTTGAAAAATTAGCATATATACACTAAAGGCTGCAACTAACAGTTATTTTTTCATTATCTATTAATCTGCTGACTATTATTAATCTATATTTTTTGGTCTATTAAATGGCAAAAAGTTCCCATCACAGTTCCCTAAAGCCCAAGTTGATGCCTTCAAATAGCTTTTTTTAATCTGACCAACAGTCCAAAGATATTAAGTTTATGATGATATATGACAGCAAAAGCAATAAATACTCACAACTGAGAAGCTGAAACTGAGGAATGTTTGGCACGTTTGCTTGAAAAATGATTTAAACTATTACAAAATAGTTGATTATTAACTTTCTGGCAATTGACTATTATTGCAGCTCTAGTCTTCATTGGTTAAAAGTTTGTGCCCTGATCTGAAACACAGAAACCCACATGAACCCAACTTACATAAAATTATTTTCAACCAAACAGAGAAAGAGATCTGAAATGGACACGAGAAGTCAGACCTTAACTGAATAGACCCGAGGATTATTATTCAAAATGTGGTTAATCACAACAGAAAAAAAGAGAGAACCAACACTGACAGCAGCATGATTTCACACAGTTTACATTTGCATGATTATTATTATGCACCACGTAATCAGAGCCCACTTGAATCCTCTCAGATAATTACAGATATTGACTCACAGAGCCGAGACCCTTGAAAATACAACAGAGGAAATATAATTTACAACCGAGTCAGTCCAGGTGGACCTTTGAAGACCTCTAATGTAAGCGTAAATTTGATTAAAAACCATTAAAAGAAAGATTTTCAGCTGCAAAGTTATTCATATAAAGACTGCAAATAAACCAAGAACAGTTATTGAGAGTTAAGAAATGAAATAAATAATATGCAAGTTGCAACTGCTTCAGCAAAGGATTTAATTAGAAAACTTTCAGATGTGGTGTGTGTAAATAACAATATAATGTTCTGTGGTCACTGTTGTTCATTCCTGACAAACAAGACAATAACCAAGAACTGGAGCATGTTTTTGGAAACTCAGTTGGGCCCAATGTCCCCCCATAAGCTATAAGCACTGAACCTTCACAGGCGTCCCCTGTGATATCACCATAAGTGTCTGAGAGACAGAGAGGATGTGAAGGCTGCAAAAGCTGCATGAGGAATGGGACAGCACTTTGTGAAATTACATTAGCTAGACAAAGACATTTCTGCGGACAGTAAAGTTTAAAGCTGTGTATAGTTTAATGAACTGAAGTCTTTGTTGTTTTCTCTCTGTTTATCAGTAAAATAGTTCTATTGAACCAAATCAACATATTTGGAGGTCACCGTCATGCCGCAGGACAAAAAAGTATACATACTGAGTTGCTGGTTAACAATATGTGTGTGTTTATGATTAAAAGGGACACATCATTTTCCTGACTGCTTCCATGCTTTTTTAAAAATTTTTCATTTTTCTGATGCAAGAGTGAGAGAGAGAGCCCTCAAACACTTCACAGTGGGAGAGTCCTTTGAAGGAGGAAATTATCACACCAAGAACTGACACTTTGAACTCCCCAAACAGCAGAGTCACTTGTGTCTAACAGTACAAGACAAACAGCAGGCATGAGTGATTATAATACTGCATGAAATAAATATATATATATATATATATATATATATATATATATATATACACACACACACAAAATAAAGAATTCAGTATCATTAATCATTTTTAAACATTGCAAATGGGATGAGATTCACTCATATCATTTAAATATTCCCATTATTTTACATTGATATTTCCATTTTTAATAAGCTTATCGCCATAAACATATATAAAAATGCTCAGTGGCTTTCAGAAATACAATTTTAAAACTGTATTTCTTATTCAGTGTTGACTTGCCTCCACACACACAAACACACACACACACGTGCTGTCTGTCTCAGTCTGTGTGTGTGTGTGTGTGTGTTCGCCCCAAGTCATCACTTTCTAATCCTCTCTCGCTGCTCTCTTCATCTCTCTTCTTAAACTCAGCACCCATTCACCAGACTGAATCCCCCCCCCCCCCCCCCCCCCATCTGTCTGGACCTGCCGACAGACCCAACCAGACGTTTTTGTAAAAAAAATACTCCTCAACCAGCCAATAATGGAGCCTATAAGCTCAGCTGGCTGTAAATAGCCCTGGGGAGGGTGAAGCTGCAAAACCTGCTGCCAAAAATCCTATTGGTTGTACTTAAAAGTCAATGTTTCACACTTAAAACAGTAAAGCTGAGGGCCTGCAGGAGATCTGAGGGGGGAGGAGATGACTAAGAGGCTGCGCAAGGGTCAAAAAAAGAGCAGTTAAACATCCTGTATTAAGATGTATAGAAATGACCTTACACATGGTGGGTATCATGCAAGACTTCAGTCAACAACACCAGCACCAAAATGTATTTTTCATATCATCTTTCATTAGAATAACAGCAGAAAGTGTTTTACAGACATGATCGGTAATGATTAATCCAACAGCAAG
The DNA here is from genome assembly GCA_038419695.1 of Scomberomorus guttatus. Classification (NCBI taxonomy): domain Eukaryota; kingdom Metazoa; phylum Chordata; class Actinopteri; order Scombriformes; family Scombridae; genus Scomberomorus; species Scomberomorus guttatus. The sequence continues at coordinate 22,474,756 of CM076454.1, read as the reverse complement.
ATCTAGTAATAAAGTCAGACCGTGCTGCTGCCCCTAGTTTATCTCCCTTTGTGATTGTTTTATATCCTGTTTATCAGAGATATGTAGGCTATTACATCTCTGTGAATCTTTGTTCTGTGCATTGTGTAACATTTACAAGCATCATAATGGAGAGAGAAATTAAAAAAATAATGGCTGTTGTGATTGGCTGAGTCTTCCTTGTGCCAAAGAAAAAAAATTTTAATTTTAATTTGTAGTGTTATGTGACAGTTTTACTGCACCACATACAATATCAATCTGATTATACTGTTAATTTAAAGTCAAGCCCGGCCTGCTCACACACTGTAATACGACTTTCACTCACAAACACTGTGTGTAATGTAGTGCTGAAACAATTAGTTCATTAATCAATGAGTCAATCAACAGAAAATAAACCAGAAACAATCATCTAAGTCATTTATCAAGCAAAAATGCCAAAACTTCTCTGGCTCCAGCTTCTCAGATGTGATGATTTGCTGCTTTTCTCTGTTTTTTAAATATATTTTGTGCTCTGGCGACTTGTGATGGGCGTTATTCATTAGTTCCTAACTTTTTTGCAGATTAAACAATTACTCAATTAATTTATATTAATTTATTGCAGCTAGAGCTGAAACAATTAGTCACTAAATCAATTAGTCAATCAGCAAAATGAATCTGCAACAATTCTGACAAATGATTAATTGTTTAGGTCATTTTTCAAGCAAGGTGCCACTGGTTACAGCTTCTACAATGTACATTTTTACTAGTTTTCATCTTCTATGATAGCTAATTTGGGGTTTTGACATAAACATGCAGTTCAAAGATGTCACCCTGGGCTCAAGCAAAATGTGATTAGCTATTTTTGTGAAAAATTTAGACCAACAACTAATCAATTACTGAAGAGAATAGTCAGCAGATAATGAATAACGTTTGCAGATCTGGTCATTAAAAATTACCTGGTCATCACCAGTATATAACCAGATCCACAGCTGCAGTTCCAAATCTTTTATTATTGGATTTAATTTCATTACTTAGTTACCTCATGAAAAATGAACACAAAAACTCACAATCTTCAAAAAGGTTAAAGTATTTTTCCCATTGAAATAAGCAAATCTTACACCTGAATGGGCAAGAAGCTGCTGCCAGTATTTACTAATTATAGTTAACTATAGAAATATTCCACATCATAACAGTAACTATAACAATCCTAAAATTATCATACAAATTTGGTTTCTGCATCCATCCCAGACTAAAATGTAGTCTAAATGTGAGCATCAGCTGAGTGCATCAACAGAGCATCTTTTTCACCAACTGTGCATTAAGACAACACACAACTGGAACTTTGCAGTGGTTTCATGGCCTCTGGGGGCTTTGCAGAGACAGGACAAGATTTTTTGCTTTTTTTTGTTGTTGTTGTTGTTGTTGCTTTGGCAGATTTCGCTTTCTTCCTCTGAAAGTATTTCTCCTTTAAAGGGTCTGTTTTCCTCTGACCTCTGAGAGCCAGCAGCCTCGTGTCTACATTCCTGAGCCAGTGAAAGAGTCTGGCCCAGTCCAGCAACATTACACGCTACAACTACATACCAAAACAGCACAGCGAGAGGAAACGCTAACTCATAACTGCTCAACAAGTCACCAGATTTGCAGCACAAACCACAACCCAATATATACACTGCCCCGAGCGTCCTACACTGGCACACAGTGAGGAGTTAATCTGAGAATCTTTAAATTTATGTTCCCTTTGATCAGAGGTTTTGTGGAGCAACTCGCCAAGCGTCTAATTTGGATCTGCGATTTACAAAAATACTCCACCATAAGCCTAACTGGCAGAAGAATAAAAACGCGAGCTCTGGATGTGTGTGTGTCAAGCGACGGCACTTATCTGAAGGTCAGCTCCTCTTGCAGGAGTCTGACTGATAACTTACTGCCGTCACATATTGTGAAGGTGACACAAAGCCGGAGTGTTCTGAGTATTCAGGATATGAAGGTCAGGGAGAGACACAGAAGAAAGAGCTGATCTTTCATCTCAGCACAGCTATTCACCTTCATACGCGGTGAAATGAGGTGAATAGAAAGAAGAGTGAGCCGACTGTTTACTGTTTATTTATGCACTCGTAGATGTCTCCAAAATAGCAATTTAGAAGCTTTACTCCCCACACAGCAGCTGGTTTCTCCTTGGCCAGTGGGAGGGCACAGACGCTCAACTATTTTATGTTGCAGATTAACTGATTATGTTCCCGCTGAAACCAAAGTTTAGCCACCCTCTGTGTTGTAGAGGGAGGATGCACTGTGACATTACGACAGATTCCAACAGTAAATGAGATGATGTGGGCAGAAATATCTTCATCCTCCCATATAACTCCATGGTGATTATGTAGATTGATGATCATACTGTGACCTATGCTGCCATATATACAGGACGTAATTTTTCAACAGTTGTATCAAGTAGGTATACTGCAAACTTATTGTTTCAGAGTTAAAGGGGACATATCATGCTATTAGTGATTTTCTGTTATTTATATACTGTTGATGATGATGTCAGATTAAACATGGTCAAAGATCCAAAACTTGAGGTTAACATTTATGACATTTTTTCTACCTTGCTGATGAGCTGATGTCAGCTTGGCGTGCATATCCATGAACGGTCGTCCATTTTGTAGCCTTGGTTGCTAAGGTTGCTGCTTAGGTTTTTCCATGTGTTGTTTGTGTTGTTCACTCTCATATTTCGGATCGGATGTGAAATCCTAGTACTTTAGTTTGTTTCATGGTTTGTTGACATAGCCTCTGTAACCGGCAGATGTCGAGGGGCAACTTCCAAGAGCTAACCAATCAGAACAGAGTGGGCTCCTCAGGAGGGGGGACTTAAGGAGACAGGAGCTAAAATGGCTTGTTTCAGACGGAGGCTGAACTGAGGGGCTGCATAAAGGCCAATATAAGATAATTAACTGTAAATTATGTAAAGATATTCCAGTAGAGCCCCAGATTAACTGGAAATATGCACAATACGTTTTTAGGGGAACAGTGCGTTTAGACAGACAGCAACAAACAAGCTAGCTTCAGCTTCTCCAGGCTAGCTAAAGTTCAAAAATACACCTACCAAAACCTCTAAAGCATTTATATTCTATTCGTTTAATTCACACACAAACAGAACTTTGTGGTTTTAGGGGAGTTATTATTTTTTGTTTGTTTGTCAAGAATTAGTTCTAGCATGTAACATGTAAACCATTTTTTTTTTTTTTTACATTTCTGTTTGTGTACAAATTAAACAAACATACATGTTAATTAGTGAGCTTTAGAGGTGCTGGTAGGTGTATTTATGACAAAGCTAGGCCTGCCTCTAGTCTTTATGCTAAGCTAAGCTAAGTTAAGCTAAAGCTAAGCTAAACCTCTCCAGGCTCTGGCTCCATACTTGACGCACAGACATGAGTGGTATCAATTTTGTCATCTAACCATTGGCGAGAAAGTGAACAACTTTATTTCCTTTAGTTAATGTGCTACTCTCATTTTTTGAGTATTAAAAACTCAAAGGCTGAAAAGGTGGCTGTAAAATTTTGTAGTTTCATCTGTCACAGAGCATGATGATGGTCAGTGTGGATTTAGTTTTGTGTTGGTTACAGTATAACTCTCATCCCTTGAGATTTCTTTTTTTTTTTTACTCCACTACATATTTCTCACAGCTGTAGTTATTTTAAAAATCAAGGTTTGACATGCAGAACATACCAAGAGCATTTAAAGTACAATGCACTTTTACACAGTTCAAACTAGCCAACAATATATGGAACAGTCAAGCTGCAATGAAGCGACTGACAGGAGAACAATATGATGAAAGAAACACCAGGCAACAACAGCAAGAGGAGGAGAGCGTGCTGACAACATCTGCACATCATGACGAGCATTAAAACCTCTGAATCACGTCATATTTGTAACAGTTTCCACAAATACTGAGTGTAGGATAAACACTATGAGGATGGGATGAGGGTGGATTTTGTTTAGAGGCAGATGAATGTTTGATGAAGTAGGGATGGGCAGATTGATCCCCAATTATCAATAGTAGGCCTATAGGTACTGATGTTACACAAAAGCTCTTTTTCAATTTTATTATGTATTGCTGACTTTTCTATTAAAAGCTGCACTATATTGAAATTTTGCTGTTACCTACATTTATTTTAGCTTTATTTGTACTGAAGGGCTTGTTTTTAGCTTTTAGCTACTCAGACTGACTAAATTATGAATAAATACCCCAATTCATGCTGGCGTTCGAGCAGCTTAAGTTACTTGTAACAATAACAGTGATGTGAGACTCAGAATAGTCTGGTAGGAGATCATAACTAATGTAAACTTGAGTTATCGCCCACCCCTGCCATGCAAACCACGACACAGAGACAACGGTGTGTTTATACCTCTCTCGGTGTGGCGGGTACATTTTATAGCTCGCAGACAACTCCTCTGCAACAGAACAGGAGGAAAGAGGGTCAAGGTTACAAGGTGAAACAATGTACCTGTGGAGGTTGGCAGGTATTATTGAAGGCCGGTCACACTCAGGTTTTTACTCTGATTACCAAGAACAGATCCAATAAGGACTTTTTTTTAATCAAGCACAGCTGCACAGGGCTGAGGTTGGTTAATATAATCAAATTTAGGTCAAATGTGCTTAAACATTTGAATAAGAGAAAAGAACCAGCATCAGAGCATTGCTTTGACAGATCCCATTGACAAAATGACAAACACATAATACAAATATTGCAAATATCTCTTTCAAATGTGAAAACACAGATCAGCTGATACAGGCCAGTGAAAAACATTTAAACCACAGCTCCACTTAACATACCGACTAAAGTGATAGCTGTTAAAACTCCCCCAGTAACACTCACATTGTAGACCCAAATATGTACTGTATGTCATATATATCACAGGTCAACCAGGCTTTCTTTGTCCAGAGGTTCCTCCAAATGTGGCCAAGAAATTAGTTTTCTTTCACAGATTTGGAGGACACAACGGGTGTGTGTTGTTTTTCTGCATTCAGCTTCCGATAATCAATTGCTCACTGCTCACATATTCAACGATGCATTCAGTTGGTTACCACAAGCCCACTTTGTTTTTATTTGACTTCAGGTGGTCATCAGTTTCTGATAAATTTAACTGGACTAAAGGAAAAGCTACTGCAAAGGAAACCTGACATAAACTTCTAAATGTTGTTCATGACTGTTACAGAAAAATAGGAGATCTCCATCATATTGATTTCTATCCAGTTACATATCCCTTGTGTACTGGGACTGACCTTCTGTACATGGGTCAGGTGACATGGATAAGTACTTTTTGGAGATTATTTTCTGGGTATTTTTATCTTTATTCGATAGCTGAATGTGCAGAGACCGGAAACAGGGATGGAAAGTGGGATAAGTCCTTTAAGACAAGCTGTACACAGCAGAGAGCACCTGTGAACACTTGTTTTGTTTATAGACTGAAGTGGCTGTTAATCAGGCTCTCCTCCTCCTGGTGCTGACCTCTGTTAGGAGTGTAGAAGAGCTGCAGGCTGTCTCCTTACATCAAGGGTTGTGCTGGTTCCTGCCTAAGTGTTCAGGGTGACTTAATCCAGCATTTCTACCCAACATCCTCCCTGACTTTCATTTAGACCAGGTGACTGAACTCTGCTGCCACCAATCACCACAGAGCATTGATGATTAGGATTATTTCCATTATCTTGGTACAACGTTATCCATCATGTGTTGAAGTGGAACATTTGTCAGGTGTTAACAATTTTGTTGGCTGTTTGAGGGCAATGGTCTTCAAAACAAACATCAGTCAAACCCTAATAAAAATGACAAAGTACTGATGATGGTAATCTAATATTGTGCTCATACAGTCATTTGAGTAGCACATAAAAGTGTCAGTGAACTGGCCTAGAAGGTGGAAGCTGACAGCATGGACTCCGGTAATGCGAGGACGGTTCAGGTGTGTTTGAACCAAGCTAGAGGATTGCTTGTATTCAACACACACACACACACACACACACACACACACACACACACACACACACACACCACAGCTAATGAGACTGAGCACAGCTTGACAGCAGAAGCTTCACAAAGCAAACCCACCCAGTACCCCCTGCACAACAATCAGCCTGGAAATGGTCCAAACTCTGTGTGTGTGTGTGTGTGTGTGTGTGTGTGTGTGTGTGTGTGTGTGTGTGTGTGTGTGTGTGTGTGTCTTAAGTCACTTTCAGGGACACAAACCAGACCAGTTGATTGGGGACAGCTTGTGCAATTGGGGACAAAAGCCATGTCCCAAATTGGTAAAATGATGATTTTTGGGTCAGTGGTTATGGTTGGGGGTAAGTCTCCAGGAAATGAATGTCTATGTAAATACCCCAAAAGTGACTTAAGTAAACCTGTGTGTGTGTGTGTGTGTGTGTGTGAATAGAGGAACAGGAAATCTCAGTAGTTTCTGTTAACTGGAGGATGCATGCGTGACCTCCACTTATGTTTTATCATATGACCATAAAAATCACAACAAGCTGTTTTTATGTCAGTTATGCAGCTACGGTCCCTCAACGTTTGAACGCGACCTTCTTGCGGTCACAAGTGTCATTAAGGTGTACACGGACATCAGAGTCCTGATTAAACTGGGTCAAGCTTTACGATTCACAAATAAAAGACAGACTACCTCTCTCAGCGCAGCAATATCGGGATGTAAACAAGGAAAACAGCGCAGTAACACATGAACTGATGTTAATATTGATGGTAATCGAGAAAGTCTTAACGAATGAGAGATGGTGCTGTTCCACCGGTTTAAACAACCAAACGCACAGAAAAATCACGCAAGTCACCACAAAGTTCACTTTTTAACCATTTCGCCATTTGGACAAATCACTTCCAGACAGCAGGAGTACGCAAAGTGAAAATTTCAGACACAAGTCTTCAACTTACCCCATGCTCCGAGGATCTGGATGCTGTTTTTGGGACTGATTCCACTCAGTAACTCTTTTTATCGTTTTTCCCTGAAAGTGATTCGATTCTACCCCGAAATCCTGAACGCAAGCTACATTTCTGAAAAAAAAGACAAATCACTTCCGATTCCAGATTCCCCCGTTTCCCTTCCAACAGTACTCCTCTCCTCTCAAGTCAGTTGTTGTACTCCAGCCTGCCTTCCTTTGTCCACGGGTGTCCACGGCGAGCAACACCGCGGATCTGCCGTCTCCGTGCGTAATTACGCACCGTGAACCGTTTGGCTCAGCTCTGCGGGCCGGACAGACGGAGGAATGTCGATGAAAGTCGGACAGCAGAGTGCTTTTAGCTCAAACCTCCTCGGGGACTTGAGCTGTGCTCCCCTCCCGCTCCTGTGACAGATCACACTGGGATCCCATTCAACTCTCTCAGTGAGACTGTGGAGCCTCTTCAGCGCCATCTGATGGTCACAATCCACACTACAAGTCCCCCCCTCCCCCCATTCCTACTTTCCACTTAAATGTCAGAATGTGAAATATAATATGTGGAAATAGCCTGCGGACAGTGTTGAAAGCCCCCCTCAGTGCGTATTTATGCGATGCAGCAATCTAAAAGCTTGCAGCATCTGACATGACTGGTGGAAACACAGAAACCAAATGGCTGCTATCAGTCAGATGTGCAATCCTGCATCAACTGCCTGTGTTGACCTCACTTAAAATCAGATTATATTAAACATACAGCTGTTTGTGCCCTTATAAAGAGGTGTATGGTAATCCTATCAAACATCATAGATTAATAAAGTCACAGGACAACATTAGATATCTTGCAGATGATGGAGGTCAGACTGGAAATCCAATTGTAAAAATATCATAAAGCTCAATAAACACCATCAAATAACCACATATACATTAAGTCAATACGGGAATATTATGCATTGATTCAATTATTTATCAATTACCTGTGTTCATCTCACTGATAATCACTAATAATATTAGGTACTGTTGTGAATATAGTTTCTTTCATATTAAATTTCAGTATTTTAGTGATGGTTCAGTAGAAAGAGCGTTTAAAGCATACTAATGGATCAGATCAATAATCATGTTTTTAATTCCTGTTCCTCCCGTTTTAACTTTCTTTTTAAAATCTGACTTGATTTGACATGTTATACTCAAAAACATATGTAAGCATTCATACACACGTGCACATATGAAATATACAATTATATAAACACTGTATTGAATATTGCAATCATACCATAGACATAAAATATAAATATAAAAGGCCAAAAAAGTATCACTGGGGAGATTTCTTTGTTTTGTTTAAGTTTTTTAAGGTTTTTAGAAATGTAAAACTTTCATGAAGCTGCTAATTAGTTAAAAAGTGACAAGAAAACTGGAAGATATTTGACCCATTTCTTTCTCCTTATTAAAGCTTCACTATGTTCCTCATAAAACTAGAGACGATCACATGCTTAGAAAGAGCTGCACTTCACCTCATTAATTCACACAGGCCTTGGCTTGGAGTCACCACTGATTTAAAATAAACCAGTTATTTGCATGAATATAGGCTCAACGTGGGAGAGCGAAGCATCAAATGTAGTGGAAGAGCGATGGGAGCAGCTCCTGTGTACTAATCGTGCTGCTCACTGGCCTGTTACAGCGATGCAGCTGACTGCTCCTCTATGCTGCAGGGAGGCAGCAGGGAATATCAGATCTCTCAACCCTCCTGTTAATTTAGAAAGACACTTCTCAGCCTGCAGAGTGCACTTTGCAGTACAGCTGGATGGTCTGGGCAGAATGGAGCTAAACCTCCAGGCCTCTGCCTTTAACACACAGGGCATTAATCACCTCTTGCGCCCTGGTGTGCACAGATGGGTCTGCTTAGTGAAGATTTGTCTCTCTGACCAGCTGAATCAGATTCAAAGCGTCTCCTTCACGCTCATGTGGCAGGAGGGACAGAAAGAGATGCATGATGTGACAAACAAGGTATCATCTGCACCAGAAATAAAGTTCGAACAGAGAGTTAAATCCCTCAAGGATCATCATTTTGGATGCAACCATTTTACAATGAAACATGTGGAAAAATGAATCAGGCAAAACTATGGCGCCTAGGAAATTACAATTATCTTTTAATAAGCATTTAGCATAAGTATGCATATAAGTCCAAATTAAGAAATTCATTAAATAATACATCACTCATGAGAACCAAAATCAAAAGCTACGTCAATCAATCAATACAGAAATTCAAATTCATAGCTGGACAGCAATCAATGTATCAGTCTAAATCAAAATCTCAACAATTATCATTATTAAATAATGTCAGAAATCAAACAAACTCAATCAATGTATATCAGAATCTTGTGATGACAAATCCAGAAACTATGAATATACAAATATGTTTCCTTTTAAAAGTTTAACTGCTGGACACAAGCTGTCCCAGACTTCACTAAAAAGTCCATTTTCAGTGTTTGTGCACTGGAGGCTTCAAATTTCCACATCACACTTGTGTAAAGTTGCATACTGTGCTCACAGAGTAAAGGTACACGCCTTAAACTGAAATTTGAGGTGAGCTCAGAGAAACTTTCCTTTCCTTTTTTTGCATCAAATGCCTGATATCCACTACTGGTCAGTTTAAACCCCCAATAACCAGACAATAAATCAGAGTTGCAAGCAAGCAAATATTGAGTTTTTCTTCATTCCCAAAAAAATATAAATGTTAAAAGTGAAGAAGATGGTAGAAAGACCTGAAACAGCCTGTTTCACCTCCTGCACAGTGATTCTCACATTCTCACACAGCTTTAAGACTTTGTTAAAATCAGAAGACGCCTTTAGACCCAATTATTTCAGCTCAGCTGGTGGAACAAGAGTGCCAGTAAAAAAAAAACTGATCAAGGTTATAGTTCAGGGTTAAACTCCATTCAGACCAGCTGGCGATGTGGGGGAGGCTGCAAACCCACCAGAACACACATTAACCACCTTCTGATGCTGCTGAATAAAGACCACTGACATTTTCAGGCTGATGTAAAATTTTACAAGGTAAATTAAAGGCCACATTAGAAAAAGAATTCTCAGCGTGAAATGATGTGAGGATACGAGATAGATATTATTTTTATGATATCAGTGATAGATTTTTTATGCATGATGGTGGTCATCAATTTTGTGGGGAAAAAGACCATAAAATAAACAATTTGACACAAAATGTGATTTCTCTGCCACATGGTGAAAGTAGGTTTTTATTGATCTGAAACTCTCTTACTTCATCTTGAGAACAGGCAAACGACAGAGAAGTTATTTTACAGTAAAAAGGGTTTAGATGTGTCTTGTTATAAAGTCTTTAAATATACATGAAGAAATTGTTTAACTACTTTCTAAACAAATGTATGCAGCAGTTCTCCATACAGAGGTCAGAGGCTGACAAAAAGGGGCTTTGTAAAAGTGTCCCAGCATCATTTGTCTCATCCATGGATGCAAAGTAGACTTCTGATTCAGCTCTGCTGTGTGAACAGATAATAACTTAACTGGTTAGATGCAGTCAGGAACAGGTGATCATGTGATCAGCCAGGCTGCAAATCAAAAAGGACAAACTGTGTGCAGATTTATACTGATAAGATCCCAGTCACTTTTATTTGTGATTTGGTGGTTTGAGATACTAATTGTTTTTTTTCCCCTCTTCTTTTTCTTTTCTCAGTTATCTAAGATGTGATTATATTATGTAGAGCTACCCTACGTACTAGGTGGGCTTTGAGTGATCATGTTGTTTGTCATTTTGTCTCAGTGTGGTGTTATGTATTGTTGAGTCTTACTGTGAGTATGAGTGTTATGGATGTGTACTTGTTACTGAAGTATTGTAAAAAATGTATGTGGACCCCAGGAAGAAAAACAAACAAACTGGGAAAGCAACAACAGACACAAGCATTCCTCAGTTATGAAATGATGTTGTGATTCTGCTGATGCATTTATAGCACTGAAGTGCAGGAAACAGAGGACCAGGACAGTTTGGTTGATTTAGAAATCTGTTACTGTCAGATTATGTAGGCTAACACTGAGATACATAAAAGACTTTACTAGATTACTTGACTACATATTGATGGATGAAGTGAGACCCACTATCCATTTCTACCTTCCCAGCTACTAATACTGCACGCAGCCCTATTAAAATATTTGCCCGTAATGTGGTGGTAAGAAGATGGAGTGATTAAAGATAGGACAGACACAATGAGGAGCCTTCTTAATCCCACCGAGAACCAGTCAGTGATTGACGGTGAAAGCAGTCTTTAAATTCAGGATTAAGCCTTTGGAAATAGACCCCGAACTGCAACCTAATCCCGACCTGCGAGAGGCAGCAATGTGCCGCAAAGCATCTAGCCTGCCGGAAATGCAGAAGAAGAAGAAGACGTTACGTAATCAGACAGCGACCGTTGATGCGACGCACGAGGATGCTTTCCTCTACTTTTAAATAGGGTATTTTTAGCGAGTATTTTGTCTTATACAGTACACAGAAGTAGTCGTCTAGCCCCGGAGAACAACATAAATCAGAAATGGCGGACTTCTCATCGCTCGGTCTCTCAGACTGGCTGGTTAAACAGTGTAAACAGCTGGGAATTAACAAACCCACTCCTGTCCAGGAAAACTGCATGCCAGCTATACTGGAAGGTAAGACAGCCTGATATAAATACATCTGCAGGCTTTAAACGCATGACCGAGCTGTTCACCTGATGTAAGAATACATCTGTAGGCTTTAAACGCACCACCGAGCTGTTTACCTGCTGTATAAATACACCTGGAGGCTTTAAACGCACCACCGAGCTGTTCACCTGATGTAAGAATACATCTGTAGGCTTTAAACGCACCACCGAGCTGTTTACCTGCTGTTTAAATACATCTGCAGGCATTAAACGCACCACCGAGCTGTTCATCTGCTGTTTAAATACAGTTCGGTTAGCTTTGATGGGCCGAATCAACAGTCCTGATAGGTAATGCAGAACTACATTGAAAAACCCTTAAATTTAAAGCTCGTTTTTTACCAGCGAAGGTAAACACCTAAAATAAAAATGAAAACTTACAGGAGGCAGACACTGTTCTTTTCGGCATATGAATTAAATTTGTAAACCAGCTCTTGGTGCAGGTAACATAATTTTTAGAATTGGTTTTCCACCTAACCTGGCGACAAGCAAGCAAACTAATTAATCTGATTTCTTTGTGGAGTTTGGTGTGAGACAGAGACCGGGCCATTTGACGGGGAAATTATCAATAATAATTTGATATGTGAAAAGTTGCAGGGCATGAACCTTAGTAAGCCAGTGTTGGTGAGTGAAGGTATTGTGTGTTTTTTCGCCCAGGTCGGGACTGTATGGGCTGTGCCAAGACTGGAAGTGGGAAGACAGCCGCGTTTGTGCTGCCAGTGCTGCAGAAACTGTCAGAGGACCCTTATGGCATCTTCTGCCTGGTGCTCACTCCCACCAGGTCAGTGCTGTGTACTGTCAGTGCAAGCTGGAACACACAGATGCACGTTAAGTTTAATGTACTGATGAAAGCATTCTTTCTATTATTTCCAACTGATGATGTACATCAATGTGATGTCATGCAGAGAGCTGGCCTATCAGATCGCGGAGCAGTTTCGGGTCCTGGGGAAGCCTCTGGGTCTGCGAGACTGCATCATCGTCGGTGGAATGGGTAACTACATCAGTGCAGGCAGCTTTCCTTTCTGTACATTCAGGAACAGCAACATGACCAACACGGCTAGAAACTCAGAAACACGCAGGGCAAGATGAAGAATATGAGTCTGTTTTTTCACCTAGATCTCAAAGCGAGACTACAACAGAAAAGCAAGTTGGCCATGCACAAGAGTGGACATTACAGTAACTCATAACGTCCACATCTGAAATAATTTTTGTTTTGAATTTAAAATGATAAAGAAACTGCCGTGGATATCAAAAAATTGAAATGAATTGTGTTCCAGCTCTGCCTCTCCTGTGTGCTGACGTTTTCTCTGCTGTGTTTACTGACAGACATGGTGAGTCAGGCCCTGGAGCTGTCCAACCAGCCACATGTGGTCGTAGCGACGCCGGGCCGACTGGCTGATCACATCCGAAGCTCCAACACCTTCAGCATGAGCAAGATCAAGTTCCTGGTGAGCGGCTGCTTTAACGCTCATATGTTCTGGATCTTAATGGATTTATGTTTATTTTAAGTATAGACCAAGTTGTAAATACTTTTATTACATAACGATTAAGCAGTTGTTAATGTCAAAAAGAGGGAAAAGTGAAGTCCATGTGTGTATCATAACACTTTGTGTTTCTAATACGCCTCATAAGACTTTTTAATGGTTATATCTGTAACCATTAAGCTGTCTTTGAAGCAGCTAAAACATAAAATTGCTCAGTTGGCAGGTTTTCTGCAAGTCCCTGAAAATGTATAGAAAGATAAAAGCAAAAATTAGTGCTGAAATCAGTATGTTGCTTAAAAGAGAGACAAGTTCTGTTGTAATTCTTACTTTTCACCCATGAAAATTAGGTCATGTTTGAACAATTGAGAATAAATCTCCACTTTTATTAAAAAAACTGAATAGTACTGTTGTTGATAACTTCTTTGTGCGTGTGTGTGTGTCAGATTATGGATGAGGCAGACCGGCTGTTAGAGCAGGGCTGTACCGACTTCACCAAAGACCTGGAAGTGATCTTGGGGATTTTACCAGCCAAGCGGCAGACGCTGCTGTTCAGCGCCACGCTCACCGACACGCTGCAGGAGCTGAAGACCGTTGCCATGAACAGACCTTTCTTCTGGGAGAGCATGTCAGAGTGAGTGGCCTGCTGTGTAACTGTAGGAATCAACTTGACTTATTTCAGATCCTTTCATTTAAAAAAAAAAATGGTGGAAAAGATTTACTTTAGCGCCCCATTACAGATGCATTCTGTGTGAAATCTTGAGTGTCATTTATGAAACAGAAGCATCAGCCTGGAAGCTCAGTTTGCTTGTCATCTGATCTAAGATGAAACTCATGTGTAATTGCTGAAGTGCTCCTCGTGCACAAATGCCTTCTGGATTTAAAGCAGAGTCATGCAACTAATTGGAGCAATGACTGAGCATTCAGCTGAATTTTCTAATCTTTATACCATTTGCAGGGTTCAGATTAGAGCTGCAAAGATTAATCGATTAGTCAATCGACAAAAAATTTATCTGCAACTATTTTGTTAATCAATTCATTGTTTAAGTTTGTTTCCAAGCAAATGTCAGAATGGCAACCATTCTGTTTCCAGCTCCTCAAATGTGAGGATTTAATTTAATTTATGTGTCATATATGACGGTAAACTGAATCTCTTGGTTTTTGACTGATGTTTGAATACATCACCTTTGGCTGTCGGAAATTATAACATGCATTTTTTACTATTTTCTGACATTTTATAGACACAATTATTAATCGATTAATTGAGAAACTGGTTGCTGACATGCATGCTCATGAAAATAATCATTCATTTGCAGCCCTGCGTAGAAAGTTTAGATAGATGCGGTTTTTAAAAGTTGTGGCAAAGAAAATGTGATTAAGCTGTTTTCTATAGCAAAGTTCCTGACAGCAGACTAAAAGTTAGTGCAGCAGTATGCAAAAGAGCTGCACTGCAGCAACACAGAAACAAAATATAATTAAAAAGAAAAAAAAAAACATTTTCATGATTAATGATCTCATTATCAATTTTCTTACACCAAACAAAAAGCGGAGCAGGTGTGTCTCTGTGATTCTTACACATAAACTTTAAACTTGACAGCAGATGCAGATTCTCTCTTGTTCTGCATCCCCGCCTTTTTTTTTTTTTTCATCTTTGTGTTTATGTCTCCTGTCAAAAGTTCCTACATGGCTGAGAACATTTTGTTGAGTTTGTGTTGTAAAGTTTGCGATTTGACCTCCATCTTGATTTGTGTGGCCTCTTGATGTGGGCAGAAAAATGACAGTTGTGTCTCATATTAATCTAAGCTTAATGTGACTGCTGCACAGAGGCTGTCGGGCAGATTTCCACTTGTTATAAACCTCTGAATATCAAGGCATCCTGCTCCGATCATTACTGTGGGTGATGTAGCGCTCAAATCCTTCCTGCACAAACCTATAATTGAATCTGGGCCTGAATCCATACCGCCGTCAGTGCTGCTGTTCTGTACCGTGACCTCTGATCTCACTGAAAATCAAACGTATCCACATGAAACAGTGAAATATCACATTGTTGTTATCAGGACGCGTACGGTGGAGGAGCTGGACCAGAGGTACATCCTCACTCCAGAGAAGGTGAAGGACGCCTACCTGATCCACCTGATCCAGACGTTCACAGACGAGCACGACGACTGGTCCATCATCATCTTCACCAACACGTGCAAGTAAGAATTAAGCCCGTATGGGACTAAAATACACTCATTATGTCAAACAGCTGTATAATCTGCAGGTTTAATAGCAGGTTTCTGTGTTCATGTTAGTGGATTGTAACAGCTGGTTTTGTATATTTTTTTTCATACAAAAATGTGTATTTATCACATAAAATCATTTGTTTGTTGTTGTTTTCTCCACAGGAACTGCCAGATCCTCACTATGATGCTCAGGGAATTTAACTTTCCAACAATCTCCCTGCACTCAATGATGAAACAGGTGAGACTGCTCTGAACAGCAGGACAACGTATAAACTTAATTTCACAGCTGTGAACCGAGTCCATCGCTACGACGATGGACACCATGTCAGAGGAATGAAAGCTGAAGGATCGTTTGCATCAGAATCTGTTTTAATGTAGTTTGCAGATACAGAGAATGTGATTTTGCTCTGTGAGAGAAAAGTTAGAATAAATATTTCCTGCAACATGGCGCTGTGTCCCTTATCACCAGTCCTCAGAGCTCTGTATTGGACATAAAAACCATATTTGTCTAATTAAAGGGACAAAGACATAAACATGTAGTGAGCTCAAATCCCTTGTGATAATATAGAAACGTCATTGTTAGGGATTAAAGTGGATTAAACCAGATGAATGGGCCTGCAGGAAGAATAAACGGCTGCTCTTTATCTTCTCCAGAAACAACGATTTGCAAACCTCGCCAAGTTTAAGGCCAGCGTCTATAAAATCCTGATTGCGACAGACGTGGCTGCCAGGTAAGAAGATCTGCAGAGCCGCCACATTTCTCAGGGATGATGGTCTTCATATTTACCTTTTTTAAAATTATTCTTTTATTAAAATCATCTGTCAACTCTTCCCAAAGTAGCCGCACAGGGTTTCAGACTTAAAGCACTCATACTGCTGTAGACAGTAGAGTGCAGGCAGGCTGCGATCACATTGTTTTGACATTGTCCTTCGTGTGTTTTTGATTTATAGAGGTTTGGATATTCCAACCGTCCAGGTCGTCATTAACCACAACACCCCCGGCCTGCCCAAGATCTACATCCACAGAGTCGGCCGAACTGCTAGAGCAGGTACTCTAAACCTTTTAACAACTTTAGTAAGTGATAAGATCAGAAAAAAAACATCATCATCCTCGTTTGATTGATGACTTGCTCCTGCAGGGAGGAACGGAGTGTCCATCACACTGGTGACACAGTACGACATCCACCTGGTCCACTCCATCGAGGAACAGACTCGTAAGTCACTTGGTTATAAAGACTGAATAAAATCATCATGTCTGTGGTTTGATGGGCTGAACGTTGTAGTAATGCAGCTCTGGATGCTCTATTTGACCTCATGCTTGATACAAACAGTATTCAGTCATTCATTAGAGACATTATGTTATAGGATGTTTTGAAGGAAAATTTAACTCTAATGTTGACAAGCGAAAAATGTATGCAAGCTTATTTCTCTGATCATAACCAACAATGTTAAAATACTGACTTCCAAAGGATTAATATTGCCGGTACTGGAATGTTTGAATTACTTTGCTCTATTTGAAAGAGGTCCAGTGTACATTTTTAATCTGTTTTTAGCCTTTATCACCAAAATGAAAAGGGACAGGAAACCATTAGAGCCAACCTGTCATTAGACAATGTCCTGGGCCAGATAAGAACACAAGACATTTCAATTATGTCGATATTTGGGAGTTAAAAATATATATCAGCAGTATATTTCAACATAAATACATAAACAACAATCTTTATTCTTTATGTATCCCTTAGATAAGTTTAGTAGACTTTTGACATGATACATATTAAGCAGGATATTTCTCAGACGAATATCAGCTATCAGCTATCTAAAGGTGACACTGTTTCGAAATGACAGAACCTAGTTCAACATTTCTGTTCTGCAATTTCTTGTTACTTATTGGCCGTCATACACTGATACAGATATATCTGCAGTATGCTAATATCAGATGATATATAAGTCTAGCTCTACTAAAAGGAATCTGGAGAAACTGTAAATTAAAAAAAAAAAAGCACAGAATGTAATGTTGGTGGTTTTAGCAACACCCGTTTCTACATCAGGTCCAAGTGTGTGTTGTAAGCCTGTGTGTGTGTGTGTGTTACAACAAACTGGTCTGTTGTGTTTCTACAGAGACCAAACTGAAGGAATATCCTGTGGAGGAGAAAGAAGTCCTGAAGATCCTCACCCAGGTCAACGTGACCAGACGGAAGTGTGAAATAGTAAGAATTCCTCTTTTCAGTCATTATCTCACCTCTTTGTAGTTTAGTGTTTGAGTTTCTGGTTTGGTTACAGTACTCGTGATGGTGATTAAAACCAGTACTTCAAAAACATAGATCCGTGTTTCGCACGACTTGACTGCACAAAATTCTAAATCTGCAGGTGTTTTAGACAGAAAATCATTAAGTTGGATTATCTCACTAAAATGATGGTTCTGTGTTGTAGAAACTCGAGTCAACAGACTTTGATGAGAAAAAGGAGATCAACAAGAGGAAACAGATGATCTTGGAGGGGAAGGCAAGTACATTTCTTTAACAGCCAAAACATTTGACTGTTTTTGTTTTTAACACATCAGTGACACATTTGGGAAAATCAATTTTAATGTGTGAACACCAAAAGCAAAGTGTGGTAAACGCTTCATTTTTCAGGTCCAATACATTCCTGTAATTTCCTACAAAAACAAAATGTAACTGTAAATTCATATTAAGGTTTTTGGAAAGGACAATGTAAATTTGTATTAATTATAGGAAGAAAATAGTGTGTCCAGTTAATTCATTCCAATTGTTAGTGTAACCTCTACATTCATTGTCTGTACCAAATTTTGTGCCATATATCCAGTAGATGTTGAGATATGTCACCAAATAAGTGAAGACTTTGATGTCACAAAATTTCATGGCAATCCAGGCTGCAGTTGTTGAAATATATCAGTCTGGACCAAAGTGGTGGACAAACCAACTCTCAGACGTTGCCATCCTTAGAGCTATGCTGCTAGCACGGCTAACAAAAATGTGATATTTGCCTACAGGGAAACATAAAATTCAACATATATGGCAAATAACTCTCAGAACTGTCTTTATTTTTTCCTATAATTAGTACCAAATTTATTTCCATGAAACCTAGGAAATTACAGGTCTGTAAAATACAGCATTGCCTCAGATTCTTTGCATGTCAGTGTGATAACAATGTGAGCATGAAGTAAGCAGGTTCCTGCAACATAAAGCAAACTTTCATTCTTCACTTATCTGCTAACAAACTAAAATCTCAAAGTGCCCAGTCTCAAAACCTACAACCTAAGAATGATGTAAAGTTTCTGATTTGGTATCTGTCCCATCAGTGAGTTTGAGACTCAGCTAATGAATGGCCTTTTATTTCAGGACCCGGACCTGGAGGCCAAGAGGAAGGCAGAGCTGGAGAAGATCAAGAGCCAGAAGAAGAAGTTCAAAGAGAAAATCCAGGAGAGCATTCAGAGACAGAAAAGTGGACAGCTGAAAAAGAAACTGGTGAAGAGAAAACAAAAGCAAAAGAAAAAAGCAGAACAGGCAACATCCTGAAACTCTTGTGGTTTGACTCATGTACATACAACTTTTATTACTGTGCAATATCTAATATTTTCATATTTGTGAGCATCTGCAAATAAACATGGAATGGATTTCATATCAGAAAAACAACCGCTCAAGTTGACAGCCTTTATTGATTCAGTTTTACAAAGGAGTCGCCAAGTTGTGATGACCCTTCACTGCAAATAAGACTCTTCCTTTCAAATAGGTATTTACATCACATCTCTAGTCCATTAATTTAATCTGCCTTTTGACGTAGAGAATCAAGAGTTTGGCTGCAAACTGAATCGGTTCTTCAATGATCACTGCACATGTTGCAATTCATTGTGGCTCAGAAGATGGAAAAAAAAAAAACAAACACCAAAGCAATATTACGGCAGCAGGATTTTAAAGCTATAACATGTCAGTGGAACGGGTTGATACGAGAAACTAAGTCACACAAAGGTGAGATTTGCACGTTGTCAACAAAACAGAACTATTTCTAAGTCAGTTAAACATGGCGTCATCTACTCACAACATGATTGTCACATGTCTGTTGAAATGAGAAGCAGGTGATAACAGTGGAGTACATTCTTACTGTATTCAGAAAGCGTCTTTCCTGGAAGAGACTTTGTTACAAAACTACAATCCCTCGGACAGTTTGAGGATACGATACAAATCTCTAATGAAGAAAGGAAACGGCGTCCGCCTCATTTCCGTTGTCAGCAAGTTGCTACAAAAACTGATTTTTTGGTTTTTTTTTTTTGTTTTTTTTAAGTAAAACTACACAAAAATGGCTAAATAACACCCAACTGAACAAAACAACATGACGCACAAAGCAGCAAATCTGACAAAAGCAAAGTTTGGATCAACTCAAGGGTCACTTTCAATCACGACTCGCACAGTTCTGCAGGAAGAGGATTTAGGATCCACATGAACCTAGAGAGGAACTCCACGAGAAATACATAATGCAGGCAAAACAGCTTTGCACAAATCAAAAGTCCACAGAAGGAAAAGAAACTCTACCAGCCTCCATTTGTTTTACTCCAGAGAAGGAAGGTGGCTTTTTTTTTTTTTTTTTTTAAAAACATAAGCCCATCCTTTAAGAAACAACCTGGCAGCTTAACTCACTGACCTCATTGCCTGGCCTGATTTATATAAAAAATAAAATATAACAAATCCTTTCCCGTGGGTTTTCTTGAACCCTCTGTTGTTCAGAAGGTTTTTTTTTTTTTTTTTTTTTTTTTTAATGCTGGTAGTTTGACTTTTAACTACATTCATGCTTGTGCTGCAGCTGTTTATCTGAAGGTGATTGGTTGTAGGCACTGATTCAGGTTATTCATTCACTTTTCATTTACCTCCCTGCCATCATCCAATCAGTACTGATGGCATTTCCACTGTGATGAAGTCTCGGTATATTTAATCCACACAAGATCCAAAACTCTTTCAGATTAAGCAGGTTTTTTTTTAATTCTGGGGTGTTTGATAGTTCTGACATATTTCCTTTATGAATGTCTTAATTTTTCAGCCCCCTGATTATCTTTGGATTTGTAGATTTTGGTCACTGCTCATATGTTTTACACTTTGTGTGGCTGGGTAATATGACCACCACTCTGGCTATATTGCAAGCTAAGTCACAAAGTTAAAATGTTACATGTGTGAAATGACACTGGGTTCCCAACTACATTATATGTGTGGGGACTGAAAAGTCCTCAAGCCACACTTTTCGCCTCCCAATTTTAAACCCTGGAACTGACCTGGACTCGGTTTTCCAGATGCGGAAAATCTCACATCCTTCTCTTCCTTAGCCACCTTCCTTTTCTACTCCTTACCTGTGGTGGATTGATTGCCACGACCGCCTGTAAGGCTCAACTATTATCCTCTTTTTACTCTCTTGTTTGGTTTCTTTCACCTCAAGCAGGGATTTGTGTGATGAATGTGGACAGTTCACAATTATTCCCCCTTAGGAATCACTCGACGCAAAGCATTCAAGCATCTTCCAATCTAAACTTACACAGAGTGCTTTTTTTAAAAAAAAAGAAAAAAGAAAAAGACATCTGGTCACGAAACACAGCGGACACTGTTCGTCATCAAACCTCTGCTTTCAAAAGATTAAAAATAGGAAAAGCCTTCACTGAAACACAAATGACATTGAGTTGAATATTCAATGCTGGTCATGTTTGATAGTTTCGATGACTTTTTTGCAATTTTGTGCTCTGTGGTAAGAAAGGTACTTCAGAGAAGAATAACTGTCCCATGATGATCGCGATATCAGTGGGATTCGCGTGTCATGCCTTGAAAAAAACAGTCTGAAATCCCCGTGCCACTCCACCACTGTCGTGTGGTCAGAAACCACCCCATTAAAGACCTCGTGAATGAGCCAGTGGTTCCCAAGGCAAATGAAAGGTATTTCAATTCAAGGCTCCTTAATAGTTAATAGTCAGTCTTAAGCACAGAAACCGTGTTTTTATTTCCTCTCCGAGAGGGTATGTCGACTGCTGCTTCCTTCAGAGGCTGCTGAGGTTTTTGGGCTCAGTAGGTGATTGTTGCCGCTCTCCTCCCGTGATAAACCTAATTCAGAATAGTCCAGGACATCATACAGGTTGAGCAACCAACAGACTTTGAGGATGAGGATTTTGTGTTGCCTGTTCGATGGCTTTCTGTTATCACGCCCCCTGCAGGTACGAGCAGGGGGGGCGAGGAACGAGTTCTTCAAATTCAGCTGGAAAGCTTCGATCCTCATCTGAAGGCAACTTTCTTGGAGGCTGTGGGGTGAAGGGTGTTTGTTGGATTATTTAGTTGGGAGTTGAGCCTCATTTGGATTCCCATGAAGAGACCGTTGAGATCTCCCCTCTGTTTCCCTCGGCAGCTCGACCACACGCCGCCATCTTCTCGACTTCCCTCCTCATTTGCACGGGCATCGGTCCCTGCCTCTCACTTGTTCACTCGGCCTCTCTTGCCATCTCCCTGCCCGTCTGTTCGTGCTCTCTTCTTCTACCCTCTTATTTCTCTCGCTGGTCATTGGTTTGGTTTCGCTATCCCGTCGCTTTCACTCGGTGGTGCTTCGGATGTAGCAGAGGAAAACAGGTATCCATTTTATGTTTTTATTATTTCCCAGATTAAAAAGCTGATGAACTAAGCTCAGCTCAAGCCTAGCTCCCTTCTTCAAGCGACCTGCAAGACACAAAACAGGGTTTATAACCTTTGTCCACAACACATGAAGAGGATGAAAAAGTTAAAACAGCTGGTAGAAGTTGCCTATCTAAACGCCAGAGCTTTCCATGTTACTTTGCTTCCCAACCAATGTGATTTGGTTTCAATAACAGCCGTTATCACAAGTTTATTTTGATCTTTTTTGTGACTTTTTTATTGATGCTATCCAATTACAACCTGGTAGTTATGTTAACTTATCAAAACAAAAATCTAAATAGTACTAACAGATCACTTTTTAGATGCGGCTGTGGCCCTGTAACGTTTCTTTTAGTGAGAACACATGATAACTGTACATTGACAGCTTCCTGTGTCTTGAGGTCTTCATCTTTAAAGAAGCAAAGGTGGTGCATCGCAAGTCACGGTTGAAGTACTTACGCTCTAGTACTGTGACAGGCCAGTCACTCCACCATGTTGGTATGCACGTTCACCCTGGTAAGTCGAGTCCTGGGACAAAGCCACGTCGATTTGGGACTTGAACTCATCGCCCAGGTAGCTGTCCTGGAGAGTCAGAGAGACAGAAACATCTTTACAAACGCATCTTCAGACACTCAAGCTCGAGCTCAGGGCCCCTTAAAAGCTTCTTAAAATGCAACCTTTCAGTTTTCACTGGATTTGTTGAATTCAAATATGAACATAAGCAATACATCTAAAGTGTATCATTCAATATGGCCTATGCACAATTCAAATTAACAAATGTGGCAAAATTGAAAACACTACAAGTGCAAGACTTGTCAATTTAGTAAATTTGGGACACCTGACTTGAGACATCTCTACTGGAGATACAATCAGATCGTGACAATCGTGAATATGATACACCTTCTTGCTCTGGGTGACGGGGATGTGTTACCTGGGACAGCTCTGGCTGGGAGAGGCCGGGCTGGCTCATCTGAGAAGGCTGGCTCATGGAGATGTAGCCCTGAGTCAGCGGGCCCTGTGAGAAGGACTGGGAGGCGCCATCCTGGCTGACTTGGCTGCTCTGCCCGTTACCCTGACTGGGACCTTGGTTTGCAGAGCCGCGGGCCCGCTGTCGCCCACCACGCCCAGGCTTACCCTTCATAGCTCCACGGCCTCGATGACAAAAAAAGATCAGAACCAAAGTCAAAAATGGAAAACAGGTGGTAACCAACCATCAGATGAAAGTCATGTTATCTTATTTACACTGGATGGAAGAAGAATCACAGTAAAGACACGGTGTGATGTCAGTGCTCATTTTCAGCTTACGAGATGGTTCAGTGTTGTACTATACCTGCAGCCGGGCCGTTGGTCTGGCCAAGGTAGCTGGGCGGAGGCATTGGTGGCATCACCAGGTTGAAGGGTATGGGGATATTCATAGCTGCCATGTGACCGGGGCCAGCCCCAATCATCCCAATCTGGTCATGAGTTTGAAAGTACATGTTGGACGGACGTCCTGCTGGAAGAGAACAAACAGATCAAGGCTCCTGTTAGATTTGTACTGAGAAAACAAAACTAGGTGCGCCAGTTGGTAAAAGAGTTTGTCCTTGGTTAAAATATAAAAGTAATCGCGTAAGAGGCTTCATCAGTTCTACAGCTACTTGACCATTGCTCTATGCAATTGCAGTGCCTTTTCATTTTAGCTAAAGAAAATAATAAACAAGGCTAACCAACATATTTGTAACAACTACGTAATCATTAACTGTTAACTATTCAAATACTAAACAATATCAATACATGTTTAATGTGAATACTTTGCATGATCCAACTTTCTACAAAACAGATGCCAATGAAATGATGACAATGGACGGTTACCATAACTTGTAATAGATGCGGTGCGAATTGTTTACTTGCCACACAGAAACCTCTGCTTGAAATAACTAGTCAAATTATGCTGGGTTTTAAATAATTAAAACAAATACCAGCATTGCTGCGGTCATAGGCGGAGCCAGGGATGAGGGCCTCACGGGCATCGTACATCGCAGTGCTCATAAAACGGCCCCCCTAAAAAACAAACAAACACCAGACAGTTGTCATTTAGTACCATTTAGTAGGAATCAGATACTTAACACAGATTCATGTTTTATTTTATGTGGCTTGGTGGTACTCACAGGATTGATAGTGTTGACCAGCTTGCGGGGTTTGCTGAACTGCATGAGGCTCTCCCTCAGGTTGTTGAGGGGTCCCTCCACAAGGACTTTCTGCTCCTTGTAGTTGTTGAGCAGGTTGTTCCACAGCGGCTGCTTGGACAGGGCCTTGGGGTTCCCCACAATGATCACACCATACCTTCATACACAACACACAGGACTGCTGTCACAATAGAATCTTTCACATTATTCTGATGGCAGTTTTTGTATAAAGAAATCCAGTAAAAATCGGTGCAGTCTATATGTTGCTTTTAGCCTGTTTGTTCCAGTGTTCCTATACACACCTACATACAAACAATAGTAGGTATATGTTGAACTAAATTGTTTACAAACTGTCAAGATTTTTACAGAATGGATCCTCTGTATGTGATTGGTTTGCATAATTAATAATTAGTTTCTAAAGGGAAATCAAAACAGCTTTTTCAGTTTTATCCACTGTGATGACTGTAACAGTTCTGAGGTTTTTACTTGGCTCTGGTCAGCGCCACGTTGAGACGACGAGGGTCATTCAAGAAGCCGATGCCCTGGTGTTCATTGGCGCGAACGCAAGACAGGATGATGAAGTCCTTCTCTCTGCCCTGGAAGGCGTCCACGCTGGCAATTTCCACCTGCTGCATTGGGACAAAAGGGGAAGATTGCACAGTAAATACAATGAAGGAGCAGATTTTGTCCAGTGCCACCGAGTAGGTGATGATATGTAAACCTTAATAACTTTTAATTTGAATGTACTCTCTGCTCTGGCTCTCTAGTTGCTCAGATGCCTCCATCTTTTCTGTGGGGAGGACAATATTGCCACTACCAAGACAAACAACCCTCAACTACTCCACTTTTGCTCAATTGACTTTATTTTGAATCTAAAAAGTAGCTTAAAAATTATTAAAACAAACAAACAAACAAAAGGTTACACCTTATCTTGTCTCAGGTGTGTGAGGTACCTGATAGAGTTTGGTGTGCAGGGAGCCGCTGAACTGCATGTACTGGACCAGGTAGGAGCGCTGACCCTCATACGGGGTGATGATGCCAATCTGGTCGGGCTTGGCTCCCGCCTTCAGCAGCCTGGTGGTGATTTTCTCTACGTTGGCAGCCTCAGTCCTAAAAAAAAAAACATCGGCATCAGTTTAAAACTGTTACACATCTGCAAAATTAATTCTAGTTCAAGCTAATGTAGAGTATGATACGAGTGATGTTACATTCGAAGCAGACTACTCGACACTGTATCGACCTTTTAAAGCAAAAATATCGCGGCAAGATGTTTCGATGCCTCGCTTCACCGTGCCAACGTGACCGCCCTAAATGAGGCCTCGTTACGTCACACTCGTATCAGAGAGGTGTGGCGCTGGTTTTGGATACAGGGTGTGCTTCTCGATCTGCCACGATATCTAAAAACAGAGCTGTGGACTCTGTTTAAAAGTGATCCATTTTAATAATGCAGACTTTATTGAACAAAATAACAATAATGAAAGGAGTTAGACCACTTATAATCCGACTGTTTATCTCAGTCTCAGGTTTAATTCAGCCATACAAGCGCAATACCAATAATTGCCCAGCAGATGCCGCCATTTTGATTGTATCAAATGCTTCAAAAAAGTGAACCATTTTCAATGCACCTGCTTCATATTGATTCAGTGCTTCAGAAAGCTTCATACTTCACTATATGATACTCGTCTCTTAAATATGGAAATCCTGTCTACAGTGCCTCAACATTACACACCCTGCAAAATAAGAATCTGAATTAATTTACTTGCTAAAGTTGCTAATAAATGCACAGAAATTTGTTTAGGTGATGTTGACTCAACTTTAACTGCTTTAAGTTGAAGAAAAAAAAAACTGTCCATAAAGCCTCAGGACACTTGATGTATAACTATGCTTATCCATTAGTATACATCAAATGTACTGTGCCCGACAGTTGCAGTAAAATCAAACACAAACTTTATGAAAGTGTCCTGAGGAGGTGATTCTTTTTATGTCATGGTGGACTATGGGAGGGCTTTCTCCACTATTAAGGCATAACTTGCCACTGATTTAGCCAACCATGTTGGTTTTGATGTCCTACAGCATCCTCTGGAGTCCTGCTTCATGAAAATGGCACACCATAAGCAGTTACCTGTTAAGGTAGGAGGTTCCAGAGCTGGCAATCTCCTCCTGGCCTTGAGTCACGTAGAAGAACATGGGTTTGTCCGGCTGTGGCCACTGGAAGTCAAAGCCCTTCTTGATGCGGTCAGCTGTGGAGAACAGGAAGATTGTTTTTAGTCTTTGGAGTTTGTAGATCATTTTACCTGGTAATGTTCCAGCCACAGTGACAATACATTTGCCCCTCCGTCAAACCAAACAATGAACAGCTGAATCCTGACAAACCTGCAGTGACGCCATTCTGCAGGGAGCCCTCATAGAAGATGTTAGAGGGGAAGGCACTGAGAGCTGGGTGCATACGGTACTGGACCTGCAGACGGATTGGCCGGATCCCCAGAACCACCAAGCGTTCAAACAGGGACTGTGACAGACCTGCCTTGGCAGCTTTCTTACACATCACTACAGGACCCAATTGGCAATGGTCACCCACCAGGATGAGCTGGGAGGAGGAAGATGAGGCACATGAGTATGGTGGGTTGAAAACAGCATGATACAAAAAGTTTTTTTGTTTCTGGATGTTCACCACAAAATGTTTTGCTGAAAGCTATATAGTCATCTATCCAGCTGTAGGGATGGTGATGACTTGTTGTGGCTGTGTGTGTGTGTGTGTGTTTGTACCTGCTTGGCTCCCAGCACCACAGGCACCATACACTCAGGCTCGGTGGCCTGAGTGCTCTCATCAATCAGGATGGAGCGGAACTGCATCTTGGCCAGACGAGGGTCTCCAGCACCGACGCAGGTACAGCAGATCACATCAGCATTCTGGACAGCAAAGAGAGACAGAGGATTTACAACACTCAAACAGAAGAGGGAGCCAGGGTACAGTGGTGAGACACAAGGGGTCTTCTAACTTATCCTGTCCGGGGTATTTGTTTCTATACTGAGCTTACTAACTCAGATCTGTACTGTTTTCTACAAAAAAGTAAAACGATGAGAACAAAACCAAGAGAAAATCAAGATTCCTAATCAATAAGCCTTCTAGTTATCATGACACTCTATAGAGATGATCGTAGCACTTGGTTATACAGAAAATTTTGACGGGTCATAATTCATTTTGACTGCTTGGCTGAAACTACGTCTTTGAGTGCACAAGCAGTGCCTGGAAGGATATAGCAAGCACCATTACAAGTTAACCACTTAAGACTGCAACAGGAAACCATTTTTTAAAATGTTAAGCTTGAGTCATTTTGGTCAGACACTTTGAGGCTCCTCCTCACCATGAGCAGCTCCCTCTCAGCAGTACGTTTCAAGGCCCTGTAGCGCTTCTCATCCGCAGACGACAGCTCGCCAGTCTCATCCTTCAGCTGCTGTAGTTTCTGAAGCTCCGGCATGCTAAAGGAGACAACACACATCAGGGTGACTACAGTAGTTATACACTGCTATGCTAATCCGAGATATAGTGACCCTGAAATACACGCTTCATGTGGTAGCAGCAGTCTATGGTTTAAAGAAAATTTGCTTTTACAGGACATGCATGTTTGTAAATGGGTACCTGCAATAAGGTTTTTGAGCACCGGTGGTAACAAAATGGGTTTATTGTGCAGTTTCCCAACATGCCACTGACCTGTCCATGTTACTGATCTGGTTGTGCAGCGCCAGGAAGGAAACAGGTGACTCAATGGCCTCCCGACTCTTAGCACACAGCCTGACCACCTTCAACCCAGTCTTGTCAATCTTCTCAGTCAACTGGTCCACAGCGATGTTACTGGGAGCACACACCAGAACTGGCCTGCAGGACAACACACACAGAATTTGGACAGAGTGGTGCATTGAGAAATGAGTTTTAATGTTATAAGTTGTGTCATTCCAGCTTCTGTAGAAGTTTCTTTGAGTAGAAGTACTTGCGTAGAAAAACTAATTTTTGTCTTACCCGTTGCCCTGACGAGACAGGTGGTAGACGATAGTGGCAGAGGTAACAGTTTTCCCAGTGCCAGGGGGACCCTGGATCAGGCTGAGAGGCCTCTGCAGCACCGTCTTCACAGCGTACACCTGAGCAGACAAAAAAAAAAAAAAAAACTTGCATACTTACATGAAATCACTTTTTCAAATGTTAATTAACATGGTGGCAGAAGACAATGAACAGCAAAGTAACAAGTATTACAGGATCTATGAGGGAGTGTTTAGTGAGGTCTGACCTGTGAGTGATTGAGGTCAGGAAGGCCCTGGGCAGTGAAGCGCTTGGGCAGTTGGCACTTGATGGTGACGTCTTCCACTTCATGACCCAGCAGTTTGTGGTAAATGTAGCCGGACACAGAGGTTTCGTCCACTGCAAAGGTCTTCAGGGCGCTCTGCATCCTGCAACAACACATACATAAATGTAGTCATTGTCACTGTCTGACACTGACACAGCTGGGAACAAACTATTAAGCACTTAAAATGAAAAATGACTTTGGGATTTACAGCAGGTACTGGAATGTCTTTCATCAAAATGTACTTGTACCTGCTGAGGAATAAATGGCAGTTTGATGAGTGGAGCAACAGAGCTGTCCCCTCAAGGGCAGCACTTTTTGGGCCTGTAAGTAATGCCTACCATACACTACAAGACTTTGAAAAGACCTTTAAAAGTCTAAAGTCTGACACACTCTCACCTCTAAAGCGAATGCATCATAATTTTGCAAAGACTGGGGATCTTGCAGGGTCACTATTTGCAAGACTACAACTAGATTCCTTTTGAGATTATTTCCCTTTCTGCTCCTGGTGGAACTTTACAAGAAGAAAAACTGCAGAACAATGGAGCAGAAACAGAAGCAGCTTTTGGCCACAGCCGCCCTTCTGTGTGCAGTGGTTTGTTCTGAAAAACCAGCCAAAAAGAAGAAGAGAAGTCACCGCAGAATGTGGACACGACCCTGGTTGAGAGAACGGGGACAGCAAGGGTACACCTCCCCGAGTCGCCGCCGTGTTTACCATCTACCTGGTTTGTTGCTGCAGAGAGCGCACCTAATGGTTGTTGACAATGTTCATGTCATTGAACTTCACTATTTCATTGAGCCAAGACTAAAAACTTCCAATAATATTAAACATGTTTGATTTTATCAGAATGTCAAGATGTGAAAAAGACTGACTTAAGACAGCTCGGACTGAGTTTTATGACCACCTTACACCAACTCTAGCAAAACTCTCATGATTTTATTCCGAAATTTGTCAATTTGTCTGCGAAATTGCTTGAAAAGTTGTTTGGTGTAAGGCCGGCATTATCCAATGTTTACAGTGACTGTTTTGTAAAAAGAAGCAACAGGTTTAGACCCCTGACCTACTACGTTCAGTGAAATGTACGACCACAGACCTACCTGGAGAGGGCCAGAACTATACGGCGAACTAATGTTTTATAAACTATATTCAAATGGTAAAATAAAATTAGCTTAAAAAATCCCAGAAGCCATGAACACAACTGTATAGGGGCCGAATATTACAATTTGCCGCTTCCCATTTTGGCAAAGAAAAACATGGTGGCAAAAATGAATTCAAGGCCTAACATTTGCAAAGCAAGGGAGCCACCAATCTTTAAGTGATGGTGAAATGACTATTTCCAGTGGTATTCAAGCTTTGAAGTACAAGGTGTAAAGGATCGTTAATCATCACTGTTTCCTCTGTAGTAGTAGGCATGGTTCTTTGGCTGGATTGATTCTATCCTGGACAAAACCGGTCACAAGTTTTAATCCAATCAAAGTCTTTGAAGAAGCTCATTATCAAAAATTTTACATTTTCACAAACCGTGGCTGAAAGGATTCCTTTCCATTTACATGCAAATACTTGTATCCTCAGGGGACCTCGGTCCTGACCAAAACTAGAATTATTACTTTACAAATTCGAGACATGGCAGATACATACAAAATGACCTAACACTAAATATATTTATGTATGTTAATCCGTCTTTATAGTGTTTACAGGAGGTAAAGCGAGAAAAAAAACCTTTTTGCATCCTGTAATAGTGACTAATATAGAGATTTGGGAGCAGTAAAATTTGGGGGATATATAAAGGGATATATAGCCTACCTGTCAAAGGAAGTGGACTTCCACACAAAGTCCACCTGGAAGTTGTGGGGGATTTCCACAGGTGCTCCAACACTGCTCCGCAACTCAATGGCAATTTCATCCCCATAGTCTTTAAACACAGGGTGTTAAGGAAATCCAGGATTATCCTTAAATTATTTCTAATAGGTGGGGTGAGGGAATCTATATTAGTCTTTTATAGTTAAATTTTACGCTGCCATCTGGGATTAGTGCCAGTGTAAAGACCCAAGCTGGAAGACACTGTAACGCGGATGATACACATGCAACTGCTAACCGTGAAAAGGATACTGTCAGGGACTTTGATGACATGGCCGATGCCTTTCCACAGCGGGGCCAGGTCTCCCTTGTACCGCAGGCAGATCTCATCACCTTGCATCAGCCGCATATCTGAGATTGGTGAAAGGACACAAGTTAGAATCGGTTTTATGCTGGAAATGACCCACTAATAAACTAAGGATGATGAGATTTGGTAATGAGCCAAATGATACAGTATGGTGCATTGACAAAACAGCACAAAACCCCACTACAAAACTGAGGCAAGAACAAAACCAAGCACACATGCCACCAAAAGATGCAAGGTGGGAGGAGGTCGCGTGCAATTCTGAAGTCTGAAGGGGCATGGGGAGGGGCTCTAACTGCACCACAGAACCACTGGGAGGAAGTGAAGCTTAGAGAATTACCACCTGAATCCGTCTTGGGCAGTGTGAAATAGGCAATCCGCTTTTTATTCAGCCCCAGGTCCCACCTGACTGTTATATTGTCTTGGGTCTGCAAAAGGAAAATAAAAAAATATATATAATCAACTAATAATACAGGCGGTTAAAAAGTATAATATCAAATCATCATATTTCTGTAACCCTAGAGGTGCCATTAAAAAAAAATTCAAAATCGAGATTAATTAAAATGCGTTGCACCACAAAAAACGTCTCAGAGTGGTCTGGACCACAGCTGCACAAAGGACAAAGCGTCATGGTGTGTTCCACTTTTTACATGTCCAATGTGACCGCAGGAATAACAAAACCCTTAAAGTACATGTGAAACCACATAATAGATTAATGGATTTCTGAACAGCTTTCTATGACACCAGAAACTAGCTCCACACAAATGACCATGAAATCCATAGAATATAACCACCAGCCTCTGAGTTACACATTTTTACAGCAGCAAAGGCTGAAAACAATTATTAATAAGACAGTGGGGTCTTCTCATTTCTCTATTTTGTGCCTCCTCGTCTCCTCCGTCCTCCTGCCTGTGACCCGGAAATCGATCTTTTCAGCACCCGTGCCGTGACGTATAAAAGAGGCGTGACACACAGCTGGAATATACAACCATTTGTAGCGTGTGTGTGTGTTAAATAAAAAATAACAATGTATGACATCCGTAAATTCTTGTCACATTATGCCACATTGTGATTTGAATTAAAAGTAAATATAGAAGTTGGCATGAACACTGTTATGCTTATCTGACAGAGATCATAAAATACAGCTGTAGGCTATAACAAAACAATGGACAGATGATGTAGCTGTGCCACACGTCATATTTAATTGACATGACTGCTCCGAAGCAAGGATGTCTCATTTTGTTAAATGCCTGTTGCCTCGACTCCTCTCCTCGTGTCTCTTCCTTGCCTCCTCCGCTCACATCTCAGGTGGGAGGGACTAAAACGCGAGGAGAGGAGGTAAGGAAAGGAGTCGAGGATGTACAAATTGAGAAATGAGAAGAGGGGTTGGTGTCCAGGTACCTGGGACTCCTTAAGCTTCTTGTCATAGTCAGCCTCCAGTTTGACCAATGGGCCAAAGATGTTTTGGTACTGGTAGGCGTCCTCGTAGCGCAGCAGCACATGCTGGGGTTCCTCGTCCACACCAGGTTTCTCCAGGTCTTCCAAGGTGGCACTGGGGTTGTCCTGGGAGGAAACACAGCAACAGCATTCTGTTAACACGAGGTTCACCATGTCATATCTGGCAGATGTCTAATCCTGAAGGAGAAATGGCCTCCCAGCATGTCAGGTGCATACCTTCCAGAGTTCCTCCAACTTGTTGATCTGCTGGGCGGTGATCTGACGGGCCCGGAGCTGCTCCTGCTCTGATGGGATCTTCACCAGCCAGGACAGAAAGCAGCGGTCCTGGATCAGCGGTTGCCACTGGGAGCTGTCCCAGTTGATGTCCTTCAGGCTACTCTGGCTGGCACAGGGCTGCCTGCATGGAGATACAAGGTTCAGACAGACAGAAACATAGCTCATGTTAAGGTTATGTCTGGAGTTTTAGAGTAATTAGACTAGTAAATGTTAATGTGTTAACTGATGCCCTGCCTTAAAACTGATTTCTCACAATCTATGATTGTATGTGAACATGGAAAGGGTTAAATTAATTGTGACAGAGCAGGAAGGCACACCTTCTCCAGTACCAGCTGAATGTTTATGGACATTAGCAGGGAGTTCCCAAACAACAGCTGCAAGCTACATACCTGACTACACTTGACAACCAGTGAAGTCACATTTTAGACGATGGGAATCTAACAGGTTATTGATTAAATGTGATGAACGAGATGTTAATGAGTGCAAACTTCTCTGCTTCTACCGAGCTTATGACAGACATATTGCATAAGCATATGTGCAGGTCAAACCAAACAAGAAATTGCAGAACAGAAATGACAAAGTTATGTTTGAGGTAGTTAATAAACAGTGTCAGGTTACACTGTTTGTTGACCAAACTGAGTCTACTTTTCAACTGTAAATTGTCCTGCTTAGTACATATCTTCATCACAATTCTTCAATCACCAAATTTCCATGGATACTTATCAAAAATGTTTTAAACTGTCAAATATTGGTATTAGTATTGCCCTTAAAAATGCAGTTTTGGTGTACCTGCCAAGCCCTAGTTTTTAGTTTACCCCACAACTTTCCAGTTTTGGAGTAGGGGTAGCATTAAGCCTCAATTCAGAGTTAGGCCATTAATAAAAAATGTTTTTGACATCTTTATGAAATTATTTTCATACAGGTGTCAAAGTTTTGATTATTTAGCTACTACTGACAAAGGAATCCTTTGTTTTATTGCTATACATCTGGCTACTTTTCACACTTGGCTAACCAACAGTTACCTCATCTGGTGTAAGGCTGAAACCTGAACAACTGATGTGAAATAAACTTCTGTTTCTAATCAGGAATTTGCATATTTAGCTTTCAGTTCATGCTGCAGAGTATCTTATGATGACTGAGCACGTAGAGGTTTAATGCTCAAGGACACTCTTGACAGGACACACTGAATTTGTGGACATGTTGTTATGTGACGGTCTGCTTATGTACAAGGCCGCCGCTGACACTTACCTGCAGAGTAGCACCACCACAGAATCAGCCTTGGCCGGGATGAAGCCCAGGAGGAAGACATTGCGACAGCCGCAGTTGTAACACTCCAGCACTGTCTCGCACAGTGGTCCATCTTTATGCAGCGTCACCTCTTTGCATTTGGCCCTCACCAAGTGGTTTACAATGTGGCTGGAAGTCAGAGGGCAGGAGTCAAATAACTGAGAAAATAATCCAAAACACTTTGATCTCCGTGACATTTGTCCTGGTAGCACTGCTGCAGAAGTCTACTGAAAGTTTGCATAACAACAATTATTGAGCCCAAGTACAAAAACTGGACCGACTCTATAGACCGTTTCATTATTTCAACATTGTAATTCAACATCATCTGTGTGGCTCACTGTGACATGGATGATAATGTTTAATGACAGTCATATTGTAAAACTTTAACATTTAGACAACCATAATTAAATTAATTTCCAAGAATAATAAACATTCCTTTCAGTGTTAATGTAGCTCTTTTGTCCAAAAAGCTTTACAGTTTGCCTCTCATTCATCTCTTCACCCAACACACTGATGGCAGCAAGCTACAGTCCAGGGCAGAGGAGCCCGGGATTGAACCGCCAATCTTACGATTGGTGGATGACCAACTTTAGTTATTGAAAGTTTTTTTTGTTTTTTAACTTTAAGTGGGCTTTTCCATGTTTGTCTGCCTTGATAGTTTTAATGTTCCAATGCTTATATGTGAGGTAATCCAATGAAGATAAGTTGACTACACACCTGCCAGATGTGTTTCCACGTCCATTGCAGAACCACTTCTTGCTGGTATTGCAGTACACCACACACGCTGGATCGTGGATACCACAGTAGCTGAAAAACAACAACATATACATAAACAGCATCTGAATAACTGCAGTATGTAGTCAAAATGTACTACATACTGCAGTATGTAGTCACTGACTATATTACAGAAGAAGTACACGCACAATAGTAAGTGTCACTCTTCCCAATTAAATTTCTAAAAGTCAATTGTCAAAAACCTGATGATTTTCAATATTATTTTTAGTTTTTGATGTTCAGTATCTTACAAAGAAACAAACTGCTCCATCACTTTATGAGTAAATCTTATTCTTTACTGATAACTATAAGAATCTGAGCGAACAAGAGTCTAGCACCACAAAAAGAGGATAATTATAGGGACGGTACATTTATTCAAAATGTTCAAAACTTTCTATGAAACCTCAAAACTAATTTATGCCTACAAAATCCAACTTTTATCCTTCCTTTTACAAACACTCCCAGACATGTTTAGGAAGTCTGTGCAAGACTAAACAGCACATCCCAAGGCTGGGAGACATTCACATTTTAAATACAGTAATAACATTTGACATGCATTTTTCTAAAAGATGATACCTTTACCTTGCAAGACTCTCAATAACTCCTCCACCTTTTCCACAAGCAACAAGTGGCCATTTTCCACATGTGTATATTATTGTCAGCTGCTTACATGAATGTAAAGTTGTGGCAATTTTCTGTTAAGTTAAATGATAGGTTCACAGTTTTTAAAGTCTGTCTTAAAACAACAGTCAGGTGCCCATATGAACACTGAAAGAGGTTTTCCTCACTGTAATCATTCCTCCTGTTCATACTGGCATTGTAAGTGATGGGGGCCAAAATCCACAGTGTGTCCACACAATCATTTTGTGCAAAATTGCATTTAAAAGTTTATCTGAAGCTTATATGAGGCTTCATCAGTCTGAGTTAGTCATATCAAGTGGATATCTGCCACATTTACAGTCTTTTTAGCATCAAACTCCCCCTTTGAGCTTCCTCGGACAGTGGTTCCCTGTTCAGCTGCAGTGGAAGTACAGTAACAAAAAAGAGGGACATTAGCACTCAAAAGACTGTAACACTGAAAGATATCTACTTGATTTGACAAATTTGGACGGCTGAAGCTTCACATTAGCTTCAGGTAAACTTTTAAATACATTTTAGCTCCGTTTTTGTTTTGGACTGGGGGATCTTTACTTATTTATGATGAATAAAATAAGTACTATTAATCCAGTAGTGTGTAAACATCAGAAAATATGCTTTCTGTGTGCGCCTCACGCTGTAATGATATTCATTTCTACACATGTTGCTCCCTGTCAGTGTACCTGCAGGCGTGCACAGGCAGGTCTTTGGTATAGTACGTGTCTTCTTCATCCTCCTCGAAATTAAGCTCAGCCAACAGCTGACTGGCTTTGGCCACAGAGTCATCCACTCCGCCGTTGTGAAGTCCCTCATCAGGACCATTTACCTGCAGCACAACACGAGCTTTAGCACAAACACAGCGTGAATAGTGTATGCTATCGACTAGCAGCTAGCAGGTGGGGAACACAGGGCGGCATAGCGTAACAGTTTTAAGTTTATGTTGTCAAAGCGCCTAACTCGTATCTTTGGTCATTAAAGTTACACCTGTGAGTCTGTGCTTCTTCGTACAGTTCAAAACAAACATGCGAAGACAATTAACATTACTTTAGGAGTTAAGTTAGCATGTAGGCTTGCTAGCGGTGAGCTAATATTAAGCTATGTAACGCTGGATCCAAAGCTAGCTCAGCTAACTGCCGCTAACTGCCGCCAGTAAACCGCGCTTTGCTGCGGGCTCCGGTGAGATGCAGACCTGTCCGTCCAACTGGCTCTGAGTCTGGCCTTGAGTTTGCGTCTGGCTGGGGAGGGTGAAGTCGGTGAAGTCGTACTCGGAGCCCTGTGTGTCCGCTCCGAGCAGCTCGGCTTCCTCGGTGTCCAGGAAGGTGAGGGTCTGGGAGCTCGGCCCGTACGCCTCCACACTCATCTCGACTCAACTTTCGCTTTACTGGGCTGGTTTCCGGTATTCGTCCTATAGATGGCTACAAATCCACACAGTACGTGTTTATCGATATCTGCTTTTAAAGGCGACGCCGAGAGTCTGAATTTGAACCCAAACAACAACAAAAAAATTGGTACCGAACAGAACCTCGAAAAAGCTCCAGCAGGTCCAACAGCAACTGTGACGGACTTCCAGCGTCGCTCGACGTGTGACGTGTGACGTGTGGCGCTGTAGAGCTGAGACACGGAAGCAGCATAAAGAGCTCCCACTCTGACCTTATTTCCAGGTATCAAAACAGAACCCCAAAACCTTTGCAATGAAAATACCCATCTGATTTTTATTTTTTTGCATCACTTAATTTATAGAAAGCGTCACTTACAGTTAACCCACTGTGGCACTGTGCAGTAACCCTGGAACACTATAATATCCACTGCACCTACAACATATATATTTACTTTAGTCTAAAATACAAAATGTGCAATACATTTTACTCATTACTGTATAATTGAACAGGCTGTATAAACTGTACATAACCACCTACTATATGTATATAAAGTAACGTCATTTTTTACCATTTAATTTTTATAACATATCTTATCACTCTTATCTACTTATTTTGTGTTAATACATTGGAGTCAAATTCCTTGTATGTGTAAACATACTTGGCCAATAAAGATGATTCTGATTCTTACATGTGTGAAAATAATACAATAACAGAAAAAAATTAGGCATCATAATGAAATAAAGATAAAAGGACATGACTTCACTTTCAAATTTGATACAGTCAACGTTGTAACAGGGCAAAGAATAAAAGTAATAATAGTAAATAAATAAATAGAAAAATAACTTAACAGAAAAGGTAGGCAATAAAATCAGATTTCTTAAAAAAAAATTCTTGGAGCATACTAACTGTATGTGCACATTTCTTATTGTTTATAAGTTGATTCAAAATACTTTCTAAATTCAATCAGTTCAAATGATGTGTGAGACCTCGAGAACTTGGATTTATGGTGGTGGAAAATACCCATCTGATGCTTCTTCTTCTGATGAAATCTGTAGCAGACTAGACGCAGCAAATGCGTATTGCTGCCCAGGGGCGGACTTTACCATTAGGCAAGCTAGGCAACTGTCTGGGGCCCCCAACTAAAAGGGCCCCAACAGCTATAGATTTATTATGATGTTTAGATATAAAAAAATATATAATTATGTTACTATTCTAAGTCATTGTACCCCAAAATAACTGTATACTACTTACTTACTGTGTACTTCTACACAGTAAGTAAGTACATTTTGCTGATAATTCCTCTCTTTCACTCTTCACTAAGTAAACATTTGAATGCAGGACTTTTACTGTGCAGTATTAATAGTTTTACTATTAATAGTTAATAGTTTTACTTCAGTTTTGAGTACTTCTTCTACCACAGCCAATACCAAAATTCCCAGTTAGAGAAAGGGTGAAAAGTAAAGCAAGACAGCGTTTGCCTGCGGCCCCCAAATCACTAAATCTGCCCACGTTGCTGCTCTCCACAGCTCATTTATAGAATCACATTGAATGAGTTACATCTTCATGTAGAGTCCAGTGCAATGGAGAAAATGTTGTTTCACAATGTCCCCGCTATGAGTACTGATTTCAATAAATGATCTGTAACTCCAACTTCAACACTATTACACACTATTACTACTATTGTTACTTAAGTAAAAGATCTGAATGCTTCCACCACTGTCATTTTCTGAGTGTATTGTTATTGTCTCACTTTGCAACAGATGGCGGAATTGGAGGCCTCACAACCAGAAAAGAGTGTAAAAAGTTAGTTATTATACCACCTTTTCTGGATTTACCATGACCTGCATGACTGAGAATCTTCACAGACGTACTAATACACTGTTTTATTTATACTTTTAGCAGTGATATTGAGTTGTGTGTCTTGTGGTGCACAATTACAGGAGCTTAAACAACAATATGCAGCAGTCAAGCCAGTACATCTATGATATTTGATAGGCTTTTTATGCCCATTGTACCAACATCTTATTTGCATATTTCTGTTTTTTAAAAAAAAAGGAAGAGACAAAGACATTACTTTTAATCTTTTAATTCTCTTTAATTCAAAGCCTTTCCTTTTACAAAGCCAAGATTACTTATTGTAACAGTGCTTTGTTAATGTCAGAAGCAGAAGACACCTTTCAGAGGATTCTTCCTAAACAGAGGAACTCACAATAAATCACAAAGCCATAATGATATCATACAACAGAGCACACTCCGAGATAAAAAAGTATTTTTGAGGTAGCCACACACTGACTGGACAGCATCAGTATTTATCTTTGAACTGACCCGCTGGGCATTTTTAAGGCCTTTTCATAACACACATAAACAACAGCAAGGCACAGGAGACAGTCAGGGTCAGAGGTCACCTCATATGTAAACTAGACACATATGGAGGCTTTTTACATTGGCGAGCAGACACTTTAGGGGCGGCTCCTTCACGACCCAAGCAGTCACAATGCCATGCACAGAAAAATACCAGCACCTGCAAACTCAGAACTAAAACCTGCCCGTCAATCAATAATTCCATAAGTAAGCTTTAGATCACAGAACCAAGATGTAAGATAAATGACATAAATGAAGATAAAAAATTTAGGTCTGAGAAGAAGTTCAATTCTATTCTGATCCATTGCTTCAGGATGCTACAGTACTTTGTGGTAAAAACCATGGTACTGAATAGCAATTAAAATGACGTGTACAGCTAAAAATAATGATCATTTACCCAAACTCACTGGCAGCAACTTGTTTAACTCTGGTGAAAAAAACATGCAATTTAACTGAGAGCTCAAGGAAAGGCCACTGCTGCAACACTACACAGTGTTCAGTTAGTTTCCTACAACTAGCTAAGACATCTAGATCCAAGCTTCCCCACAGACGGAGACGTTTCTTGGGGGGGGGGGACAGTTTGCTGAATCAGTATGTAGACCATTCAATGCTAAAACTTCTACTGAAACTAATCATACTGAAGTCACGTTAAGTGGTGTGGTCTGTCCTGTTGACTCAGCGGTTGAGGAAAAGCTGGTCTACATGGTGAAACAGAAGAAGATCCCATAAAAAAGCCATAAAACAGAGCATTTACACCTGGGAGTGGCACCATCAAGGACAGACTGAATGAATCTGCTGCAGTTAGTTTAACAAGTCAGAACAAAGCAAAGCTCAAGAAAATAAAGCATAACTCACCTATAAAGCATACCACACATACAGGATTACAATTATTAGTGGGGAAAAATAGATTTAAATGGATGAGTATGTTTGCAAAGCTACATATTGTAAGTTAAAGTGACTGCAAATAAAAATACAAAATGAGAGCATTCGCATTGCTAAAAATGCTGTCCAAATTCCAGATTAAGTAAAAAGAAAAAGAAAAAAAAAGGAAAGTGCCACAGAAATAAAAATTTTAGGCCCAATTCTGACTGAACGGAGTGTCAAACTTCATCAAATCAAATTCTCAGGTAAAATAAGCAGCTATATCTGATTCGATGAAGAGACCAACAGAAAGCTTTAATTGTAGAATAACATTTAGGGCTGCACAAATTTGGAAAAAAAAAATCAAATTCTGGCAGTTTGGTCTTGAAATGTTTCAAACTGTAAAGAGATTAAAAAAGTTCCATAAATGAGTGTCTTTGTAAAGTTAAAGCTCCACTAGGCTTCTTCATACACAGATCTGTAACTCATCAGAAGATCCAGTTCTTTGTCTCTTTGATGTTTGGGAGACTCTTGCCTAATGCAGCTTTAATTTCTTTAAAAACAATATTAATGGATATACAATACAGATTGTATACTAGCTTTGTTTTCCAACAGAAGATCTTCTGTTTCATGCAATCTAAGAATTTCTGCACTTAAAAAATTGCAATGCTCAATATTTTCTCAAATAATTGTGTAGCCAAAAATTATGACAAACCTATGACATGAATTACCTACATCAATGAACCTGAGATCTGTAAAATAACATTGCACAGCCTGGGGCCAGATCTCAGAGGGGTGGATTTGTGGTTTCCTGTCAGAATTGGGCCAACAAACTGGGGGAATATGAGCTGGAACCAACCCGTTCCCTGATTTAAATAACCTTTGTAAAAGAAGGCAAATTTACAACTTCTTATAAAGAAAAAGGACTCACGAAACAATTCAACATTAAATGTGAAACAGCACAGTTAAGCTTTAGAGCAGCTGGGGAAATACTATCTGAAGGAAACTGAAATTAGGAAACACAGTTTACTGCTACAAATTTCTACATAAACCATAATGTATCGTGTACATTAATCATTTATAGACATTCAGGTGCAAACACCCTGATAATCTGTCGACTGCAACATATTGTGAATGAAAGTTACATCAACAGAAATAAAAACCTTGGGGTTTTGATAATAAATTCGGCTGTGAAGCTCCGAAACGAAAGTCAGAAAATGTAGAGGACGTTGAACAGTTTCCCCAAATGTGACTTCTATAACCATTTCAGTAACCCTAACCCTATAAGGTGCAATAATAGTAGTCACGTTTGGGGTAATAGTGTGAAATATCTGCCACATTACAGACCCTCCATAGTAACTGTATGTGAACAAAATAAGCAGCACTTTTGCTGCTGTGTTTTCTCAGTGAACCTTAAAATCTTCTGCCAGTTTGAACTCTGAAATGAAGATTAATGTTCCTTGAAGTGGGACAAAAGTTTATTCTACAATGTGACCTTGGACTTGAGACTCCCATTTTATCTTCTCACCATTGGGAGACATTAAGGGCGTTTTTTTTACACCTACTGTTTATTTGCTTTGGTCCGAATCAGTGGATGAGTTTCTACTTTGTTGCATTTTCCCTTTGGTTCGGTTTGGTTTTACAATTTCTAGCGAACCAAAATGTATCAACAAAAGCCGTGTGGGAGCTGTCACTCCGTTCATTGGACAGAAATCTCAAGGGGTTGGCGGGTGGAGAGTTTGTTTTTCAGAAACAGCAGATAGGCTACAACATTTATAAAAGACTTGATTTTCCTTCTCACCTTCTACCACAGAAAATAAAACTAATGAACCGTAGCACTCAGGAATACAAAGGTGTACTTGTTCCAAACAGGAGGGTGGATTAGTAAAATGATCTTTGAACATATTTAAACAATAAAGTGTACTACTGTTATTACTGAAACAGCATCTCTCTTATGATTCATAATCTTATTAATAAGCATAATGATAAATACAAGCTAAATCAAGTGCTTTATAAATGGTGTATCTTCTGTTTCTGACCATGAAACTATTTACATTTTTCATTTTTTTCACGTTGAGGCCCCCTCTGTCCACCTTTTATTACGTTAATAAATTACTCTTCTTGGCTTTTTACTCACAAAGCTTTTATTGCACTTACAGTAACATAACGAGTTTAGTTGTCGTCAACTCTCCACCGATGTCCGTCTCTCCTCTGCTGCGCTGCACACACACGGAGGGCTCGGCCCCGCCCGTGCTGAGAAAGAGCAGTGAAGAGGAGAGAAGCAGTGAGACGGCGACCATAAATGACAGCAAAACGCAGTAGGGACTGTCTTTATTTATGTTATCTACCAAATTTATGTGTACTCATTTAATTTCAGCTCAGTGTGAGAGTCTCTGCTGCATTTTGCTGTCATTTATGGTCATGCTGCTCTCCTCTGCTCTCTATGGTTCACCGTGGGTGGGGCTGAGCCCTCCCTGTGAGTGCTGCATAAAC
Organism: Scomberomorus guttatus; assembly: GCA_038419695.1. NCBI lineage: Eukaryota > Metazoa > Chordata > Actinopteri > Scombriformes > Scombridae > Scomberomorus > Scomberomorus guttatus. Next base: position 22,432,589 of record CM076454.1, on the reverse strand, counting down.
AGGAGAGGCAGTGAACCAAGTGAAGTACTCGAGTTGACGACAACTACACTCATTACCTTACTGTAAGTGCAATAAAAGCTTCGGGAGTAAAAAGCCTAGGGGAGGGGACCACAGACCAAATATTTATTCACTGCCCCCCAGCATGGCAAACTGGCTGGTGACCCCGGGCACTCACCCGATGCGATATATAGATAGTCTGGCCTAGTAATTTGGGCTGTGTACCAAGCCAAATATGCAGAACAGCACATTTAATCGCACTTCAAGGCAACGTCTAGAGAACAATGTGTTGCTTCACATTACACAAAGAAGACGTGCTGCCTTCAGTTGGCTGAAGAGGAGAAGCGGGCATAATGTACAGTGCAGCTGGCTACGAGAGCTGGTTTAATCCAAGAAATGCGCAATGCTTCCTGCAGTTGGGCTGGATCTAGGTCAGATCACGTTTATACCACAAACGAACCATACCAGAGACCACCTCTTCAACAAGGTCTCGGTCCGGTTGTTTTGGTCCGCACCCAAGTGCGATTGCAGTGTTCACACCTGCCCAAATGAACTGCACCAAGAGTGTAAATGAATGAACCAAACTAAACAAGGCAGGTGTGGAAGCACCCTAAAACATAACTGAATCAGGCCTAGCAAAACAAAAAGTAAAAATCTAGACAGAGAGAGACAAACACTGATCCTATACACTGAAATTTCCATTATGTCAAAGTCAAGACAACAATAAAAAACAAAAAAAAGAAGAAGAAGAAATAGAAGAAGAAGAAAAAGTTTGGCTACTTGTGGTTAAGTGCAATTTCTCTTGTGTGGTGAGGGCTGGAGAGGCTGGTTGGCATCTAGAGGTCACTTAGTGGAAGTGCTGCTGGCAGTGGATCTTCTCCTCAGCCTGGTCCAGAAGCTCCAGCATCTCCTGGATGATCGCCTGCAGCGCGCGGCCCAGGTCTTCCCCGCTGTAAGGCTTTCCGAGAGGAGGCACGTGGACGAAGGCAGAACGGCCGTGACTCAGGTACAGAGACGTGTAATAGGTGAAATCACAGAGATACCTGTTGGGGAAGAGTGCACAGCATCAAATTAATGAAGTGTTTTGGATCCAAGAAACGGAACACACAATAAAAGCTGCTTACTGGACACATCAGTGCTTTACTGATGCATTTATTGATGCATTTGGAAGGATTTACCATATTACTATAAAGTCATGGCACACACAATAAAATCTCAGGCCATTATTCTAAGTGAAAGTAAAGCACTGTGCGATTTTGGGCTGTCTGAGACAAAAAATGACAGTTGTGAGAGAAATGTGGTAAAATCTTTGGCTGTCAATCCAAAACAGTTGTTCTAGATTGTACTGATGTGGAGCTTTGACCACTAAAGACAGCCTGCAGTAAAATTCTGACAGTGTCAGAAATATAAGACCAAATTCTCACAATGTGACTGCTGTTAAAACCCACGTCTACAAACAAACCAATCAGAATATGACATGAAATGACACCGAATACACTGGCTGGCGTGACGTTTCATGCAGTGCACTTCTTTGAATAAAGTTTAAGGAGAAACACACTTCTTCTCCTTAATACATCCATGACATACACAAACCATGGATGGAGGTGAGACGAAAAACAAGTTTGGCTGCATTTTCAAAACATCAGAGCAGCACAGATGCTTTCATTTACTTTACATCATCGTGCTACAACTCACAACACATTCAGCGCGCAATCTGACAGCCTCAGATTGATGTTGGGCAGACTGACACGTGTGATTTTATCATAGGCCTCTCGCACAATGTAACATGCAATAAACTTACATGATCGTTGTAGTCGCAGTCTAAAGGCACCTTAAGTCTCTGCACTAGAGGTAAACAGTACAGCTTAACAGCCAGAGCTCAGAGCTTGACGTGACTTGGCATTCTTAATTTTAACATTTTACCCAAAGCAAGACCGGTTAAGGATTCCTCTACTGATTTTGTTAAATCTTTAGTTGATGAGGCAGATAACGTCTCAATATTTACAGTCATTCGTCAATTTAAAGCAACTAATACATATGTAGAATTTGGAAATATGTGACTTTGGTGCCCTCCAGTGGTAGTATTCAATAAAGACACCTGACAGCAGCGCACACCTCCTCTCTTCCTCCTCACCTCCTCTCTAGTGAACAGATTTGAGTTCTTATTCTTACTCTGGTCCTGGCTTTAAGTGCAATTTCACCTCCACTGTCTGTTAAATTCTGTCAAAGTGCTCTCAGTTCATCATGTTGAGTATATACTGATTCATTCTTGCTTTTATGCATATTCATGTCTCTACCCCTCAACAGTTGAAACATGCCATCCTCAGAAATGAAGATCTGAATCCAACTGGGGGGGAAAAAAAACAAAATAATTACCTTCCAGCATCTTTGGAGACAGACACAGATACTCCCAGCCCGGAGGCGGTCACTCTCTTGCAGACTGATTCCATGTCAATAACCGAGTCAATACAGTCTGGGCCTCCCACAATGCAACACGCCGAATCAGGACAGAAGCTGCTGTTGTCCAGACCCTTGTAGCCATGATTTCTGCCACACTTCTCCAACGTGACAGTGGTGGCCATACCTGAGACTCCAACGTGAACTACCAACTGGAAAACAAAATGAAACAATGAAAACACAAGTCAGAATAAATAAATTCTTGCTGTTCAGTAGCTGTGGCTATGACTTCTCTGCTTGTTGGAACCTGGGGTGTCTTTAAAGGACCTATGACTAGTTTAACTGAACCACAAATGGACTCATATTTCACACAAAACACAGATCTGAAACCAAGAACTACTAAACCAGAGCCAATATGTACCTTTTTGAAACCCAATTTACAAAATTTTTAACGCAAAGCTTGCATCAGAGCCACACTTAAGTCAGTCATTTGTTGCATAATGTGATAATTGTATGTCATTTAATTTAGTGCAGCATGTGTTGCTCTCATTATCTGACTGTTCTCAGGACGTGTCAGAGCTGATTAAAACTAACATTTGCATTTTATAGACCTCAGCTCACTGGTTCACTAAACTTGAACTGAGGCAGACGTGAGTTACTGTATTGCACCTTTAAAAGTGAAATAATAATAAGAGGTTAGGGACACCTGGCAATGTTTTAAACCCCATGCTCTCTTACCTGGGGATGATACTGCTTCCATAATGACGGAACCAAACTCTGGACTGTCTGGTACTCTACAGGAACCTCGTATACATGCAGGTCCACTTCACTGCCCAGTCCGAGCTTCTTCAGCTCCTGTCAGGACAAACAACATAAATGTTAAAATCCCTTTTCTGCATTTAAAACAGCCATTTGTTGTGTGTTTTTCTCTTGAGTGTCTTCCAGTGATGACAGTTAGCACAGTTTTAGCATGTGGTCCCATTCATTCTATAAGATGTGGGTGGTAACTAAGAGGTCTGGAACCAGATGTATTCTCTATCTATAGCCAAATGATACAGTACTCAATTATACAGATTACATTCATGAATGAATGTAATCTAACTGAAAACAATGTATTAAAGTGAAATGTGAAAGAGAGCACATTTCACCAGCAAGATGATGGTGATTCAAAGACATGAAAAATGGTCAGGTGACCTGTCCTCAGCCCAAACAAGTTTCAGAACAGTGTGGATGGAGGTGATGCCACGATCGTGATGCTGTACTAAAAAGCAAGATAGCTACAAATAAAACAGACATGTGCATACGTCTGTAATACACATGCTATCAAACTGCAGTAAATAACTTTGATAAACTAAGTAATGCATTAATTTTTTAGTATAATAGTAACAGAAGCCTTTTATTTCATCAGCTTTCACTGCCTATTGCCATCTTTGCCCTTTTCTTTGTCAATCACACTTAATGTCTGCTGACAGCAAATTTTGCCCTAAAATATGTATCATCTACAACTCTAATGGTTAGTTGATTAGTCAATCAACAGAAAATTAATCGGCAACTATTTTGATCATCTATTTGAGTAATGTTTTTGAGAAATTCTCTGGTTCCAGCTAAATATCTTTGGATTGTGGACTGAAAGACATTTGAGTACATCACCTTGGGCTTTGAGAAACCGTGATTGACATTTTTCACCATTTTCTGACATTTTATAGACCAAATGACTAATCGATTAATTGAGAAAATAATCAACAGATTAACAGATAATGAAAATAATCGTTAGTTGCAGCCCTACTGTCATCGGCTTCAGTGTACTAAAACAAATATTAATACTAAAACATGTATTATGTTAAAATTAAACAATATTTTCAATCCAAAATAATCAAAATCCAATGAGAATGTACAGAGATAAAGATATAATTATTCAGAATTGACGATGAGACACGTGTCTCTCAGCAGCACCGTCATTCTCAAATAACACAATTTTATGTTAAATTTGCATCATTTGTATTATGGAAACTAAGAATCCAACAGTAAAACTCAACCTTCTTTAGAAGAAGAAACCGTATCATAAAAACATGAAATAAAAGATGCAATCACACACATTACAAGTAAGACAAATGTGTGTCAAATTCACAGCCAGTAGACCAACACCTCCCCCAGTCTCCCTGCAGGACAAATAGCCCCTGACACTGACCCCCACTTGTATTGAAAAGAGGCTTGTTTGACCACGTCTGTGACCCCGGCACAAAGCGACCTTTTGTTTGCCTTTAATATCCTTATCAAGTTCGTCTAGACACCCTGACAACCACCGTCATCCCCCACATGCAGTTTCCCCAGCAGGACACGAACACCCTCCGGCACACTGCTGCACAGTGTGAAGCAGGAGGGCAGCTAGCTGAGCATCATGTAGCCGTCATACAAACAGGTACAAAAAGTCACACCTGCTCCTATTTTATTACTATTACTAACAACTCAACATGAAGACTATTTATGGCTGTGTGTAAATGATGATACAGACCTTCACAGCTAAAAACATGCCACATTTAATGATGAGCTTATGTTTTTTCAGAATGGAAATTTAGCATTTTGGACAAGATTAGAAGGATTTGTTTGGGCTTGTCTCAGTGTAAAAACACCTAAATGTGAAGATGTCTGATGTGAATTTAGTTACCAGAAACCCATTTTAAACTCTGAACTCTAAACTGTTTCATTTAAGAACTTGCTTGTAGTAATTTCCAGGTCACATTTAATAAAACAACAAAAAATTGGAATTCATGAATATGCATTATAACAGCAATAGAGGAGTAAAAACACACCTGTACTGCTACCCAGCTGGCGTTGACGGTGTGCTCTCCAAATGGCCCAAAACCTGCAAAACATGTCAGTTATTTCAGCTGCTGTAATAATACTGTACTGTACCGATTCTGTCCAGTTGCTGTTACATTATACAGTATTTCAGAATGTGGGGTTTGTTTGGTTTCTACACAGTAGGAGAAACTTACTGGTGTGACTAACAATTTAACTGCAAATGGAAATAATTCAATTCTGGAGAAAGGGATATGTAAATATACAGTAGTGTAACTAACACAAAGCTAAGTCTATTTAGCAGTTTTCTGTTGTAATATGAAATGACAAAATGCTGCCTACTTATTTGTTAATATGACTTGAATAAGAGTTTTTAATGTAGTTGTTTGCATTTGTAATATAAACTGTATACCAGTATGCCTTTCAATATTTCGGATTTTCAACAAAAATAAAAGAGAGGTTGCTCCTTAAGATTTTCTGTTTGCATTCTGCGGTGCTCCACTGTGCTGCTCTCTTTGAATGACCAAAATAAAATCAATCACTATCACTATGACCTACAAAATAGCAGCAGCAGACGATGTATATTCTACGCAGGCTTGTTTATATAGGGATCTATAGCCGTTCCCCCTCCACCACCCTTCCTAGGGTCAGCGGGGTCCCTGGGGGTTGGGTGGAGGGAGGATCTGTCTGTCTGACAGGCTGCTGAAAAGAAGCAGAGAGAGGGGTCGGCAGCTGCCAGCCGGCCTGCTATTGTGAGGGTGCTGTTCCCAGGCAGTCTACACATCCTCCATCAGCTGGGACGGCGAGCTTCTGCACGCCTTTGTGTCTGAAAACACCAAGTGACTGCCTCTGTTACACTGTTAAATGTTGAAAACTGCGGCTTGTGCACTCAGAAAATATCATATGTTGGAAACACCTTCATAATAAAAATGATAATAATAGGTAATAAGTAACAGTAAGCTGGCCAAGTATTGCCAAGTATTTTGATAATTGATTAATTGTTCTGAGTCATTTTTTAAGAAGAAAATTTCCAAATTCTCTGATTCCAGCTCCTCAAATGTGAATATTTTCTGGTTTCTTCAGTCTTCTGTGGCAGTAAACTGAATATCTTTGGGTTGTGGACTGTTAGTCGGGACAAAACAAGACATTTGAGAACGTCACCTTGGCTTGTGGGAAATAGTAATCAACATTTTTCACCATATTTTAACATTTTAAGATCAAAACAACTACAATTAATTGAGAAAATAATCGTCAGATTAATCGATAATGAAAATAATCGTTAGTTGCAGCCCTAAAGACAGATCTGTCCCAACCAGCTGAAAACAACAGTCCTAGGCCCAGACTTACATATCATAATGCAATGACATGTAATCAGCAAGGAAATGTAATGAATGACTATCAATACAGTATAGAAATATTCATACTGAAACACAATTGGTTGGTTACTGTATTTACTTATAATAACTTTGTCGAGCTCAATAATGACACCATGTCTGGAAAGCTGCCTGATGTTGTCAAACTGTTTCACAATCGGTGAAACTCACGATACAAAACCATGAAGAAGAAAAACTCCAGGCAGTCAGAAAAGTTCAAAGGTAAAAGTGTGTTTATTGGAGTGGGAGGTAATATTAAAAATATTTTTGATAGATGTGAGAACCTTTCTCCTCTTTTATGGACATTATACATACCTGGAGTTTATGTGAAAGTAGCTTGGACATCATTTGGTATTCAGATAACTATGTTAATGTCTAAGATAACTTTGATTTGATCTATGAATGTAACGTTAGGCCATATTTGTGAATTAGTTACATAGTTATACTCATTAGTTAACTTACATCCTGAAACCTATTCAGTAACGAATCTCATAATTCATCCTTGGTATGAAGATATTCTGTCAACATTAAATTTCTTAAGAATGATGTTGGATATTTAATTTCGCACATATGTTGAACCTCCCTCTATTACATTATATTGTTTTTTATGGCCTTTCAAGAGAGACATAAGAAACACGAAATAATAATTCTACCGAGCCTGTCAGTTGACTCTAATTACATGAGAAATACCTAAATACAAAAGTGTGTAGTTATTAAATTATAAGATAAACGTTTCTTTCAACTGTTCACAACTGCAGCGAAGTGAAGCAGTTACCGCCTGACGCCATTAACGTTAGCAGCTGTCATCAACAGAACTTTTTCACCACTTCAACCCGCTGTTCTAACTGCCGGGAGACACGACGACAACAGCGGCAAAAAAAACAAGACAAACCTGTAACGACCACAGTCCGTTTACTGTTGTCCATCTCCCGTCCTGTTGAAGAAGATCCTTTGCTTTTTTTGTGGGTCTTTATTATGTACCAGGACTATGGAGTGAGTCCGACACCCTCCGCAACTGACGGCTCCTTAGCCAAACACACAAACCAAACACCGCTCCTTCTCCCTGTAGGCTGCGTGGGACGTGACGTGATTACGTCAGCAATGAGGCGCTGATGAGTTATGGAGGTTAAAAAATGACACGATAAATAAATAAATAAATAAATGAATCAGTGAGTGAATAAATGAAATAATCAAATAAATAAATAATAATAATAATAAATTTAAAAAATATTACGAACACTTTTCAATATACTGCACTCCAGTACACCACCACCACCTACTACAGCCCCAATAATAAACATAAAGTAAGAATCATCACCTTTCTGACAATCTCAACAAAAAATAAAAATATATAATCTTCGTAAAAGTAGAATCTATTGCAGAGCTGTTGTATTGGATTGCATTAGATTGCACAGGTGTTTCTAATAAAATGCTTGGTGACTGTTTGTTATTGACAAAAACAAACATCTGATAGCAGTTATGCTAAATGTAACACCTGCCCATATGAGAGCTTTGTGTCAGAACTGTAAAAAGTGACAATACTGTAATCAAATCTTACACTATAGCCTTTTTATTGTAAGTTTTGCCTTTAAGATAATTTCTTTGGCTTCAATTTATTTTTATTTACTTTCAATGTATGTTTTTTTTTAATTCTTGGGAGATGTTGTTCAATTATTATGACACAAATTTAATCCCATACCCCTTTGTGCTCCATGGCTTGTAATGAGTGTTACGGACTGTAGAGGGCAGCAGCTTATTGCGCATGACTCCGCACCGCAGCACCGGAAACTCATTAGAAGAAGAAGAAGAAGAACAGAAGGTGGTAAAATCGTTTGAGCGGAGGGCCAGGGAAGAAAGTAGGACGTTAAATCAAGAAGACATACAATCACAATGGTAAGTATTTGACTATGGCGTTTACATTAAACGTTAATAGTTATCTTTTAGATAATAGTTTGTTTCCAGTAGCACGCTAGCTACTCGGCTAACTGAGTTAGCAGCACTAAAGGACAGTCACAATGAGAAATGCTCGGTATGCTAGCTAAGTTAAGTTAGCTGTAGTAGCTAAATGAAACATCATTTACACACAGTGATTGTTTTGAAATGCACACAGACTTCACACAGAGCTACAGAAAACCTCTACATCGTGCTACACGTTTAACTTCAAAGTCTCATGGTTAGTTTCTGTCCTTACATAGGGGCAAGTACGTACAGATAACGTTATGCATACGATAAACCTTACAACCATGTCTGGACTTCAAAATCAGAAATCTACGAAAAGCTGCAAATAATTTCTGCAAACAAACCCTTCTGCTAAACACAGTAGTGTTAGCTTAACTTGGTGTTACCGGAACACTGCTGAGTGAATTGTGGGTGCTCCAATGATGTGCATCAGTAAAACTAGAAAATCAGAAGTCATTTTTTTAATGCAAACTGCAGAACATTAACTAATGAAGGCGCAAAACTGGGTCTAACCTTTGCCATGCTCTAGCTCTAGCCAGATAAGTTTGTTCAGGTAATTAGATAATAGTTGATGGCAGATGAAACTCAAAGTGTGACCATTTTTTTTCTTTGGTTTTGCAGCTTCCCCTGTCACTGCTGAAGACTGCCCAGAACCATCCAATGGTGAGGAGACACTGAGCTCTGTCTGCTGGCAAAGAGTGGATCTTAGTGGATCAACAGAACAGATGTTTTCAGTGCTTTATTGCTCGTGTATCTCTTCATCGACTGATTCATCATTTAGACTTGAAAATGTAAAATGTCAAAAATAATAAATACTACAGTATAACGAGATGTCGGATCCCAAGTGATGTCTAAAAACTTTTTACATACTGACCAGCAGCCAAAACCAAAGGAATCCGATTTTATGTAAAACTGGCAAAAGCCTGCCAGCAGTAAATGTTCCTATGTATGTTGACTGTAATTATGTTTTATTATCTGATTTGAAAATTACTAAACTTCAATTGTTAGTCTTTCAACTAATCAACTAATTTTATAGTGTAAGAGCTAGTGCTACTGATAAGTAGTTACACAGGTTTCTCTGTCTGTTCTATCATGTTCGACATGCTGCTGGAGCTGCTTCAGCTCTGATTAAATTAGTTTAACTAATCTGCCTCCAATCTTGGCTACTTTCTAAACGTCCAAATCTAATCGTCTGAAGTCTACTGTGTTTGTTTTTGCTGATATTGTGACATGCAGTCTGTGCAGCCTGTAATTGCATTGCTGTGTTTTGTGGGTTACACAAAGAGAAAACTAATGCAGCTGACTGTTTGTGGTGTCCTTTCTCTCAGCTGGTGGAGCTGAAGAATGGAGAGACGTACAACGGCCACCTGGTCAGCTGTGACAACTGGATGAACATCAACCTGAGAGAAGTCATTTGCACCTCAAGGGTAAAACTGAGCTCTGCTTTCACTTCTTTGCTGTCACTGCAGATACAGTGTTTCCAACAAAAACGAAGGCAAAGTGGTCAACTTCATCGTCCAGTATTAACTTGTAGCTGTAGGTGTCAGTGTTCTCTTCAGAGGCTGCTGCTGTAGCTTGAATGCACCCCTCTGAAAATGTAAGAGACAGGAAGTGTTTTTATCCAACAGATCACTTTATAGTGGACATATTTACACATTTAAGAAGTGTTTGCTTTGTTCTAGTAATTCAGTATTTTCTTGCTTGTTACCATGCCCTCTCAATGCTTTAACCCAGTTGTTGTTGTTGCTGAACATTCATAGAATCTAATAGTTATTTTTATAAAGTAATTTATGTCTAAAAAATGTCATAATGTCCATCACAAGGTATCAGGACCTAATGTGTTGGATTCAAATTAATTACAAAGTCTGACCAATAGTCTAGTTAGTTAGTAGTTTTAACCATTAAATGTTTAATAATTTTGCTAAATAATATTATAAAGCACTTAATAAGTTATCATAATTACTGTTCTATCGACGATTACTTGATCACTTCAACGATGATGTTCTTACTGTATTAGTAATTTTCTTCTTTAATCTAGTATCAAAAAGAGGACAGTAATATAATAAAATGTTAAATGACAGGAAATGTTTTTTTCCCCTCTCACAGGATGGAGATAAGTTCTGGAGGATGCCTGAGTGCTACATCCGAGGAAGCACCATCAAGTATCTGCGAATCCCAGACGAGATCATCGACATGGTGAAGGAGGACGTGGTGTCAAAGGGTCGCGGGCGGGGAGGCGCCCAGCAGAACAAACAGCAGGGCAAAGGAAGAGGAGGAGCCGGCCGAGGTGAGCGGGAACAGCCCCTGCTGATCAGACAGACTGCTGTATCGGCATCTTTTGGGGTTGAAAGGGGTCTGTTAGTTACTGCTGTCACAACATGAATATTAGCATTATAGTTTATGGTTGTTTCCAAGTGTTCTCTGCTAATATAAAGGCTTTGCTCAGGAGCACCAAAGCTTTTGCCTAAAACAAGTAAATAACACATCAAAATATTTATATATCACAGTTGTCAGGTCTAAATCACTTATTTTAACTTTGGTTGACGAAAATATCTTCTCCATAATTAATCATTAGGCTGATTTTAAAACGTTTGAACACCAATCATATACTGAAAGATGCATGTCAACGAGCGTAAGTGAAGATATTTTTCTTAATTTCTGAAAGGTTTACATTTTAGAGAGATGAGATATTTTACCAAAGAGCAGTGATACACATCCCTTTGGTCTGCATCTCCACACTCTGTGTGTCTTTCCTAGTCCAAAATTTCCTCAGCTTAAATTGAAGATGTTATAAAACTCATTACTACCAGATGATAAAATCATGTGAACAAATCTAGTCAATAAAATCCCCATGAAAAATGTTTAGAAAATGTTCTCCTATCAGTGTCTGTGAATGTAACCCTTTCAGGTTATCTTATATCGCTTTATTGCTGTCAAGAGTCACAAAGATGCTGCCGATATGAGTCCGTTTTTTCTTTAATTAGTAGATCAGATAATTGTGCGGCAGAAGAGTCAAGTTCTTATTTTCTGGAGTGTAGTGATTCATCTTGTTAAAAAAAAAAAAAAGGTTGGACTGCAATAAATCATTAATGTTTTTTGGGGAAATTGAAATCTTCCATTACAACATTCAGTTTTGTTATCAGGCCTAACAGAAAATAAAGCTTTTGTCCCTCTCTGTTCTCTCTGTAGGTTTGTTTGGCGGTCGCGGCAGAGGAATGACCGGTGCTGGTCGGGGCCAGCAGCAGCAGCAACAGCAGCAGCAACAACAACAGCAGCAGCAGCAGGATAAGAAACCAGGCAAACCACAGGGAATGAAGAACCAGCACTGACAGACAGCGTTGCACCTTCAACAAAACAACCAGTTATTTAGAGCGATTACACCCTTCAGTACATGAAGATAAAATTCTGGTGTTTCCTTCTGCTGTGGTGTTTGTCGAGATGGACCACTGCAGAAATCACACTGAGAGAAGTTGAAAGAAGCTGTGCATTTGCACTAGATTTTGTTTTTTAGCATTGACCGTCAGTAAGTTTGTATTAACTTTTTTTTTTTTTTTTAGTATGACCTTACACCAGTGTATCAGTCAGAGCTGGAAGACCTCCTTCAGTCTCAGTTTGTGAAATGTATCATTAGAACTTTGCAAGAACTTTTTGTATCATTACACACATAATATTATTATCCAAACGTAGTTCAGTTCATCAGTTGGTACACTGGAATTAAGGTTTTTATTTTTGTTCATTTTTATTTTCTTGGTGGTTGTTTGCTTGTCAACTTGTCTCCTGAAGTGTAGTTTTCACGGTGAAGGAACTGCCCAGCCCCGACTTCTGTTGCATGAATATTTTTTTTTAACCGAGCTCTTTATTTTTGTGTTGTTTTGTGACATTCTGTGGTTTGCAGCCCTTTCGTTTTGACTGCTGTGCTGCGCGGTCCGATCACGGCAGGTGGAACCGTAGACTGGCAGCATGGGGACGAAGGTTCAGTCCTTGAAATTTAACTTTTGTTAAAGCATTTGTAAGATGATACATAATAATGATGATGATGATTAGGATTTCCAGATGGAAAAAAAAAGATTCTCATATTCTTAAGGCTGACATGATAAGTCCAACATGTGTCATGTTGGTTGGGTTTCATTTTATTTTTGTAACAAAAGACAATGTTGTAATTTATTTACATGAGAACATGAGAATAAAACAACTTTTGTTAAAGCGGTCGTTTTTATTTAGAACAGATCTTCTGTCTGAAGTTTCGACCTCTGCTGGTGCTCTTGGTCCTCTTAGTCAAAACAATCTGGAATCAAATATAATATTTTGCTGCCACACTGATCCAGTTTCCTTGGGTAAATGTATGTTTTAAATTGTATAGTAATTATAAGTCTTCTGTCCAGGATCAGCTGGTCGTAGGTTTTAAGTCAATAAGGCAGAACAGGGATGTGTGAAAGGTGTTTATTGAACATTATGCTGTATAACACAGACAAAAGTTTAAAAAATGTAATTCCAAATGCAACCTCACGTTTTCCAGCAAAGTTGCAGTCTAGCTGGTTCTGTGTTAACACAAATAATGTCATATCTTGAAGGATCAGAAGTCTTTTTGTGGTAATTTACCAAACTTTACACCTTGCCTTTTAAAGTTTAGAAAAACACAAACGTGTGAACTTGATAAAAGGTTGAACTTTATTTCCAAATCTTGATCTGACTGATCAGAATCTCACTGCATCTAAGACTAGAGTTTAGCAGATACGACTGGACCAGCAGCCCAGTTAAAGTTTCTTAAAATCTGAACTTTCTAAATTTCTATATCAGGTTTCATCACCAGCTGCTGAGTTCCTGAAGCCTGGAATCAATAGTGGCTTTTAATTTAATTTAATAACCAAAATGTATTAACAATTGATGCTTTCTAATCTGTTGATACTTGAAACAAATGCCAGAAGTACAATATAATTAAGCTGCAGGCCACATAGTCTCATATATTTATACTAATTTTATATAACTTTTGTTGTATAGTATATTTAAAAAGAGAATATTTAGTGTGATGGCTGCAGCGTGTGCACACACACCAAAACAATACATAGAAAGACACACTAACATACTGACATGCATACACACACACACACACACAATTTTACAGCTAATATCACTTCCAATGTGTGTCTTGGTGCCATTTAAAAAAGATTGTCTCGCTGATTTAATATTAAGGGATTTTCCCTCCTGTTTCCAGTAAATAAGCAGCTGGCTCATGTTAAACAAACTGTATATTTAAGGCAGCGTGTGCTCAAGTTTGATCATCTTGATTGTGTTTAAAGAGACTTTTCATGCATATCATCACAGAAAAATGAATAAAAACAGAAAAAAATAAGTAAAATTAAACTTAAGTTTAAAGTACATGATTCAGAAATCTGTCTCTGTCTCTCTGTCTCTGTCTCTCTCTCTGTCTCTCTCTCTCTCTCTCTCTCTCTCTCTCTCTCAACTCATCCAATTCATCCACTCCTGTTTGGCAGCGACGGCGCATTTCCAGGTTTCCACAATCTGGGTGAGCGACAGATTTCCAGGGAACTTGTCTTCCACATAAGCAGGCACCTCTTCTTCTTTACGGTCCATGTAGGCAGCCAAAGTATCTTTCACACTGAGAAGGAAATAAAATAATACATTTTCACACATTACTTTCTCAGTTCTATTCCGTATCACTGTTCATAAGGCTGCAGCTTCTGACTGTCTTCAGGTCAGTAGAAAGTTAATTCGGTTGCTGGTTTGAACTTATTAAGTCTATATTAACACATCCAGCAGATTCAGAGCAACAATAACATTTGTTTGGAGTGTTTGTGTCCACTGGGCAAATGTAAGTCCAGTATTCACTCTTGTCTTAGCTCCTGATGTATCTACCTCTTTAACTGCTAAATGCTCCACTATGTTCACCAGTTAGTCACTAACTGTATCTGAATACCACGTGGTCCTGGGCAGATAGCATACACAGGGTTATTAGAGCTTTTTGCAGGAAATGATGATTATGAGAGCGCTGAGAATGAAACCAAAACGGTAAAGTTGCTGGACAATAAAACCAAAACAATGAACTGAAAGACACTAAAACTCTCCATAAAGCTGAGGGGAACTGCAGAGTTGGGTGAAAATGTTCTGCGGGTTCATCAGTACGAGCGACATCTTTCACACATCTTTGCCCTCGACAGCATGGGAGTGGGGTGTAGTTACCAGATTTGCCGCTAGGTAGCGTAAGATTACAGCTTGGTTAAACTAAAGTTGGGAAAGGGAGAAGATTCGCCTCAGTGGAAGAAATCCAGGAGCAAACAGAGTTTGGACTCAGTGACAGTAGATGACTACAGGAAATGTTTCCAGGAATGGGAGAAGCCCCGGGACAAGTGTGCCGCATCTAAAGGAGAGTACTTTGAAGGGGATTAGAAAGGTACCACTGAAACATTTATGACAGTTTTTTTTGAGTCCCCCCTCCCAGTCATTTGATTCATTGCTATTTTGTACAAGACCTGTATAAAAAAGTTAAAACACCAATTATTGTCAATAGATCAGCTGCTGATTTTACACTCTAGTCAAAAAATCCAGTTTGTCTCTTTGCTTTAAAGCTTTAGGACAGAGTCCGAATTTACAAACATTTACTGAACAAGAATAATGTAAATTCTTGAAATCAGTGCCATTCCCCAAACTTCAATTGATTATTAGAATTCTTGAGGGCCATATTTCTTAATTTTTGTTTTACAAGACATTAGCCCTGGCAACATATCCAGGGTGTACCCAGCCTCCTAACCAGCGCAGACTGGGATACGCTTCAGCCCCTCTCAACCCTGAACAAGACAGGGAGCTTAGAAACTGGATGGAAGTGACACTTTTTAACCTCAACATATAGTTTTCCTCTTTAGCAGCTTTAAGCATGTTGATATGATCTGATTCTACACTGTCCAACAGTATGACATACAGTATAAAAAGTATATTATATGTTCTGTATCAGCTTGTTCCAGCTTTTCATTGAAGTTTACACTGAGTGAAATATTCAAACCCAAAACTTGATGTTTTTTATTCACTCTTATCATTCAAATTAAAATATTTTAGATGTCTTGGGCATCATTTTATAAGCATTTCCCTAAAGTTTAGCCTGACATATTTGGTATTTTTGGAAAATTGAGACTACACGAGTCTCATGATTTACCTGTAAAATTCATATTTTAATGCTGTTGTTCATCATTTGTGACGTGAAAACATCAAAAGAAATAAAAAGTTTGCATGCTGGTATTAGTTCAGTTATATAATCCAAACAAACCGCGCAGTAGCCGGCTACTGACAGTGCTGTCAGCTGGTGAGTCCATCACACTGGATGGTAGAGGAGGAGACACAGAGACACTGGTGCGCGTCTGATAAAACAGGTCATTTAGAGACGAGGCTGTAAAAGTTTGCAGCCTGTCATGTTGTCACGCATATCCAGGGGGATAATGTTAATAAATTAGAGTAAAATACAGACTTAGCTGTACAAAACACTGGGGGAGTGGTGTAACTTCATCACTCACTCACTCACTCACTCACTCACTGACAACTGCATATATAGGGCTGGCCCCACTGTTGTGGTCCAGCCAAAAAGTTCTGTGGGTTTGAAAAACGTTTGGCTGCACAGCATGAGTTTGTAATGACAGTGAGGTTTAGGGGTAAATCTACATCTTTTTTAATAAAACTGTGGAAGAATCTATTAGGTCTATGTGGGGAACATTTGTGTTAAAGAAAAAGTCCTGAATCTGTTAAACGGGGTTACCTCCAGAATAGTTTGTAGTCGTCAGTGGACCGCGGGCGGCCCAGATTTAACAAAATGAACTCATGCATCTCAAGCAGCCATCGGTCCACGTTTCCTCTAGACACAAAGCCTTTCAGCTCATTCTTGTCCTCTTCTGTCAACGGCATCTGGTACTCCGCTGGATACCCGGAAAATGGCTCCTTTTTTAAAGAAACATGGAGTGAGGTATTTAATATGTATATTGAATTACAAGGTATATATAAGTCTCTTATTCGGCATTTAACCAGCCCACAATCTCTGCCAGTAGCAATGCTTACCCTCTTGAGATGCAACATATTTTCAGATTTGAGGGAGGAGAGGAGTTGCCACAGAGAAATACAGTGTCTGAGAGTGCATCTGCCCAGAGCCTGAAGAAACAACACAGCAGAGGAAAGAGTTTGTTCCATGAACAGCATGACAACAAACAACATGCATTTTTAAAAAAAAAAGACCTAACGTCTAATGTTTGTTTTATTTTGGGTTTTGGGGATAGTATTAAGATGAGATTTATTTTTGTGAAGCTTCATTTTGTAGATTACCATTTTATTTGTGTTTTATGGGATGTTTATGGGATGACATAATTTTTTAATGATGATTATATATACTCTGTAGTTTAAAATCCTTATTTTTGTGTAGTTACTGTTTTTGTTGGTGGACTGATGTGTTACGAGTAAGACAATGAAATGGTTTATTATCTGTCGTCAGCAAGCGGCAACCTCTGGGGATGAAAAATGAAGCCAATGCGGTGGTGCATTGGCTCCTCAAATTCCTCAAAGTTCCTCAAATGGCCACTTGAGGCTGGCTCCAAAAATGAGTCAATCCCCATAGACCCCCATTGTAAAATGCCCATCTTGGCGACGGCCAGAGCCGCCCACTTTGAGCTTCAAAGCCTCTCTTCAGAAACTAATGGGTGATATCAGGGTGGCTACGTCCATATTTTTTACAGACTATGATTGTCAGAGGTCTGTTATCCAATTGCTGTGGTGCTAATTAAAGTGGACCAAGCTACGCTGAAGAAATGGTCACCATGCTTTATTTTTCTCACAACCCAAAAGTAGTTATTATAACGCATTAACTAGTTAACAGTAAAGGATAGCAAGCATTACAAAGGTGGCTATGTTTGCTATTTCTTGAGTTTTGCTGGGGACTACGAGGCCTTTTATCATTAAGCATGGATTATGTTCTCACACCTAAAAACACCTAAAAATAACCGTCCATCCCCTAACTATCCAGCAGTGTTTAGGAAACATTAACATTCACACCAGACAAAAAGAGGCTACATATGCAGAGACCTGCAAGATGTGGTGATCGATCTGGTCGGCCATCTTCAGCATGTCCCGGAGGTAAGTGACCAGAGGACATTCGGGATCACCACCAGTCATGGTGAGGAATCCCAGGAGCAGCTCCACAATCTTGAGTGCCTCACACACCTCGTTGTAGGAGTCCAGCTCTCTGGACAGGCCAGTTCGGATCAGAGAGGAAAGAGCTTCCTGAAGGAGCAAAGAAAGTATCAATGAAGCCTGAAGCCATAATCTACTGTAACGGTTACAAACACTTTCAGAGATTTGAGAAGGATACAGGGTTTATTAAATTACCTGAGGCACTTTTTCTTTAACAGCTTTGAACATGGTTTCATAGTCTCTCTCTTGTGTGTTGACCAGAGTCGGAATTCCCTTGAATAAAACAGTGAAATTAGTGAAGCAGGAAAATACAGAAATAAAACTACTAAATAATCCAGGCAACACAGAGTAGATGCAACAGTGACAAAAACGTATATTAAGATGTAACAAATTGCTTTGTGAAAGTTTATTACTTTGTTGATAACCAACACAATGAATACCAACTAGGTTTGCTTAGCGCTAAGTACAGGTAGGAGGGTCTGTGTTTAGCATAAGAAATGGCGGAAGACTGAGTAAACAATTTCACTCAATTAGCTTGTTTGTTCCTTGCCAAGCTGAAGCAGAATCCAGGCTATAATGGACTGTACAAGCCTGGCTACGCCTGTATGGTTCTGTTTACTCTCCAGTTTGCTTTATTCAAACCATGCTGGGGGACTCACGGTGCGGGTGATGAGAGGTTTTCCCTGCAGGAAGCGGGTGAGGATCTGCTGCTGGATCCTGGGCAGGTCATACTGTGATATCGTCTCATGGCCATGCTCTAAGCTGTACTGGCAGTTGGATAAAACCAGAGGAAGCAGGTCCTTCTCCACCTCGTAGCTGATCACATGCTGTCCAGTTAGCTCCGCCACACTCACCTTGAAGCTGCTGCAGCAGTGGAAGTTGGAAATTTTTTATGAAAATGACCATTACAGTGTTTCTGCATGTTTAGACTGTTCACTACATTTGTTTGAACATTTGCATGTGCATTTTGGTATGGAAGTGATGCTTTCACCAGATTCACCCAATTTTTAAGGCTCCTGTGTTTAGGGTTAGTAGGGTTAGTGTACTATTGAAAGCATATTTTTCAGTCTGCATTTCTTCCAAAGATGATAGATTGATCAAACAGGTTAGTATGGGAGAGCAAAATGTGATGGATTGTCTGTTAGTGTGCCATAGACTAATATGGAGCCTCAGAATGCACACTAGACTAGACAAATGAACACATATTTTTCAGTGACAAAGACAAATATTCTAACAGACCCTTAAACCAATATAAAGGATGTGATGCAAGCTTTCCTCATCAACAATGCAGACTCCACATAGCAGATTATCAATTTTACAGTAATGCCTGTTGAGGGTGCCCTGGTTTTTGGCTCTGCCAACATAGCAAACATGGGGAGTTGTGGTAACTCCATAACTGCAACTCCATCTATAGTAAGTTGGCTAGCTGAGACCTTCGTAGTAGAGCTTTGGGCCTTCCAAGACAACTGCACAGCAGACATAAAGATGACTGTAAAAGTAAAAACTTGTTTATGTAGGTTCATGTATGTATGCTTTGTACCTGCTATCCTCTCCAGTGTGGTTGTCCACAGCGTGGACCAGTTCATTGTGGAGCGCCACCAGGTAGCTGACCAACCCTGTGGCGCACAGGCCTGGACCCTGTCGCCGGGGCAAGAGGTACTGCAGGTCGCTGTTCAGGTCCAAATCCTCACTGCAAAATTCATCTGGGATCTTCATCTCATCTGCAGATCATTAATGTCCATGTAAATAAACTCACTGGGAATGTCTCCACTGGTAAACTTTTATAAGACAAATAAGAGGATAAGTGCTTTACTCACTGCTGGTTACAGACATTCTGAGCAGATTCCATGTTTTCAGGAAGATGGTGACATGTTTTTCAAACCATGACTTCATTTCTGGAACAAAATAAGTTTAAAATATTTAGTCACATTTGTTCAGTGGTGTATACATTTATCTTTCTAATTTGTATGACAAGAATTGAACTAGGGCAACAATTCAGTGTGCTGAAAGGTGCACTGCAATACATTTCACCACAAGGAGACTTATTACAAACAAACCAAGAGCTGTAAACATGAAGTCAAATGAACTGACAGATAGCTCATTCATTGGACAGTATTGGTGACTGCTGTCCTGCATCATCAGAGCCACATGGTCCCACCATCCCACATGGGAGATATCAAATTCCAGTTACTGACAGCAATTCCACAGCTATCTGTGATGTGTACAAGGCCAGCAGTCAGTTCCCCCGACCTTGGTTACTAGGCAATGTTGAGATAGGCTGACTCCTGTCCTTCAAGAACAACCAAAACATCTGTCTCACATATCAAGGAGAGACAGTGTTGTCTCTGTTAAGTTTTAGTGTTTACTGTCTATGACCTCAAGGCTCAGGCCTGACCCTGTGTAGCCTAAGGATAGAAAATTCCAGAACATAGCGGGATGCAAAATTTGATCTAGTCATTTTCATTGATATCACAGTTGTACCTGTTTGCTTCTCAATGAACTCTCCGATGGAGCCCACTATCTGGTCAGATGCATTCTGGAACTTTCTCACCAAACGTTTCTGCAGGATTAGGATATCTGGAAGGAGCTTAATCTGGCGAAATTCTCTTTCCTGAAAAAGAAATTAAAGGGTTGATAGTCATGCCTCATAACCAGAGGCTGTATATATAAAGTCATTAAGATAAATGACCATAATACATCTCTGGCCATTTGTAATTTTGCTGTTCAAAACGGATGACGGAGAAGTAAATTCATTTTGTCACAAAAACATAGTCAGAGATGTTTAGAAGCAGTAAATCTCACAAACATTTACCTTCTGCAGGAACTTCCAGAGCAAAGGCAGCTCCTCCTTTTGGTCATTATGCTCCACAATGTGTGTGAGGCTGAGCAATGAGAGCCTCTCTCTGCAGCTCCACACCGCTGAGCTGTGGACCTGAGAGCCCTGCGGCAGTGACGTCAGGAAGGTACAATCATCACCGAAGGTCGTCCTCATGATGAAGTTGGAAGAAACACGGGAGTCAGTCCTGATGCTGCCCTGTGCTTCTTGTAGGAACTGATCAAGATCCTAGGCACAAAATATGTGTAGCAGTGGTAGCAGAGTTTACAGTAGTCATAAGGTATGCAGTGTTCATACATAAAAGCTTCATACACATAGGGGGAAAAATGACATTATGTAAAAAGGTACTGCAAAAGATAAAAGGTCTCACCTTCACCTGAGGCGTCATAATTTCTGCAGCTACAGTCGTCTCCCAGGTGTTCCTGGATTCTTTTGTTGTCAGGTGAGGATCGGCTAGACAAAGTCAAACAGAAGGTATTTTGTAAAATACACCATGTACAGTTACATTCTCCACTCTTTAAAAATGCGTAAAAATAAAAAACAGTAGGAAACAGTATCCATATTTCTCAATGTGTTTTTGTCTCCTCAATGACCCATTTGACATAATATGTATGTATTGACAGGACAAAAATACTGAACAAACAGGATTCTATCAGATGGTGAATTGTTTGATGACTATAAATAGGAAGCTCATGATGCTCGTGATTCATTACATGACTGATGCATGATCACAACAGTCTATAGAGCTGGTTAAAGAAGATAGAAAAACTAAAAGCTGCTTAATCGATCACACAACATCAAGCACACTGTTTGTTTTAAACTGTGGGGGAGCTTATCTGTTCTTGCTTTTCTTTTTTAAGTTGATTTCCATTTATTTTTCCCACCACTGACCATATATGACACTTTTATTTTATTTTATTTGGGCAAATACGGTCACTCATCTTTTCATGATTTAGACAAATTAGATGAGGTAATGTGTAGCTTCAATAAACAATAATTTTACAGTAACTGAACTGGCAGTGGGCTTACAGTGATTGGTCTGTACTGGCGCCAGCAGGGATCTGAGCACCAAGTGGACAGTCGTAACAGTGTCGTCAGCTCCTCTTCCCAGTGCCTGGGACAGCTGATCCAGATCCTTCATTATGTGTTGGGTGAGAAAAGAACAAACGTCCTCCACAGGTGGCTGGATGATCTGCTGGACAAACTAAAGGGACAGAGAGTGCTGGGTCAATGTCACAGTCACATCCAAGAGAAAATGTTTTATTTTATATGTATTTTCCAGACACTTGGGGGGCAGCGGTGGCCTAAAGGTTAGAGAAGCAAGCTTGTGACCGGACCGGCAGGATAAATGTGGCTGGGGAAAGTGAAAAAGCAGTGCTTGTCCTTTGTTCATTACCACCACTGAGGTGCCTTTGAGCGAGGCCCTCAACTCCAGCTGCTCCAGTTGAGCTGCTCAGTGGCTGGCAGATCAGACTGCGGTTGTACTGGGCAGCTTCCAGGTATGAATGTGTAACTATGTGAATGTGATCAGGGCTTTCCTGAAAAAGACACTCCCCTGAATAAATAAAGGTTAAAAAAAAGCTAAAACCTTAGCTACACACAATATCAACTTTGAAAAAAGTGTTGTCACTTAAGTTAAAATCCAACAAAGTTATCCATAATCGCTATAAAAAATTCCCAATAAAGTTAAAAGGCACTCCTCCCAGGGGTGCCCCCAGTTTAGGGAATGGTACATGAGCCAAACTAAAAAAATCAAAGTGCACATCAAATACATTTTTCCCAAAGATGGTTTCTGTCACTTTAGGTAGTTCTTATCACGCTGATGTTTGTCCAAGTGCTTATTCTTCTGATAAGTTTGTTTTTAATTAGTTATTTGATGATATAAAAAGGGTGTGGGACATCATGATTGACAGCTGCTCTCAAACCTCCGTCAGGCAGCAGGATGGCTGAGGGGACGTGTCCTGCGGGCCGTCATACTGCCGCCCGATTCTACTGCGTAGACTCTGGTTGCAAATAACGTCACACAAGCAAGATGGCAGCTCACAGAATCGAGACATAGATTTTGGCTTCACTTTTGTATAGTGGCAGACAGTGGAGATGCGTCGTCCATCTTCATATACAGTCTGTGGTCTGGACTGGAGGTACCATTGTTGCACTTCTTGGGGGGTCTCCAATCTAAAATCTTGCCTAGGGCCCTAACATAGTCAGGGCTGGCCCTGACTCCGCCCCTAATAATGCTAATACACACTAAGTGCTGATATAGATACTTCATTTTCAAAGGGTTGATGTCTCATTTTGGAAATAACTCTTCATCTTCTCACCTGGAATTTCTCTGAGGACCCCAGCAGCATGGCCAAATGTGTAACCAGCCTGACCAGAGTGAAGGGAGTCAAAGACATGTTTTTGCTGTCCAGGGTGTCTAGGTTGTTTCTTCGCTCAGGGTCTCCCAGGATGTGGCCAGGCCTTGTGCGATCACTAAAACAACAGATTATTTTGTAGTGTTTTAGAGTTATTATTTTCATGTAATTGTACATGATGCACAATTACAATCAAAATTGATTAATAAAAGGTCACAAATTATCACCCTAGTGTTGCTAGAAGAAACTCAAATAATTTAATTTTGCTCTATGTAAAAAACAGTTTTCTTAATATCTAAATTAGGAGTATTTTCATGCTACATAACATGACACTGAAAATGTTTCCATAGTTTCCATAAATCACAATAATATGGCCAGCTGGTGATAAACTAGATATTTATCTACTTAAACACAATAAATATGAAAATACTGAACTGATTTTGCACTTGCTAATAGGTGGATATTTATCTTCCTTTTAACCACATCACCAAAACAGAATTTAAAATAATCTAAATATTAAATCTAAATAAATATTATAACATAATATATAAATATTAAAGAAATATAAAAATATTTTTTATACAACAGATGTGAAACTGTTATTTTTTCCATCTACAAAATAACTATATTTAATATTTTTGAACAATCCCTCCCTGTATCATATCCCACCCAAAAATCTAATTTTAACAGGAAGTACACTAAATTATGGGGGAAACTCACTTTAAAAATTTTGTTTTGCTGTCACATTAATGAGAATTTTCAGTGCATGACTATAGCTTGACCATTAATGACACTCACTGCTGCAGCTGAATTCGTCCGAAATCAGGCATGGCTACATGATTCTCCCCTCCGACCTCAAGGCCACACTCCAGACATCGGCCTCTCTCCATGGGCAGGCCACACTGCAGTGGGACATGGCAGATCAGATCAGTCACACAAAAATCTAATTTCTTATTTACTGTATGTTTTTACAGTACCACTTCATTTCTGTAATCACTGTGCAAATAAATGAACTGGACATGCAAAATATGGCTTACCTCATCAACGAAGCATGGGTGATTATTCGGACACGCTGTGAAAAACAATCAAGTAATTAAAATAGGATTAAATTACCTGAATTACTGAGACAGAACCCAAAGTAAACTAAGAATTAGTAAGTGTCAACATATTTTGAATTTATTTATTCAATAGATTTATGTGAGTATTCTATATGAAAATACAGACCCAAAGCAATATAAATTATGCAAAGACTTTCACACAGAGATTATACATACATAGAATTTATAAATGAATACAGATTACTCGAGAAAACCAAGAAGCAAATAAGTGAAGCTGCAAAAAAACCTTAAACTTAAAAATGCACTTAAAATTGCAGTTTCTATATGACTGAATAATACTTACCATACCAAGTGAGCTGCCCATAGTCTTGTTGTATGACTGCTTGAGCAACAGCTAACATATCATCAGGCATTGTGGGTATAAAAGCCGCCTGTTAGGTTAAATAAAATGAGAATGAAATTAAATGAAAAATAATCATCAATTATTGAAACTATGAGTCATTTAATTAGTTTTTTTTTTTTTTTTAGAGTTTTTGAGTTCTTTACGAGTATGCAGTAATTAATATAAAACAATTGATGTACAGACTTTTCAAGATGTTTCCTGCCTAGCAAAAATATCTACAATGTGTATGTGAGGGATTGTCTGGGTTACTGGTAAATATAAAAGATAGTTACAATTTTTCACCACTTTCTGGCCCTCTGTTTTGGAGTAAAAATACCCAAAATTCACTGAAGATTACAAAGACTCCTAACACTAGATTATGTAATGCACCCTAAAACTGTTGTAAAGACACAGAGATCAGCTGACACTAGGAGAGTTGAAATGTAGAAAGGTAGATATGAGACTTGTTTACCTGCATATTTTCCGGTGACAGACCAAGTTGCTGAAGTGGCCTCAGCAGAGAGTGAGTCCCAGTGAGCAGCACAGCTGCCAGGTGGACAGTCAGCTCTATGACAGTGTTTTCTACAATAGTATGACCAGCATGAATGGCCAGGGCTCCCAACCTGTTGTGAACCAGGGCTGAGGCAAAACCCCTCACTTCTCTTTGATGCAGATACCTTGAGCCCTGGATGAGGTCTCCAAATGCTTGGCATCGCTATAGGGAAGATAAAAGACAATATACAAACACAATAAACAAGATTTTTATAGCACCAACATCATAACATATGACAACAAAATATCAGC
The DNA here is from genome assembly GCA_038419695.1 of Scomberomorus guttatus. Lineage (NCBI taxonomy): Eukaryota > Metazoa > Chordata > Actinopteri > Scombriformes > Scombridae > Scomberomorus > Scomberomorus guttatus. The sequence goes on along the minus strand of CM076454.1, from coordinate 22,407,450 downwards.
TGAAGGTTGCTATTCAACAGCACTACTAGGCCAAGCTTTACATTTCCCAGGAAGAAAAGTCAAAATAGATTGCCGTTCTATTGTCTCTTGAAGAGACTTGATGTATAGTATAATATATCATTCAGTTTCCACAAAGCTGTATTTTATCACTGTTCATACCTCAGGGGTGGGATGAAGACCTGTATTTGCGGATTGGTACAGAGTTGTAACCTCGCGGAAAAATGCCAGGAGGATGAACATTGTCCGAGTCCTTGGTGGCGCAGTGCATTTCTAAATCAATCAAAAACAAACAAAATGAAGTGGTGAGCAGCTACTATTCAGACTGAATTGGCATTTGGTCCATGTATTAAATTAAGCAAAAGTTCAAAAAGGAAGATCTCCTCCCTCGCGTTCTGCCTTTATTCCACTATGGATGACTGTCCCTCTGTTCTATTTTTCTCCGTTACTTCCACTTTCCCATGTTGTCAAAATCCCTTCAATCACAATTCTGATGTCACCATATCTGACCAATGATCTTTCCGCCCACATTCCTCAGATGATGTTGTTTAAATATTGCTGCAATTCTGCTATTTTATCTTTATTTGGGGGGGATTCTGTCCTGTCTCTTTTTTTCATATGTACCTATACACTTTATGAAGATCCTTCACATCAATGCAGTCTAATTGCTGAAACTCTTTGTCACTAACATCAATAAATATTGTTATACACTTTGAATTGATCTCTCCTTATTGAACTAAGGTAATGAAACGGATCTCAGGTTTTTAAAAATGCTTTTATTTAAAGGTCCATAACGATGTATTTGCAAGTTTTAGCTATTAACTATTCCAGTTTTTGACTTTCCTTCCATTCCAGGCAGCCATCAGTTTCCACTCTTTTACCATACAGTATGAAAATTTGATCCACTGCAGTGAAAATCATCAGTTCTGGTCAACATGCAAACTCACAACAATAATGGAAATTTGATGTAATTTAATTCAGACTCATAGTTCAATGTGATTAATAACATCATTCAAATCATTCAAATGTATTTGATTTTATACAGTACATAAATTAATGTCTGAAATTGTATGCTTTTTTTATTTTTCTAATACACAGCAGCAATGTTTGCAAAATGATTACCTGTGATGTAAAGTAGATGTGATTTGTAGTAACAGGGCTAAAAGATACAAAACCACTGGAATGCCATGTATTATATGTGTTGTATAACTGATCACATACTACAAAGTTCACTTGTCCATATAAATTACAGGTTGAAAACAAAAATATATTCTGTCCCTTGTGTCAAAATCTGTAAGATTTACAGGAATTGGTCAAAGATATGATAGAAGGTTCATGGAACATTACGTGTAGCAGTAAAGATTGGGGTAAATTAACTTTAAATACCTCACAGACGTCTTCTATCTGCTCAACATCACCGTCCACTACTGCCTTGGCAACAGCATCCCTCACCGCCTTGTATTCATCTCCATACACAAGATACTGGTCCATCTGGCCTCCATCTTCATTCTGTTAACACAATTTTCCCACCATGAAAGGAGTTTGAGGAGCACTTCAAATATACAGTATATTGGATATATTTATATGGATACCAAATATGTATCCAATATATTTTGTTTATGAAATGTCCTGGTGGCGCCTTGGTCCAGGAATAGTCTAACAACTGGGATAAATTTGATGCCATGTTTGTTTCCATGTTTTAATAAATGAGGATCTGCAAACTATCAAATGATGTTTTGCTGGTGATTGGCCCCACTTACTGCATCATGTAATAATGGTGACATGTTTACTTGTTTTATTATTCATACATTTCTGGTAACAGATTATATACAGTTAATGAAAGGTAGTATACCTGTTGATGGACCTCTGCAGGGAAAAGCCAGCTGAACTTTGCCTGTGTCACCAGCGTCTGCACGCGCTCGACACCCTGCCATTCACTTAGCTTGCGGATCAGGTAAATGCGGTACCAATCATTCCCACTCTCTTCACAGAGCCTAATCACCATGTTCATGAAATCTTCTGCTCCGTCTGGGACGTCGTTCTCTGCAACAGTAACAACATGTAGTTCAATTGACATTAGAGTCCGAAGGACAGAATTTTGTTTTCTTTGCTAAGCAATCCGAATTGTCGGCAGAAGTGAAATTATTTCTCACCAGACAGATTGTCACTGATGAGCTGGGCAGCCACAGTGAGGCAAAGACGCAATCGTGCAATGTGCTGCAGATGTTGAATAGACACTGTTGCTGGAACAGAAGCGTCTTCAGCCAAAAATAAGTGCAGGAATTGTGTTTCATCACTGTAAAATGACGTCACTGCTTTAGCATTGTTGCCTTCCTGAGGTATTTTCTCCCACATGGAGTCCTGCAAAGAAAGGTGTTAAAGGGGCATCAATCAACCGTCACTTCAACTGACCTGTATCAGCAATAAGCAGAAACTTAAAAACACTCCTGAACCCTTTCTATCTCCTTCAGATACTGTAGGGTCTTCCTTAACTGTCTTAAATAATGAACATAATTAAAACGACTCCTGTAAACTTACACTACCCTGACATTGCATATAAACCTGCACTTAATCCAACACGAAAGTCCCCTGCTTCTTTGCTGATGCACTTGGTTGAAGTTAATTCCCAGAGAAGTTCAAGTCTAAATGAGAGAATACACATTCAGCCCCCAACATCTGGTCTCACTATTAAACTTATTACAGAGACAAATGGTTGACCCTTCTGGCCCTAAAATCTCCTCTAAACAGTTCAAGATTCAAATACTGTAGTTATAAATTGGATGTTTTTGGGTTGGTTTTGGGAGCCCACACTTGGTATACACTCTCACAGTATGATGTTTTGAAATCTACAGTGAAATCTTCTTCCCATCTTCATTGGTACACTTCTACACTATTAAACATATTATTAAAGCTAGAGGAGACTTTCATCTCCCCCTCCTGGCAGTGAGAATAATTACATTATAGGCTCCGCTGTAGCCTACTTAGTCACTACTGTTGCGGCTGTAAAACGGTGGATAAATTGTTTTGAGTGTCACACAACCCCTGCAAAAAGACTTGTTTGACATTTGTAAAGTCTAGAAGACAATCCGCACAATTAATTTATTTTATCCCCATTCAAGTTAGCAGAGAGCTAACCGAAAGTTAGCTGACTCAGCCTGGCGGAAGTCTCTAGTTTGCATGCCCTGCCCATAGAGCATGTGTAGTATGCATTCATCTGGCCAGCGCAGGAACGTCAAACCCAATACCAGATTAAAAACTCTGTATGCTGTGAAATACAGAGAGATTTACCTGGCGGTGATAGGCTTAATCAGCATTGTGTGAACTCATCTGGCAAGGGCTTGAATGTAACGGACGTTCATTTATATGTAAAAGTTCCGCACTGCAGGTTTAAACTGTACAGGTTCAGGTTACTTTATTTGTACCAGTAGGTAGATTTGGTTTGTAGTAGACAAGACATCCATCTTGACACACATTTTACAAACAATACAGACAATAGACAGACATGATGAAAGTCCTCAAGTGTCCAATAATAAGGGCTTAAAAAATAAAAATAAAATAAAAAACACTATAATAAATAACCACTATAATAAATGTAGTAAAATATAGGTAAAAATAAGTAAATAAATAAAAAACTTTGCTTATATAGCATCTGTGAAATGGTGCTATGTCTTGTTCATCTGAGTGATGGCTGCTGGAATAAAGCTATTTTCATACCACTTTGTTCTACACCTTGGGACTATAAACCTCCTGCTGTCATATATTTGTTTACAAGACAATTTACCTCCAAGCAGTTGATGTACAAGGCATAAAGCTCTGCTTTATCCCCCTCATCCACGAATTTGCTGTCTTCGACAGATGACAAATGCTGCTGCAAATATTCCTTGACTTCTTCAAAGCTGAAAAACAGTTAAGTTTATCATACACTTGGTACAATGCAGATGAGCATCGCAAGCTGAAAAGCTGCCTTTTACATCTGCCAGACAGCTCTCTGGCACATGATCTATAATTCTATTAATTACATTTCAGTAATTACATTTTCTAGACAATTGAACTACACTGATCACACACACACACACACACACACACACACACACACACACACACAAAAGAACAACTATAAATGTAACAAAATAGGACAATGAGATAGGACAAGTTGCAGGTTATACTTTTCAGTTTACAAGTAAGGATCAACTCAGAACAGACATGAATTCAATTCATCTATAAACATTCAAATGTTGAATTTTAACATGACATATTTAGTTTACCTACCTGAACTTCAGCAGGAGCTTGAGGATCACAGATCGCACGACTGGGTTTTGATCTAGGGACTCGTCAAAAGGTGACAGATCTTTGGTGTGAATCTGTTGATGTTCTGGTGTAAAAGATGATTCAGAGTAAATATTAGTAACAACAAAAATAAAGACTAATAATAATTTAAACTTATCAAAGCTTTTCAACAGGCAGATTATTGAAGAGTATTTTGCATAATATAAACAGAAAGTTTGTCTAAAAAGCAAAATGTATAAAAAAAAATGTATAAAAAGCCAAATTATGTACAAAATAGTCAAAGCTGTCATACAGTGTCAGACAAATCCAGGTTCATTATAAAAGAAGCTAAAGAAAAGACAGATAATGATGTTTGATATGATGTCTCCCTGATAAGTGGTACCTGTCTCAACCATCAGGTAGGACAACAGGTTGGTGATGACACCTTCGTTTGGTGGCTTGTTGTCCTTGAAGCACACAGTGGACAGAAGATCAATGAAGAAACCATCGCAATGCCGCCTGAATTCTGCATTTTTCTTGATAGAGGCCCTGCGGAGTCACAAAAAACAAATGCAGCATAATAAATTAAGAAAAAACAGAGCAATTAGTTTTAATTGTGTTTCAGCGTTTCCGCTGTAATATAATATTTTCTGTCTTTCCTCTGAGTCTTTTTGATCAATTGCATGAATTTTTTTATTTTCAGCAGCCAGCCTCACAGAGTTGTGTATGGTTGACCCAAAAGAAGGTTGGTGAAAGTGCTAGCTGGCACTACTAGATGGATTTTACTGAAATAAGATTTCCAATGTAGCAAAGGGGATTTTCTAATTTCACTTTGTATGCCACTGTAATTCTTCTGAGTAATACTGTGTTTCACAGTGACATTTTGTCAACATCAATTCTACTGAATCACTGACATGTTATCATACCTGCTACAGGGTAAACTGTATTATATACAACTACTGTGCACATACATACAGTGCACTAGTCACTTGCTTGCTAACCTAGCATGGGTTAGGTTGCCACAACCCTTTGAAAAGGAAGTGTCTAATGTAAAGTGAGATGTCCTTTCTGCATGCTCAGCTGGATGGATGAGGATAAAATGCAATAAAAAAAAATCACTGAGATGGTATGATATGTAAACATACTTTACACAAATTTGCTTCCAAAGTGATTTCTGTCAAACTACTCAGTATTTGTGTGCCTGTATCTTTATTGTGCACCTTTGTTGCACAAAAGTGGAAATTTGTCTTCAGCTTGGATGACAATCAACATTAGATATCACATCATATGTCACAAAAACAGTGAGTAAAAACATTTAAGCACACTATGTTCGATGCAACTTTGTAAAAAACAAGGAATAAATTGCTAAAAATGATTTGAAATAATTTAAAATAATTTAAGACCAATTTAAGAAGTAATGTGCCAGGTATATGGGATCAGCTCTGCAGCTGCAATTCTGTAACTGATCCTGAAAGGAGTGAGTTCCACCATTGGATTTTTTCTGGTGTTAATGGTATTAAATATGAAAAACTCACCTGATATCTTCAGACACGTGTGGCTGAAAGTCATTTGGTAACTCTTGCCTGCAAATGGGACATGAGGCTTGTCCTGCATCAAGGCTTGCCCTGATGCATGTTGCGCAGAAAATGTGATGGCATGGCAGCCCCACAGGGTCTTGAGGCTCTCTCATGCACACCCCACACTGAAGTCCAAACCTTAATGAAAATGTGGCCACTGTCAGTCAAATTCACTGAAGTACAGCTGAGGAACATTCTTGTCTAATTAATGAAAAATAATTTGCACTGTCAAATTAACAAGCCCTCACCTGAAAATCTGATCACTTGCCCCCTGCTTACAGGACTTCAATACTTCAATCACAGCTTTAAAAGCCATCATTGATTTTACATCTGAGTTTCCCGCCAGAACCTTAGAAATAGGTCAAAAACATTGGACATAAATATAACAACCATAATGGTCACTTTTCACTTTTTTTAGTTGGCTGACTTTCATGTAAAATATCACATGCTATGGTGGCAAAATGTGCCAATAGCCAATAGATATTTTGTGATAATATGAATTATGTTTCCCAACATTTGTATTTTTGTTTGAATAAAAAGGTATCTGAACAGCAAGTAGACCATGATGAGAGACCAAATGTTTCCTCTAGGTAAATAGGTTTAAAAAGAAAAACCACCATGACATCTGAGGTAGGCCACATTGCTTAGATTAGTTTTATGTAGAATATATTGGTCATTAAAAATCTGCTCACCCTGCTTAAGGTTTGAAAGTGATTCAGGACCAGTGTTCTGAGTTGCTTCTCTTCATTATGGAAACCCAGCAGCATGTGTTCCACAAACAATGAGAGGATGTAAATGCGCCTCCAGCCATTACTATAAAATATTACAGAATATCATCACAGTTAGTTTGTTGAAGAAACATATGCATATTCACTCCAAGACAGTTTTGTCTGTGCAGGATTTCCCCCAGAAAATTGATTTGCAGAGGTGGTGAGCTCTAGATTAAACAATCATCTCGCTCATTAAATACTTTGCCTTTGCAATGTGAAATAGCACTACTGCTCATTTTCCCTGAAGCTTAATAAGTCCAACATTGTGTTTTATAAAAATGTAATAGCTTCTTTTGACTTAAGCAGAAGCTCTCTTTATTTCAGGTGTGACTGAGAAACTGAGAAATGTCTGCAATTTGTAAGATAAATCAACAAGCATACAAAAGATTGGTAGGGTAGTTCACAGTAACTACCTTACATTCCAGTAACTTATATACTGTCTTTTGACTAGAGTTAGGGATGGAGTATTTCACTCCCATTCCTGTGCATCAGCATCTTACCGGACATCATGGAGTCTTTCTTTGTATCGTAATTGCAATTGTTGGGAGCAAATCAACTCCAAAGAGGCTTGCAGCCTCTTCACCTCCTTCAGCCACTGCTGGCAGAGAGCATCAGTATCTAAAGTAGGACAGTCTAGGCTTTCAACACATGCCATGGCTGCATGGACATCCAAAACCTATAGGACAGTAGAACAGTTTTGAACTGATTCAGTATTTCTGCAAAATTTGAAAAAGTCCTATAAAAAAAAAAAACAAATAATGTGAGAATTATCCAATTAAAAGCTATTCAAAGATGACAGAAGTGCTGGATATTGGTTTCGTGTACAGATGTTTACCATCTCTGGACAATGTCTTATCTGGGGGTTTCTTCGCAAAGGAGAAACGATTTCAGGCTGAAGAGAAATCATCCGCGAGAGGTTCTGGAGACGACTTTGGTAGACATGATAGGCAATGTGGATGTGAGGAAGAGAAAACTCATCTTGATATCTTTTTCGTCTCTGTACTTCATCAACGCAGCTGGTCAGGGCCTGACGCAAGAGCTGAGGAGTAAATGCACAGATTCATGATGTAGTATTTGCTTTAAACTAGAGCAACATTAATGAACAGTTTAAGGTAATAGTTTGACTTAAGCCTTTAAAACATTTGCAGTAAACCACTTTATACAGTAGCCCAAGTGTTAACATGAGTTTAGTTCAATTTTATATTTTTCTCCCATCACTAGCCATTTGCAGCATCAAACCACAATTGTAATGACTGGAGTAATAGTAATTAGTAACAGCCTTAATCTGTTTGGAACTGACTGGCATCACTGAGTGAGCAGTGTATAATACAACATACTCCCGTTCCCGTTTATACATGTTAAATATTATGTGGACTTAAATACATGGCACACTGGTCACTCATTGTATATTTAAGTGTCTATCTACTATATAGGTACAAAGGATCAGAAAAATATAAATCACTGCACAAAACTCAAAAAATCCATCTTTTTAGAGATTATAATGTTCAGTTTTTGCTAACACTGTCAAAAAGCAATTGAATCAAATCTGCTAAATTTTGAGGTAGGGGGATGTTGAATTAGATTGTTGTATTTGACTGTACTCGACTGAATTGTTGAGAAAATAATATACAGTAAAATGTTTTGAGGAAGTGAGAGTGGTGGTTAGTGGATGCAGCACTTTATTAATCCTCACCTGTAATTCTTCATCTGATGCCACTTTCATTGTCATGGAGACGAAATCCTGCAGGTACCTTTCGAAAAATTCTTTCTTCATTTTTTCATTCACATTTTTCGCCATGTAACTGCCAAGTGGAGTGTTCAAGTACAGCTCATGGAAATTAACATGCAGATGATCTGCAAGAAAAAGTTGAGAATGCCACTAATGTGTTGCAGTGTAGATCTTTCAGTTACAATGCTAATACTTTAAATGTACAGCACAATTATGGGCCAAAAGGCATTCATATATGTTTCTTATACAGTATGATAGTTACTTTTATGTCTGGATGCTTGCATCATGAACCCATCCAAGAAGTCTTTGATCCACCAGCTGAATGGCATGACGCAGCGCATGGTGCTGCCATCTGTGATATGGCTTTGTACCATCAAGACTGTGGAGCTGTAAGAGAGGCAGGAATTAAAATATTATGAATGTGATTTTGCAAGAAAGAGGAATCACATTATTTATTTTTAACCCAAACTGCTCCTAGCTGGTGCTGTAATTCACTTGAATTTACTTGCATTTTTCTTGAGTCAGAAAACAAAGCATTCAGAACCGGTGGCTAGAAAAATTGGTTTGTTACAATGCTTCACTTTTAAAACCATAGCAAATGTAAAACACAGAGTAAAATAACAACATCAGAGGTATTTTGTCAAGGCTGTCTTGAATATTCATAAAAAATATAAACGAAACCATTTGAGTTGAATAGATAACATGATCACACAACCAAGAGATACTCACTTTTCCACTCTCACATAAGGTACATCGAGCATCTCTTTGCTGGCAAATATCTCAAGCCACAGGTTTCTGATGTCTTCCCCACTATGCAGCAGAAGGTCCAAATTGCAATCTCGGTCAATGACTGAGACCAAGCTGGCTAGAAGTGGAGTGACAACTGCCTGGATTTTCCTCCACAGTGTGTGTCTGTGAGAAATATTCATATGAACTCATTAAAAGCAACCTGATGTTTGCGTATGTATCAAAAATGACATTTGAGAGTATAGAATGTCAGTTGAAACCAAATCTCTGGACTGGCAGTAATTAACAGTGAAAAAGTGTGCAGTGGTACATTTTACACCACAGAAAAGAGTATTGAATAACTAATTAATAAATAACAGACAAAGATTATATGCAAATATGGCAAAGAAAAGGGTCATATACACTGGTAAGATCATGGATATAAGTAAAGAAGAGACCTACAGGAACGTTCCCCCCTCTTGAAGAGCATTGACATTAGATGCCTCCCTTAAAACCCAGCTTTTTGGATTGGGGATTTTGGCCTCATACTCCTCTAGCAGCAAGTGGAGACGCTTCCTCACAATGTTCACAAACACACCTTAAAAACAAAATTAAACAAATTAATACCTTATGTTCAGTAAGATGCATTTTCAATGCACACAGACTAGATGTGTATAACAATGGCCTGATATAGAAAGATGACCCTGAATGACAGATTTTCTAATCTCGTGTCTCACTTTCATCCAGAAGTGTGAGCAGGTTTTCAACTCTTTTAGTGCTGAGTTCTCCGCTGTCTGCTGCATCTCTGAGCATGCTCACTGCACTCTGAACACAACTCCTAGCAAGATCTGTTGTATTAAACATATCTCCCAAAACCTGAAAAAAAATCATAGTTCAATTAAGGAAAATTGTCCTAGAAGTGAATCCCCTAAAACTATTTGGCCTGAAGAATAAACACGATCCTGCTGTTCTTCCAGGTTTATGACTATGGGTTGTAAATTAGACTTACAGTGGAGTAATCATTTTGTGTCACACCAGTGGGGTCTTCTGTTTTCATGGCTTGAAAAAGAACAGAATTAGAGGTGAAATTTATTTAATTAACTTGAACTATATAATAATCTTTAGAAAAACTAAGATTTTGATGAATTACCCTCAGGTGGATCTTCAAAAAGATTGCTTATGCATAGATTTTTCAAGAAATGAACATCAGAGACAAACTCTTTTGATCTTCTGAGATCATCAATGTGAACAGACCTCCATCGACCTGAAAAAAACAGTCAGATTAATTTGTAAATTTTAACTATTTTTTAATAGTCTGCTCTTTATTTTCTTGTTTTTTGTTGTTTCTCTTAATGTGTAAAACTTTGCACTGGATTTTGTGTATGAAAGATCAATGAAGCTTATTATTATTGGTGTGCTAATTAAGGACATTGTGACAGAATCACTGACATAAAATGGGCCATTTTGTTACACCAAGTGTAATAGCAAGACTAACCGCCTTGAAAGCCAACATAGGAGGTTCCACCCTCAATTCGAGGAAGTTTGGTGACAAAGTACACAAATGTCTTTGTGTTGTCAGTAGTGGCCCTGTTGTTTATTTCGTTGATGCATGAATACCTGAGAAATTGAAATATTAAGCATAAGTAAATGAAAGAAGAACAAACGTGTGCATTTGCAATCATGTGTGAGAGAGATGTAAAAGAAAGTACTTAAGTGATGATTGTCAGACTCACTTGGCTGAGGAAAGAATATTCCTTCTGTGGGAGTCTTCATCATAGTCTGTTTGGATAATGAGCACTTTTTCTGCAGCTTCTGAGCCAAGAAATTCCCTGATACCAGGACATACAGTAGGCATTGTTTAGATTTGAATAGCGAGAGTGATCACTTAACAGTCATGTGCAGGCCCGTATATCTACTCAGTGTAATGCATAATATTATCAGTTTTGTAATTGTTCTAAGAATTATAAGAAACATAAGCACAGGAGTGTGGGAAAAGGCCATCATTTAGATTTAAATGAGTACCTCAGCAGAAGCGACATGCTCTTTATACTGTATTTACACACCTGATTTTCTTGAGGAAAGAGTACTCTGTGTCAAACTGGTGCAGTGATAGCAGCTTGATATCATCAAGCTTTATCAAACTCTGCAGTTGCTGAGTGTCCGTTGCTGTCAGTAGCCTGGAAAATGTTGTGACCTTCAAAAAAGCACCAGGAATTACAAAATAAGTTAACTTATCATTTGCTATTAATAACAGAAAAATCCACCCACACATAACGTTACATTTTTGTGTGTCATCAGTCCGTGATTTTCAATGCATACCAGTAGTTAGGGGTCAGCTGAGATTTGTATTTGGGTAATTTCTTTTATAAACACTTTTTTGCATTTGATATTTTTTTTCTCGTGTACTAATGCACATTCAAATTCCAACAGTCACTCTTTTACTAATAGGAAATAGGAATAATGTAGAAAATATTTGTGCAATTTCTCAATAATATTTGATAGCAAAGTAGAATAAATTACCTCTGTGAAGAACTGGGACTGTTCCGCCTGCTTTGTGTGATAGACAATGTAGTCTCCCAGTGAACTGTGCATGTTCGCTCTAAAATATTCTTTCATTAACTGTTCTCTTTCTTCATCTGGCAGTCTGGATTTGGCCAGACGAACAACTGAGTCTGGAGTGGCACAGTTCAGCAGAATGTCTTTGGCTTTGTTCAGAATGGTCTGAGCTTCTGTTTCTGTCTCTGTTACTTGCAGGACCACAGAGGAGCATGTGTCTGAATGGTAGCCAATGAAGACATCACTTGGAGCATATTGCTTTTTTGTGGAGTGTTGACTGCCTAAGGAGATAAAATCATCAACCCATTTCTGTAGCTGTCTAGCAATGTCTTTCTGCTCATCTCTGAGAACAGTGTTGATGTCAAGGTAGTGTTTCTCCAACCTGTTAATCAGTGGGATTGGAAACTGCTCATAGACCACCTCCTTCTCCTCAATGACAATGAGCCTGAAGTTTTTGTGAACTCTGCATTTCACACGATGTGTTCCTAATCCAAGATCAACATACTTTTGACCCCCAAGGGTTACATAGTATTGGTTGAGAGCATCATACAGACTTTCATACAGATTCTGAAGGTTCAGAAGCACAACTGTCTGTCCTGTCTCCATGCAAACCTTGACACGATTGATGTTCCTACAAATCTGCGTGTACTCCTGATCCTTTGGGAAACTGGACCCAAAGATGATCTCTGGATGGATTTGGTGAGAGAAGAAGATCTGTTGGAGAATCTGAAGAGCAGCATAGTTTTTTGTGAGAATTAGTAGGTAACGACTTTCTTGTTCTTGGCAAAATGGAGAGATGTTTTGTTTTGCTAAATCAATGGCACTTTGCTCAACTTGGAGAGCTGGAAAGATGTTTTGCTCGACCAAATTAATGGTGGAAATGCTGGCATTTGCAAAATCATCACTGAGTTCTCTGCTGAATATGGTCATCACATCAACATCATCCTTTCCGCTGAAGTTTCTCAGGACTGCTCCAGTAATTTGATCTGCAGTGGGACTCATATTAGAGATTTTGGTAATTGAAAATACCATCTTTGTCAGACTGTAGAAATCCCGCAGACCAAAAAAACCTTTGCCTTTTTTGCATACTGTCATGTATGCTTTTGCAAAGGGCTTAAAGAGGTGTGTGATCTTTCCAAGAACTGTTTCTTCAGATGAACATATCCCCTTTGCACTTTTGATGAGCTCTTCCTGGTTTGGATCTCCGCGGGACACAAATATTCCACGATTCATCTTGGCAGGGTCCAGTGCCCAGTTGGAAATTCCAATGAACCCAACCCTCTTATGAGGTTGTGGCTCATCATCGACGCAGCCCTCTTCTAGTAATGGGTGCAGTGTTTTCAGTGGCATTTTAGGGGAATCTTCAGCCAATCCAATCTCATCAAGAACAACTACGGAAATGTATTCATCCAAGTTTTTACTTTCCTGAAAGCGGGAACACTGTTTGAATGTGTTGATGATTCCTTCAGGAGTTGAATGAGGGCTGCACTGGAAAGACACCAGATGTATCTGCTTCAGCCTCTTGTAGAGTTCAGAATGTGACGCAGGGCCCTGCATTGCATCTGCAACTAGAGTTTTGGACAGTGATTTGGAGCTCCCTGGTTTCCCAACGATAAAGAGGGGAATTCTTAGCTCAACACAGATCACCATCATGAAGAAATTTTCTTTCAAAGCATCATTTCTGGCTATTGTTTTACCCATGGGCACACCATTGAGTAGGAGGTCCTGCATGAGTTGGATTTCCTTCTGTACTCTCTGTACCTCATATTCATGAGGAAGCAATGGGCTGATTTTTTGCTGATATGGCCTTTTCTGTTCCAAACAGGACTGATAGCATACTCCAGTGGCCATCAAGAGTGACCATATTACTCTGTCACTAGCAGGTGAAAATGGTGGCTTGTTTTTTTTTCTCTGAAGGAATGTTCTCAGTTCCTCAGCAAACATGGAGTGATTTTTGTGGAACCACACAAAGACATGCATACAGCGTTCAACATCCCTCAGACTGACAAAGCTGCATTCGTCTTTCCTTTCCCTCATGAACTTTTGTGATGATGATAACACCTTAGTTATAGTTGGAATATAATGATTCTCAATCAAGTTGGCCTTGGCCTGTCTTTGCACTATTTGTTCAATGTACATTTGCTCTGTTGAGTCATTGAGCTGCCCAAAGTCCCAAACAAGAGGAATCATGCTGGGGGGTAACACATGAACACGATACACAAGCTGTCTGAGAGGGATGGATCCAAGTCTGTCTTCAGTCTCCTCAGCCCTGACCCGGTAGCCCAATCCAGATGCTTCTAGCCTCTCAATCATCGTGTCTGTATGCTTCCTGTAGGGGTTGCATGCAGCAATTATCTGTAGTCCTGTTTGACAGCCAAGTTGTTGTCCCTGCACAGAGTTATCACAAATGATCTCCTTGATGCTGTTGATTGCTTCTGTGGTGTTTGCCTCATCAAAGAAAAGAACTGAGTCAAAGTCATGATTCTCTTTATTGGTCCTTGCAAGAGTTTCTGCTTCCGCCACTTTCTCATATATCATTTCTGATGTAGTTCCTCCATGAACCTTGACCAGTTTCATGTTTTCTGCTGGTGCTCCACATCTTCTCAACTCACACATAAACTTGATGAGCCTCGTCTTACCACATCCTGTCTCACCCATTATAATGACCGGGATACCACACCTAAATCTCATATGGATTGCCATCATTTTGAGGATGTTATCAGTTGTCAGTTCATATGTTTCATCAGGATCTGTTGGCCACTTGATGCCAAGCACACTGCATAGGTGTTCAATCTTATCAGCTCGAGGAAGCTGATCAAAGTGCCTATTAAAAGGGACTCTCTGAAGTTTTAAGCCAGTGTACAGCTCTTGAGTCATGATGTTTCTCTTTATCGCTTTTCCTGTCAAGGGGTTTATGGCATCAACCCCTTTCTGGTCATTGGGCTCAAGGTGAAACCCAATGAAAGTCATGGACATGTGGTCATCATTAAAAAAGATGTATGGGTGTGGCTCAGATTCCCACCTTTTTCTAATGAGGAATGGAGCTAAATCTCTTTCATTAAGCCCACTGATGTCTATTTCTTGCCTCCCTGGGCTCTGGTCAGTAATGCACAGTGATGGGGTTGCGAAGTCTTTGGACATCAAGATCATGAACTCAACCACAAAGTTTTTGAACCCACGTAGAGTGTCTCCAACAAACTCAAATTTGCAGAAGACTGAATTCTCACAGTCTTGTAACTGAAGATTAAGGAACCAGACAAAGTTACGTAGCTCTGCCCATGAAGGATCTAATATTCCACAGTAGATTAGCAGTATCTGGAGACACTTTGCACGAGTCCCTTCAATGCCTTGGTAAGTGAAGTTGTCAAGATTGTCATTGTTGTAAAAACGTGTGAGGTACTGGTATGGCCTTTGATAAGCTTCACTCCGGAAACATTTATCATCCATGAGGGGGTCGTCACTCTCCATGTCAGTGTTTTCTTCTCTCCTCATTTCCAAAGCCATAACCTCCTTTGGTGGACGGCAAATCACCTTGGGGAAAACGTCCAAGAATGCAAAGTTTTCCTTTCGTCCCTAAAAATATACAAATACGTGTATATATATATTAAAGTTTAGAATCAATCACTCAAGCCTATTCTTTTATTCAAACATCTTGAGTAAATTAATTTCACTAAAAAGTTATAGCTTCTTCTCCTACCAGCTACTAATTGCAGCTACTGCAATGACCTGTATACCATATTTAGCCAATCACCCTTGTCCTACCTGCAACTGAAGCATAAGCCTAACCCTTTCCGACATGATGTGGTTGTATGTTGTGCTTTCTACATTTCATAGACCACAGATCAACTTTAGTTATTTTAGAAAAGGTTTTGTCAGAACAATTCAGTAGAAAAGGATGCAACAATAATAGCAATAATAAAAGGAAACCAATAGAACTGTAAGGTATAATTTGAATGATGAACAAGATGAATAAGGCTTAAACTGTAAATCTCAACTTACAGATCTGGGGGCATATCTGGACTCATCATTTGTGGATTCCAGTAATTCGATGATATACAAGTGTTTGTGGCTGCAGTGCCACATCCATCCATCCGAATCCATCAGGTAACGCAAAAACAAAAGCTTGAATAGGAATTCATTCAAGCCCTTTTGCACCTGGGTATTATAATTTGCATCATTAGAAAGAAATCTTAATGTTACTCGATAAAGCATATTTTAGCAAAATGTTGACCATCTTCAGGATTTTCAATGAACCACATTAAAAAAAATTAAATAACTTCCATTATCATGGGTGCATAAAGATTGCTTACCGAGGATGTGACATCAAAATGAAACATCTTGAGATCTTTCTGTTTTGGTGAGTCATACAAAGACTGGAGAACCTTGTGGTCATTGACCTCATGTTCAGCTAGGCGGATGCACTTCTTGAATGCAGATCCTTGTTCTACATTTTCCTCCAGCTTTTCATACAATCTTTGGACAAACAGTGATTTGCCTGTAATGGTAGAATAACCAGATATCATTTAGATAACCGAAATCATGGCATCAAGAATAATGATTGGAATACGTGGTATGTATCTCTAGGAAGCAGGAATGTTATTACCAGAAGACACAAAACAAGATAAGCTTTTATTCTGCACCTTGTTTTCTATTAACTACTGAATCAGATTTCAGCTGACACAGTTTCACAAATTTTGCTGCACATCTCAATAATATTGAAAACATATACGAGAATAGCTTTAAGATATAAGCTCATTTGACATACATTTTTAAATGATTATACCAATATTTTAGGGAGGTAGCCTCATGGGTCATCTAACCATATATGACAAAAGGACTACAAATCATCTGTGTCTCCAGGCAGTCATGGAACTACATATGGATGCAAAGATTTATGTTATTTAAAGTTAAATAAGCTCTCTCTTCAGTTCAGATTCCTAATATTTACTGTATACGGTATATTATTTTTTCTTTTGTTTGTTTTGTTGCTAATCTATTTATCTACATAATTTCCTTAAATAACACTGTCGTATACTTCTTATATATAAGAAAAAGCTGTGCATGTAGGACTCACCAACTCCTGCACGTCTAGAAGCAACAATGCCAACAGAATGACCACCTTTGAACACAGCATTCTTGTGATCTGAGGGGACAGTATAATGCTGGGACAAGTACTTTTGGATCCTTTCCAATGGCTCTTTTGGCACAAAGTCTCTTTTGAACTGACTGAATGCAGTAGGAATGTAAGTGTGCTCCCTGTCAGAGCTGCAGTAGATCACTAGCCTGTATTCTTGTTTAAACAGGGAACGCAGATTCTGAAAACACTTCTCCATTGCACAGCTAACTTCATAGCTTAGTTGGTCTGCTCGAAGCATTGTGTAAATCTTCTGGCCAAAGTCACCTGGTGTGAGACATCTTCTCAGGAAAAGCTCTACTTGCTCATATGATGTTGCAGGGGTACACAAGAGAACCTCATCATAACTCGGCAGTGGCTCATAGTCATTGGTCATGTATAAGCAGATACTTGAAGTCAGGACCTCATCGTGTGGGCAGATTATGAGATTAGGCTGGTTTGATACGAGGCCTTTTGGGAGCGTTCTTCTGAGTGAATTGTCTTTTGTGTCTGAGAGCATTGGTTCCTCCCATTCATCTTCATCTTGGTTTTCTGTGTCAGTCATCATTTTTAACAGACCCCCTAAACTCCTTATGTCTAAAAGATCATGGAAAAATATTCCCTCGTTCTTAATGTAGGCATCCCACAACTCTTCCAGTTCTTTCAAACCAACAGTCTGGACTACCTTTTCTGCTGGATCATCAGTTGTAACATGACTCACATTGGCTGAAGACGTATTCATGTCATCCTGGTGAAGAAAGCGACTTTGAAACAGAATATTTTCATTGATCCTTTTGCCAGGCTCAAATTGGTTGTGAAACCTTCTCCATGTGCTCCAGACATCTGATGTTATGCAGTTTGGTTTGATGAAAGACAGCATCATCAAGGCTTTGTCCTCTATTACTGCATTCACATTTGTTGGAGTCACAATACTGCACAGGTAGAATATTTGTTCTGCTGTGAAGTAGTTTAAGTAGTAGTGATCAGATCTCTGTTTGTTCATGAAGTTATGCCAGTCATCAAGAAACAACTCCATCGTCTTGGACAAAGCTGTAAGTTGTTCAACCAGTCTTCCACATACTTCGATGTGATGCAGAGTCTTGCAAAAGTCAATTTCCATAATGATACATGGGCCACTCTGAGTTTTGCAATAAATCTTAGCTTCCCAAAACCTGAAGAGTGGGTTCCCTGCAGCATAAAGGTCTACAAATGCTTTTGCAAGCCTCTGGACGTTGTCAAACACCTGATTATAAAGAATAAAAAGTGAGATTATACATTATACATTTTTCTTTTAAATATCTAATTAATTTACCGAAAAGCAGACATAAATCTCTTATCACAAATTCAAAATATAATATATTGATTATACAATACCTCAGCGAAGCATTCCACTTCATTCCGATTATGTTCCCCTCTTCCAGACATGAGCATGAGCTTGTTTTGCAACTCTTTCAGGTCATCATAGGTACATGTCATGTTTTCTTCAGGTCCATCCTGAATTTGCAGCATCAGTGAAGTCTCTAAAGTTAGCTATAGAGGGAAGTATCAATATGATATGGACCACATTAGTGTTTATTTGAAGTCCTTAGACCTGAAAACTACCATCACATGCATAAGACAAGAAAAGACATAATTTATATATATATATATATATATATAATAAAAAATACATAGATTACATACATAATTTTTTGGCCTTCTGTATTTTAAATGCTCAGTTTATTTTACTAAGTGAGAACAGAGTTTAGGTTTTTCATTTTGTTATACTGTCATATAATTCTTTCTAATCATGTTGTGCAGATGATTTACAGTATATAACTAAGTTTGCTTGTTCAGAGGATAACACTTTTTTCTTGTTTTTCACTATCCAGGTTTAAACATGTTTATGTATTAGTTTCATGCAAACCTTTTTCTGGTTCTGGGCCTTGATGATGTATATCCCTCTCTCATTGATGGATGTAGCCAGGGACAGAGATGAAAATTCAACAGATCCATGGCTTTCCTTAACAGTTTTTAACCACTCCAGATGCCGTGCTGTATCCCGCTATAATTAGACAACAAACAAAAAATTTTGAGTGTATTTTTTAGTTTCAAAGTTTCTGTTGATTTTTTGTTGTTTACCACAAATGACTCATAATATAAATGAACAAGATTTGCCATGCATCTTTCCCCTCAGGGGATATCCTTTTGCTTTTTTTCTTGATTGTGAATGTGCAATAATTAAAAAAATACAATTTTTTACAACAAGAATCTTGAATCTGGCACAACTGAATTTCATGTTTCACTTGACCATGATTCCTACTGGTTAAAATAAAATTTTACTTTGTAACCTAATTGCTGAAATTTGAGGAAGAGGAAACACTGCTAGAAACAGCTTAACAATGGAGTCCATTGTTAAACCAAGCATGTTGTGCAGATGATTTACAGTATTTACAAGCATTGACAAGCATCACTAGTGATTTTACTGATCGTAGTGGCCCATTGTGTAACCATGCCATTTACTTAACTACTCATTAGGATTGTGGAAAACAATCAACCTTGAACTACCAAATCATAAGTACTTGTGCATGTACATGATACAGCTGTGGTTTGATTGTAATTGTAACATTAGTTACAATGTGGTGGTAACATGAAGGGTGCAATCTCACCAGCTTCCTTGGTATATTTCTGTCATTTTCAAGTGCTTTCCACAATTTTGACAATGACTCTTTGAAGGCCTCAAAATCAGAGTCCTCCTTCAGTCCATACAACATGGACGAGTAACCAAGGACAGCATCATGAAAACAGGCCACTCGATCCACATCCAGGTCATTTTCTCCAGCAGAGATAGATGCCAGGTCCACAAAAACTTTCAGTTCATTGATATCTGCAATTACAAATTTCCTTTAGATGAAGCAAATAATTGTGTTTAACTCTCGGTAACAAAAATTGAATCTACTTTACCTTCAAGTGCTTTTTTAACCCACTGGACAAACTCTGATGTCAGACTGAGCTGCTGAAGACATTCCCTACGATTATCTGTAATGTCCTTCAGAATCTCTTTGGCATTTATGAAGTTATCATCTATGCAATTCAGGCTGTTTTTCTTGAAGTCAGCTTGATTCTGAAAAGTATACATTACAGTAAGAAACTGTTTAGTGCATGATTCATGATGCCAGTTAAGATGTGTATAAAAGCCTATCTGAATTAACAGTTAATGGGTACAGGAAATTCATTTTCCTCAAAACTCAATTACCTAAGACTTAGGGTGAATGTTTTATCACAATTATTTCAATTTCCTTTTCCCATTTTAATCTCTACATTACAACAAAGTATGTCAGTATTTCATGAGTACGAGACCAAACTAGCAAACTAGTCTTCAACAATGAATTTATACAGAGGAATAGCTAATTACTTGACTACAATACACACTACACAACTAACAATATCCACCGAAAGTATCACAGTGGTCTCTCTCTCTTATGAATGGAGCCATGTCAGTAGGTGTGCTGTTAATATCTTACAGTTACGGACTAGTGACTTATTATAAAGACAGCTCTTTTGAACTTAGAATTGTTAGGAAACATACCATTTGCAGCAATTTCTCCAGCACTTTGAAGTCTCCTTCCGGACAAATTGTGTTCCTGATATCCATGATGATTTTGGCAGAGTCCATTGCAAGATGAAGATCCTGGTACTGTTGAATCTGGTTAATTCTTTCTGTGATCCATCTTCTGTCATCAGATGGATTTGTTCTGCACATGATGTCTAAATCTTTTCGCAAGTCTTCACAATTTCCTTTATAGTCCTCAAAGAGGCTGTCTATTTCCTCCAGTAGCAATTCCCCAGTCTTCAGACCATCATAGAGCTCTTTGTACTTGCTGTAGCAGCTCTGGAATATTTTGCTGTACACCAAGTCGAGAGTGTAGATTTCTTCATTTCCATCGAGACGTTCAGTATCATCAAAATCAGGTTGGTCTCTTGACAGCTCTTCCACTCTGTTCATCCAGCACATTTTGAAGATTGAGCTGTCTTTAATGGCATGCAGTTCTGAAGCCATTTGTCGGGTGATATCACAAAGGTTGAAATAAGTGACCTCGATCGTAGGAGGGGTCTGTCCATCAAGAGTGAGAACCTCCATAAATTCATTCAGATATATTGTCTCAATGTTCTGATGAAGTTTTATGTCCAACCCCTTGAAGTCAACTGTGGATTAAAATATATTATTAGGAATTAAGTCTTCTCAGTCCAAAAACCACTATAGTATGTCAAGATCCAAGATCTGCAAAGAATCACTTTCAATGTAAAGTAGTACCAACTGGATACTGAGGCCTTTTCAGATCAACTTAATTTCTCACGTGGTTGGTTGCACAAAGTTAGGGCAAGCAGCCTTTATGTGCTTGTCCCTGCAATGTTACTGCTTTCATTCACAATACAGTTGTACCGGCATTTTCCCCTGAAATGTTACTAGGTCTTGAGGTGGGAAATTGGTGGTACAGATTTCTCTGAATATCGATCCCTGCTCCCATTCACACGTGACCCCATGCAGGAAATGTTCCTGAACATTTCAGGGATAGACTGCATGGGTGAAAGAGGCTTAAGGTGGGGTTTCTAACAAACCTAATTCTTAAACATAATTTTCCTCTCAGTGTGTCAGTGCTGCCTACCTTTGACATGTTGTGGAAGCTCCTGGCAGATTTGTAGAAGACTTTTGACCAGCTCCTTCTCATTATGGACTATGTCTGCTTCCTCTTTTCTTTGTCTCAGTAATCGTCTCATATTTCTATCATCTTTACAACGACCATCATCACAGAGGCCATCTAAAGGAACATATACACTTAGATGAACACAAATACAGGAGTAGAATTAAATCTGTGATATGTGTGTATACAGATAATTCAATGAAGAATAATAATAGAATTTTTAAGTGTCCCCATAAAAGTGCATATACATACACACAGACACTATACATAGTGAATATAAAATGTGTGCATACTACAGACATGCTATAAAGCAGTAGATCCCAAACTGCGGGTCGGGCCCTCTCCAAAGAGTCATAATGTAAATCTGAAGAGTTGTGAGAAAAAACAGTTCTGCCACACAGATTTATATTACTTTTTGTCTAATCCTTGCCTTTTGTCAAATATTGAATAATTTTACTCAAACAATTATTTAAATTAAACCCATTTAAAGGGGAAATCATTCTTAGGAAGAAATGATTACAACTCACAGACATATAAAACGTGGCAAAGGGCCACAACTACACACTGCTTTTTTTGTAAGGGGTCACGAACCAAACAGGTTGGAAACCAGCTTTAAGGGATCAGTTCACCTAATCACAAAAAGCACCCAAACACATACATTAATTGGTATCTAGCTATGCAGACAGTTTGAGTTTTGTTTACCCAGATTTTAATATATCCACCACTGAGACTTCTGCTGCCACTTTGGCTATGAATGTTAACTTGCATGTGATGCTGAAAAGTGCTAAAAAAATTACAACAGCAATGTTGTTGTAGACAGCTTTCATCACATCTTTTACTTTTGTTAGAAAATGAGTAGTGCTGACAGCAAGATCTGGGGGATATCCAGAATGACTGGTTTCTGGACTTTACAGTTGAGGTTTTTTTTTAATGCTTTGAGGACCACAAGTTAAACATGTCCATTGTATCAGAATTGCAGAGGAGGTCTCGATGGTGGAAAAATATGTTCTGTTGTAATTTGGGTGAACCAGCCTTTTACATGGACATACTGTACTAGCATTGTCATGAGTACTACTTCAATACAACTGGAGAAGACTGAATTAATGTTGTACATTTGATAAAACTGAGGAATGCTAAACTAAACTCTTAATTTTATATAAATTGTCATACTTAAAAAAGAAATGTATGGTGTAAGAGAAGAAACAGAAGAAGGAAGTAGAGGAGAAGAAGCAGTAGAAATATACAGATATGCTGATTCACCTATCTTCAGCAAGTCAACAAATACTCGTTCTCTCTGGAAGATTTGGTTTAATGTTTTCATTTGGATTTCTCCACTGAGGAACCTCTCTGACACAGATTTAAATGCTGAACTCGCCAAAGTCATCCTGATTTTAGCTTCATCTGACAATTTGTCAATCAGTCTTCCTCTTGCACCTGGAAAACAAGCAAACATAAGTGAAAACATAAACTACAAAACATTTTACTATTATCTATGTGTACATGAAAATGTAGACAGTCAATCCCAATAAATGTACTGTGAGACACCAGTATGCTCCAAACAATCCACTGCCTGCCAGCCTTCACTTTCATTTAGTCATCAATTTTCTTTCACACGCACAGTTTATTATAGAGAGTGACCATAGCCTTTAGACATTAATAAAGAGCTAATTCCCAGTTAGTCTTATAACATTATACTTTACATTTAAGTATTTACCTGTCATTTGGAAGACAGTTTTGGCCATGGGCCAATTTAAAAGGTACTGAAATATCAGGTCCTCTCCTTCAATGTAATCTCCTTTGGCATCTGTGGGCCATGACTTCAGCACAACAACAGACATCAGCTTCCCAAACTTTGTGATATCATGTTTCTCCAATAGAGCTGAAACAGTTTTGCCAGATTTATCCTAAACAGAAAGAAATCAGAGGAAAAAAATAGTGCACAAAAATTGTAAGTTGTTTATTTATGTTTTAAGAAGATTGAGGAAAAACATGCAGATGTAGTATTTTTCATGCAGGTGCTGCAAGGTTGAGCCAATCTATGTCAAACAAAGTGTCTTTGGGGGTCCTTTATTAGAAGTATTCATAATTAAAGCACTGTAACATTAATTATAATTTGTTATAGAATGGATATAAAACCTTAAATGGTTTACACTATTATTCACTGCTTCCTAGGGCTTATAATTGTTTATGAACATGTGAATAAACACAAAAATATATCCTTAAGCACTTACAACTCAAGGTTCAAGGTTCACTTTAATTGTCATTATACACTGCAGGATTGCACAATGAAATTCAGTTGCAGCCCCCTCCATCCTACGCCCATAGACAATGTATATACAAATATAAAAATATTTTAAATTAGAATAGAATAAAAAATTAATTTGGCAATAAAATACAACAAAGTATATACAAGTAGAACTAATGAAGAAATTAAAAAGGAAAAACTATATTATATAAACAAAGAATATACAGTTACATATACATATATACATATACACATATACATACAAATAGTACAATACATGTACACTTACCAAGTACTTTATTAGGAACACCCATGCAATCTAATGCACAGGGCAATGGATAGCTATGGTGTACTGGAGTGCATTATATTGAAAAGTGTTCCTGATATTTTGCCACTCTCATGTATGTTAATGTGGTGGACAAAATATGAGGAACACTTTTCAATGTAATGGCAGAGCTATTGTATTTGATTGCATAGGTGTTCCTAAAAAAGTACTTGGTGAGTGTATATACTCACAAGTTTTTACAATACATGCAAAATAAATGTAATATGCAAATTATAGTTATATATGTTATATTATATTGCATACTTCTTATTATCAAAATCATACCTGACAAATAGCTGCAATCGCCTCCAAAGCACATTTCTCCATTGAGCTGCATAACAATGGACTTGTCTCCCTCAGTTCTTCCATCTTGTTAGAGTAGATTCCAATCTGATTTATTGGGTTTTCCTATCACATAAGCACATATCTTAGTTTTGTTTCTAAAGTTCATATGCAAAGCATGTAAACACAAATTAATCCAGTCTTACATTTTTTAACTTTCCTTCAAAATCCTCCATGAAGGTGGTTCTCCAGAAAGAAGTATGTTGCTCATGACTGAAGGATAGTGAGAGTAACTTGTTCCATACCTAGAAAGAGTGACATACTATGGATTTAATAGCTCTGCTACATCACAATTTATGTACTAGAACAACATCATATACAGTATATTACTGCAATTAATTTCTGCTTACCTCAATTTCATGTGGTACAGAAAAATGTGTATGACCCCATTCATTCAGAAGTTTGTTTTTGAAGGTAGTTCTCCGCCATTCCCTCATTGTTTCTAATGTCTCCCCAACTGACTCTTCATGAATTCTCTCTCTTGACTGGAATAGCAATTATAATATATATACGTATGTAATAGATATCTTGACATTTATTATGAATATCTATTTACTGCTTGCATTTTAGTATTAAGACTTTTAATGATTAATATAAAAATACATACTTTACATGATATACAAGTGTACAGACTTTTCCCACAAGTAGTCAAATATTTGGAAGAGAAAAACAATCTAATGTTTCACAATATCATGTAATCTATATAATAGTTGAATCATTGATTTTTTCTCAATAGAAGACAGACAAGATAGACATTTCAAGCCTTGACAATGCTTTGATAGGAGTACATAAAAGTGTGGCCTGTCCAACAGACTGACAGGTGACTCTCACCTGGGAATCAGTGCAGTTGTATGCCTTTGAAATCAGACAGACAAGTTCAAGAAAGTTAAGAGGGATATCACAACGGTCTGGATCTGTTGTGTGACGGCAGATAGAACGAAGAAGCCTTACTGCCGTTTTCAGGCAACACTCTCCATATTTGTCATCAAAACTACGGCAAGAAAATATTTGAATTATTGTTGTGTATGAATTCATTTTGCTATCAATATACTTTAGATACTGAAATTCATAGACATTACTGCAGACATACTGTATTACAGTGACAGGTGTTTTTTTTTAACCTTTTATTACGATGGCTTTCTCTTTTGATGAGATGGGATGCCAATTCTTTCAAAGCCTGTAATCCAAATAACATAAGACTTGAAATTTATAGACATAGTTCAGCATGGTGAGGTAAAATTCAAGCAAGTGGTAGCTTCTTCTTAAGGATACATACCCTGTAGTTGGAGTGATTTATGCCAGATCTGACACTGAATTGCACGTAATGAAGAATGTCAAGGAGCTCCACTGACACACTGGATATGAAGCTCATTAGATCATCCACACTCAGCAGAGACATCCAAGAGTGCACAAGAAAACGATCAATGTCCGCCAGGTATGCATGGTCTTTCATAATTCCGATCAGACTCCTAAGATAAAGTCAGAGTTGATTATGGTGACCAGGCGTTGAGGAAAAAAAAATCCCCAGAAAGCTTAGGCTCCACATTAGTTCTACAGGCTAATGAAAGACCTAATTGTTTTTTCGGATTTTGCCAATATGCAAAGGATGTCCTCCCCCACTATCAATTTTATAGTGATTGGATCATTTCATGCATTGCATTGATGTTTTTTTTATCTTTTTGTATTTCTTCTTGTTATCTTATCATACCATCCTACATACCTACACATCACCATTTGTTTCTGTTTTTATATTATTTTTTTGTTTTATTTATTTTTTACTTTTATTATTATCACTATTATTTTAAAACACTGGTGGAAAGGTTGGTGTTCTGTCTATAGAAATCCTGACAGTTCCATCAGGAAAAAACATTTCTCAACCAAGTCAGGGTCCATTGATAATGCATGTTCTTGATCCAGTTTGGTTCTTGAACCAACTACTCCAGATTATTATTGTTTGTGAAATACATACATTGAACATTAACCACTGGTTGGTTTGGGATTTCTGGGTATTAAAGTCAAATATTGTAACAGCTACCTCATATTGTTATTTAGGGCCACTGATATTTTATCCAGATATTTCAAAATGTTCTGTATATGTGCTATGTAGAGGAAAAAAACGTACTTTACATACCTTGCATCTCTGTAGATATTTGTTCCTTTGCTCCGCCTCAAGCCAGTCCAGGAGTCAAAGTCTGGATTCAAGACAGGTGTAACTGGCTCAAATGGCTTGCTTTCTCCTCTCAGTAGGTGAATCAGAGGGATGACCAAGACCCACTTCTCAATCTGGCGTTGACTAGCATTGCTGCAAAGCATCTCAACAGCATCTGCAACACTATACCAGTGGAGAAATCAGTGTTTAGTTTCATTGTATTAAGAGCAGAATAGCTTTTTATTGGGAAAAAAACTAAATATTTTCCAAAGTTAACCATGTTGTTTTTAAAAATTATATCATAATATAATACTTGTTTTGTTTCTACTTTAAGTTGTTGGAAGGTCAGCTATATTTACAACTGCATTATTAAGTCCTATTGAATGCATCACTGAGCAAAAAGCAAGGTCAATTCACCATCGACACCACACTTAGTGGGTGCATTGGGGAAAAAAGGGAGTGCTGTGTCAAATTTGGTGCAATTTGGAGGCATGATAGATATTAATAAATTTAAATTCTGAATAAACAAGCCATCAGCCGCTTCGCTCTGCAGTGGCAGGGCGGGTCTTCTGGGCTCTGCTACTGCATGTCACGATCAGAGGTTTACATCCCTGCCATGAGAAAGAGAAGGGGAGGACATCTCTCTTCGTTTGATAATGTTAAAAGTTAGGCTTTGTTGTGGGTTTCCTGACTCATTTTAAAAAAGACAAGAGAAAAAAGAGATAGAGGGCAAGCGTGCTAAGAGCATGAACAAGCGACAGAGAGACAGGCTGGAAAGTTTTCTCTGGGAGAGAGAAAGCCTGTGAATGATACAAAAATACATTACTTTCTAATTTCTAATTGTACTACTTACAGGCCAAATACTAAAGCTGACTGAACATTTAACATTAGAATTATCTCCTTACAAAGAGCCCAGGCTGTTAGTCACCATTGTCTTCTATTAAAACTTAAATCTAAGGGTCTTGTGGTAACCTTTAGCTTTTAATCATTTTTTAATCATTTGGTTTTTTTGTCAATTTTTTTATTTATAAATTACAATCTTGATAATTTCATAATGAACTGTTGTTATTTCATGCTTTAACTAAAACTATACATTAGTTACCTTTTCTTATCTGCTAAAGGGCTTGCAAAGTCTTTCCAGAAGGAGCGAAAATGGTGTTGTGGCTTCTTAGGCAGGCAAAGAAGATCGCATAGCCTAGATCTATGTTGATCTGTTATGTGGTCTTTCAGATACTTGTTGTAAACAAGCAAACCAATAACTCCTGCATGCAGAGGTGGTAAGAGGGATTCTGTTTTTTCTTTCCCCTGTTTGGGATTGATGTTTTCCTCCAGAAAACGTTTAAGCAGGATTTCCACCTGGAAAAAGTAAAGGAACAAGGTAATGATGGGTGTCAAATACTTACATTCTGAATAGAATGTTTGGTGGAAAACAATATATATTAATTAAATCTGTCTTACATTTTAGGGGACCATTCTGGATGTGGATGTGTACTGTTGTAGAATAAAACCTTTCACATTTACCTGTTCTCGACCATACTGTAATCCCCACGGTCTTTCCCTGCCATCATGAAGTAGAGGATTGCTGTATGTGTTAAAAAACTGTCCTAGCAGGAAAAAGAAGTCGCCCACATTTTGTTCATTCCAGGTTGTAAGAAGATCAAAGATTATTTTTAGCATTTCCCCGCCAGCTTGGTCTCTCCCTTTCTTTACAGCTTCTTTGGTAGATTGCCAAAGCCATAAATTGCTCTTTGGATCAAGATAGATGACGTCATCATACTGGTGCCACTCTCCTTAAAAGTTCAACAGCAAAAAATGTATAGGGGTCAGTAATTGCTACATTCATTTCTTCATACTGTATATGTTTTAAATGTTTCAACAGCAGGACTAGGCTGATAAAAGTAGTTAATGAGAGTGCATTCGTACTAAGCAGGTTGTTTACAGTTTGTTTCAATGCTTCTTCCTTTAATAAATTTGTTTAGGGCATAGTCTGAAGAAAGAAATTAAATGGAGGAAGCTGAAAACTCTGAATTTACGACTAAATTCTAAGATGAATGACTCCTTTGGTCTTTGTTTTGGGATATTTTTTGCTTTTTTAGTATTTTTGTCTGTTTTTGCTTATTTTCTTGGTTTATTTAACAGGGACAGTATACACCAATAAACACTGCTGTAAATGTGCCAGAGTTAGCCAAGAGGCTATTTTTCATCTGTAGTGCTATGTTGTTTGACTGATTGTGTACTGTTTTGTCTGCAACTTCTTATGCAGCTTGGCCATGTCTCTCTTGAGTTCTCAAAACTCAATGGGACCTATCTGGTTAAACAAATAACAAAATGTATTTATGTTGCAGTATTAATAGTTTGTGCACAGTAATGTATATACACATAAATTTTTTATATGTTTAGACAGAAAATTCACAAAAACAAAATTTCATTGTAGTTTGTGCTATAAAAAACTATTCTAATTTTACGCTAAACAATAGTAACATGCAGTAAATCAGTTTGTAAACATAAGCAAAATTTGTGTCTGAGCATGAGTGAATCTAGTATACCTTTGTGTGTTAATAGATCCTGTTTGATTGACAGGCACCTGTTGATGAGTTCATTTCCTTCTTTCTGATAGATGGTTTCATACATAACCTTATATTTATTTCCTTGTATTTGCTTGTAAACAGCATATTTGTAGGGTATGCTCTCATGAATAATGTTTTTGGGAATCATAACTTGATGCTCAACAAGACACTTCTTGTCCCCTAGAAACCTGTGGAACACAAGCAGTTATTAGAGATGGGACATGCAGAAAAGGGACAAATTAAATTTTTTTAAGTATTCACTAAGTTGCTAGTGCTAATAGTGACATAAGGATAATGTGATCACAATCTGGTTTCATTCTTTCCTTGGTTTTCAGTGTAAAATTTACAAACCATTCTATGATTGTGAAAAAACCTAATTTGCTAAAGTAAGTCATACTTAGAGATGGCCATTTCCTCGCCAGCATTCCAGTCTCCAAACAATTTTTCAGATTTTAGATAAACCAAGTCCTCTGGACCCAAATCGAAGTCTTTGGAAGTGACAGCATGGAAGTACACAGGCATACATTCACTGATTGATGAACGGAAAAAAAAGGAGAAAAAAATCAATTTACAAACTTCATGTTTTCTATACAAAATTAAAAAATTAAAATAGTTTTTAATGGGTAAAAACACTTTGTATTATACATCACATGATAGTGCACAGTATACTTACTGATTCGGAAAACATTTTGATTCTAGATTAAATTTCCTATAGCCGATAGTGTAACTTACATCAGTGGTGTCTGAGGTTCAGTTGCTTTTTTCAACATATCTGCTGCCACTAGTGGACCATCTTCAGCATCATTCTGACTGGTAGGATTGGAAGGCGTCAGTGACCTGGAGATATCTACATTACTGTTGCCTTGTTGCTGCATCTGTCTCTTTGCCAGGTGTGCGTTTGTTTTCCCATCTGATTTGGTGTCAGCAGCCTGTGAAAAAAGTAAATGGTTGAAAAGCCCTGATCAGATGACCAGGATACTGACTCACCTACTGTAGAATATATACAGTAACAGGTTCCAACAAATTTTTCCCATAGGAATCCGATATCCAGCCTTATTGAATCAGTGGTATAATTTAGAATAACCATATTTGTTAAGTCTCATGGTTTGCTAATGATACACATTTTAATGTCTTTACTTCTAAATTGAGACATTGAACATGGAAATAATCACGTTAAAGCCAAATGTGGTTTGTTAAGATGAATTAGATGATATTAAAACCATGGTTTTAATATCGCTTTGATGAAAATTGTTACTGTAGATATGACTACAATAATTATCATCTTAATTGAGTCTTTCTTTAAAAATTCATCTTTTTTAGAAGCTGATGATTCAAGTGTTTTGTTTAAGTGTCAAGTGAGAGTTAAACTGTATCAAGAATTTCTGAAATGGCTATTGGCAAAATCAATTACCTCAGCAACCAGAGCCAGTTGAATATTTGACTGATTACTATGCCAGTGTTACTTGATTAGTTGGTTGGTTGGTTGGTTAGCCGGACGGACGGACGGACGGACGGACGGACGGACGGACAGACAGAAAGATATTGTCCCCAAGAGGAAATTTGTTATGTGTTGTACATGCCTCCAGAACATACTATGTCAGTGTTTTGGGCTGTTACCTGTACTTGTTTGGTATTTGGCTCATCTGAGTGACCAATTATCTTCTCTCCAGCAGCTTGGTCTTCTTTCCTGTCCGGTTGTTTATTGATTGACTGCAATTCAGTGTTGGTGCTATTTTCATTACTAGACTCATCTGGCCTCTCAGACAAATTCTGTGTCTCATGATAGGTTGTCTTATTTTTATCTAGCATTTCAGGGGAAGTTTGCTCGTCAGGTGTTTGCTCAGGAACTTTAGTTGCAATAGAGATGGTTTCTTGAGTTGATCTTTGTGATGCCGCAGAGTTAGACAATGGTCCGAAATGAATGTCACTTTGCTTATCAGCAGGAACTGTCACAGCATCAGTGCTGTTTCCTGGATTAATATCTGATGATGCCTCTGTTTGTCGCTCTGGTTGACCGTTACTGTCCAATTCGCCATCTGAGAGTTTCTGGTGGAGGGATGAGGTTGAGGTCCTGGTTTCCACACTGGCTGTTGTGTCCTGTGGTGAAACATGATCGGTGGCTGACCCCAAGTCATCACTTGCCAACTGCCCCTGAAAAGAGTCCAAATGGTTATCTTAGCAGATAGGAATTAGCAGGTAGGCAGACATAATGTCATTGGTTAAGTGGGTTTGTGGCTGTTTGAAAATCAGGAAAAGTAATAATAATAACAATAATAATTTAATATTTATTATCAGTAGCTGATTTAAATTGTTTGAGTGACTTTGATAATTAAAACTATTTATATGAAGATTTTCTGAAATGAATAATGGGAAACTGAAAGTGAAATTTTATTCTGAAAAAGAGCTAGTCAAATAATAATACCTCCATGTTTTTGGTTGTCTCCTGTGTAACTGAACATGGATCAACTGAAGACTGTCTCTCAGCTTGGCTTTCTTTCCTCTGAGTTTGTTTAGTGAATGTATGCTGTTCAGGGTTGATGCGATTTTCATTATCTTCTGGACTCTCTGAGAGATTTTGTGTCTCATGAGAGACCGTCCTTTCTTTGTCATGTTCAGAAGCAGACTGCTTTGCCACCAGATCACATTCTTGAGGCGTTTGCTCAGATGATGCAGGTGCAGTAGAGCTGGTTTCTTGAGTTGATCGTTGTGATGCCGCAGAGTTAGACAATGGTCCGAAATGAATGTCACTTTGCTTATCAGCAGGAACTGTCACAGCATCAGTGCTGTTTCCTGGATTAATATCTGATGATGCCTCTGTTTGTCGCTCTGGTTGACCGTTACTGTCCAATTCGCCATCTGAGAGTTTCTGGTGGAGGGATGAGGTTGAGGTCCTGGTTTCCACACTGGCTGTTGTGTCCTGTGGTGAAACATGATCGGTGGCTGACCCCAAGTCATCACTTGCCAACTGCCCCTGAAAAGAGTCCAAATGGTTATCTTAGCAGATAGGAATTAGCAGGTAGGCAGACATAATGTCATTGGTTGAGTGGGTTTGTGGCTGTTTGAAAATCAGGAAAAGTAATAATAATAACAATAATAATTTAATATTTATTATCAGTAGCTGATTTAAATTGTTTGAGTGACTTTGATAATTAAAACTATTTATATGAAGATTTTCTGAAATGAATAATGGGAAACTGAAAGTGAAATTTTATTCTGAAAAAGAGCTAGTCAAATAATAATACCTCCATGTTTTTGGTTGTCTCCTGTGTAACTGAACATGGATCAACTGAAGACTGTCTCTCAGCTTGGCCTTCTTTCCTCTGAGTTTGTTTAGTGAATGTATGCTGTTCAGGGTTGATGCGATTTTCATTATCTTCTGGACTCTCTGAGAGATTTTGTGTCTCATGAGAGACCGTCCTTTCTTTGTCATGTTCAGAAGCAGACTGCTTTGCCAACAGATCACATTCTTGAGGCGTTTGCTCAGATGATGCAGGTGCAGTAGAGCTGGTTTCTTGAGTTGATGTTAGTGATGACGCAGAATTAGACAGTGACCCGGGATGATTGTCACTTGGCTCGTCATCAGGAATTTGCACTGCATCAGGGCTGCTTTCTGTATTAATATCTAATGGTGTCGCTGTTTGTTGCTCTGTCAGTTTATCACTGGCAGGTGTAGGAGAGGGTGGTGACGTGGAAACAGACAGGTTGTTGAGACAGGCTGTCTCTCTGCATGGTTGAGCATTACTGTCAAGAGCACATGCTGTACCAGATAGTCTCTCTTCTTCCTTGCAACTCTCTGTGACTAGCTTACTGGTAGTGACTGATTTGCCATCTGAGAGTGTTTGACAGGGGGATGAGGGCGTGGTTTTGATTTCCGGTGTGGCTGGGCTGGCAGTGTTATCTGATGGGTCCTGTCTTGTACTACCATCTCTGGCAGGCCCTGAGTCATCACTGGTCGGCTGCCCCTGAAAATAGTCTTAATAGTTAGCTTAGCGGATTAAAAGTTTCACTTTGTTAAACTTTCCCCAGAGGTTAAGTTACTTTGAAGGCAGAAATGATCTCATTAATTGAGTGGTTAATGCATTAAAAGCCAGAGAACCACTGTTTTCAGAGCACAAGTTAATAAAATGGAAAATGTCTATTGTGAGGAAAAAAGGCCATGACATCTTCTTTCATTCATTCACAAATATGGTATTCAAAACCTGAATAGTCAGAACATTATCTTAAAAACATAGTTGGGTCAGCATGTAGGTTGAACTTGGAAGATCTGTTGGGATAATTACTTAGACTTTATACAGTGCCTTTTCTTGTACCTCTTGTTGTTTTACTAGGCTTCTACCCAATAATTCAGTTGGTCCTCTCAATGAAGCAAAACTCAACAACTATGATATCTGCATTCCTAGAGGCTCTCAAAAGTTTATAATACGGAAACTCAATTATAACCACATTCCTGCTATTGCAGAAACCTGTTCTACTGTCCTTGGCTTTTGCCCTTACTACCTCTACAGCTCTAAATGATGTTGGTGTAAACTAGAGGGAGGAAACATATTTCATTTTCAGCAAGAAGAAACAAAGCGGGCTTATGATTGTGACAGAATGCCAAAACAGAATGGGCTCTCTTTCTGTTTTAGTTCTTCTTTAACAATTATTGCTCAACTTCAAACTTTATTTAAAAGATGAGCATAAAAATCATGCACAAATAATGAAACATTTTAGCTATTTCACCTTAATTTGGACAGTGTTTTCTTGTTCTTCTTTAACATCTTTAGGTCTTGTCTGGTTTTGCTCCTCCTTTTGGTTCCTCTCCTCAGCAGTGACTGAATGTTGATGTGCTGGCGTGGCCACATCTGGATAACAATTAATGTTATATGACATATTAGTTAAACATATCTAACCACAGTAAATGTTTCAGTTTTAGTCTTTTATCATACTTCCGCCTGCAGATGGAGTAACAGAACAATAAATGACAAACTTTAAAAAACTGACCAACAACTGGGAAACCAAACTGGACTTTCAGCTACTACTATATAGCACATAAATCATACTTCATTAAAATCTATGTACAGAACAAAAAAGCAATGTCATTAGTACACTATACTTGTGTTTTAACAGCCCATTACTGTATGTGTAGAGTCTTATGATTTCTAGTCCTCACTGTCTGGTCAAAAGTTCACCTGGAGCATTGTTTTATGGTTACACATGAGAAAGCTGTTAAAAAGATTTTAAAAGGGAAGAAAAAATAACTAGAAAAAGAGGGAAGCTTACCTTGGGTCCTATTTTGAGTCAAGGCAAATAACTTGAAGCCACATTCAGGACAGAATTTATAAGACCTTTCTACTCGAATCCCACATTCAGGGCAGAACATGATGTACCTGTTTAAAAAAAAATAGCATTATGAATGGGGGCAAGTTCTTTTACCCATTGAATTTAATTATTTCCCAAAATAAATGTAGATAAGAATTTTCCTTTATTAACTTATCTGTATGACGACTAATTTAACAGGCTGCTGTACTTGATAGTAATTTGGCCCTTTATAAAACTACAAAAGGTTTTAGATCTTTCTGTTTCATGTTTATAATAAACTTGAAATACTAAAAAAGACTGGCGTGGGCTGATTTTGTCTCACTTCCTTCTTGTCTGAGTTCCTGTTTTTATAGAACTTTTTAACTGGAACACAGTGCAGTATCTGACCAAGTCTCTTAAGAATCAATAGGAAGCACACAGTTGAGCCTAATCCTATGATGAATAAACAAAGAACACTTATTATTATAGCAAATTATACCATGGTCTGGGTGAATACTCTTTTCTGATTGGCAGGCAGGTGTGCGGTAAAACCGTTTACTGCACACGTAGTTCGGCTCAAGTTTAATCACCGTTTTAAATTTATCCGCTACCCAACTAGTAAATATAGCAACATAAAAGAGCACAGCTGTCAAAGCTTACTCGGAAATGACACCTGAATTATAGAGGAAGAGAAAGATGAGATTAACACAAAAAAGGCAACAAAATGAGCACTTAATACACTGAGAGACTTTCTCTACCAAAAACAAAAGAACAGTGATTTGGAGACTTACTCTGCGGTTATGCTTAATGACACGTGAATTTTGTGCCTCGGTTCAGGCTGGCGGCGAGTAGTGTAGCAAGTTGTCCTGACAGCGGTAAGCTCTTGCTTCATAAGCTTTCGACTTTGAGTTAAAAACTTTCACCAAAAACTTGCGAATGTTTTTATATTATATTGTTGGCAAATGGCCATGGTATAAGCGGGATAATTAGCTTGTACGTGTGCGTTAAACGGTTTTAAGGCACGACGTGGAAGCAAACCTATATTGTAATACAAAGAGAGCACTTAGTATGTCTAATCTAAAATGAACTATTACAGACACATTATAGGCCTACCTTTCTTTTATTTCCCTTTGGGATGAATAAAGTACTCTATCTAACTATCTGGAATATTATATTGTAGCCAGCATAATTTAATGCATTATTCTCAAGCTCAGTATATCAGCTGATCAGTAACATTGATTGACTTGTTCAAATCACTTACCTTGTTTGCTCAGCTTCCTTTACATGGTTGACACTGAAATTCTGAGCTGAAGACTGACCTTATATAACTTACTGAGGTTCATACATTCACTTTCGCTTTCATTTACAGTAAAAGGTGTGGCTGTTAGAAGAACACATTTTGAAGGCATTCTACAAGCAGAAGGTCATTGTCGCCTATAAAATGAAAAACATGAAAATACTAATATAGACCACCTTTACAAAAAAGAGAAAGCATTAAGTGCAGCTCAGATTAGAATAAAGAAAATTAGTCATTAGCCTAATGTCTGATGCAACATGTTTTTTTGGGTTTTTTTTTTGAGTTGATTTTTTTCTTTTTTCTCTGTCTCCCCTTGTCAGTGCCTCAGATGTTTTGGATCTGGATAGTATTATCATGCCAACAATGTTCAGTGACATGTTCTATACAGTACTAGTACACACAGACATCCTCACTGGTAGCCATTAGGTGGCAATGTTGATTTATCGAAAACACTTTCTCTCCCCAAACCTCATTCCCTATCAAGACACCGCAGAGTCAAGATGTTATGATCATACCTTAAATTAGACATAAATCTAACTAAAACAACACTGTGCACTTAATTAAAATCAGTTACACAGTGGTGCAGGGTGTAGTACTAAGGGTTGACATTAGTTATAATAATAGAAGCACCAGTAGTTGTAGTAGTAACAGTGATAGCAGTAGTACTGGTACTTATACTACTTGAAACGCTACCTGAAATACTATTTAAACCATTCACATACCTCTGCTGCTGAGATTGTTGTCATGTTGTCAAACTGGAATTTAATTGCTGTTGTTTTGTAACACACTCCCTTAGGTCTAGGTAAAGTTTCATTCTAAAAGACCAAAACCAATCAGTCAATCACCTCAAACAAGCTAATCAATTTCATTTCAAATAATAAACCATAGGTTTGAAACAATGAAGATGGACTTCTGTGTGTTAAAATTTTTGTGTAACAACAAATTCTGTTTGGTGTGGTATTCACGACTACCTCAGTGGAATTCATCTGATAGACACTACTAAGTCGTAGTACTACTAATAGTAGTTCTAATGTAATTCTTTGTTTCAAGTAAACTTCAAACATAGGGCCCGAAGGAGTAAAATACCACCAGTTCAATTTGGTTGATTGTAGGAAGTAGTGGATCATTAACATAAATGTGTAAGTTAAATTCAATAAAAAAGAATGGAAATATTTGTGAAGAAAACAAAGTCCTGGTAAAGAGTGGATTATTGTACACTACAATAAGGATTTACTTACAGTTGGTATTTACAATTACGATTTCATACATGCATTAAATTCAGAGTGCATTTAGAGTTCTGCATATTAAAATTATTGAATTCCAACATTAACAAATGAATAACAAGCAATAAATAAAAGAAATCCAGGTGCAGGGAAAAAGATCATTGTAGAGAGAGAGGGTGTGTGTTCACAGTATGCCCAAGAGCTGCCAAGCCTGCTGATGAATCGGAACGACTTCCCAGTGTCAAAGTCTAACACCGTGATCTTCAAACTGTTCCTCACCTCATAATCTGTGTTACAAAGTGATAAACTTTAAGAAAACAGTAACAAGCATTGTGGGGTACTTTGAAGTGGCTGGTTGTTACTTAAGGTGGTAGTATGAAGGAATGAGAACAAGCTAAATCATATACAGACCCTTTCCAAAAAATTAGAATATCATGGAAAAGTTAACTTATTTCCAGAATTCCATTAAAAAGGTTCAATTTTCATAGATTATAGATTCAGGGCCCACAATTCAAATGATTTCAAGTGTTTATTTGTTTATTTTTACATAATTTGGGCTTCCGGCACATAAAATCCACAAAAACAGGAATTCAAAAAATTAGAATACTGTGAAGAAATCAGCCCAAATTTTGCAGGGCATGAATGTTTTAAACTGAGTGTCACACACTAATCATCTACTAAACTCAAAGCACCTGCACAGGTTTCCCCAGGTGTCATTATATTGCTTCAGTTTGGTTCAATTGTCTCATTTCGGTTCAATATGGGGAAGACTGCAGACTTGACAAGTGGCCAGAAGACCATCATTGATACCCTCCATAGGGTGGGTAAGCCACAAAAGTTTATAGCTAAGGAGGCTGGCTGTTCACAGAGTGCTGTGTCCAAGCATATCAATGGAAAGTCTAGTGGAAGGGCAAAATGTGGCAGGAGAAGATGCACCAGCATAAGAGATGACCGTGGGCTTCAGCAGATTATCAAACAGAGAAGATTCAAGAATCTGGTAGAGATCCAGAAAGAGTGAAATGAGGCAGGAGTCACTGCTTCAAAAACCACCACATTCAGACGCATCCAGGAGATGGGCCACAACTGTCGGGTTCCTCGGGTCAAGCCACTTCTGAGCCCGAGCCAATGTAGGAAGTGTCTCAACTGGGCCAAGGAGAAGAAGAACTGGACTGTTGGCCAGTGGTCCAAGGTCCTTTGTTCCGATGAAAGTAAAGTGTGCCTTTCATTCGGGAATCAAGGTCCAAGGGAGGAAGACTGATGAGGAACAGAACCCAAGCTGCTTGAGGTCATGTGTCAAATATCCGCAGTCATGATTTGGGGTGCAATGTCCGGTGTTGGTAAACTCTGCTTTCTTAAATCCAAGGTCACCGCAACAGTCTACCAGAATGTTTTAGAGGACTTCATGATTCCTTCTGCTGAGGATCTGTATGGAGATGCAGAATTCATCTTCCAGCAGGACCTGGCCCCTGCCCATACCGCCAGAAGCACCAAGACCTGGTTTAATGCCCATGTCATCAAAGTGCTTGACTGGCCAGCTGACTCACCAGACCTAAACCCCATTGAGAATCTATGGGGTATTCTCAAGAGGAAAATGAAGGGCACCAGACCCAAAAACAAAGAAGAGCTGACAGCAAGCATCAAGGAAATCTGGACTTCCATAACTCCCACGCAATGCCACAGGCTGATTGCCTCAATGCCACGGCGCATCGAGGCAGTGATTAAGGCAAAGGGATTCCCAACCAAGTATTGAACATTGACATATCGTTTAGAAAGTACCATATATTGATTGATTTGATGTGATCCTAATTTCTTTTTTTTTTCTGCAAAAACTGAGAAGTAAATGGTGGTTTCTTCACAGTATTCAAATTATTTTTTTTTTAATTCCTGTTTTCATGGGTTTTTTGAGCTGGAAGCCCAAAATATGTAAAAATAAACAAATACTTAATCATTTAAATTGTGGGCCCTGAATCTATAATCTATGAAAGTTTAAGTTTTTAATGGAATTATGGAAATTAGTAAACTTTTCTATGATATTCTAATTTTTTGGAAAGGCTCTGTTTAGTCTCTGGTACATGGTACTGTAGCACTACCAAAATAAGCAAAGTCTATTCTTAGTGGGGAAAAAAGTGCTATTTAATGTGTGTGATTAGACACTGGCAGTGTGAGTTGAGTGATGGCATGTGCCAGATGGGTAAATTGGTATTGTCTAGAGTAAAATTAACAACTGTTAGATGGATTGAATGGAAAACCATTCAGATGTGCCAGATGTGGATTCACATTTGGCTTTAAACCCCTCTAACAATCAATGCCTCTTCCATGCTTTCAAACTGTCCTGTTTTCTAGACCCTGCCATTCCCCACCTGTCCAGCAGCTGTCACTAGAGAGCTTTCCTTTGTCAGCCATCACCTAAACATCTACCTGATCTGTACAGCTTTTCTGCATTTCCTCTGGCTTAGCCCAGTACTAGCCCTCAGTCAGTACTTTTCCCTCGCCAGTTTGTGTATGCCACTTATCTGCTGTAGTGTGCCAAACATTACTCTGCCTGTCTCATCTCCAATTAACACTTGCCTGCCCCTTAGACTCCAATCTGCCTGCCTTAGTCGTCTTGATAATGTTGCTAGTTTGAATTGATCTGTTGTTGCTCACCTTCTGGTTGCCACTTGACCAAGTCAGGATGTTTTGGTGCCTGTGTGGTCAAAGTTAACAGTTAAGTTTACCTGAGGACGATCGCACGAAACCTTGAACATGAATTTTTAAAGCTGAAATCCATGATATTATAACATATACTGCATCTGTACGGTGTTATAAAATAAAACAGCAACTTGATCATGGCTGGAGACACTTTCTTTAAGGATACCCTGTCAACATTGCACACCTTTCAGCTGATCTGTGTGAGAGAACAGCTTCCTGGACACTATAAAATGGCCTGTATACTTAAAAGTATACTATAGAGTTTTTAACCATTATTACCTCTATGGCTCAATGTTTTGATGAGCAAGCCCGTTTTGTTTGTATCTCACGCTCTACTACCAGGACAGACAAGCACACACAGATACAGTACCCACACACAGGTGTCGTGATACATATTCCTGCTGACTCTTTGAAAGCACGCAATTTTTTCAAGTGAAACTCCTTGTAAACTTTTCTCTGAATATTACAACTTTATTTTTATTCCCAACAGTACGCCCAATTCAATGTCTTTCCTTTGATTTATACACGTAACTACATTAACTGTGCATTTGACTATAAATCCAGTGTGGATATTAATGGAGCCCCAGCTGTGGATGCTGCTTTTGCTACTTTGCTAATGCCCTAACTCATGACACAGTAAATACTGGATTCAGATTTACAATTATACATTTACCGGATACATTTACCAGATCCAATATATATCACCAATGACAAGATGAAAAAACTTCACTTTATCTGTAGTTGTATTGTATTACAACAAAACAAAAACATTCTGGATAGGTACAGTTGATTTGGAGGGAGAATGTAACGTTCATCTTCCTACTGAATAACTACTGTAAAAATACTGTATAAAATAAAATAAAATGGGAAGAGTTGTAAAAGAAGGCTGGGAGAGACTATTGGAAGAAAGATTGCAGCAAAGAAGAAGACTAGAGGGAACAATAACCTTTGATATGTAATTAAATTCATCATCAAGGCTTTGCCAAAGCAGCTGAATTGCCAAAAGGTCTTTTTTTAATGGCACTATAATGAAACAGCAGGATAGGCTGAGTTCATGTGGGGAGAATGTGAGGAATTTTTTCCTCCCAAAATGCATGCATGCATAATATCCAAGATGGCATTTGTGAGAGAGGAAAATAATTTATTTTCCACTGCCTCTGAAGTCAGTGCTCAAGGAGCATGCTAAATCATATCATCTCATTGCTAGGCTGAATTGTTGACCGTGCTAACAGGCTTGGACTGTGTGTGTGTGTGTGTGTGTTGGAGATGTGGGGGCTAATCTCAGTGCTGGGCTACTGAGTCCCTCCTCCTCTTCTTTACCACCCACACGTCGCTGCCACACACATACACACACCACTGCAGTTGCCAGCCAATCACTACCTCTCTTCCTTTCTATTGCTTTTACCTGCGTCACTCTGCATGTGTTGCCATGGTGATCATTGATGCTCCCCCCACACTTTGTCTCTCTGCCTCTTCCAGCATGAGGATGAAGCCGACTTGTGGCTGCTGATGCAGGCAGGCTGCAGACGTCATCACTTCCCTCGGGAAGAAGGCCTATTTTTACCACTGGGCACAAAGTATACCAAGCTGCC